>OY757912.1:46538233-46700733 GCA_963585895.1 Sepioteuthis lessoniana
AGGGTAGAAGAGGGGTAAAGATTTTCCTTCCCATTTTGCCCATTTCCGGTTTTTAGTTTTTTTATTACCGGTTGGAATTATAGTAAAGTAATTTTTTAATGTTTAAATTCTGAATACATTTCAACTTAAAACTCCAGATGTTATAATAATTTAGGAAAGTACAACATTCCTTAATGAAGTACAACATTCCTTAATAACCTTACGTAAGGATACAGTAATACTTATCTTAGATTAAATTCAAAATTTGAAATTAAAATTTGAAATTCAAAATTTATATTCGTGCCTATTAATTCATATACCCTTCCATTGAAAAGTACGTACACATCACATGGTATCTTCTCCTCTTTATTTTATTTTATTCATTTCACCTCAAATCTCAAATTAATCCTATGTTTTTGTTAATTAAATATTATATATGATAAGTTATTTTTGGTGTTATTGATTCATATCAATACCCATAACAGGATGGAAATAAATTTATAATCCAAATGTGACCGGTTTTTGTTTTTCTTATATATATATATATATATATATATATTGTGTGTGATGGTAACAGTTGTAAATAGACGCGGCGGCATAATTTCAAGTCCTGGACGAAACTGTTTTCATTTCACATAGTACTAATTCCCTTGGGAAAAGTATGAATCCAACTATTCTCCCTCTAGCTATGAGTAAATAGTAGGGCAGACAAGACTCTTCAACCTTGGAAAGGCAGAAGGGCTAGAAGTACGACTCTCTCTTCCAACCTGTTAAACTCCACTTAAAATCTGACCTTGTACTACATCCTGTTCATACGAAGGGCTACGGGAATATAAATACGTACGTATGTGCGTGTTTGTGTACATATTTGAACAAAATATATTTATATATATATAGAGAGAGAGAGAAAGAGTTCAAACTCACGTGCGTGCTATTACGTTCAGTTTCAGACTAATACCCTTGAAAAAGTTAAGAAACTCCTTATCCCCCATGCTATAGTTTAATTAGTATAATGTTATGTTCTACAAGGATGGTTTTAGCATTAAATAACCCAGGAAGATTGATATGCCATTAAATAAACCGGCCAAATCAAGCAATATGCATATATATATATATATGTGTGTGTGTGTCTGTGTGTGTCTGTATGTGTGTGTGTCTTTGTGTCCCTGTGTGTCTGTGTGCTCGTGTAAATCTCTTATTTTAATAAGTCTACATCTGAATTGGCTGCAAATGTGTAAGCACAGGTGCGTATTTGAAAGAGATTGAAAGAAAAGCCAATAGAGAAATGACTCAACCATGCGTAACGACGCAAAGTCTAAGCATAAACCATAATTAGTTTCATCGGCGAAAATGTATTTGATAAGGAGCAGGAAATGCCTATATTAAATGTAGAAATAAGTTTAACCGAAATAAGCCGCTTCTCCAGATCCATTTGTGAACCCAGGGTGACATCAGGCGTCAGTCCTGTTCATAGCCCAACGGGGTTACATCCTTAGGATAACCGGAAGTGGACACTGTTGTACGCATGCGCTCCACTGGACTATCAGGATATCCGCTTTAACTGATTGATTATGACGCTGCCAATGTATGAACTGGCGTGATCAGCGGGGATCTTTTCATTTCCACAACACTGTCATACACGCACCAATATAAAATTGTATAAAAATTGATACATAACGAGATATATATATATATATATAGAGAGAGAGAGAGAGAGAGAGAAATGAAGAGACTGACATTGATATGAAACAGACTAAGACAGATAGACAAATATCGGCAGATTAAGATAGATGGATTGATTGATATGAACAGAATGAGCGAATTAGCTAGCTCCATAGATAGATAGATTCTGCTCCAATAAAAGTAAAAAGTTGGAGACCTTAGTCGAGGTCGACCCAAAGGCTCCCTTTTCAATAGCTACTATGCCGAGGAGTAGGGGAGTGCGATATTCCATTCCCAGGTTTGCTCCACTTTAACCTTGATCTTCATGTTGAGTGCTAAACAAGGCGGTATTAAGTACCATTTTTTGAGTCTTTGGTATGACTCGACCAGGGATTGAACCCCGGCCTCTCTGACCATTAGCAAACACTCTACTCATTAGGCGAAACTAAAAAAATCACCGGTTATAACAGATAAGTTTTTTTGATTCAGTTGGAAGTCTTCATATTTTTTCCTTTATATATATATATATATATATATATATATATATGGAAAACTGTAAGTAAATCCGATAGTATGTACAAATAAGAAAAAACACTAGATCTTCAGGGAATTATTTTATTTGTTTAAAGGCATATCAACCTTATATTTAATTTCAAAGAAATCCTTCAAGAAGAACAGTAGTGGAACAATTTAACCCATAGCCAGAAGGATACGGGTGTTAATACCTTTCCCAAGGGTATTTGTCCGAAAGTGAACATGATAGCGCAACTGGACTTCGAAATCGCTTACTACTCTTCTGCAGTCCATTAGCTTTAACCGGAGGTGCCCGTGGTGTAATGGTTATCGTTGTAGGAAATGGACACAGTGACGCGAGTTCAAATCCTGGACGAGGCTGATTGCATTTCACATAGCTCTAATACCCTTGGGAAAGGTATGAATCCAATTATTCTCCCTCCAGCTATGGGTAAATAGTAGGACAGACTGGGTTCTTCAGCTTTGCTGAGGCAAATAGTCAAGGAGAAGGAAAACTCTGAATTCAAACCTGTTAAACTCCGCTTAAAAATTGACCTTGTGTCATATCCTGCCCGAGCGGAGGGGTTGGTAAATAGGATCAGCTTTAACCGTTACATCACGAGGACACACCCTCTTAATTTTCACCAACGTTAAACTTTTTGATTTTGAAATATGAAAGCATTAAACCTTCTTCAAAGTGAGAGAATTTTTCATGAAACGAAAATGAGAATTTTAAACATTCTATTTTCGTTAGTGACGTTCAGTTTTGTCAAATGTATTTAGTAAATTCATAAAAAAACCGTTATATATTTTCTTAAATTATTTCATGTCACATCAGTCTATCTATCTATCTATCTATGTTCATATTTATCTAATTTTATTCCTATCTACCTATTTAAAATATTCATTAACGCATTTATATCAATGTCAGCTTGCTTCAATCTATCTCTCTTAGTCTGCTTGATGCATTTAAGTATACATAAACGATGAAGCCAAATTATTTTAAGGCATTTTCTAACATTTCAGCAATTATCTGGCTAAATAAAGAGATATAGAGAAAGAGTCTGGTCTCTGTTTTTTGGTTTGAAATGTTACTAGCTTCAACATTTTTTGACGTTTTGTAGTATGTATATAAACCAACATTTTGGAATCTTTAAAATAAATATGGTAATTAGTTTCTAAATTATGTCAAATCAAACTGTTATTGAGGTTTCCTTTTTTTTAAATCCTACATGTATTCATAAATTCGTTTTTTAAAGTCACGAGAAGTTTCACCCACATATTTTTTGTCAAATCCAGATATGGGATATCATTAACTCCAGCCATGGAATAGATGTGGGTAATGTTATTTCTACTATTGATTGAATTCCGAGTTGTCTTTGAATACTTAATGATTGTTCTAATTCCATGGTAGCTTAAGTTTTTTCGATGTTATTTGTGATTGAATTGTCGGGTAAAATAATATATCAAAGTAATAAATTATCATTCGAAAAATTGTTTTGAATTTTTAACTTTTTTAGGCAAGTTGTATGAAAGTTTTTGGTTACTGAAATTGGATGACGGAATTTTCTACATAGTCTAATTCATCATCTAAAAATTTGGGGGTACAAATCCTCAGAGCTCTTTTTATTTTATTTTTTTTTTTTTATGATGCGGGTAAAAATGTATCTGGTCATTTCTATTCGTGGATTTGTGATGAACTTTAAAATCTAGTTTGTTACTATAAGTAAAATGTCCAAGAAACGTAAGGTGTTATTTCTAGTTCATAAGCAAAATCAACTGATGTTTCAGTATTGGTTAATCTATTCGTAATTTTTGTTAAGTCATTATTCCGTTGATATATAAGTAATATACCATTTATAAAACAGAAATAATAACGATCTTTGCATATTATATAATTTAAAGAGAAATTCAAGGAAGAGTCGTGCTCGGACGCCACTAAAATGAAGCAGACTGACATTGATATAGATAAATGAGTTAATGAATGTGTAAAATAGGTAGATACGAAAAGAATTAGATAAATATGAACATATATAGATAGATGGATAGACTGTTGTGATATAAAATTTTTTACAGAAATACGTTGCGTTTTTAAAATAAATTTTCGACCCCTAATTACATCTCACAAATATGAAAGGCCTCGGACGTAAAACTTTCCCGTTTTTTCTTTCCATTTAAAATTCACATGAACTAGTGAAGATTTGATGTTTTCACATCTAAAAACTGAATGTTTTCACATTTACAAATTTTTAACATTAGCCAAAAAATAAAATCATCCCCTGGAGACCTTATAGTTTTTCATATTTGTACATTTCACACATACACATACACACAGAGTGCCCAATCGGCTGGCGCTGTAGAATACACCGACTGCATCTCTGCAGAGGGGTAAGACTCTCCTAACGTGTGTCCTGATATGACGCTCAACAATCTGATGCAGATGCTCGAGTAACGCTGGAACTTTGGGAAATGCAGAGTACCCCTTCATTACCAACGCACCCTGGTCTACTCTGGTTCGGAGTGGTAGCACCTGATAGGGTTCTATCTATGTGTCGAATAGAACTATTTGACATTTAAAAAGTATGCAAACTAATGATATGGAAAATTGAATAGTTAAACATAAAACTGTTTGATCATTTAACTGTGTGTAAACAAATGACTGATGTTTAATTGAATTATTAGTGTTAAATAACAATACTTGAGGACATTTAACTGTGTGCAGACAAATAATTAATGTTAAATTCGTATTAGATAGAAATAAGGGAAAACATTTAACTGTGTGAAGAAATAAGCTCATGTTATCAAGAAAATGTGTTTAGAAAACATTTATTTGGTATTTGTGTAAATAAAGGATTTGGCATTAAATGACCTACAATGGTTGATTTGCCATAAAAACAAACCAAACCAAAGCAACACATTCACACATATATATGTACAGAATGAGAGAGAAAGATAAAGAGGGGGTGTCCTCCTGGTGTAATGGTTAAAGCGATGGGCTGCGGAATCGTAGTAAGCGAGTTCGTACTCGAATCGCGCACTTTCGGGCAAATACCCTTGGGAAAGGTATGAACCCCTTATCCTCCCAGCGATGGGTTAAATAGTACCACTACTGTTCTTCTAGGAGAATGGCTTTGGCATTAAATAACATACAAAGATTGATATGCCATTAAACAAAGAAACCAAACCAAACCAAAGATATATATATATATATATAATATATATATATACAGAGAGAGAGAGAGAGAAAGAGAAAGAGAGAGAGAGAAAGAGAAAGAGAGAGAGAGAGTGGGAGAGAGAATCTTCAGTCAAGCTCTGTACAAGATTTGCAATACCATTCAACTATCAAAAATGGTGGTGCAACTACGTTGATCCATCTTTGGTTATATTCAATAGATGCCCGAAGAAACAACTGCACCAAACTGGAAATTGCTGTAACAGAGGCCAATGAATATCAGTTACAATGACTATACAGTACAAATTTGCTTGATAAACTGCTGATAAACCGGCAAAATACAGAGCTAAGAGCTCTGAGATCTGGCAAGTAGATAAATGAGCTAAGAACCCTCGCAAAGAAAATAAAGGAAGACTGAATGCTGCAGTAGAATGTTGCAGACTACAACAGCGCCAGAATGCAGTACTACAAAAACTATACCCAGCATATACCCAGATCTCTTTTGTCAGGCTGACTAATATCCAGGCATTCCCAAGCAATGGATTCGGCAATTGGTGAGCATCTGCTTACTATAAATAATTGCAGAACTCGTTATGAAGATGATTGTTTTTCAGTTCTACACAGGGCAAGAAATAAATCCCATCTTAAATTTCTAGAGGCGGTTTATATCTCTATGAATCGCCCCTCTCTGTGCAGACAGTTAAACAATCACATTCTTAATATATTTGGGGAACTCCTGGATACAAGGGTTACTTAGTTTATTTGTTTTTGTTGTTTTTCGTTCCCCCTCTATCTGGCCATTCTGCTTATATATTACATATATATACCCCGTTTTTAGTTAAATTTCCGGTGTTCCAACTTGAAAAGAGCCGGACGAAAAGGGTCCTTCGTTGTTTCATTGTTTTACTTAAGTTCCCCGACTACAATTACCAATGGTGTCTCTGCTTATTATATTGTACAAATTTTGCTGTACACGTAATTTAAATAAAAACTATATATATATATATATATATATATATATATATATATATATATATATATATATATATATATATAATCAACTGATTTCCGTACAAAAAGTATTAATTTTTTAGTAAAAATAGGATCAAGAAGCTATATATATATATGTGTGTGTGTGTGTGTGTGTGTGTGTGTGTGTGTGTGATTATGACTTAAACGTAATGGTGAAAGTGTTTTTGATCAATAAAATCTTTAGAGTGCTCCATGCAGAAAAATACAGAGCAATATCACAATAAAAACAAAAAAGCTCGGACTAAAGATCTTATAGGCAAAAACCCGACAAACATCTAGCGTCGTTGACTCGATATCTACGCTATCTCAATTAGGATTTATGATCTATCGTCAATAGTAAGTATTGTTCATTTACAAATATAGAAAACTACCTTATTAATTATTTATATATATATATATATATATATATATATATATATGTATATAAATAATTAATAAGGTAGTTTTCTATATTTGTAAATGAACATATATATATATATATATATATATATATATATGAGTATGTGTGAAAAGTTCATTGCCTGAAAAGTTCACATGAGAACTTCTTATCTGCTGTTGATGACCTTTTTGACCAAGGGGATCAGGGCACTGTAACACTGTTGGATGTAGTGGGTGAACCGCATAGGGTAAACTCATTTGGTCATATTCCATGAGAGCATATTGATCAGCCTATGGATTTTTCTACCGACTCTCTTAGATAGATAGATAGATAATTCGCTTTGCTTACTTGATTGTTTGTTTGTGGTGTGCTCGTTACTTATGGATTCCTGCGCTAATGAGCCAATCTCGATGGGGTGAGTGGCTAACATGCTGGCCTGTGATATCGCAGTAAGTGGGTTCGAACTCCAAGTGCGCTATTACGTGGTGTAATTGTTATCGTCGTAGGAAACGAACACGGCGACACGAGTTCAAATCCTGGACGAAACTCATTGAATTTCACATAGCACTAATACCCTTGGGAAAGGTATGAATCCAATTATTCTCCCTCCAGCTATGGGTAAATAGTAGGGCAGACTAGGTTCTTTAGCCTTGGTTAGGCAACTAGTCTAGGAGAGGAAAAACTCTGAATTCAAACCTGTTAAACTCCGCTTAAAAATTGACCTTGTGTCATATCCTGCCCGAGCGGAGGGGTTGTTAAATAGGATTACGTTCACTTTCGGGCTCACATCCTTGCGAAAGGTATGAAATCCTTTATCCCACCCTAGCTATGGGTTAACACAGTACTTCTACTGTACTACAAGGATGATCTTGCATCAAATAACCTATGAAAGTTGAGATGCCATTAAACAAAGAAGCTGAAACCGATGGTACTTGGCAAAAAGAACTCTTTTCCCTTCGAGTGTTTAAATGGTTTTGGTTGATCCGAATTAAAAGCGCCGGTACTCTTCACATCCATAACCGCTTTTGTGGGAGCACGTAACATTTTAGTTAAAATTGATCAGGAAAGTCTTATTTGTTCACAAAGCAAATAAATCTGACATTTACAAAGGTAGGAGACAGGACCTTATATAGGAAAATTACTCCGACTAGATTATTCAGCATCAAGGCCTTACGACTGGTTCTCGATAATTCAAATAGTTGCGTCCTCTCCGTACATACCAGGAATACATACATAAAATATATTTCTATATAAACGTAACGATTCTTCCTTTAGTCGGAAATTATTTGAAATAAGAGAAAGATACTGTAATTGTTGAGAACTTACCGGTACTATAGTCCCCTGATTTTAAAAATTGCCATAAAGCGAGAAGTTTGAGATTTTAATCGAATATCTCTCACATTGAATCTGTACAGAAAGATTTTTCTTAATAAATCTTTATCTTTAAATTTTAAACATAGATAAATAGATAGATAGATAGATCTGTCTTTGGTGTAATGATTACCGTTGTAATAAATAGACACGGTGACCTAAGACCGAACCTGGATTAGGCTGTTTGTTTTCAACCTTCGGAAAAGGTATGAATCTAACGATTCCCCCACCAGCTACGAGAAAATAGTTGGGCTGACTGGGCTCTTTACCCATAGTATGGCAACTGTTCAAGAAGAAGGAAAACTCTGAATTCTAACCTCTTAAACTCTTAAAATTTGACTTTGTGTCACATCCTGCCCGTTCGAAGGGGTTAAGATAGATAGATAGATAGATAGATGTTCATAACCTCGTCATGAAGATTAATTTGCTACGCTTTGCTTTGGCGAGACAAAAGTCAAGAAGTATGGTGAATCGAACTCGTAAGTAATAATCTGCTCGCCTACTTCACCTACCCTATTTACCAACCCCTCCGCTCGGGAAGGATGGGACACAAGCTCAATTTTTAAGCGGAGTTTTAACAGGTCTGAATTCAGAGTTTTCCTTCTATTAGACTTGTTGCCTCACCAAGGCTGAAGAACCCAGTCTTCCCTATTATTTACCCATAGCTGGAGGGGAAATAATTGGATTCATACCTTTCCCAAGTGTATTAGAGCTATGTGAAATGCAATCAGTCTCGTCCAGGATTTGAACTCTTGTCGCTGTGTCCATTTCCTATGACGATAACCATTACACCATGGACAGGCTTCAAATCCTAGACAAGATTGTTTTCGTTTCACCTCGAGGTAATGCTCTTGGGGGAAGGTATGTAACCGTGTCTTCAACGAGTAAATAATAGGACAGACTGTGCTCTTTAGTCTTGGGATTGCAACAGGTCTTGGAGAGGAAAAACTCAATTCAAACTTGCTGTAATCAGCTTTAAACGTGTGTTGCATTCTGGAGTGGGTGTGATTAAATTCAAGGAGGAGCATTGGCGCTTCCCTCGTATATAAAGAGAATGATTTTTAAGACGTGTAATGCAACATTGCGCTAGGTAGGCTAGTTTCTCGATAAGAGGAGAGAGGACGGATATCATGTGGAGGTTATTTATTGATAATTGGATGCTTATAATAATCCAATTTGTATCTGAGAGTCACGAGAAAATATATGTTGTATTGTTGTATAGTCATCTACATCACCACAACGACACAATAATCAAGACAGACGCATGAATAAAGGACGCAGGAAGACGCAGGAAGAAACGACGCAAGAAGACTTCTTTACAATTATATTTACCTCTCACTTTATTGCAAGATTTCGAAAGGGTTGTTCAAAGGTTTGCATGTGAGAGGGTGCTGGAGACCGAACATAAACTTCATATTTTGACCCCACTGTTATGACCGTCACGTTGTGTCTTTCTTGTTCTCTTAGATGCTCAACCAGAGGTCTTGGGGTCCACTCCATTGGGGCTTTTCCAAGGGCCCCCTCGGTCGGGTGTGGCCTTCCCTACCGCATCTGGTCTCTAGGTGTCTGGAAGTCTGTTAGCAACTGCTTTGGCACCCAACTCAACTCAATTATATAATAATTCAACGCCCACACGATCGCCCACTGGATCTTTGAAATCGAATGTTTAATCGTCATCAAGCGGAAATAACTGTCATGCAGTTCAGAGGTTACTCTCTTCCGGTGCATCACTGTAGTGGCACAATGGGACCTTCACCTTGTCCAATATCATAAGCCTTAATCTGCCCACGCGATCTCTTTCGATTACTGGCCATTGGAATGTGTCACTTCCTTCCGGTGTATCACCTTGGAATAGCATTTTTGGGCCGGGTCGAAGGTCAAAATATAACAGTATTACTGGAAAATCAGAGTTGCTTGCACTGACAAAACGACTTAAAACTCATTGCAAACCCTTTTTAATCCAGAATAAGAAGCCATTCACAAAGTGCTCAATGATAGTCTTGTTTCATTTGTATTCTTGTTGGTTTTTCTTCTTTTTTTGCGCGGGGGGGTACTTTCCTTTTTCTTTTTTCTTTCTTTTTTCCCCTAAGAAAGACTTTCAAGGAATTATTTCTGATTTCTTTTTAGGAAGCTGAAGAAACGTTTTATAATAATAGAAGTATTCGAGTTTCTTCGGCTTATTTCTATGAATTTCCTTCCCAATATAAAAATTGCCTAACTGAAAGCCAAGAATGAGATATAGGGTGGGGAGGATGAACATGTGTTATGTTATTCTAATGTAAAACAAAAAAAAAAATGCCCAGATCTTTTCTGATATCCTTGTTTGTTTGTTTGTTTGTTTGCATCTATCTTAAAGAATTATTACGGGCTTTTTGATCAGTCAGCCAAAACAGAATTGTTCAGGCTTGTATAAGAGATTCTTAAGAATACCTTAGATGAAAGTAGTAGTGGTAATAATAATAATAATAATAATAATAATAATAATAATAATAATAATAATAATAATATAAAGGCTTAGGGAAAAAGACTGAAAGAATTAGAAATCAAAAGAAGAATCAAGACCATAAAGACCACGGCATTGTTGAGATCGGCTAGAAAACTCTGAAGAGCGCAGCTGACCTGAGGGGACTTGCAATCGCTCAGACTCCAGTGAAAGGCCACCCGGCAAGACGTGTGAAAAACTTACAAGAAAAATCTACTTATAAAAACAAAGATTTACATATATGATTGGTTAGGTTTTGTTTGCTTTTACGGCATATCAAACAATTCAGTTTAACATAAGTACACAGTTTAAATGTCAAAAACAGTTCTATTTCAAACAACTCAGTTTAGCATGAGTAAACAGTCTAGTTCTATTTAACCCATAGATAGGACCCTATCAGGTGCTACCACTCCGGACCAGAGTGGACCTATGAACGATTTCATTAAAGGGGTACTTTGCATTCCTCAAAGCTCCAGTATTACTGGAGCCTCACCATCAGATTTTTAGTGTCATATGAAGGAAACTCGTTGGGGGTGGAGTCTTACCCCTCTGCGTAGACGCAGTCGGTGAATTCTGCAGCCCCAGCCGACTGGACCGTTATACATTTGAGTGTCGTTCAATCTATAAGGAAAAATTGCCAAAGAAGTTGACAGTAGGAAATTAATAGTGATTGATAATTTCATATCTCAGAAGACTGGTAGCATGACCTTCTTTACTGACTGCTGCGCCCGGAACTCTTTCTTTACCGGGAAATCAACAATTTTCCACTCCATAGATTATCTTTTTGACTCAGGCTCGATGTGCTACCAAAACTCTTTTGACATTATATGATATGAACATGCTTCTTCATACACATCACACATTTTTCAATAAATTTCACATAGTTTGTACATCTCAGCCATTAAAAATTTAATAAAAGATCTATGTTAAAATCTGGAGCGCTTTGATTGATTTTTCTTCATTCAATAATTAAAATTTAAGGACGAAACTCTGAAAAACATTTTTTTAATTCCCATTTTTGTGTATGACACTCGTAAATATACGTAAAGACATTCACACATACATACAAACACGCACACATACACTCACATATAGGTATGTGTTTTCTAATACCAGTATTGTTGTCTATTTTTTAGTTCTAAACACACACATACACACACACACACACACACATATATATATATATATATATATATATATATATATGCTAGATGAAACTGTGAAATATAAGCCAATTGAACAATGTTAGACAGATGTAGATATAGATACCTTGCGCCCCTTCCGGATGACTAGGATGCGATACGAGGTCAACTTTTAAGCGGAGTTTAACAGGTCACAATTCAAAGTTTTTTTCTCCTAGAATGGTTGCCATACCAAGGTTAAAGAACCAAGTCTGTTCTACAATTTATTCATACGTGGAAGAAGAATATTTGAACTCATACCTTTCTCAATGGTATTAGCACTATACAAAGAGCCTCGTCCAGGATTTGAACTTGGGTCTCCGTGTCTATTTCCTTCAACCATTGGTACACAAGGTTATACACACACACATATATAAATGTGTGTGTGTGTGTGTGTGTGTGTGTGTGTGTGTGTGTGTGTGTGTGTGTTGCTCAACTTTGACTTATATATACTTGTTCTGTATATACTTGTATATACTTGTTCTATATATATAGATGGTCTCATATATATACTTTTCAAGTGTATGAGAATATCTTTTTCATTAGGTAGTTTACTTGCGAATCCGAGTAGTGGAAGCCGATATCTGTGGGTGTTATCGGGTGGATTTCACTTAGCTTAGTCCCTATATACACCCTTAGCACTTATTGTGATACAAACAAAGTAGGTTGATAGTGAGGTAAGTTTTGATATATAGATAGGTACACAATGTTTTCATACGGGTGATTTTTGTTTTTTTAGTAGTAGTAGTAGTAGTAGTAGTTTCCATAAATACATACACACGCACACACACACACACACACACACACACATATATATATATATATATATATATATATATAATGTGTTTGTGCGTGTGTTTACCGGGCCAGCAGGACGCAGCATAAGATAATTTTTTAAGCGAATTACAGTTGTTTTGAAATATGCGTCTTCCTTCTCCAGACTGGTTGCCTTACCAAGGCAAACGAACCCAGCTTGTTCTACTATTTAGCCAAAGCTGGCGGAGAATAGAAGGATTCATGCCTTTCCCACGGGCATTAGCGCGGAGTGAAACACTAATATCCACGCCTCGAAGTTGAACTTGTTCATTTCTTATATATATATATATATATATGGGTTTTGTGTATTAGCACCTTAAATAACCTGTATACGCTTTTTTTCCGCAAAAATAATTAGAACTGTTTGAAGCGACAATATATAATTTTAGCTTCGATTTCCATTGGTTGTAAGGCATCCAATTAGAACGCAATAAGCTTGTGACGTCAAAGAATCCTGTTCGGGCGAGAATCCAGAAAGCCTACATAGCAATATGCAAAGACGTTCTCTTTTGATCGTTGGCTGTGAACATTGATTAAGCAAATAATTATTAATTTTATCGTGTTCCCCCACCTCTCTCTCTCTCTCTCTCTCTCTCTCTCTCTCTCTCTCTCTGTGTGTGTGTTCGCAGGTTTACACTTCGAATGTCGGAACCACAGCAACAACAGTCGGGAGAGCAGAAGGGAAACTTCTTTGAAAGAAGTTTCCCTTCTGCAGATCGCTGAAAATGGAAGGTACTGGCGCCAAAGTTCTGCGGGAGACTCAACAAATAAATGAGTGGTGCTAGCAAAGCATTAACTATACCAATAAAATTATTATCATTGCAACAACAAAAACAAGATATCCATACATTTATTTATACAGGTTTTTTCGTTATGTTTCAATGGTCTGTGAGATAACCTCGCAGATCAATTATTGCTAAATGATAAGTTCAATTTCCTCTAACTTCCCTCTGCGTGCGGCCTCGTTTCAAACTTTCCAAGGCACTTTACATAATGCATGTATTTACCTAACCCATTCGCCACGGGCAGGATGTGGCACAAGGCCGACTTTTTTAAGCGAAATAAAACTGGTTTGAACGTAGAGTTTTCTTTCTCCAAGACCAGAATCGATTGCTTTACCGAACTTAGTCTACCCTACTATTCAACTATAGTGAATAGGGACAGATAGAGTCATACTTCTCTTAATAGCTTTAGTGTAAAGTGAAAAGCTGACAGCCTCATCCAGGATTTGAACTCGAGTTACCGATTTCATTTCCTTAAGAGAAAAACCGTAACACAAAAAGTCACCGCACATGATTTAATAGTTATCTATCTTAACTCATCCAAGTGTAAGCATACAATGTACGTGATTCCCTAACCTCATGGCATAAAATGACTCTAGACAGGTTGATCTGTCGTTAAAAATCGCCTAATGAATCATCTTACAGATTGTTGTTGATTTTTAACATAGAAAAATGCATACGATTAGAAAGATTTGAAAAATTACAGAATAGTAATTTAAATTTGAATAAATCTATATATATAACATCATTTACTTCGTTGTCTAAAAGAAACATCTCATAGAAATTCAAAGAGATTCATGATTTTTTTTCTTCTCTGTATTCTATCCATACATACACAAAGACTTGACTACGCAGTGCGTTGAAGCAGGGAAAATCCTTAATGTTTAAATTGTAATCAAAGAAAATCGTCGTCTTCTCAAAAGAATTATTCCAAAGAACAATCTAATAAGAGTTGAGAACAAAGAAATCAATAAGACAGCCTCATCCGCCATTTTAAAGCCCTTTACATTTCCTCAATTATCAAGAGACAATTGCACTGATTCTATTGTTTGCTTTCTTATTCGACGTTATTTATCATGGCTAATATTGTTTGCTATGTAAGAAGCCATGCAACTGATCGGTTTTCTTTTAGTTTGTTTTTTGGGTTGTTCTTTTTTTCTGCTGAAGAAAAAAAAAAAAACAATATACTAGGCTTTTAAATAAATAGGAACGATGAAGACAGAAATAACCAGCGAAACGATGGGCGAAAATATTTATTAAAAAAAAAGGAAAAAAAAACAAACAGAAAATGAATATCGTTTTGTTTGAACAGAGTTAACCATTACAATCAGATTAAATTTCTTTTGCTAGAAACGTTTCTTTGGAGGAAAAATATCTATTAATAGATAACAAACTGAGCTTGTTGAAATTAACCAGGTGCTGACAACAAAGATATCATCATTACCCTTGTATACATATTTCTTCAGTAACTGATGGAATTAGTCTATTCAATTCATCTTTTTGTGTAATTAACGTTGATCGTTGTATGTTTGCTTGTATGGTCAGACACCAGCCGTTATCTAAAAGTCATAATGCACTGTTCTAGAAAAGATTACGTTAACAGAGCCTCTTGCAAAAAGTGGAAAAAACAATTCAATTAAATATCAGTCATTTGTTTACACATGGTTAAATGATCAAACAGTTATATTTCAAACAATTTAGTTTCACATGTCAACAAAGTTGAATGGTTCCAAGTATTGCTATGTATGACTAACAATTCTATGAAAGATTAGTCATTTATTTACTCACAGTTTATTGGCCAAACAGTTCTATTTCAAACAGTTCAGTTTAGCATAAGTACACAGTTTTTTGTTTGCACACAGTTAAATGTAAAAACAGATCTATTTCAAACGGTTTAGCATAGTCACAGTTTACTTCGATTTGACCCATCGATAGGGCCCTATTATGTGATACCACTCCCGGCCAGAGTCGACCCGGGCGGGGTGACAATAAAAGGGTACTCTATATACCCAAAAGCTCCAGCATTACTGAAGCCTCACTATCAAATCGTTTAGTGTCATATCAAGGATATTCATTGGGAGGGAGTCTTGCCTCCCAGTGGAGATGCAGTCGATGTATTTTGCAGCCCCAGCTGACTGGGCCATATATACGTGAGGCATAATCGATATATATGTGCCAAAAACCTATAGAAAAGAAATACTGGTATTATGTTCTTTTTGGGTACATCTTATATGAAAAAACGAAATCAAAGCGAAAGGAAAAAAACAATTGATTATTTACAACTATATCATGCATAATACTGACTGACCTCATAATGTTCAGCACATAGACAGGTAAATAACAGACAGCAAATATGATGACCATGGCGATTAACATCTTTGCTACACGCCGTCTAGACAACAGTTGGGTTTCGGGGTGCGAGGCTGACACACCACTTCTCAACATCCTCACCACTGAAAAAAAAAAAAAAAAAGAATTTATTCATTTATTTTTGTTTGAATGTTTCTAGTTACTTACTAAACTTGGTCTAGTTTTGTAAAGCATATGATGGGGGATCGAACTCACTTGCATATATATATATATATATCCTTTGTTAATTTATCTTTGTATATTTATTTTTTTGTTTATTATGTATATACACGTACACCCGCTCGATGCTGCGCTGAAAAGTTCATTAGCTAAAAAGTTCATAGGATGCTACTGATGGCTTTTTCGACCAATAGGGTTTCAGTTATAAAACTAATTTTTTGGTAATTATCAATTTATATTTAACTGTACTGTAGCCAGCATTTCTCTGCCTTTTGTCACTTGTCAGTAATCTACTTAACGAAAATGAATAATTCTTATTTCTGAATTTAGAAGAATAGAAAAATAAGTTTTTCGACTAAAAATACATTTGAAAGACAAATAACAATGATATTAATAATAATACAATTACTACCAAATATATACATAAGTATATATATATATATATGTATATATAGGAAGAAGTATGTTTTAAAAAAGGTGACCAACAAAAATGTTGTGTTTAGCCTTTTATTCAGCTTTTGTTTTTGACGAGCAAGATGTCGCGACTATGTTTGTATTTAGACTCTTCTAGTGTAGTCTGAGTAGGTGTACTTTCGATCCACAACACAGGATTACCTACTTCTTTGAAAATGAAGATAGTAAAAAGTACATCATCACATATTAACACATATGTGAGAGCCTGTGTTGAAAAAATCTGCTGAACGTATGATCTGGGCGAAAAGGTAGCACCGAATTCTTTGATATTATTTGTCATAATTTCTGATGGCTTGATGGTTTCTTTGTTTAATGGCATATCAACTCTTTTTAGGTTATTTAATGCCAACGCCATTCTCCAAGAAGAATAGTAGTGGTACTATTTAACCCATAGCTGGGAGGATAAGGGGGTTCATACCTTTCCCAAGGGTATTTGCCCGAAAGTGAACGTAATAGCGCGACTGGAGTACGAACTCGCGTACTACGATTCCGCAGTCCATCGCTTTAACCATTACACCACGAGGACCCCGCAAAAGCAATCACCGACGCCGACTACGCCGATGACATAGCGATTCTGGCAAATAGACCCATCCAAGCCGAAACACTACTGCATACTCTGGAACGAGCCGCCGTAGGCATTGGCCTCCATGTCAATGCATACAAAACGGAATACATGTGCTTTAATCAAACAGGCGACATTTACACACTAGGCGGTAGCTCTCTGAAACTAGTAGACAAGTTCACCTACCAAGGAAGCAGTGTCTCATCAACCGAAAAAGACATTGACACGCACTTATCGAAGGCATGGACAGCTATCGATAAGCTATCGGTCATATGGAAGTCAGACCTGACCGATAAAATGAAACGCAGTTTCTTTCAAGCCGCGGTCGTCTCGATACTGCTATATGGATACACTACATGGACGTTAACAAAACGGCTGGAGAAAAAGCGAGACGACAACTACACAAGACTGCTGCAAGCAATATTGAACAAGTCCTGGAGACAACACCCCACAAAGCACCAACTGTACGGCCACCTACCTCCCATCACGAAAACTATCAAAGTTAGACGAACCAGGCATGCAGGACACTGCTGGAGAAGCAAGGACGAGCTCATAAGTGATGTACTCCTATGGACCCCCGCATATGGCTGGGCAAAAGCAGGACGACCAGCTTGAACCTACATACAGCAGCTCTGTAAGGATACAGGATGTAGACCTGAGGACCTGCCAGAAGCGATAAACAATAGGGAGGAGTGGCGAGAGAGGTAGATAGGGATATCGGTGCTGGCGGCACGACATTATGATGTTGATGATGATGATGATGATGATATATAAAATAAAATTGGGTAAAATCTTTCATGTCTTTGAGTTTAACGTCCTCAAAATTCAGGTAAGCTTGTTTTTACTAGCAGATAGAGCCTTGTAGTTGTCCATAGGGTACAACATTTACTGATTTAGAATGCTTATAGCAGAAAATTTCATTGATAACATTAAATATATATATATATATATATATATATATATATATATATAAAATCACAAAAATCCTCTGACCAGCACATACACACATGTATGTATATATGTATAAGGGTGGGTGAAGATTGTCGTGCCTTGTTTAATGAAACTTTTACTCATGGGGAAGATTCTTTAAATGTAAATGTTTATTTGGAATCTAATTCGCCTCTTCAGTACTATGACATTTTAGTTGCCTTAATAACGTGGAATTGAGTGCATTGAACATTTGTATTCGAAAATTATTTTAAAAAATGGTGATTCTATCATCTCACTATATGGTGACATCTTGTGGTCAGCTCGTTCATCAAATAAATTCCCTTGTGATTATATCCCAAGTGAATACCTGACAGTCTAAGTCTTTAAACGTAAACTGCAGACAATTGATCAACTAAATGATTTCCCTCACCGTGAACAATGGGAAATAATCAATTGATTTTTAATGGCACATCAACTTGTGTAGAGATATCTTATTTCCACATTTTTGCATGGTCGTCTCTTTAGAGGTTTTTCTTTCTTTTGGGGGGAGAGAGAGGTTTGTTGTTTTTTTTCTTTTTGTTTTTTTTTTACATGATTCTATTAAATATGAATAATTTTTAAACACATATTTCTATATATATAAAAAAAGATTGACTTTTGGGGAGGTACTTTTGGCGGGGGTGTTATTTTTGTTGTTTTCTTTTTGTTTGTGTGTTTTGTTTTGTTTTTTTTTTTTTGTTTTTTGTTTTCTGTTTTGTTTTTTTTTTTTTTTTGGTCTTTATTTTCTTTTTGCAAAATGGCATATCAACCTTCATGAACTACTTAATGCCAAAGGCATCCTTTAGAAGAACAGAAGTGATACTATTTGACGCATAGATTTGAAAATAAGGGGTTTCATATCCCTCCGAAGGGTATTAGTCCAAAAGAGAACGTAATAGCGTAACTGGAGTTCGAACTCGCTTACTACAATGTTGTAGTTCAGCATGTTAGCTACTACGCCATGGACACTTCCCCCAGCCATAAGACTCGAACAGTCTGAAGAACCACTAGGAATGATTGTGTGCCCGGTAATAATTGAAATGACTAGGTACTTCATACACCCTAGATATCCAAAACTGGAACCTTACCATCAGATATAGTTTTGTGTCATAGTCCGGACACCTGCTTTTGGTTGGGGAGGTCTTTCCTTTTTTGCAGGGAACACAATCAGCGTATTGTAAGTCTCGCTAGTAGGGTTGGTCAATGAAAAGGTGTCCGCTTCAGGGTGAGGTTTAAAGAGTGTATATAACTCGTGAGAGCAAGTATCTTAATAAGAAAGAAAGAAAGAAAGAAAGAAAGAAAGAAAGAAAATTAACTTCCTCTTTTCTCTCCATGAACCCACAGATAAATTAAAGGTAGAAGTTTTCAGAACAATCTAGTTTTTTGGGGGGTGGGGGGTTAGTAGGGGAGAGAGTTTTTGTTTTGTTTTGTTTGTTTTTTTAACGAAAATAATTTTCAGACTTCGAGCTTAGGATTTATTCGTTGTTTAGGTCGGAAATGTTACATCCATTTTTTTGATTATTTACTTTTATGAAAATTTTTTCGAAAACTCCACCGCTTACTTTTTAACTTTTTCTTCTTTCTATTCGAAATTGGGAAGGTCTATAAAATAACATTTGATATTTATTCAATATCCCACCAACCCGACTTTGATATATAAATTTTGTCATTTTATAATGGAGGACAAGCATGAATCGAGACTCCCCGTCAGCATTTGTAGGGCGCCTCAGGTATCAAGAGATGAACAACTAAGCAGGTACTGCTTGGTGGGAAGGCCTCCTGGAGCCAGGCAGTTAGCACAAGAACACTCACCCGGTGCGAACGTCTAGTAGAAAACCAGGTATTGGCTAGAAAATACCTTTTATACACCAACTAGAATGTTTCTACTTAAATGGCGGTATCATTTACGCCTGGTTCAGTTTATTTGCATAAAATCTGAGTTTAGTATCTATGCACTTTGTTTAGGGTCAAAGTGTATCTCCTGGTATTTCGACGAACCTCCTTTGCCCCCGTGATGAGGCAACCCGAAGGCTCTCTTCGATAGCTACGACACTGAAGCGTAAGGGAGGGTGCTACTCCTTTCCCTGGATTGCTCCAGTTACCCTTGATCTATACTTTATAATAGTGAGTGTTAAGCAATGAGACATCAAGTACCCATTTTTTTTAGTTTTTGGTATGACTCGATCTGGGATTGGACCTCCGGTCTTCCGGGCCGTTGGCGAACACGAATTAAAAAGCAAATGAATTTGCAGAATGTGGGACACTGCTGGAGAAGTAGGGACGAGCTCATAAGTGATGTACTTCTGTGGACCCCTTCACATGGACGTGCAAAGGCAAGTGTGTTCGAATGGCCCCCAAAGGCTTGGGAAAAGGGGCTGGAAGAGCTGGAGTTCAGATAAACGAATCGACACTATCCAGACTACAGCATTGTTAAGATCGATAAGAATACTAAGAAGAGTCCTGGAGACCTGAGGAGACTTACTGTCGCTCATTTTTCAAGGAGAGACCATCAGCTAACGCTGGTGTGAAAAACTCGCAAAAAGTAAAATATATTAACCTGGGGGTAATAACAATGAGGGGTACTCTATATCCCACCAAGCTTCAGGACTGGATAATCATCACTAGATACAGTTTAATGTCATACCAAGGACATTCGTTGGGGTGGGGCTTACCGTTCTACACCCCCAGATCACTGGGTGGACGATGATGATGGTTATGATGATAATTATGATGGCAGATATTTCCGACGACAAGGATTTGGGGCCTACGCTAATTACCGTAGGCTAAATCTTAAAGCAGTCGGTGCAGAGACTGACAGATAGACAGAAGACAGAGGCAGTACTAACCTGGATCATCTCTTCCGGGAAGATCTGTGTGCCATAGTCGTACGGCAATAATCGAGTAGGCACAAGTCATCAGCGACATCGGAATAAAATAGATGCAGACCATTTGTAGAATCTGGTAGACGGCCCGGTTGTTGCTGTCCCAACTCATGGAACAGGTGAGTAAGAGATTGGTGATGTGCTCGGGCACTGTGGCCTTCAGTTCCATGCTGAAAATTTCAGGGCTGGCTATGATTGCCGAGATGAGCCAGATCAGACCCGTCACGGCCACAGCCCGTCGGATGGTGTGGATGAATTTCAACGGGTGGCAAATTGCGTAGTAGCGATCGATAGAAATGGCGCTCAGCGTGAAGACGGACACATACACAGTGACGGTCTGAAAGGAGAAAATATAAACAGCATCACTTAGAATGATTTTCAGATGGGTTTGATTATATTTGTCGTCCGTTGTCTACAGCATGCATACGGAGATAGATAGATAGATAGATAGATAGATAGATAGATAGATTAAGGTTTGGTTTTCTTGTTTAATGTCACATCAACCTTCATGGATTATTTAACGCCAAAGCCATCCTTGTAGAAGAACAGCAGTGATACTTTTTAACTCATAGCTGAGGCTGAGATAAAGAGATTCATATCTTTCGCAATGGTATTATAACGAACTCGCTTACTACAACGTCGCTGTCCAAGACAATAGCCACTACGCTACGGGGACTCTCCCAAACAGATTAAGATAGATAGATAGATAGATAGATAGATGTTATGTTTAAATTTTATATTTGAGGACAGTAAGGCCATAAGTTCCAAGACGCAACTTTACACCGTATCAAAATAGAATATTCAGAGTTGCTTGGACCAGTGGAAAACTCCCAGGAATAAGTGTGTTTAATGCCAAAGTAACAATTTCTAAGAAAATTAACTTTTCACTTATTATTAATTTCGTTTTGTGAATACAGCTTCAATCTCGATACATTTTGCACACATCTCATAGATAGATAGATAAATAGATATTAAGAAATTCTATTTGTGTGTTCATGGATGATAAACATTAAATGACAGAGCTTGTTGATTTATATTTGGCATGAAGATTCGCCAGACATCCGCTTTAGAGACAAACTGTATTTAAATGGTCATTCGAAGTCCGTAAAGGAATAAAAAAAAAAAATAACAACTCATTGGCTTTAAAAATTACAAAAATATCAATTGAACAGACTAAATATAATGTATACACACTTATTTCTCAAATTTAAAAATGGAGAAAGTAAATTGAATATTGCCGAGTTTGTTTGTTTTTTTTTGGTTTTGGTTTTTTGTTTTTGTTTTTTGGGGTTTTTTGGCTTTGTTTGATTATCTATGTTTTTAGGAATGTTAGTTATAAACGAATATATTTTCTTTGTAGATATTTTTTTTATAAAATTCTTGTCGAGATTTTTTTTTACTTACCATAAACGGAATGGGGTTGTCTTACATAGATGTAACATTGCAGAATGAATGAATATGACTGATATGTTGAAAAATATTATGGTAACTAATTTTTTATTTTTATTATGTAGTTGTCTTTTCCTTTCCTTTCCCAAGTGTATAATTGGATATCATAATTCTAAAATTGATTTCAGAATAAAATAACCCAACAAGGGTTGATATGTCATAAAAACCAGCCATCTAAAAATTCTTTGAAATCAGGAATTGTTAGTGGTCATAAGTTCACGCAAGAATTACTGACTGATTTTGACTCTTATATATAATGTATGTGTATTACAAACTGTTTTACTAGTTTACTGTTTTTTAGTTGAGTTTTATGGCATTTCAAACATTGAAGGTTATTTAATGCCGAATCCTCTTTATACCTATTAGATATAATTTGAAAATGCATAGTTTGTAGATAAAATTTTAAAAAAAAACAGAGCTTATTTCTTTGCTTAAATGGTTATACTTATTATTTGTAAGAAGGTGACTAGTTCGGTTTCTTCACTAACATTGGTAGGGCTGTAACAGGAGATGATTGTTGCTCTGGGGTTGCAATTAAACGTAGCTGCCATCATCCTAGGTTGTATTCTCTCAATGCTATTAAGTGTTTTTAACGCTCTTGGTCCTATAAGCATTCCTGGAAGCAACACCCCACAAAGCACCAACTGTACGGCCACCTACCTCCCATCACGAAAACTATCCAAGTTAGACGAACCAGACATGCAGGACACTCCTGGAGAAGCAAGGACGAGCTCATAAGTGATGTACTCCTATGGACCCCGCATATGTCCGAGCAAAAGCAGGACGACCAGCTCGAACATACATACAGCAGCTATGTTAGGATACGGGATGCAGCCCTGAAAACCTGCCAAATGCGATGAAGGGTAGGAAGAAGTGGCGAGAGAGGGTCAGGGATATCCGTGTTAGCGGCACGACATGATGATGATGATGATGATTATTTGTAAGTCAATAGTTTGTAGGTAATCTAATTTTTAAATGAGTCAGAGCTAATTAGTTTGTGTTATATATTAACCCTCGATCGAGCCTTCAATCAAGAGATGCACCAGTGTAAATAAGCGGTGGAACAGCGGAAGCAGGTGGTCGTAAGACAATTATATAATCAGGTGCCACAGACGGCTTGGGTCAGTTCCAGTTGGAGTTGTAGTCAGTTGGGGGACAAGATGCCAGCATGAGAATCAGCTTGCAGACTGAAGGCTTGCTGCCCTCAATGACCAACGGTTGAGCAACCCCAGCCAAGATGAGGAAGTGCTGCTGCTATGGTCAGAACAACATTGGGTCAATATGTAGCAGTCTGTCTCCGTCTCCAACTCACCTCTCACACACAACCAACATCAACCCTTTCGAGAATAAAGTGTGAGAGATATATTTTTATAAAGAAGTGTGTTCGTTCGTTCATTGAAGTCATTATTGTTGACTATGTTTCCGCATATATTTGTATATATATTATGTATATTATGAGTATACAGCAGTTTGCACACAAGTATTACTATTGTTTGGACACAGTTAAATGGTTCCCAATATTCTAACATGAATAGTTCTGTTTAGTATTAATGATTCTTGTACTCACTTAAATGGTTTCAAATATTGCTATCTATCATAAATAGATTTATTTGCACACAGTTGAAGGGTCTCAAGCATCACCATATAACTCTGACAATTCAATTTAGTCACACAGTTAAAGAGTTTCAAGTATTGCTAATTAACATTAATAGTTCTATTCAACATTACTCATTCGTTAGCAAAAAGTTAAAATGTTCCAAGTATTGTAATGTATCACTAACAATTCAATTAAACATGAAGGTATTTGTTTATATTTTGCTTTCTTTGCGATGTTTTAGTCGCTAACATGACGCGTCGGCTGATCGGATTTGCGGTCTTTTTCACATAAAGAATTCGTAACAAAATAGATAGGTCTCTTTTATTTCATTTTTCTTTAAAATGATGACTGTAAGCAGAAATGTTACGGAGGAGTTTTCGTGGCGTATTGACCAAGGAGCTGGACTGCGACGTCGTGGTAAGCGAGTTCGAACTCCAGTCGCACCATTACGTTCACTTTCGGAGTAATACCCTTGGGAAAGATATAAACAGAAGGTTAAGATTAATATGTGTTCGCTTACGAAGCGAACAACCGAGGGAGACATTGTAAAATTCAGAAGAACAGAAGAGAAATTTCCACGAGTCTTTTAGATGACACGGGGATTCTAGAACCTTCTCTCTCGTTAGCTATAAAAGACGCCACCTGTTGGCAAGGGAAGCTGATGAGCATTGTGTGTATTTACCAACTCCTCTGCATGACACAAGGTCAATTTTTAAGCAGAGTTTAACAGGTTGGATTCAGAGTTTACTTTAAACAAGACCGGTTGCTATACCAAAGTTGAAGAGCACAGGCTACCCTACTATTTGTCCATAGCTTTAGGGAGAATAATTGGATTCATACCTTTCTCAAGGATACAAATGCTCTGTGAAATGCAATTAGTCTCGTTCAGAATTTGAATTCGTGTCGCTGTGTCCATTTCCTACGACGATAGTCATTACAAAGTTGGTGAGTTTTGTATGTATTCGAGAAGGATCCACATACCTTATGTGCATAAGTCGTAACAAGGACTTTGTTGCAACCCTAACACACCAGCTGCTCTAACTCACTATTTCTGATGTTACCAGTCATCTCCCACCAGTTATGGGTTAAATAATACCACTACCTTCTTCTACAAGGATAGCTAGGTATTAAGTAACCCACGAAGGTTGATATGCGATTAAACAAAGGAACAGAGAAAGAAATGTTACTTGCCATCTAATTCTGTAGAGAGGGAATGTCTGCTTTTTTATGTAGGGGGGTTGGGGGGGTAGCAAGGATTATAAAGATAAGGAATACTGCAGAATTGACCGGTTAAAACATTGTTATAACAGCAATAGTAGCACAAAGAGTGTGATCTGAATCCTAAAAAAACATTTTCGAATAATAATGAGTTTATCTTACTAAATTTCTGAGAAGATTGATAACGTTATTTTCACACACAAAAAAAAATGCAATAAGTGCAAAGGTAAAAAAAAGTTGTACTTAATAGCAGTGTGTAGTATCCCATAGTTTGACATTAGGTTTATGAGTCTCAAAAGTTCCCTGAGAATTGTCCAACAACGGATTGATAGAGAGATGCTCCTAAGTGAACTCATCTGGAAGCTGCAGGTTCAATACCACAGAAGCTTTGATTCCGAGAAAGAATAAAGAGAGTTATATTTTTATAGCCAAGCGTTGTGGTCTTTCTTTCTCCATTGCCTGTTCATCATTTATTTATTCATTATGCTGGTCTGGTTCTCTAATATAAACATCGTAGCTTATTTTAACAGTCCTGTAGTCTAGATGGTCTCCATAATTCCTCTAGTCTCTATTTCACCCAGTCTTTTTACCTGGTTCGTGAAGAGTGTTCCAATGGCTCCAATTACAATTGATACCATTGACTTTTTCTGTTCCCAGGCAAAGTCCAAGCATTTATTTATCTGTATCGCTTTCTTTTATTTTAGACAACGGTCTGCTGGAAGAGGAAAATCTACAACATGCACCTTCATTTTAGTTAGCTCTAGAGTTGTATTTTGACCTTCGACCCGGCCAAACATGCCATTCCAAAGTGATGCACCGGAAGGAAGTTACACATTCCAATTGCCAGTAATCGAAAGAAATCGCGTAGGCGGATTGGCTGACGAAATGGGACAAGATAAAAGCCCATGATACACTCATAGACTGATGCACCGGAAGAGAGTGACTTGTGAACTGCACGACAGTTATTTCCGCTTGATGACGATCAAACATGCCATTCCAAAGATTGAGTGGGCAATTGAGTGGGCGTTGAACTATTATATAACACGGTCAAGACAGGAAGACAGACAGTTGGAGATCAGACGAGTTAGAGACAAGATGTGGTAGAGCAAGCCAGCACTCAGCAGAGAGCTGGGCCCCTGGGCCTCCGGTTGAGCATCAGGAGAACGAGAAAGACACAACGCCGATGGCCATAAGAGTGGGGGTCAATATATGTTGCAGTTATGTTCGGTCTACAACTCCCTCTCACACACAACCCTTTCGAACCTTGCAAATAAATTTAGAGATATATTTTTTTAAAGAAGTCTTCGCTCGTTATTATATATTGTGTCGTTATGATTCAGCATGAATCTGCATATGACTATACAACACTAGGTCTGGTCTACAGGCCGGTATTGGGTGATCCATTTCTATCAAAAATTCCAGAAGATATAATGCTTCTCATTATATAGGATATATTCTGATTTGTGCATATATCATTCGTCAGCATAGACAAGTTTTAATCCCTTGCATAATTCCCAATGAATAACCTTTCCTACTCAGTCTTACCTAGGCTTGTATTCCTTTTAGGTATTCTCTTTAACCTCGCAGTTTCAGTCGCATTTTTTTATATCACAACTCCCTAGGTTCACCATTTCTACGATTAGCTCTATCAGTGAGGCTCGTAATACACCGAATGTGTGCCATGAAAAGTGATAAGAACCCCCCCCAAAAAAAAAGTAGGTGCCCAGAGTATTACAGTAAACTTCATCCGGTGGTGATACTCCGGTTCCAGTTTTTGAGAGTGTATGCAGCCACCACCTTATGGCAATTACTTCCAGACTCAGAATGAGAGTACCTGTTAAGGTCCATCTGTAGGTCAAATCGATATTTTAGAAAATTATTTATATTGGATAGAAATACTTGGTACCATACAAATGTAGGCAAAAAATTATTATTTTTTCGCTCCAGCATTAATTGGTAGGCTTTCACTGCAGGCTTTGAGACACCAAGTCCCCTAACGTCTCCAGGACTCTTCTCAGTATTCTCGCCGATTTTAACAATGCTGTGGTCTCGATTCTTCCTCTGATTTCCAATACCTCCAGTCTCCTTTTCAAGTCGTTGAGGACCATTCCAAGCGCACAAATTACAATTTGTATCATAGCCACCTTCATGTTCCACTGCTTTCGCAATTATGTGATCAAAACCCCACAGAATTTTATGCGTCTCTTTTTCTTGGACAGATTCTGATTTATACAAATACTATTTGTAGTGGATCCCTTTTCTCACCTAATAGTACCTCGTCTTGTATTCCTTTTGCGTTAGTTTACTGCATTCACTTATCATGTGATTAACCGTCTAATTTCTCTTTCTAGATAACCTACACTAACTGTTCTATTGCATATGATCCATTCTTTCTTCTATATAATTTTTGCTTCTATATAATTGGTCCCTGCGTCATTATTTTGTGCTGCTATCAACACGAATTCAATTTCTCTCTTGAGGTTCCCCTTTCTTAGCCATGACCACAACTTCCTGAGTGCAATGTCAGCATTTCTAAATTCTGATATTTTTTTATATTATATATATATATATATATATATATATATATATATATATATATATATATATAGTCCCTGGCTCTTTCTCGCCATCCGTCTCCATTATCCATCGCTCCAAGTAAGTTTTCTGACTGCATAGAGTTTCCGTATAGAGCTGGTGTATATAAGTCTTACTCTTAGAATATTTTCTTGCAAGAATCGATACCATCAAATTTTTCTTGTTTTTTGTGTCTTTTTTTTTTGTTTTTTTGTTTTTTTTGGGGTTTTTTTTTTCAACTTTCATGCAAGAGTTCCTTTATTTTCAATGAGTTGCTTTCGAAATTATATCTCTGCTTTCTTATATTGTCTTCCTTTTCTAGTTCTTTTTTCTTGGTCTTTGTTGTTTTGGTTTGTTTTTTCTTTTGTTTTGGTTTTGTTTTTTGGCTTTTCGGTTTTTTAACTTCAAATCGCAAATGATAACGGTGCTTATACAATTAGTGGTCCACGCTTGTGGCAATTTCAATGAAATGAATTAACAGGAACTGTTACCTTTTCTATTAATTAAACAACATTAAGAAGATCCTTGCCAGCCGTAATAATTGATGATACTTTTACCCACTAAGGTGTTGAAACGTTTGACAAGAAGCGAAACCAATTACTTTAAAACACTTCCTTAACTGCACTGAAGCCGTCCTAATTGATTTTTCGCCAATGTTCATTCAAGAGTACCCCTCCGCCTCTTCATTCACGCCCTTCACCTCCTCCTCATTTTTCTCCTCTTTCTTCTTCTTCTTCTTCTCCTCCACCTCCTCCTTCTTCGTCTTCTTGTTCTTGGCCTCATATTCAGACTTCTAGTTCTTCTAACTCCAGTATTCATTATTATAACTCTTTGCGAATTTTTTACGCCAGCTAAAACTTGTTTTTTCTCTGAAGTCTAATGGTTGGTTAGTTGGTTGGTTGGGTTTTACCTATTTACCTATTTACCCAACCCCTCCGCTCGGGAAGGATAGGACATAAGCTCAATTTTTAAGCGGAGTTGAACAGGTTGGAATTCAGAGTTTTCCTTCTCCTAGACTAGTTGCCTCACCAAGGCTGAAGAACCCAGACTGTCCTACTATTTACTCATAGCTGGAAGGAGAATAATTGGATTCATACCTTTTCCAAGGGTATTAGTGCTATGTGAAATGCAATCATTCTCGTCCAGGATTTGTCCGTGTCCATTTCCTACGACGATAACCACTAGACCACGGTTGGTTGGTTTTTATGCCATACCAACCCTTATGGGTTACTTGATGCCAAATATTGTTTATATATATATATATATATATATATACTGGGCAATTAGCATAATGGTTAGTGTTCGCCAATGGTCCGGGATACGAATCATACCAAAGACTCGAAAAATGGTTCTTGATGCCTCCTTGCTTCACACTCAGCATCATAAGATACAGATCAAGGATAAGTGGATCAATCCAGGGAAAGAAGTAGTGCCCTAACCTACACTTCCGTGTAGTAGCTTTTTAAAAGGGAGCCTTCGGGTCCCCCCACGACTACGATCGGCCAAATTATTTTTTATAAATATATATATAATGGGGAAATGAATAGTTTGCTGCTGACTATTCTTAAATGAGTTGTTAGAGCTCATTTGTTTTGATAAATTTGAATGTTTTCAAGTATAACTATCAAACAAGATTAGAGAGTAAAAGTACCTCGGAGGTCAATTTATCACTATAATTGAAAATCGACTTCTATTCCAGGGTATGAACTTTCTGTAATATACAAAATGATACATTTTCGATACTATCTAATTCCTGATTTCCACTCTAACAAAATTTGGGAACAGCATTCATTTACTTGCATCTTTTTGACCAAGCCAATTGTTTCTAATGCATTTTGATCTATGGACTGAACCTAATAAGAAGATAAGAGCTCTAGACTTCATAAATGGGTGTGGAGGTTACAAAAGAAAGATGTATTTTTTATTCCTATTTTTCTGTTATGATTGATAATAGTTGAAAGCTTATCTCCTCTAAACCAATTATGATATTTTAAACTATGTCAAATAAATTTATACCTCGAAGATATTTAATTGACATAACATGTACAACATGCTTATATTATGAGAATACACAGTTAAGAATAAAAGCAAAAGCACTTGTTGCAGTTTTATTGCTGTTACCAGATAAGTCAAAAATATGATCAACATTAAAATCAAAATAATTAATTATTTGTACACAGTTAATTGGTTTCAGTTATTGCTATTCAACATAAGTATTTCTATTTGATACTAATCATTTAGGAGGTGCCCGTGGTGTAATGATTATCGTCGTAGGAAATGGACATGGCGACACGAGTTCAAATCCTGGATGAGGCTAATTGCATTTCACAAAGCAATAATACTTTTGCGAAAGGTATGAATCCAATTATTCTCCCTCCAGCTTGGGGTAAATAGTAGGGCAGACTAGGTTCTTCAGCCTTGGTGAGGCAACTAGTCTAGGAGAAGGAAAACTCTGAATTCAAACATGTTAAACTCCGCTTAATAATTGACCTTGTGTCATATCCTGCCCGAGCGGAGTGGTTGGTAAATATGGATACTAATAATTTGTTTGAACCCATTAGAATGGCTTCAAGTATTGCTATCTAACTCTCATAATTCTATTTGATATTAATTATTTTGTTTACACACAGTTAAATGGTTTCAATTATTGGTGTTTAACATCATTAATCATTTGTTGGCACACTGTTAAATGGTTTTAAGTATTGCGATTTAATACTTGTACTTCCATTTATCAAGTTTTCCAATCTAATACTAATAATTTGCACACAGTTATATGGTTTCAAGTATTCCTATCTAATACAAATAATTTGCACACAGTTGTATCGTTCCAGGTATTGCTATCTAATACTAATAATTTGCAAACCGCTCTTTGGTTTCAAAAAGCTAGTAATAAATTATTCCTAAGTTAATGATTGAACAGTTCTATTTGACCCATCCTTGAGACCCAAGCACCTCAAATCTGAGTGACAGCAAATCTCTTCAGATCTCCAGGAATCTTCTAAATATCCAATCTGATTTAAGTTATGCTGTGGTATAGATAGTCTCGATTCTATCTCTGTTCACCGATAATTTTTTCAGGGTTGTAGGGACAGTCTTAAGAACTAAATATTTGAAATTGCAAATCTATCGAAATATAAATGATCATACTAAATCTCTGATTCTACCATTGGTATCATTGTCACCTACATGTTCAACAACGTTTTCAGTTCTTTAGCAAGGTCCAAGTATTTGTTTAGCTTTTTACCTTCCTTCACTTTCGCTTGGAGGTCTGTAGGAATTAGAAAATTGACAAGACGATTGGTATATTTTTATGGCATACCAACCATTGTATGTTATTTAATACCAAATCCATTTTTATAGTAATAAACAGCTCCATTTCAAACAATTTAGTTTCGGATAAGTACACAGTTTAAAGATCAAAAACAGTTCTATTTCAAGCAATTCAATTTAGTATCAGTTTAAATGTCAAAAACAGTTCAATTTCAAACAGTTTAGTATAAGTACAGATTTTTGTTTACACACAGCAAATGTAAAAACAATACGCTTTAGCGTAATGACACAGTTTAGTTCTATTTGACCTATGGAAAGGGCCCTATCAGGTTATACCACTCTGGGCCAAAGTGGACCTGCGAGTGATAGCAGTGAAGAAGTACCATGCATGCTCTAAAGCTCCAGTATCACTGAAGCCTCACCAAGAGATTGTTTTGTGTCATATCCAGGGCACTCGTTGTTGGGGGTGGGAGTTACCCCTCTGCTGAGGTGCAAAAGATTGACTAAATAACAAAATCTTTTCTTCTTGTTAATTAACTCGAGGTTTGGTTTTCGCGCTTGGATTGGGGGATCCATTTGTATCTCCTAGAGAATTTTACTCGTCTCATTTTTATAGACAGATTCTGGTTTGTGCTCATACTATTAGGCACTGTTTGGAAATTCCAGTATCTTAAACAATTCCCTGGGAATCATCTGTCTCACCAAGTTTTTTGTTACGTTCCTTCTCTTTACTTCTTACTTCTAAGATCTACCCCCTCTCCTCTCTAGCACTGCTGGCTGGGACTCAAGAATACACCTACTGCATCTCTGCAGAGGGGTAAGACCCCTCACGCGTATCCAGGATAAGACCCTAAACAATCTCAAGGTGAGGCTCCAGTCATTGAGAAATGTGGAGTATTCCTTCATTGCCATTGCTCCCAGGTCCACTCTGGCCTGGAGTGGTAGCAAACGAGAGGGTCCTATAGCTTGGGGTCAAATACAACTGTTTGACATTTAAACTATATGCGAACAAATTATTTATGCTAAAGTGAATTTTTAGAAATAGAACTATTTGATATCAATCATTTTGTTTACACAATGTGTGTAAACAAATGACTGATGTTTAATTGGATTGTTAGTGATACATAGCAACATTTGGTACATTTAACTGTGTGCAAATAAATGTTTAATGATTAATAGAATTTTTCACGTTAGAAAAAACACTTGAAACAATTTATCGGTGTGCAAACAAATGAGCTCAGACTCATTCAAAAATGTTATCAACAAAATGTGTTAACAGATTATATTTAATATATATGTCTAAACAGGATTTGGCAATAAATAGGCTACAATGATTGACAAGCCATAAAACCAAACTAAACCAAACCTCTCATCTCCTTTTCGTTGTCGTTTCTCTCTTTGTTTCATCCTGGTTCACACCAGTGCGTTCAACAACAACGAGATAACTTTTTTAAGTGCACATATTTATTTATCGACGACTTTTATTATATATTACTCATTAGCTACAAACGGGGAGCCTGTTGAGTCCGAGCGTGATGGAAAGCTATCTGCTCACTTCGGGCTTCTCTTAGTAATTAAAAATATATCGAATTCTACCTCCTAATTTTTCGGGTTCGTTTAATCACGTGACCTTACAGTTCAATGAAAGCCAAGCTTTCAAATGACCTCGTGGGTCATTCCCAACGGCTTTCTGAACCGTTTTAACATATCTCCACAACATGTCATTAATATATGCAAAACTATAATTTAATACTTTTGTATTTTAATATTCATATTAAAAACAAAACTTACAATAAAGACTCAACTTGAACTACTTTTAACAGCTAAATATTTTATATTCCAAAACTATCAATTATCTATTAAATCTCTGAGTCTGTTTGTAATCAAATCATTGTGAAAGCAAGACATTTTTGCAAAAAATTTTCTAAGATAACTCTAGATTTGCGCGGTGATTAAAGTGACATTGATTTTGAGTCGAGTCAGCGGCTGGGAACCGATTGGGTTTCTTTGCTTTAATGGCATATCAGTCGTCGTGGGTTATTCAATGCTAAATCCATCCTTGTAGAAGAACAGTAATGACGCTATTTCATATATGACTCGAAAGATAAGGATGTTCATGCCTTTCTCAAGGTTATAAGTCAGAAAGTAAAAGTAATAGCGCGACCGAAGTGCGAACTCGCTTACTACGATGTCCTAGAGGCGCCTTTGGTGGTGTAATGGTTAGCAAGCTCGACTAGCAAACCTTCACGAATGAGTTCGAGTCTCATTGGGTGCCCCTTTCATATGGCCCTGTGCCACATCTAAGCAAAAAGCTTAGTAAATGAGGGGCACCTCGGGTAGCATAATGGTTAGCAAGCTAGACTAGCAAACCTACACGGGTGAGTTCGAGTCTCATTGGGTGCCCCATTCATATGGCCTTGTGCCACATCTAAGCAAAAAGCTTAGTAAATTACTACTACGATGTCCTAGTCTAGCATGTTCAACAATATTCCACGGGTACTTACTTCGTCTAAGGCTTTATAACGGCTCTGTTTCAATTTCTGATCCCAGAGCGCTTTTTCAGAGATCATTTGTTGGTTTCATCCAACAAATTCTCCTCTCTCTCTCTCTCTCTCTCTCTCTCTCTCTCTCTCTCTCTCTCTCTCTCTCTCTCTCTCTCTCTCAATTCATAGTGAGATGGAGATGGAGAGAAATAGAGAGAAACAGGGAAAGAAAGAGAGAGAACGAGAGGTGAGGGATAGACGGATCGAGGAAGCTGAGTTTGGTTTGAGACAGCTATCATATATATACACACACATACACACACAAACATATATATATATATATATATATATATATATATATATATATATATATATAATTAAAAGCTACTGCAAAAATGGTCTAAATCAGTAAAGGATAGTGCTCTATGCACAAGAATGCAAAGCAATTTCAATATCTTGCAACAATGAAATAAAACAATGTAAATTCACTCACGACTCCGAGTTTCACGTACTCGATCTTTAGATAAGCTGGCATATACACGTCTGAAATCTGTTTACACACACAACACGCGCTTGTTTGTGTGTGTGTGCCTCTATAAATCCGTAGTGTCTTGATAAAAGTATTTTATATATGTATTTTTGCCAAACAGTCTAGGTACTGTGATACTTGAAATTCCAATCATGCCCACTCATAAAAAAAGTTTCAATGATAAAAGCTTAAGACCCAACCGGATCTGTAGTCACAAAGGCAATAGAAAACCATTTTTAACCAAGTTGCTCCGACCCCAATGACTACGACCAAAATGGCTGCCGAGGCAATGAAGGTACTTGATGCCAAGACAACAGCCTGTCTTCCACAGAACATTTTAAAAGCAAGATTTACTGTCATATAGTATTTAAAACTAGACCAATTGGAAATTTTGAATACGATTAGAATTTAACCATTATATGAGAATAATAAGACAATGCAGAAAAGCAGTTTGACATGTTTCAGCGAAGCGATAGCATTATCAAAATGATTGGGTTCTCCAGCACTCTACCTGCAAACTACTTTTCTATGACACGCTATGAAACAATATTCGTGCATAATATTTTTCTGAAAATTTGGTAATTTCTTCGTCGCCCCTGGCCATGTTTCTCACCGGAGAAGGATAGAATGTACTTTAATATTTCAGTCACTTTTACTTCAAAATCAAAAAGTGAAAAGTAGAAATTATTTAATTTTGTATGAATTTTTAAAAAACACTCCTAATAATAATGTTAGTGAAATCTACATCAGCTTATTTTAAAGGCCTAGTGTGGTGAAGAGGAAACTAAGATTTTAGAAAATTGACTCACGCAACGGAACATGAGTATTTGGCGTGGAGGAGCCTGGAGAAGGCGTACCTGAGATGACACACACAAATAGAAAATCATTGAAAATGTTTGAGAGTGGATTATTAAATAACCAGAAATTATATGTGCTATTTCTTCAAATGTGATAAAACTTCTTTCACTCTTTTTTTAATAATATCTACTGTACAATTTATAGCAATTTACCCATGAAATGCAATAAAATAAAAAAAAACGGAATCTATCAAAAGTAAAAACAGAGGTAAAAAAAATGAAAGTTGCGAAAAGTAAAAATGAAATTAAGGAAAATGTTCCCCCCACCACCACCAAGATTTTCTCCAAAGTCACTTACCCCACTTTCTATCATATATACATATATTTATTTTTGTGAAAATAAAAAGCAACAGCCTATTAGCTGTATTTCATATTTGTACCACATTCGACGCAGAAGAAATTTTTCATTTTGAAGATTGTGCAAATATTTTGTCTGGATATAAATTCTCCTTCGAAGCAATTCTTTGCTTCATTTTACATCAACAATGTCGATAATATTAGGAAGCAGAAATTTAAGTGTGTTATGGTACACAGACTACGCTGATGACATAGCGCTTCAGGAAAATACACCCACCTCAGGCCAAACGTCTGCTGGCTTGTCTGGAGGAGACAGGAGGCGGTATAGACCTCCCTGTCATTACAGACAAAATAGAGTACGTATGCTTTAATCAAAATCAAAATCAATGAAAAGATATCTCCACCCTAACAGGTGGTTCCTTGAAACTAGAGGACAAATTCACCAACTTCGGAAGCAGCGTATCATCTACAGAAAGTGACATTAATACGCGACTAGCGAAGGCATGGTCAGTTATCGATAGGCTATCGGTCATATGAAAGTCAGACCTATCCGATAAAATAAAACGCAGTTTTTTCCAAGCAGCGGTCGTATCCATACTACTATATGCGAGCACCTCATGGACACTGACTAAGCGCATGGAAGGGGGTGTCCACGTGGTGTAATGGTTAAAGCGATGAACTGCGGAATCGTAGAATGCGAGTTCGTACTCCAGTCGCGCTATTACGTTCACTTTCGGGCAAATACCCTTGGGAAAGGTATGAACCCCCTTATCCTCCTAGCTATGGGTTAAATAGTACAACGACTGTTCTTCTAGGAGAATAGCTTTGGCATTAAATAACCTACAAAGGTTGATATGCCATTAAAACAAAGAAACTAAACCTAAGCGCATGGAGATAAAGCTTGACTGTAATTCCACGAGAATGCTACAAGCTATATTGAACAAATCCTGGAAGCAACATCCCACAAAACAGCAGATGTACGGTCACCTACATCCCATCTCAAAAGCCATCAAAATAAGTCGAACAAGATATGCGGGACACTGCTGGAGGAGTAAAGACGAACTCATAAACGATGTACTCTTGTGAACCCATCACACGGACGAGGTGTTGGAAGAGCAGCTAGAACTTATCTACAACTCTGAACGGAAACAGGATTTAGTCTAGAGGACCTGCCAAAAGCGATGGATGATAGAGATGAATGGCAAGAGAGAGTCAGAAAAATCCCTGTCTGCGGCACGACATGATGATGATGATGATGATGATAGTAGTAGCTGCAGTTAGTGAATTTGTTAGAGCAAAAGGATCTGGTCAGTTGATGTTTGACTTCGACACTATTTATATGCTTTTGCACAAAAGATTTTAATGAATATGCACAAAATTGATTTAAAAAAGTAAGACTTAACATATATAATTGTAAAAGGAAAATGCCTCTTCGTAGAAGCAAAACAACAAATATTTTAAAAGTAAGAAACCGAATAAAATATTATAAGTTTAAAACTCATATTTTTACCCAGTCAGCTGGGGCTGTAGAATATACCGACTACGCTTCTGCAGAGGGGTAAGACCCCCCCACAAAGAGTGTCCTGATATGACACTAAACCATCTTTGCTTAAAAGGCTGGGGCAGTTGAATACACCGACTGTGCCTCTACAGAGGGATAAGACCCCCTCCACAACGAATGTCCTGGATATGGCACTAAACAATATGATGGTGAGGTTCCATGAATGCTGGAGCTTTGGGAAATGCGGAGCACCCCTTCATTGCCATTGCTTCCCGGTCCACTGACCCGGAATGGTAGCGCCTGATAGGACCATATCTATGGGTTAAATCGAACTAAACTGCATATTTATGCTAAACTGGATTGTTTGAATTAGAACTGTTTGATTAAACTGAATAGCTTGAAATAAAATGTTTTTGACAATTAAACTGAATTGTTTGAAATGCAACGGTTTTTGACATTGAAACTGTACTTACACTAAACTGAATTGTTTAGTATAGAACTGTTTTGACATTTAACTGTGTGCAAACGAAATCTGTACTCATACTAAACTGGATTGGCTGAATTAGAACTGTTTGACTAAACTGAATAGCTTGAAATAGAAATATTTTTGACAATTAAACTGTGTACTCATGCAAAACGGAGTTGTTTGAAATAGAACTGACTATTTGCATAAAAATGGATTTGGCGTTTAATAACCCACAAAGGTTGATATGCCATAAAACCCAAATAACCAACCAACTACTCAGATTTCAAAGAAAAAGGATCTTCAGGAAAACTTTCTTAGAAAGTAATCGATACAAACGGATAAATATCTATAAACAAACATAGTGGATAAATAGAATACGAGAATATATAAATTGTCAACCTTTTACTTCTGTGCCTAAATCGATTCAAAGTTCCAATTTTTTTAATTCATCAATTCTTTAGAATAGGGATATATTGCAATGTCCAGCTTTTCTTCCATACTTATAAGTCAAATTTTATCATTCGCTTTATAATTACGTGGTCTTTTTACAATTTCCCAATTCAAAATAGGATCTACGCCAGATTTATTTTTAATGGCCAAGAAATGTTAAGAAAGTTTAATGTGGAAATTGCACCCTTTCATAATAAGTTTTGGTTTACCTTGCCCCTCCCCTAGGACGTAATGGACCTTTGAATTTGAGACCCTCTGATCAAGTCAGTAAAGGTAAACTGCAAAATTATAACTTGCTTCAAATACTGAACCTTCCATTCAATTATTGAGGTTGTGAAAATACATGAAAACAATTGATTAACATTAAACGTCAGTGCTACGATTTTAGAGTCTTTCTTTGGGGCAGTAGGTACCAATACCACTCGGATTTAGGGAATCTTCCTCTCTTAGCTCACATGTTGGCTTCTCTCGCTTCTATCTCTAGCCGCAGAAACGCCGACTCCAAAAAGCCGAGCTTCTTTTACGGTGGTTCTCAGAAGAAGGAACCCTAACTTTCCTTTGAGTGGATAGTATGTTGGACCTACTCTGACAACCACTCAGTGATTTCGGCGACTGCGGGCTTATTAGGCTTTACGATAGGATGTCAGATAAAGCGTATTGAATTTAGCCGAGCGGTCAGATTCTTAATTTTGTCAATTTGTCACTATGATTTTATCTAGTCGAACCCCATAGCTACTTCACTTTAGTACTCACTCACAATCCCCACAAAATCGTGCAGAGTCTCTCTCTCTCTCTCTCTCTCTCTCTCTCTCTCTCTCTCTCTCTCTCTTCTCTCTCTCTCTCTCTCTTGACATTCGTCCCTTCCGTCAGTCACTCTTGGCAGGTCTTGTAGCCAGCATCCAGTGTCCGCACGGACCAGATGAATATAAGTCTTTTCTAGTCGACCAATTGGTGTATCCATTTGTTGGATCCTACTGATGAACTGCTTCTCGAGCAGTGCCAAGCATGTACATCTTAATTCGACGGTTTGTGAGATGGGAGATAAGTGGCCATACATTTGGTGTTTTTTGTGGGCGCTACTTCCAGGATTTGTTCAAAACAGCTTGCAGCATCCTTGTTCCCATTTAAAATATTACAATTGTGTTATTCCATAAATACTATCTCTAACAAAAATATGGAATTTACATAATTAGAGGATGTCCGCTAAGGCTTTTCATTTAGCAACAGAGGAGTCGCAAAACATCATTCTCAATTAATTTCTTTTGCTTTGCTTGGAAGAAATTATACCATTAATTTGAACAATCTAATCCAATTTGTTGAGGTAATATTTCATGAAACCAGAATTTTCTGCTGTTAAAGAAAAAATGGTTTGCGTCTTATCTGTTATTAGTTTATTTACTGCTTAATAAAAAAGAATTTCAAAAAGCAAAGTGAATATTTTCTAAGTATGCTAATTTCATAATTTTTGACAGGGGTTGTAATATAAGTAAATACAGTTGTTTCATTTCATTTTTTTTTTTTCAAAGGCATTAAATGGAATATATAAAAAAAGGGGGAAATCTCCGAAAAAAGGAGACCAGAACACGTAACTTTCATTACAAAGATGCATAATACATCTGAAGAAGGCCGGAGAATGTACCGATCGCAACATCGTAGGAACTTCTAAGATTTCTTAAGTATTAGACAATTGATGACGATGGAAATTTTTGCATCAAGAGAGGGGGTTTTTTATCTAAAAAAAAAATAGATTTGTCCATTTAAAATAGAACGTTTCTAAAATATTTACAAAATAAATACGAATGAATAAAATAAAAGTTGGGAAAACAAAACAAAAATAAAACAGAATGGTGAGGGAAAAGATTACATCTCTAATTGTCTTACTTGATTTTTTTCGTTTTTGTTTTGATTTGTTTTATTTGTTATGTTTTGTCTTATTATTATCATTATTTTTTTTTTGTTTTTTTTTTATTTTGGTTTGCTTTTTTTTGTTTGTTTATTTTGGGGTTTTTTTTATCGTCGGCACATAAGGAAATAACAATCATCAACATTCTGCTGTTTTGTTTTGTTTTTTGTTTGGTTTTGTTTTGTTATTTTTTTTTTTTTTTTTTGGTGGGGGTTGTGACCATTTTCATCGCCAGTATTTTGTTTTTCGTTCTACTTACATAGTGTTTCTATGTTTCCTTCAATTACTTGTGTTAATGTTGTCGCCAATTTTAATAGCCTCTTTAAACGAAGCATTAAAAACAAAAGGAAAAGTTTAAACATTTTAATCACCCTACCCGCCACTAAGATGCATTTTCCCAGCACGGTGCCAAGCCACATCCGTCCCTATGAAATCTCACGATTCCGACCGAACCTTCTGGAAGTACATCACCCCCGCTCCTGCCGTCGTTGAAGGGTTTTGACAGTCGAGTGAAAGTTGAATGACTCGGTTGAATCCGTAAAAAAGGAAAACGTAAATATCTATAAATGTAACAAAAAGAGAAAAAAAATGAAAGAAAATACTATTTGAAAGAAGAGGCAAATTCCTTTTATTTATTTATTTATTTATTTATTCTAATCCTGAAGGCTCTCACGGGAACTTGAAAAAAAACACGATCCACATGACACACACCATTCGCGCGACACACACGAGATTGAAAGAAATACTGGGCATGCATTCGCGATTCTGTTTGCCCGTATTGACGAATAGAACAAACACATGTAAATGGCGGAGTTGCTACGGTGTAGGTGTTTACGTGCTGCACTGCCACACCATAGAAAGCAAGTTCGAATTCCAGTCGCGCTATTACATTCACACTAACAACCTTGGAAAAGATACGAAACCCACCCTCTGATTCAATCTCCTAGCTATGGGTTAAATAGTACTACTACTGTTGTACTTTAATCAGAAAGGCGACATCTCCACATTAAATGGTAGGTCTCTGAAACTTATGAACAAGTTCACCTACCTCGAAAGCAGCGTCTCATCTACAGAAAATAACATCAGTACACGACTAGCGAAGGCATGGACAGCTATCGACAGGCTATCGGTAATATGGAAGTCAGACCTATCCGATAAAATAAAACGTAGTTTTTTTTCCAAGTAGCGGTCGTGTGAATACTGCTATATAGATTCACCACATAGACGCTGACTAAGTGCATGGAGAAAAAGCTTGACTGCAATTACATAAGAATGTTACGAGCTATATTGAACAATCCTGGAAGCAACGTCCCACAAAACAGCAGTTGTAAGGCTACTTACATCCCATCTCGAAAACCATCCAAATTAGACGAACAAGATGTGTGGGACATTACTGGAGAAGTAAGGACGAACTCATTCGCGATGTACACCTGTGGACCCCTTCACACGGACGAGCTAGAACCTATCTACAACAGCTCTGAACTGATACTGGATGCATAGAATACCTGCCGGGAGGAATGGATGATAGAGACAAGAGGCGAGAGAGGGTCAGGGAAATCCGTGCAAATAGCACGACATGGTCATGATGACTGTACTACAAGGATGGCTTCGGCATTATATAACTCACGAAGGTTGATATGCCGTTATTTAACGACATATCAAAACTTTAGGGGTCATTTAACGCCGAAATTTAAGTTATTTGTTTGATAATTATCATATTTTCAATGTTGCATTTTTTTACTATGATAACCATTTAATAGCTCAGTAATAAGAATTTAAGTATCCCTGTTTGATAATAATCTTCATCATCATGTCGTCCCGTTAGCACGGATATCCCTGACCCTCTCTCGCCACTTCTCCCTATCGTTCATCGCCTCTGGCAGGTCTTCAGGGCTACATCCCGTATCCTCACATAGCTGCTGAATGTATGTTTGAGCTGGTCGTCCTGCTTTTGCCCGGCTATATGTGGGGGTCCATGGAGTACATCACTTATGTCTAACTTGGATAGTTTTCGTGATAGGAGGCAGGTGGCCGTATAATTGGTGCTTTGTGGGGTGTTGCCGCCAGGACTTGTTCAATATTGCTCGCAGCATTCTTGTGTAATTGCCGTCTATCTTCTTTTCCAGCCGTTTAGTGAGCGTCCAAGTAGTGCATCCATACAGCAGTATCGATACGACCGCTGCCTGGAAGAAAATTCACCTACCTAGGAAGCAGCGTCTCACCAACCGAAAAGGATATCGACACGTGGCTAACGAGGGCAGTTCTATTTCAAACAATTCAGTTTAGCATAAGTACACAGTGTAATCATCAAAAACATTTCTATTTCAAGCTATTCAGTTTAGTCAAACAACAGTTTAAACAATTCAGTTTAGTATGAGTATAGTTTTTATTTACTTACTGTTAAATCTCAAAATTCTATTTCAAACAATTCAGCTTACCATAAGTACAGTTTCAATGTCAAAAATAGTTCCATTTCAAACAATTCAGTTTAGCAAAGTATGCAGTTTAAATGTCGAAACATTTCTATTTCAAACAATTCAGTTTAACACAAGTACGCAGTTTAAATATCAAAGCAGTTCCATTTCAAGCAATGCAGTTTAGCAAAAGTACACAGTTTAGTTCTATTTGACCCATAGATAGGAACCAATATAGTGCTACCACTCCGGGTCAGAGTGGACCTGGAAGCGATGGTAGTGAAGAGGTACTCTGCATTTCCCAAAGCTCCAGCATTACTGGAACCTCGCCATCAGATAGTTTAGTGTCATATAACCAGGACACTCGTTGGGGAGGGGGATCTTAACCTTCTGCAAAGAAGCAGTCGGTGTATTCTACAGCCCCAGCCAAATGAGCAAAAGTTATATGGTTTCAAGCATTCCTATCAAACACCAAAAATTTGCACATTTATATGGGTTAACTTAGGTAAAACTTATCCTTTGTAAATAATTTATTATCTATTTCTAATCAAATCTTTAATTATTAATAGAGGACTAATCAAAAAGTTGAAAATAAGTAAATAATCTTTCCACAATGTTTCGGCCGATATGGCTTCCGGCCTTCTCAGGTGTTTGTCGAACTCGGAAACCTCCACGGAACTTCGAACTACGTCCTTTATTGAATCCACGGGGGTCACCTGTTCTGATTCCATTACCATAACCGGGTACAAGTGTTAAGTATTCCTGTATTGTTACTTACTAGGTACTGGTTCCCTAAACTTCTAAGGAGGCAATCATCTGGAGAGATGATTGCCTCCTTAGAAGTTTAGGGAACCAGTACCTATAACCGTTACGCTATGTGTGCTAGACAGTTTAGAGTGAATTTTTGGGACTTATAAATTTAATAAAGTTATGCCGCACAAACTAGACGACTCTTCCAAGCATGAATCACAAATGAGACTTCCTTCCCGTAATGCCCTACAAGCAAGACTACTCTTCCCAGAATGCCTCATAAACTAGACGACTCTTCCCATAATACACCGCAAACTAGCAATTCCTTCTAGTCATGCTCCACTCAACAATATAAAAAAGGTCTACCCATCACGTGGAAACCCTTAGGCTGATGATTGCACACGTGAGAAACTCACAATTACTAAGCACCGAGGATTCTATGTCTACTATATACCAACTTATATCCACGTATGCTCTACCACCGACACTGAGCACTCTTTAAGTATAAATGAAACAGACTAATATATATATATATATATATATATATATATATATATATATATATATACTTCTTTGTTTTTGTTTTTTTCATTACTAAATATTCCTAACTTGTTTATTTACTTTTCCTCATCTCTCATTAGTACTTTCGGTTAGCGAATGTAACATTTCTTCTTTCTTTACATATTTCTACTTATTCATTCGACATACCTTCAATTTGCTTGCGTCTCTTAAATCCAACTACTTCTTCTGTGACCTTGTTAGTTGTTTAAATCTGTTCATAAAGCTCCTGAATGTTTGAATCTAATAGCAGCAGTTGTTCAAAACGTGCTCCAATCTTAATCTCAGAACTCTTTGCAGACAGCTTATTCATCATCTTGTCAACGTCGTACGTCTTGGGAGCTTTGTTCACTATTCTTGTTGGCATCACCATATGAACAGCTAATAGGGAGCGGTCCAGACGAATGAAGTTCTTATATATATATATATATATATATATATATATGTGTGTGTGTGTGTGTGTGTGTGTGTGTGTGCCAACCTCTCCCCATGAGCAGGATGTGACACAAGGTCAATTTTAAGCGTAGTTTAACAGATTTGAATTTTAAGCTTTCTTTCACCTTGATTGGTTGCCATAAAGGTTAAAGATTCCAGTTTGCCCTATAATTTATCCATAGCTGGAGGAATAATAATTGGATCAATACCGTTTCTAAGAGAATTAGTACTATGTGAAATGCAATCAGCCTCATCTAGGATTTGAACTTGGGTCGTCGTGTTCATTTTTTACGATGATAACAATTATACCACAAAGGCCTCCTTTACTTTATATATGCTACCCCAAGTGGGTTGAACACTCGAGTATGGAATAGCCGGCTGCCACAAAACTCTTCTCATGAAATGAGCACCACGGAAGCCGATATGGATATGCAAAAATATATACGTAAAAATTCCTTCGCTTACCATGAGAATGACAATAGACTGGGGTAAGATCTCCGACTGAAAGTTAGCCAGGTTTCGATCATAGCTTGAAGTATCTCGTGCGTCTATCCACACTTATGAGTTGTGATACAACGAAACAGTCTGTCTGTGGATGACAACATACACACACACACACACTCACACATATATATATATATATATATATATATAAACTAGAAAGAATGTAAATCTCACCAACCAACAGGGTGGAGGAACTATTTAACACATAATGGGAGGAGGATGAAGGGGCTTCACATGTTTCAACGGGTATTAATGCGAAAGTGAACATAATAACGTGACTGGAATTCGAACTCGCTAACTACAATGACGCAGTCCGGTACGTTAGCCGCGCCGACCTCTTTGATTAAAAAAAAAAGAAAGAAAATCTTCAGATGATTTTTTTATTTAAAAGAAAAAATTCTTCCTACGTGTGTGTGTGCTCCATTTTTTAGAAATCATATGAGATTATGAGCTACGAAGCAAAACTAAAATGGAGGGACTTGAATTCATTGAGTTTTATATTGCTTGGCTGGCCGGCATTTGAGCACTCTTAATTTATCGATCACTTTTTATAAGATTGCATGTTTTCATGTATCTATCTGTCCACACACACACATATACTCACATACACACACAAACACACACACACATATATATATATATATATATATATATATATATATATATATATATATATATATGTCATAAGTATTCTGTAATTCTGATGGTGTGAAAAAAATAGATACTACAATTTGCAAATAAAGAATATTACACAAACTGATATTCGGAAAAAAAAATTCTATAAAACAAAAAAACATACGCATTACGTTTATATATATATATATATATATATATATATATATATATATATATATATGTGTGTGTGTGTGTGTGTGTGTGTGTGTGTGTGGAAAGTTGGATAAATCAAGTACTTAACTCAAATTTAGATGTGTGATATTTCGTTCGTCTTTATTTCATAGCCTTACAGTTAGATTCTCAACAAATTTATCTTTTCAACACACACACACACACGCACACACACATATATATATATATATATATATATATATATATATATATATATATATATATATATATATATATATATATATATACACTATTATAACCCATATATATAAAAAAAACACCTCTAACAATGCTTTACATTAATAACAACCAAAGAAAAACAAATTGTTATCGAAAGATACGATAATTTTATTTCTAGCGGAGTATTAGACAATCCAAACATATATTTTAGATATTATTTATAATCAAACCCAACAGCATTGAAATTCTGCACCTCTAAATATGAATATGATGTTGTTCTAAAATAAGTTCACCTTGATGGAATTTAATTTTTTTGTTACAGAGTTTCAGTGTAGTAGAGTTTAATAATAAATAATACCGAATAATATTCATTTTAACTGTTTCATGCTCTCTTCCACCTCCAAAATAATGAAATTTTGGTATCTTTGTTTGAGAAAATCTGGGAAAAGATTTAATTATACCGTTAAAGTGTGAAGAGGTTGATTGATAGACTAAGTGAAATCAAACCTCTCTCCTATATCAAGTCAAGTTTGTACAATGGAGGTCACTACTTATATATCATTAACTTTATACTTATCTTTCGTGTGTGTTGCATGGATATAGTGGACTACCTATCTATATGTGTGTGTGTGTGCGTGCGTGCGTGTGCGTGAACATGATTCGGTATTAAGTAGCCTACAAAAGATGATCTGTCATAAAACGCAACCAAACCAAATCAAATCAATCCTCCTCATACACTTTTTCCTACCCCGGCATATGTTAGTCTCTCTCTCTCTCTCTCTCTCTCTCTCTCACACACACACACACACACACACAGGCACTCACACAAACAAACACTTCTATCAATTTAGACTTTGTCAAAAACGTTTAGTTTCAGAAACGTATTTCATAATTATTAGTGTTCGCCAATGGCCCGGAAGACCGGGGTTCAATCACTACTCGAGTCATACTAAAGACTAAAAAATGGTGCTCGATGCATCCTTGCTTTTCACTCAGCATTATAAGGTACGGATCAAGGGTAAGTGAAGCAATCCAAGGAATAGAGCAGCGCCCTTCACAGCACCTTGGTGTAATAGCAATTGAAAAAGGAGCCTTCAGGTCGCCCTGAAGAACGGTCGGCCAACTTACTACTAACTATATTTATAACAGAAAGTTAGATACAAACTAACGATAGATAGGTATATATTTACCAAGCAGGATATGACACAAGGTCAATTCTAAACGGAGTACAACTAGTTTGAATTCAGAGTTTCCCTTCTCCGAGACTGATTACTAAACCAAGACTAAAGAATCACTGCATCATACTATTTACCCATTACCGGGGGGGGAGGAAGAAGCACAGATAGTTCCATGGCGTTCTGAATGGCATGAGCGTGAAGTTAAGTGTAATTATCCTCGTGTGGGATTTTTAACACAATCACCAATTGCATTCCTGAAGATAATAACCGTTACCCTAAGTATGCCTCCCAAAAGAGAGATTGATAGGAACGTACAAAGTTACAAAAATAGACAAGACAGTTGGGAAAGTTATCGACAGAGCAAAAGTCTACCATTTCATCATTCGTAAAATAAAAGAGCAAACAGCCCCCTACAGGCTTTGAACTCTGCTCATCTAGTCCCTTTCCTTCGATGACATGTCACAAGCGTCTACTTTACGTCAGAAGCCCTTCTTACTGTGCTGCTAGAAGTATAATGAGTTGGTTTTAACCTATGAGCAATTAATATCTCAGTTTTGATAACATAAAGCAATAAAAAACAAAATTATATTAGTCTCCTTTGAGAGACTCATGCGAATCCGTTTTTCATCGTTTTATTCATGTTCCGTTTTGATGATACTGAATAATTTTTCACGGTTTATTCAAGAGAAGGTTGTCCTCAATGCTCGGTAATATGGCGTTTAGTAAATATTATTTCGAGTTTTATGTCAATCAGCTTGAAAAGACATTTTTTTTTAGTCGAAACAAATAATAACAAGGTGATCTTTATTGACGTCAATTAAAAAAAAAAAGAATGAAATAGCAAGTGGGAAATCATTTCTGTCCAGTCCAAATAAAAAAAACGCATGATACACTTCCAATTAGGACTGCTAAAAATGAAATATATATATATGCATAGATTTATCAACCCCTACGCACGAGTAGAATATGAAACAATGTCAATTTTAACGGAGTTTAACCAGTTTGAATTCAGAGTTTTCCTTCTAGACCGGTTGCCATCCCAAGCCAAAAGAACCCAGTCTGCCCTATTTGCCGTTAAATGGAGGGATAAGAGTTCGATCATACCTTTCTCTAGAGTATCAGTATTATGTGAAATGTAAACAGCTTCGACCAGGATAATTTTTCCAGTTTCATTAATCATCAATTTATTCGCAAAATATGTGTAGAATCAGATAAATAAATTATTGATTTGTGTTTTACGCAACTGGCATGCATTTAACCGAACTAAGGTCATAAAAGGTCAGTGTTTGCAATGACTAAAAACTCAGAAATTTTACTCGGATGTTAACTACCACTTCAGAAAAAATAATTTACTAAAATAACCGTTCAAATTCATATATTCATTAATGATAATAATTGCTATACTATAGAAAAACGCGAGGAAGAATTTTACTAAAGAAATTCATTAGAAATCGTTTTTCTTTAAAGAATGAATTGAAAATGATTTTAAATAGAATTTCATTCAAAACAATTTTGATATAGGAATGCAGTGGAAATTATTTCATTATAAGAATGCATAGGAAATTATTTCATTATAAAAATGCAGTGGAAATTATTTCATTATAAGAATGCATAGGAAATTATTTCATTATAAAAATGCAGTGGAAATTATTTCATTATAAAAATGCAGTGGAAATTATTTCATTATAAGAATGCATAGGAAATTATTTCATTATAAGAATGCAGTGGAAACTATTTCATTATAGGAATGCAGAGGAACGTAATTATTTATAAAAATTCCTCGGAAAGAATTTTTACAATAGGACAGGATTTTGAGATGGCAATTTATTAGAAAGGATTTTAATAGAGAAAAAAGCATTTTGAAATTTTTGTTCTACAACAGGAATGTCCTATTTTAATTTGTGTTTGACAAAATGAATTATTTGTATCATTCTCTATGATTTTTTCCTATGGAAATATTCATGATGTAATGACCAACTTCGTCGGAAATGGACATGGTGACAAGAGTTCAAATACTGGACGAAGCTGTTTGTTTTTCTCATAGCGCTTATACACTTGTGAAAGATATGAATCCAACTATCCTCCCTCCAGCTATTTATGAATTGCAGCGCAGACTGAGTTCTGTAACCTAGATATGGTAACCGGTCAAGGAGAAGGAAAACAATGTTTAAATTAACCTTGTGTCGCATTCTGCTCGTAGACACACACACACACACACACACACACATATATATATATATATATATATATATATATATATATATATGAAAATAACTTCGTTTATTCAATTATACTGTCAATATCTCGAATCTCCTGCCGTTTCAGATTTCTTGCTTTCCATTGGCCACTCTTCTATGCAATCATTCACGATATAGTATTGAATTGATCACGAAAGCGGGAATATATGAGTTTCATTATGTGGTTTTAATTTATATTATATTACCGATATATTCTCTATCCAATAATTCAGGGTATTGAAAACTCTTTAAGTAAATACTGTTACTCTTAAGCATTGTAATTCTCTCTCTCTATCTCTCTCTCTCTCTCTCTCTCTCTCTCTTATATATTTATATATATATATATATGCGTGCGTGTCTATGTGTGTAAAAACAAGATATTAAGAGGAGGTATTTATCTACGTTAAATGTTCTGGTATTAAACCAGCTTCAAGGTGATGTTATTATATGATGTTATCTCATCCGAGAAATTATTTTCATGTATGATTTTTCGGATGAGATAACATTACATAATAGCATCGCCCTGAAGATGGTTTAAAAAACCAAAACTTTAATGTTAGCATATCATACATGTACAGATAAATACATCCTCTGAATACCTCGTCTTTTTATACTTTCATTTTTGCATATCCTCAGACTTGTTTCCACTTTACTCTAATATATATATATATATATATATATATAGAGAGAGAGAGAGAGAGAGACTAACAGAGAGAATTGGCTACATTATTTAGCCCAACAGAGGTTAACATAGGATATTCCTATAGTAAATTCGTAAAAATTTCTACAGTAAAATCATTCTATAATACTTTCCTATAATAAATATATTTTCAAAGAATTTTCACAATGGAATCATTTTTCATAAATGTCTAAAGTAAAATTATTCTAATGAATCTCTATAATAAAATCATTTCCAGCGAATTTCTATTGAAAAATCATTCCATATAAATTCTAAATAAAATATATTCCAATGTAAAATAATTTCTGAATTTCTATAATAAAATCATTTCTTTTGCATCCAATCATTCACGATATAGTAAAATAATTTGAAGTAAGTTCTTCCTATAAGATTGTTTCCATTTAATTACTGTATCAAAATCATCTTCAATGATTCTTATAGTCAACTAATTTCCCATCTATCTCTATTATAGAATTAGTATCAATATCAGTATATATTTTTAACATCTTATTATTACAGCGAATAAACATTTTTTGTGGGGTATGTATTTGCTAATTAAAGTTTATCCATAATATCATCTCGTATTCATTAACTAGCGTATCATTGAAAACCTCTTACATTTATGTATTTACCTACCCCTCTGGGTGTCCTCGTGGTGTAATGGTTAAAGCGATGAACTGCGGAATCGTAGTACGCGAGTTCGTACTCCAGTCGCGCTATTACGTTCACTTTCGGGCAAATACCCTTGGGAAAGGTATGAACCCCCTTATTCTCCCTCCAGCTATGGGTAAATAGTAGGACAGACTAGGTTCTTCAGCCTTGGGGAGGCAACTAGTCTAGGAGAAGGAAAACTCTGAATTCAAAACCTGTTAAACTCCGCTTAAAAATTGACCTTGTGTCATATCCTGCCCGAGCGGAGGGGTTGGGTAAATAGTACCTACCCCTCTGCACGCGACTCAAACTCAATTTTAAGCGGAGTTAACAGCTTTGAATTCAGATGCTTTCTTCTCCTATACTGGTCACTATAGCAAGTTTGAAGAGACCCTAGTATTCCCTTCTACTTATCCATAGCTGGAGGGGGTATATTTGGATTCATACTTTTCCCAAAGGTACTAACGTTATATAAAGACACAAACAGTCTCGACCAGGATTTGAACTCAGGTCGCCGAGTGCATTTCCCACAACGGTAGCCATTACACCATGAACGCCCCCAAACGTCTTTCATTTGTATCCAATTAAACGTCGTTTTCCACGTGAACACCTGTCGTGAATCAGAAATAGAAAGTACTTCAGGTGCTATTTTTATGTTTAGAAATTAAAAATCTTCGAAATACCCAATTATTGATTGGGAGTCCCCGGAGTGTTGTGGTTACTGTGCCCTACAGTGACATCGGAATAAACGAGTTCGAATACCAGCTGCGAAATTACGTTCAATTTCATTCTAATTACATTGGGAAAGGTATGAACTCATATATCCTCCCCAGCTGTAGGTTGAATAGTACCATTACTGTCCTTAAACAAGGAAGGCCTTGGCATTATATAACCCACGAAAGGTGATATACCATTAAACAAAGAACTCGAATCAAACCCAATTTTGGTTACGGTTTATAGTTTTCAAACTCTGCAAAATATGCCGAAGTCAACTTTGAATTACAACGTGTTCGCAGAAATCCACGATACAAAGATGTGTATTTGGTCTCTAGTTTTGAAAAAAAAGCGCTGGGTATTTTTTTATCATAAAATAAGTTATAGCAATCAAATAGTATTTTTTATTGAATGACTTCATTATTAAATGTAATTTTATCACAGAAAAGCTTGCTAATATCACCTGATTGACAAACGACACTGTAAACAGCGATGTTTATATCTCAAATGAATTTTAGATATAAATATGCTGACGATGTATATAATTACATCCGTTGAACAGTGCGTAATTAAAAGTCAGTGCTGGACTTATGCATGTATGTGGGTTGGTTGATTTAGTCTGGAATAGAAATATACTGGAAGAGAAGTTGTTGCCGACTCTGGAGAAGGACGATCTGAGTAAGAAAGCGGGGTGGGGTCAGATTTTTGCTCATCAGTCATGTTTTTGGTCGGGGTTGTTTAAGGGTTTTTGTTTAGGGGGATGAGGGGGCATTGTATTTACAAAATAAACCTTCTCTGTAATTTCATCTCAAACCCCCAGGAAAGACCAAGTTTAATTAATTAATTAATTAATCAGAGATGAAATCGTTCATCCTCATGATAATCAGGGGACTGGACAGCTTGCAGAAGACCAGTGGGAGGGAGGTTGACGAAGTCCCATGTGTGAATTAATAATAGTTTGATAACTTTATCTCAAATGAAAAGAAATTCTGCTTTTCAAACAACCTCTGAAAGAAACACGAATAAAATGAATATTAAAATCATTCCTAATGAATGTCTATAGTACAAAACAAAAATAAACAAAAAAGCTTCGATGTTTTGTGAAAAACTTTTCCAATTAATTTCTATTGTAACTCTGTTTCCCACACGTCCCTAAATTAAAATCATTTCTATAGTAAACAAAAATAAACAACGAAGGCGCCATATTTGATGAGATAGAGGATCTCCATGTGTAATAGTTAAAGTGCTCGACAGCAGCCTCGAAGAAAGTGAGTTTGAACTCCAGTCAAAACTATACAAATCACAGCTTTTGAGATCAGTTAGAATACTCAGAAGAGTCCCTGGGACAGGAAGAGACTTAGTGTCATCAGGCAAACTCGAGTGAAAACTTGAGTGAAAACTCAAGTGAAAAGCTATCAAGGAGTGAAGAAATAATAATGACAAGTACTTGGACCTTGCCAGAGAAAGAAAGATATGAAACATACTTATGCTAAACTGAATTGTTTGACTAAACTGAATAGTTTGAAATAGAAATGTTTTTGACAATTAAACCTTACGGACGTTTAAAGTGCGAGCTTATTCTAAACTGAATTATTTGAAATGGAACTGTTTTTTTACATTGAAACTCTACTTGCACTAAACTGATTTATCTAATATAGAACTGTTTTGACATTTAACTGTGTGTAAACAAAATCTATACTTATACTTAACTGAATTAGCTGAATTAGAACTGCTTGACTAAACTGGATAACTTGAAATAGAAATGTTTTTCACAATTAGAACTGTACTTACATTTAAATGGCATACTTATCCTAAACTGAATTGTTTGAAATAGAACTATTTTCATAAACTGTACTTATTGACAATTAAACTGTGTACTGATGCTAAACTGAATTGTTTGAAATAGAACTGACAATTAGCATAAAAATGGATTTGGCGTTAAATAACCAACAAATGTTGATATGTCATAAAACCCAAACAACCAACCAATCAACCTAGTGTTAATTAAGAAAACAAGACCTAGAGTTAATTAAGAAGACCAAACCTTGTGTTAATTAAGAAGACCGGGTCCAGTGATAATTAAGAAGACAAGACCTAGTGTAAATTAACAAGACTAGACCTAGTGTTAATTAAGAAAACTAGGCCTAGTGTTAATTAACAAGGCAAAAAGAACTTGTCATTCAGTGGATTTTGCCGTTCAGAGTGAAAATGGACGAAGGCGAAAGCTGGACTAATACTTAGACTCTGCTAATAAACTGAAAAAACTGTGAAACGGGAATTTGACAGTGATACTATTTGTTGTTGGAGCCATTATGAACGCTCCCGGTAAAAAAAAAAGACTTTATGAACTGGAGAATGAAGGAAGAATTGAAACTTTCCCCCATAGCACAACTAAAATCAGGTAGATGTAGAAGAATCCTGGACACCTAAAGAGACTTGCAGTCACTCAGACTCCATTGAAAAAACATCAGCTAACGCTGGAGTAAAAAAAAAACTTACAAGAATTATAATAGTAATATGATGAGGCGGATGATTTCAGTGATAACGATCGTAACTGGAACCCCCGCAACGGTTTCCTATGAACCTGGAAGAGAGACTCGATGAACTGGAGGTGAGAGGAAGATATTGAAACCATCCAGACCACAGCACTACAAAAATCGAGTAGGAGAGGTTGAAGAATCATAGAGACCTAAGGAGACTTGCTGTCACTCAGATTTCAGTGAAAAACCATCAGCTAACGCTGGAGTGAAATAATTATATATAAATGAGTATTTGTTATTTTTCTGACTTATCATCGACAAACAGAAAGGAGTATTTACTTAGAGTTTTAAACGTGTTCTTATTTTTTGGCACTCGACTGCGGAAACACGGCGTCTTGTATCTAACTGCTTCAAAATTAGTTTTCATTTATTTTGGCATGACGACGAGCAGAGAGACGTGTAGAAGTTTTTTGGGCTTTTTTTTCTCTCATTCTGAAAAAAAAGCGAAAAATTAAAAAACGGTCTGTCAGAATTGAAAGGACTAAGTGGGCGGTTTTAGGAAATCAGAACTGCAAGACAAAACGTCGACTGCGAACAACCGGAAGTGATGTCAATGCAGCAAGTGACACCTCAGAAAAATAAGGACGCCGTTTGATATGCATATTTAAAGCATGACATATCCAAAACAACACTGCAATAATATGATACCATTTTTAAAAAAGAAGAAAGAACGACCACATGTTTCTCATTATCCCCTGCTACTTCCAAAGGTGAACACACACACACACACACACACACACATACATACATACATATATATGTGTGTGTGTGTGTGTGTGTGTGTGTGTGTGTGTGTGTGTGAAATATCGTACATAAATAAATAGAACACAAGAAAATTTTATATAATGCAATTAATTTTACACCAAATACAACGGGATTTTATTCCTCGTGGAAGATACTGTAATCAAAACGGATGTTCTTAGGTATTCTTTATCACCAAACCCTACAGTACTTCACTATATTAGTTTGCAATCTTTGAACTCAAGATTTGTAATACGTAATACTCAATTAGATCCGTTTTGACTGTATAATGTTTCACGATAAATAATAAAACACGGGTACATTTGTTTTAGAAATAAAATAACTTCAAAAATAAGATACTTTATGTACACACATATATGTGTGTGTTTAGTAGCAGCAGTAGTAGTAGTAGTAGTAGTAGTAGGATCTCTCTGAGAGGTACAGTATCGCCTATAAATAAGTATACCGCGAGCAATTTTTCATAAAATGTAATTTTTTTATATCAAAATGTTACAGAATTTTATCATTTTTCGTCGAAAATTATGTAATCAAAATGAATGTTTTAAGGTATCATTTATCACCTAACTTTAGCTTCAACAATATACGATCTTTCAATTGGGTTTTGTTGAAAGGATATTGTTGGTTACTGTATTTTAATACTTAAAAGTTTTGGAATAAAGCATACCGAAAAATATGTTTTGAGTGTATAATGTTCAACTAGAATACTTTTGTTTCAGAACTTTTTATTAAATTTAGCATGGGTGTACTTGTTTATAATCGATACTATATGCACACACAAGCAAAAACACACATATATACACACACAAATATATATATCGAAATTTATTGATACATGGCTTAAAATGTTAACTTCACTGTTTATCTATGTATGGATGGATATCTATCAATCTAAATATGTTCCTATCTGTCTCTCGATCTATATAAATCTGTTCATCTCTCTCTCTCTCTATATATATATATATATATATATATATATATATTACAGATATATAAATACAGCTCACACAATTATTTTTATTTAAAGCTAACTTTCGTCTACACCGAGCCCACCACGAATGTATTTATTCATAAAGACATTTTACAAATACAATGAGGCGCAGGATCAGTGATATTTCTAGACTAATCAGAAGTTTCGGACTTTTCAGACATCTTGCCCTACACCCTGCGTAGATGACCCAGATGAGATTGATCACATCCCAGCTTACATACTAACAACAACTATCCATAGGCGTGCCCTCCTTATCAAAAACTCTCCAACCTTGTTTTGTTGTTGTTTTCAGCTGACACTGTTCATATGGTTCAAATGCCACCTTTTTAGCCGCTCCTTTTATACCAATTTTAGTCATGACCTTGCAAATTAGGCGTCTTACAAACCTTCGACAGCCCACTTCTATGAGCTCAAATAGGAATCTCCTGTCCTGGCTTGTCCATTGTTCGATCAACTTGTATTTAGTGAGCTTTCGCCACTGCATGTTCCCCCTAGAGTACTGGTAATTCCAGCTGCTAGGTTGCATCCAGATTTGAGCGAAGTTTTTATTCATTTGGTGCGATCTGGAAAATTCAACTGTTTTTCTAAAATCTTCTCTCAGTTGGAATATTTTACTATCAAAACTAAAATTATTCAGTATTATTTACGCAATACTACCAGTCTGGATCGGATGAAAGTAAGCAGACTCTTATCTCTATTGACTGGGTCTTCTCTTCGATTGGACCAAGTGTTTGTTTGTACGATAGGATCAGGGAATTTCAACTCTTTTCCAAGATCCTCGAAGGAGCACCCGTAGCATTGTTGCAAATGTGCTGGACTCTGACACCGGAGTAAGCGAGTTCGAACTCCAGTCGCGGCAGTACGTTCACTTTTGGACTTATACCCTTAGAAAAAGAATGAATATCCTTATTCTCTAGCTATTAAATTGTACAACTGGTGTTATTCGACAAGAATGGCTTCGGCATTAAATAACCCACGGAGGTTAATAGGCCATTAAAACAAAGAAACCAAACCAACCAAGAGTATCTCGCAGTTGGAAGATTATACGATCAAAACAAATATCATTCAGTATCATTTATAGCCAAACTCTTCAAAATTGAAACTTATTAATAAAAAAAAGGGTATGAATATATATTGTAAGGGCATATCGGCTCATCTTTGGACTTCGCTTGATCCAGGGACGGATTGAAGGTATGAAAATATGCCTCTGAAGACAAGAGAAAGGTCGCGGAAGGTAATTATGTATATATATATATATATATATATATATATATATATATATATATATATGAAGAGACAATTGGAGAGTCAAAGTCAAATAGTTGTAAGATAAGGTATGAGGGAAGCTCACGTTCGCTGGTGTGAAAGAAATGGGGTTGGATTGGAAAGAGTAGATTAATCTCTAACACAACTTTAGTCAGATACTTTCGACTATTATCATGCCATCGCATTGTAATAATTTTTTTTTCGAAATTGCGGGGAAAAGGGATTCGTAGCGTTCCTGTTCTAACTTTCCTTCCACCAAGACGATTACGTCACTGCAGAACTAAGCAACCAAGCCAATAAGGTTTGAAAGCCTACCGCCTTAAAAACAGCCATTCTTCTCTGCTACAAATATATATATGAGAGGCCTACTTACTGGAACGGCTTGTAGTGTAAAGGTTACCGTCGTAACAAATAGATACGGCGACTGGAGTTCAAATACGTGACGAAGCTGTTTGCATTTTACATGGTGATAATACCCACGAAAAATTTATGAATCCAGCTATTCTCTCTCTAGCTAGGTTCCTACAACATGTTTTGGCAACTGGCTAAGAAAGAAAACCCTGAATCTGCTTAAAACTAACCCTGTGTCGTATTCTGCTCCACCGGAATGGTTGTATGTATGCATTTATAACAGCTGTACCAACTTTTTAGATGCCTACATACTTATTGTCAGGTTTTTATTAGATATTGGACATTTTATCTCAACAGGAGAACCCGTACAGGGCACATTCCTAAATCGCTTGTTCTTTTTCTTTTTAAATTGTCTGCTTTAGTATTTCAACAGTCTTGCTAAAAGACTCCATTAATATAACAGGCAGCTTCTGAAACGTTTTATCTTTTGTAAACACATATACTATTAAATGTATCATGTTCTATAGACACTAAAATCTTTAAGAGAATCAAATTAGCTACTTAGTTGAGGGAACAGCGACATCCACAACCTGAGAACTCATCATCATCACCATCAATTCTCTCTCTCTCTCTCTCTCTCTCTCTCTCTATCGTCTATTGTCTATCGCTCCTGGCAGGTCCGTACAGAACAGATGTAAATAAGTTTTTGTTAGTCGGTCGACATGTGAAGGGGTCCATAGGAGAACGTCACTTATTAGTTTGTTCTTGCTTCTCCAGCAGTGTCCTGCATGTGTTATTCGTCTTACTTGGAGAGTTGTTTTTTTTTAGATGGGAAGTACAGCTGTAGTTTCGTGGGGTGTTGCTTCCAGGATTTATTCAAGATAGCTCGTAGCATTCTAATGTAGTTCCCATCTACCTTTTTCTCAATGCATTTTCTTAGGGTCCATGTGGTACATCCATACTGTCGTATAAATTCAGCCATATCTTAGAAGATACCCCATTTTATTTCATCAGACCCAAGAAATACCAGTCTTATTCATAATGTATAAATCTATTCTAGTGATCTGGATTAAGTGGTCTGCTTGAATTTTAAATTCTAAGATAATTTTAGTGTTTTTATTTTCTAAAACACCAAAATGGTTTAGTAATATACTATTGATTTTAATTGGCAAATCTCAAGGGAGAGTCTCCACGGTGTAGTCTGACGTGCTGGACTTTGACATGGTAGAAAGCGAGTTCAAACCCCAGGTGCGCTATAACTCTCACTTTCGAACTAGTACCCTTAGGAAAGATACGAACTCCCCTAAACCCACGACTATGGGTTAAATATTACAAGTGTTCTTTTACAAGTATGGATTTGGCATTAAATAACCGACAAAGGTTGATATGACATTAAACAAAGAAAACAAACCAAACCAAATCTCAGTCGTTTGAAGAGTTCCCACTGAATCAACCATGCCAGTCATGTAAATCTTTCTATGCATCTTTATCCAACTTTCCATGTTCGATAATAACAAATCCTCTTGTAAAGGTTTATATACATATTTGAGGTAGCGGCTATAAATAAGTACAACTTAAGAAATTCTCATTGGCCTAGTTGGTAGAGTGTTCGCCAGTGGTCCGGAAGACCTGGGTTCAATCCCAGGTCGCGTCATACCAAAGATTTTTAAAATAGTAATTGATACATTCTTGCTTAACACTCAGCAGTATAAGGTACGTATCAAGGGTAAAGTGGAACAATCAAGGGAAAAGAGTAGCGCCCTCCCCTACACCTTGGTGTAGTAGCCTTCTGGTCGCCCTCGACTACGGTCGCCAACTTTACTTATCACACCAGTTTTAAATGGTGTTTTTTCGCAAAAGACTGAGTGACTAGTCTCTTTCATTTTTCAGAATTCTTCCAATTATTCTAACTGATTTTCACAGTGCTGTGGTCTAGATGATCTCAATTCTTCCTCGGATCTCTAGTTAATCCGGCCTCTTTTCTAGAACTTTGAGGATCGGTCCAATAGTACCAACTACAGTTGATGTCACCGTCACTTTCATGTTCCGCTGCTTTTTCAACTCTCTGGCAAGATCCTAGTATTTATCAATATTTCTGGTTTGGTTTGGTTTGGTTTGGTTTTATGGCGTATCAACTATTGTTGGTTATTTAATGTTTATACTTATAGATTAAATATATACATGATTTGTAAAGATAATTTGTGGATAACTTTCTTAAACAAACCTGAGCTTTTTTTGCAATCAGTTAAATGATTTCAAGTATTATTATATAACAGTTACAATTTAACATCAGTCATTTGTTTGCACACTGTTCTATTTGACCCATAGATAACCCCCTATCTGGTGCTACCACTCCAAGTCAAAGTAGAGCTAAGAGCAATGGCAATGAAGTGGTACTCCACATTTCCAAAATTTTCAAGGCTAGAACCTCGCTATCAGTTGGTTTAATGTCATATCAGGTCATTCTTTAGGGGGTCTTATCCCTCTGCAGAGATGCGGTTGGTGTAGTCTACAGTCCCAACCGACTGGGCTATATCTATCTTTTTCCTTTCTTCTATTTTTATTCGACGGTTTGTTGGAACGACGAAATCAAAGTAGACGGCAAGTTCTTTTTTTTTTTCCTTGTTAACTATCACTAAGTCCCCTGACTTTAATCATTTGCTAAGTCTTCTGACGAGAAATTGATGATTTGTTTGTATCTCATAGTCTTATTGCTCATTTGAAAATCTGATTCATACCTTTGCTTCTCTCCGAGGAAAGATAAAAGGTCATAAGTACACTGAATTTAATAATTCCTTCCTTTAAATACATCATCTGGATCTGTAAATGCACATGCTCGTAAATAAACCGAATGCGTTTATCGCAAGGGTCTAATAACATGTCTTAAAAAAACGATTATTTCTATAAAAATTACAATACTTTTGTCGTGATTTTTTCATAGATAGAAATATTTACAATGAGTTTTGTGCTGAAATTGAGCAGAACATATTAGATCGATAAATTCTTTTTTCTAAGCAGTCGGGCTTGTCACTGAAATCAATAACGGCAAGTGTAAATAGTCGTTCTCCAACAACAACTCGATGAATATAATAATGATAATAATCAGAAGTATCGACTATGTGATTAAAATACAATTTATCTATTGATTTTTTTTGTTGTTGTTTTTTTTCTTTTTTGGCCTGTTCAATGTTTTCTGGAATTTTCTGAATTGCTTTGACATATTAATGAGTTTTTAATCGTAGATATTTTAGGAAAATAATAGGTTTAGTTTGGTTTGACTTGCTTTGATTTTGTGTCACATCAACCATTGTAGGTTATTAATGCCAAATCCATTTTCATACAAATAAGCAGTTCTATTTCAAACAATTCAGTTTAGTATAGTATAGTTTGTTTTTTTTGTTTTGTTTTTTTTTGTTTTTTTTTTGTCTTACACTCAGTTAAATGTCCATATAGCAGTATCAACACGATCGCTGCCTGGAAGAAACTGCGTTTCATTTTATCGATCAGGTCTGATTTCCATATGATCGATAGCTTATCGAGAGCTGTCCATGCCTTCGTTAGCCGCGTGTCGATGTCTTTTTTTTGGGGGGGGGCAATACACCCAACCAAGCCGAAACACCTCTGCATAGTTTGGAACGAGACGCCGCAGGCATTGGCCTCCCTGTCAATGCACACAAAACTGAATATATGAGCTTTAATCAGACAGGCGACATTTCCACACTAGACGGAACTTCTCTGAAACTGGTGGACAAATTCACCAACCTAGGAAGCAGTGTCTCATCAGCCGAAAAAGACATCGACATATATATATATATATATATATATAGTCATCCACAGACAGATCTGTTTCGTTCTATCAGAACTCATCAGTGTGGCTAGACAGTGGCTTCCCGTAGCTGGGATCAAAACCCGGTTGACTCAAACGCCAAGCCAAAGCCTCTAACCATTCAGCCACGAGGAGCGATTAGCTGCGAAGTAAATTTTAAACGGTTATGAATCATAATATATATATATATATATATATATATATATATATATATATATATATATCCTTCTACTTTGATAACCTTGTAATCAATTTTTCACTTTATTTGTTATATATGCATAAACAGGATTTAGCATGAAATAACCCATAAGAGGTTGATATGCCAGAAAAACCCAACCAACCAAACCAAACCAAACTGACAGAACCAAGTTGTCTTGATATATTCAACCACGCATGACAAATCACTAGATAAAGTCGAAAATTTATCTCTGTTCAGGAGTCGTGTTCCTTTTACGCATTTAGTCGATCACTGTCGTATTTTAATTGTAAAACAATTAAAATACGACAATGATCGACTTGTTGTCTGGCTAAGAAAGATGGTTATTTGACAACATTAAAATAATAAATGCAACAGAAATTACATCTTAAATATTATTTCCGTGAAACCAGAAATTGTCAATATACAAGGAAAGATCCGAACTTATTTTGATGTTATGTTGATTGAATAATGTCAGAGGCGAATGTTAGTGGTATGGCAGAATAGATTTTGAAACTCCCCACTAATAATCCATAATTTTTTTCTTTTTTTTTTCTTTTTGGAGCTTCACTATCAAGTGCATTTCCGTGTCATACTCTGGACACATTTTATTAGAGAGTCTTCTTCCTCATCAGAGGATACAGTCCTTTTATTTTATGCCTAGTCAACAGGGCTATTTGATCTATGACACAGTCGGTAGAAAGATTGTTTTGGATATCAAGGATATTTTTTTTAATTAACGTTTCTTTCATTGTACATATCCGTATAGATACTTTTTGAAAACAATTCGTCTTATAATGTACCAAAGCCAGCTTCTATCAGCTTTTGACTGGATTGTTCTGTATTGGTAGAATATAGTCAGCATAACTTAGTTGATCAGCATTATACTCTTCTTCTTCTTCTTCTTCTTCTTCTTCTTCTTCTTCTTCTTCTTCTTCTTCTTCTTCTAAAATTGTAATTTTCGAAGCTCTTTGGTGCGATGAGGCACAAGAATGAATGTAGCACCCAATGAGACTTGAACTCACTTATGTAGGTTTGCTAGTCAAGCATTACTCCACCAAAGGTGCCCTTCTTATCACAGAATTCCATTGCTTGACATTTATAGTGTCAGAGTGCCATAAAGGATTTCCTCTTTCGCTTTCTTATAATATATATATATATATATATATATATATATATATATATATATATATAAAGTTTTGGTTATCACTAAATCACTTTATGAGTATATGTCGAACCAAGTGCAATATGATATGGAAAGTGCTCAATAGCTAGGATAGAGCTATTATATAATAATAATAATAAATAAATATATATTAGATATATATATATATCTAATTCATGGAATTTAGACTGCGACCCTGGGTTTCATGGAGTTTATTGCAAAACAATGAAACCCAGGGTCGCAGTCTAAATATCATGAATTAAATATATATATTAAATATATATATTAAATATATATATTTATTTATCATATATATATATATATATATATATATATATATATATATATATGTGTGTGTGTGTGTGTGTGTGTGTGTGTAACGAGAAAAAGTCAATTCATTGATTCCATTATAAATTTATTTCGAGTACGGTGACTCTCGTCAGATGGAGATAAAAATTTTTACTTGGAATATGACGTAGACATCTACATCTAGAAGAGTAAATAGATTTTTCTGTCTCTTCAAGCTGGAAAAAAAGGTAGTGATGTCAACATCATATTCCAAGCAAAAATGTATTATCTCCATTTGACGAAAGTCATCGTACTCGAAATAGATTTATAATGGAAACACTGAATTGAATTGAATTTTTCCGTTAAATATATTTAAAAAAATCTTTTGCTCTGAATGTGCGTTTCGACATATTTTTAATCTGAAATTAATTATATATTCGATAGCAGTTGACATTGAGCACTCAGATGGAGATTCCAATTCACCTTGGATTACCTCTCAACAGTCAACTATTTTCCTCAGATCTTAAATACTAACATATATATATGTGTGTGTGTGCCCGTGGTGTCGTAGGAAATGGACGCAGCGACACGAGTTCAAATCCTTGACGAGACTGATTGCATTTCACGTAGCACTAATACTCTTGGGAAAGGTATGAATCCGATTATTCTCCCACCAGCTATGGGTAAATAGTAGGACAGACTAGGTTCTTCAGCCTTGGTGAGGCAACTAGTCAAGGAGAAGGAAAACTCTGAATTCTAACCGGTCAAACTCCGCTTAAAAATTAACCTTGTGTCATATCCTGCCTGAGCGGAGGGGTTGGTAAATATGCATATATATATTTATATATATGTGTGTGTGTGTGTGTGTGTGTGTGTGTGTGTAAATACATATATATAAATTATATATATATATATATATATATATATATATATATATATCCTCTCTCTCTCTCTCTGTCTCTCTCTCTATATATATACATATATATATATATATATATATATATATATATATAGAGAGAGAGAGAGAGAGAAGAGAGACATAGACGCTGATTGGTTGCCGAGATCAATTGAAGCCCGCTCGTCTGTTTGGTCTCCCGACTGATTCGAAAACTCCGAGTTGAACACTGACGCTCTATTTTGAATTATAAACTCCTTGCTGAATTTGACGAGTCTACAACACAAATGACCACCACTTTTTCTTTTCCTTTTTTTTAATGCCGTCAGCATAACAAAACCAACAACAGCCTGTGAAGCGTGCAAAGTTTCCGGCTATCTCGTTTTCTGAGAGTCAACAAATGGTCCTTTTCAGGTTAAAGCAGTTGTCAATAATCAATGTGCTATTTGCTCGAAAAGCGACTGGACTTAAATCTTCCGCTTCGTTAAATTGCAGACCGAGCTTTATATATATATATATATATATATATATACACAGAGATAAAATAACTAGCAATTAACTTTATATATATATATATATATATATATATATATATATATATATATATATATATATATATATGTATGTATATATATATAAAGAAGATAGATAGATAGATAGATAGATAGATAGATAGATAGATAAAAATAGCTGTAACATTTCACTTCTATATGCGGAAAAGTGATGATTGGCTGTGTCTCCAAAATAATAGAATCTTAAATCGACTCCTATTTCAAATATTTGACTATTTTATACTTCACAGATCAGGCCACGTAGGTAGATAATTCACAGGAGAAATATATTCTGTCGGCCACAATATTACCATGATTTAGCTTACATAAAACAAGCCGTAGTACTTACGATACGCTGCCAATATTTTTCTCAGATGTAGTTTCATTTTGCAATCATGAAAAAAGAAAAAACAGCCCAGATAGATTTCGGTGTCAGGCTATTTGGGATACAAATCCCCACCCACTTTTATTAAAACAGGAATATCTATGTGAAAATATAGTCCTTTGGTCGACCGATCTATGTACAGGTACACCTCGGGTTATGCCTTTTCGAGTTTCGTTTTTCTCGATTTTACGTCGTTTATCAAAAAAATATATATATATATGTGGAGGTGCCCGTGGTGTAATGGTTATCGTCGCAGGATATGGACACGGTGACACGAGTTCAAATCCTGGACGAAACTGATTGCATTTCACATAGCACTAATACCCTTGGGAAAGGTATGAATTCAATTATTCTCCCTCCAGCTATGGGTAAATAGTAGGGCAGACTAGGTTCTTCAGCCTTGGTGAGGCAACTAGTCTAGGAGAAGGAAAACTCTGAATTCAAACCTGTTAAACTCCGCTTAAAAATTGACCTTGTGTCATATCCTGCCTGAGCGGAGGGGTTGGTAAATATGATCAAAAAATACATATGGGAAAAAAATCAAGTCAAAGCTGTTTTATTCGACTTTACGTCTGTCCGCCACAAATATTTAATTGTGATATCTCTAGATGTCACAAATTGCAATATATTTGTGTGTCAGGCATATGTGTTTTGTTTTCACTTTTGTCGTCGCACAGAAATTTGCTCTTTATTTAATCACTCGTCCCTTTAGTTGCCCGTGCATTGTGTAGGCAGTGATAATGAAAAAAAGGAAAAAGTAACTCCCATCTTCAACTGCACCAAGGGTGAGTCTCCATGAGATCGTGGCTAACGTACTGGACTGCGGCCACGAAGAAAACGAGTTCGAACCCTTATTGCACTATTACGTTCACTTTCGAACTTGTGCCCTTTGGAAAGGTGTGAACCCCCTTATACCTCAAACAATGGGTAAAAGAGTATCACTTCTTTTCTTCTACAAGGACGGATTTAGCTTTGAATATGATACGCTATTAAACAAAGAAACCAAACAAAACAAAACTGCACCCCTTCATTAAGATACAAAAGAACATTATTTTGTTTTATAATCTGAATCTACGTCGTTTAAAAAATGATCAAAATAAAAAAGAATATATAAAAGGTGCTAATTCCGCGACATAAACTTCGGGTCCAAGTGAGTTACTGAAAAAATGTGTCTGTTGCAGTCACTTTTTAAAACTAAAGGTTTCATGAATGATTATCAGCAAGTATTGCAAACAAAAAAATGTAACATGACTTAAGTGATAAGAATAGTTTAGAAAAACTGTAAATTCAATTATATTTTAAAGGTTGATAACAATATTTTGCAGCTAAGAATAATCAAAATAATCACTTAAAAACAACAGGTTAAAAGAAAAATCAGATTGAATGAGAAAACATAATTATTTATTTCTAGTCTAATTTCTAGTTGCCAGTTCGTTTTTAATAAGTTTAATTTTCAGTGTAAAATGTGCAAATTAGCTGCCTCCGTAAAGACAACTTGTCTGCTATTTTAATTAAATATATATATATATATATATGAACAATGTATATATGTATAAGCCATATATATAAACCATATATTTAAAACCCCTTTATATATATATATATATATATATATATATATAAAGTTTTTTTCTGTTATTAATGGTAAGGAGAAACTTTTAATGAAATATTAAGACTTAGAAGAACATATATATATATATATATATATATATATATATATATATATATATATATATATATATATATATCAAGTACCCATTTTGAGTCTGGAATTACTCGACCAATGATTGAAACCCGGTCTCCCGGGCCATTGATGAACACTAACCATAATGCCAATAATTCTAAAAATAAGTACTCTTAACAAATGTTGATCCAATTTTATCTGTGATTACACTTCCAGTCAGGAAGAAACAAAAACAAAATGGAGTGATCAACCAGTGTCCAGAAGAAGCAAAAAAACAACCTGGGTTTTCTTTTCTGGTTTTTTTTTTTAAACACATGACCCTTTTTTTATTTCCTTAGAAGTTGTTGGAAAAGTCCAATTTTAATTGGGTTTGGTACTCCATCATTTCCCTGATCTTTTTCAAAGTGTCCCTCAAACCTCTAACCTTATTCTTTGGAGCTCTACTAGGTCAGCCCGTGTGATTATGTCTACAGTATGCTACAACAGTCCTGACTAGTACAAAATGTCATGCATTAATCTCAAGCATAGCCAAGTCGGTTGGGTTTAGAATACGTCAATGCATGTCTTGTCCCCAGCAAAGAGGTAAGATCCGCTCATAAATTTGCCTAGTCAGCTGGGGCTGTAGAATACACGGACTGCACCTCTGCAGAGGGGTAAGACCCCCGCTAACGAGTGTCCTGGATATGACACTAAACAATCTGATGGTGAGGTTCCAGTGCTAGAGCTTTGGGGAACGTGGAGTACCCCTTCATTGCCATTGCTCCCAGGTCCAGTCTGGCCCGGAGTGGTAGCACCTGATAGGGCCCTATCAATGGGTTGAATAGAACTAACAGCATACTTATGCTAAAGTGAATTGAGTAAACGAATAGCTTGAAATAGAAACGTTTTTGACAATTAAACCGTACTTACACTTAAACTGCGTGCTTATGCTTAACTGAATTTTTTCTCATAGAACTGTTTTTTGACATTAAAACTGTATTTACACTTAACTGAATTATTACATATGAATTATTACACTTAACTGAATTATTACATATGAATAGTTTGAAATGGAAATGTTTTTGACAATTAAACTGTGTACTTATGCTAAACTGAACTGCTTTCAATAGAACAGATTATTTACATAAAAATGGATTTGGCGTTAAATAACCTACAAAGGTTGATATGCCATAAAACCAAACAAACCAAACCAAACCGTTCATCGATAAGTTTCCTGGGTATTACATTCAACTGCATCCCGCAGTAAAGTTCTAGTTCTTTGGGAAATGAGAAGAATCTTTTCGTTGTCATTGCTCACGGGTTGCCTCGGACCTGGAATCATATAACCTGTTAAGAACACATCTATGTATCAAACAGATATTCAAACCATATAACTCTGAAACTTATCGTTATTAGAAAAGTATACTTGATTCTTTATTCCAAATACAAAGAAATTATTATTATTATCCTTGCGAGTTTTTCCCAGGGGCATTACCTAATTGTCCTTCACTGGAGTTTGAGTGACAACAAGTCTCAATCTCCAGGACTCTTCTCAGTATTCTTGCAAATTTTATAATTTATCTTTATAATTTTTATAATTTTCTTGCAGATTTTATAATGCCGTCATCACCATCATCATCATGTCGTGCCGCTAGCGCGGATATCCCTGACCCTCTCTCGCCACTTATCCCTATCGTTCATCGCCTCTGGCAGGTCTTCAGGACTACATCCCATATCCTCACATAGCTGCTGTATGTAAGTTCGAGCTGGTCGTCCTGCTTTTGCTCGGCCATATGTGGGGGTCCAAAGGAGTACATCACTTATGAAACAATGCCGTAGTTTTGGGTTATTTTTCTCTTTTGAGAGTTTTTACACCAGCATTAGATAATGGTTTTTCACAGGAGTCTGAGTAACAGCAAGTCTCCTCAATTCACCAAGAATCTTCTTAATATTCTGGCCGATCTCAATAATGCTGTAATATGGATGGTCTCAACTTTTAATTCCAACTCCTCCAGTCCCTGTACCAATTCTTTGGTGACTGTACCGAGCGCACCAATTAAAATTTGTATCACCGTCACTTTCATGTTCCATAGTTTTTTCAGTTCTCTAGTAAGATCTAGGCACTTATCTCTTTTGTGTTAGCTACAACTCCACGAGACTTCCCGTCTTATAGACTCTTGTTTATTCCTGCGAATAAGCATAGGTAAAGCTTTTCTTTTAGCCGAAAATTTCCCCTATCCAAGATAATTATTATTTTCTTTGTATCTGTTGTAGTTTTCCAAAATGCTTCTCGCGCGTTGCACTTATGGCTTAATTGAAGATTAAAGGTCACCATTTCCTCCAAATTATCCTAAATATCTAAATAATACTTAATGATTTTGTACGTTGACTGTATCCAGAGGCGAAAGATCTCCCCCAAAGGTGTGTTCCGTGTATTACACTTAACTGCATCTGATGATAAGGCTCCATTTCTAGAGCTCTGGTGAGTAAGGCATACGCTTTCATTTCTATTACTCCCAGGTTCACTCTGACTCAGAGTGGTAGTATCTGTTAGAAATGTTTAAAAATTACTCGTATTCGATAGAAATACTTATTACGATTTAACTGTAAATTAATTGTATTACATTTAGTTATTTTTCTTGCCAATATCTTTGCGAAAGGTATGAACTAATACCCACAGCTATTAGCACTGCAACTAATATTTTACAAGAATCGCTTGATGTTAAATAACCCACGAAGATTGATATGCCATTAAACAAAGAAGCCAAACCAATTTAGTTACTTTAAGTTTTTACAGTTTACTAAAGATTATTATTATTAATCATATTTACCAACCCCTCCGCTCGAGCAGGATATGACACAAGGTCAATTTTTAAGCGGAGTTTTACAGGTTTGAATTCAGAGTTTTCCTTCTCCTGGACTAGTTGCCTCACCAAGAGTGAAGAATCTAGTCTGTCCTACTATTTACCCATATCTGGAAGGAGAATAATTGAATTCATACCTTTCCCAAGGGTATTAGTGCTATGTGAAATGCAATCAGTCTCGTCAATGATTTGAACTCGTGTCACCGTGTCCTTTTCCTACGACGATAACCATTACTATTATTATTAATTATTTGAAACGATATTACTGCTTGCAAACAAATAGTTATTAGTAAATATGAATAATTACTTGAAACCTTATAATTATTAGTATTAAATAGGAATACTTAATATGATATAACTAAATCATGTGTTTTAAGAATAGTTCACTGAAGTTATAATTGTTTATGAAGGATCCAGAAAAATATCACCATAAAAAACAACAGCTGTACAGGTACTTACTTCCCATCTCACAGACCACCCAAATAAGACGAGCAGAACATGCTAAACAATGCTGCGGAAGTAGATGTCGGTCGATTCAGCAAAAACTTACATTGATCATTTCTGTGAGAACACTAGATGCCGTATAGGGGACTTGCCAATAACGATTACCAATACAGACAGATAGAGCGAGATAGTTGATAGAATCCATGCTGTCGGCAAGCCTTTATTTTTATTATTATTACTCATTAGAGTTCTTCACACCAGTGCAAGCTGATGGTCTCTCACTGGAGACTGAGTGACAGCGAGTGTCCTCAAGTCTCCAGGACTCTTCTCAGTATTCTGTCAGTTTTCAGTAATGCTGTTGTTTGGATGGTCTCCACTCGGCCGCCAACTTCTAAATCTTCCAGGCCCTTAATAATCCGTTAGTTACCATTATTATTATTATTATTATTATTATTATTATTATTATTATTATTATTTACTCAACTGTTTGCAAACAAATGATAATTATCAAATAGAAATAATTAATTGAAACCATACAACTGTGTGCAAACAAATGATTTTTATTAAGTAAAAGTAAAGTTGGTGACATTAGTCGAGAGTGCCCCAAAGGCTCCCTTTTCAATAGCTACTACACCAAGGTGTAGGGGAGGGCGCTACTCCGTTCCCTGTGTTGCTCCACTTTAACTTTGATCCTTACCTTATAATGCTGAGTGATAAGCAAGGTGGCATCAAATATATTTTTGAGTCTTTGGTATGACTCGACCTGGGATTGAACCCAAGTCTCCCGGGCCATAGACAAACACTCTACTCATTAAGTCAATGAGCCCGTTTTCATTAGACAGAAATAATTACTTGAAACCATATAACTGTGTGCAAACAAATGATTTTTATTAGATAGAAATAATTACTTGAAACCATATAACTGTGTGCAAACAAATGATTTTTATTAGATAGAAATAATTACTTGAAACCATATAACTGTGTGTAAACAAATGATTTTTATTAGATAGAAATAATTACTTGAAACCATATAACTGTGTGCAAACAAATGATTTTTATTAGATAGAAATAATTACTTGAAACCATATAACTGTGTGTAAACAAATGATTTTTATTAGATAGAAATAATTACTTGAAACCATATAACTGTGTGCAAACAAATGATTTTTATTAGATAGAAATAATTACTTGAAACCATATAACTGTGTGCAAACAAATGATTTTTATTAGATAGAAATAATTACTTGAAACCATATAACTGTGTGCAAACAAATGATTTTTATTAGATAGAAATAATTACTTGAAACCATATAACTGTGTGCAAACAAATGATTTTTATTAGATAGAAATAATTACTTGAAACCATATAACTGTGTGTAAACAAATGATTTTTATTAGATAGAAATAATTACTTGAAACCATATAACTGTGTGCAAACAAATGATTTTTATTAGATAGAAATAATTACTTGAAACCATATAACTGTGTGCAAACAAATGATTTTTATTAGATAGAAATAATTACTTGAAACCATATAACTGTGTGCAAACAAATGATTTTTATTAGATAGAAATAATTACTTGAAACCATATAACTGTGTGCAAACAAATGATTTTTATTAGATAGAAATAATTACTTGAAACCATATAACTGTGTGCAAACAAATGATTTTTATTAGATAGAAATAATTACTTGAAACCATATAACTGTGTGCAAACAAATGATTTTTATTAGATAGAAATAATTACTTGAAACCATATAACTGTGTGTAAACAAATGATTTTTATTAGATAGAAATGATTACTTGAAACCATATAACTGTGTGTAAACAAATGATTTTTATCAAACAGAAATTATTACTTCAATCCATATAATAGTGTATAAATCATTTGTATTAGATAAGAATACGAATACCCGATATATAATTGTGTGCGAAAAGCTTTTAAGAAACAACAACAACACAAAATTGTAATTATAAGCGTATAATGAGCATGATACCTCAACCTTGAGGCATAAAATAACCTTATACAGGTTGGCATGCTGTTAAAACCAATTAACCTGACAATTTTATGACTTACATAGCTAAAAGGAGAGGTTTTACTTGCTTCGTTAGCAATTTACAAATTATTCCCAAAGATATCATCTAAAACTGTTTAACGCTGGTCCAATCAATGTTAGTCGATAATCGATAAAATTCTACCGTTATTGGACAAAAAGAATTTGGCACTATGTCAATGGCTATTGACTTCCCCTTGGGGAAGTGACCAATTCAAGAACAATATGGCGGCTAGACATAAATATTGCCTTTTAGAGTAAAAATAATTAGAGCCAAAGAGAAATCGATGTCAAAGGGGTAGATGAAGATAATATTATTCTTATTGGTGTGGAAAATTAATCAATAAATGTCGATTTCAGTTATAGCTCAACAGACAATGGACACATAGAAACAAACTATAAATGAAAAGAGATAGGTAAGATCAGTAGATATGAACAAATCGAGATAGAAGTTTAGAGACGGATAATAAAATGATATAAGCAAATATAAACAGGCATATACATATCTGAAAGAAGAGAATATTATATTACACACACATTATCTTATATAGGGTACGATGGTTAAATTGTCACCGTTTTAAATTAATATTTTGGACATGCGCTAAATTTCTTCCAAGTTCTATCTACTATGCTGCAAATTGAAGTCAGTTGGGTACTATCTATGAGGAAAACAGCACCATGATTCAATTCACGCCTCCAGAAATCTGGCTGCTCAGTCGAATGCAGGAGGGTAAGACCCCACCCAATAAATGTTATTGATATGATACTGAACTATATGATGGTTCGGCTCTAGTCTTGGAACTTTGGGGAACGTTAATTACTCCTTCATTATCATTACTCTCAGGTCCACTCTGACCTGGAGTGATAGAACCTGTCAGGATCCCATCTATGGGTCAAATGGAAATATTTAAATCATTTTCTACACTCGCAGCTATCTGTGTTCAAACAAATCCGATCTGGCTCGTTTAAAAATGTTACATACAAATTATTCGCTTAAAAATTACACACACACACACACACACATATATATATATATATATATATATATATATATATATATATATATATATATATATATATATATATCTTTTTATATATAAAAAAAAAAATTTCTTCCTTGGTTTCGTAATAAATTTATTTCTAGTCGTGATAACCATCATCAGATGTTCCTGAAAAAATTTTATTGACGTGTTCTTATATTGCCTCCGGTGAGTACGGGATTTGAAAAAAAATTGATTTTCTAATGAAAATAATTGTTTTAATTTTATATTTTTTAACATATTTTTTAATCAAGAAATTTTTTACGGTGGAGATAGTATATCTATTATCATTTTTTTATTTATACAATGTTTATATAATCCTTTAAAAAAACCACAAAAACCGTCACCCCTAATTTAAATATAACTAAAAAATTTTTAAAAAATCATTTCCGGAAAATTAAATAGTGTCATAATCATTGATAAAATATGCATTCTTACTTCCGTTGAACTATTATGCTTTATTTAAATGATATAAATTGATATAATTCGTGTTATCAGGAAATTTATAATTCAATGCTGATATCAATTCATAAAAACTAATCCTAATTGTTAAAATTATCATAAAAATTTCTTTTATTTATATCGGGAAGAAATTATCATATCGTATGTTAAGTTAATCTAATAAGCAAAGAATCTATATGTAATTCACATATTCATTTATTACGATTAACTCAACATTTGATATTTGAATTAAATATTAATTCTTTGCTTATTACATTGACTCAGCATAAGATAAAAATTATTTTAATCAAAAAAATTATTTTAATTGAAAAGTTTTTTTTAAATTTTCAAATCCCATTTTATATAAAAAGATTTTTTGGCTCTGCACGTTGAGTTTTGATGCATTTTTAATCCCATATTAATTATAGGTCGATAGCCTTTGACATTGAGCACTCAAATTGGATACTCCTACCCCTTGTATTTCCTCCTCGGATTATAAAAATATATTTAAAAATAAGGATATAAAAGTATATATATATATATATATATATATATATATATATATATATATATGAACAGGATTTGGCATTAAATAACCAACAAGAGTTGATGGATTGATAGGCCATAAAACCCAACCAACCCAACCCAGAAATTTGGAAACGGAATTCTATACTACGTAGTATTCACGCCGGAAACATCAAGTCAAAAAGTGCTCGGGTGTTAATCTGAGAGCAGATTAACACCCAAGATTTCATCATATTGATGAAAACCACTAAACTAGTCCGTATCATTATGTTTCGAGTGGTCACTAACGATGGTAATGCTATGCCTCCGTTCATCTTCCCACATGGCCTCACATTCAACAAGGTGGTCTGCATCAAGTGCCTGGAGGAGGTATTACAGCCCTAGATCATAATGGTGGCTTCTGGAAGACCCTAGGTCTGGCAACAGAACTCTGCACTATGCCACACAAGTAGGATAACCCAGTCTTGGCTGTCAGATAATTTCTGCCAATACATCATCCCAACATCTGACCGCCTAACTCCCCAGATTACAATTCCTTTGATTATTACAGATGGGTCGCGGTTGAGCGGGAGACCAACAAAATTCCATGCAACATCAAAGATGATCTGAAGGCAAGGGTGACGGCAGAATTTACAAAGGTAAACTAGAAGACCGTCGGAAAGGCCTTCAGGACATTTAGAAGTTATCTGCAGGTTGAAGCCAATGGCGATTTCTTGGAACAAATTTAATCTATACAATTTCAAAATATTTTCATGTGATTTTGATAAATGATTTATGGTGATAAAGTGAGATATCTGTGTTATTTTCATTTTTTCGTCATTTAGATGACAATTTATCCATCGCAACCACAACATATATATAATATATGCATATATACAGTTAGACCACTAAGAAAGCATTGACTTTACCCATCGACGGAGCTTAGAATACGCAAGAAACCTCCCTCCAATAAAGGGGTGTCCCGAATATGATACTAATAATTTATCTGCATCCAGTGGTAAGGTTCCTGTTCTGGAACCCTGAGAAGCGTGAAATCAACATTTCATTTTCATTACTCTTAGTTCTGTTCTCAATCGGAGTTGTAATACTTGTTGCGGCCAAATAGATCAGTTTAAAAAAACTGTCATATTAGATGTTAATACTTGACTTCATATACCTTTATACAAATTATCTGTATTAGGAATAGTTACTTAAAGCTGTAATTGTTTACTAAGGATTATTATCGTTAGTTACTTAACGCTATATAATCGCTTAAAATAGTAGACATCATAAACCTGTACGCAAACAAACGGATATTAGTTAACTAAATCATGTAATTGTGTATAAATTGTTAGTGTTAGATAGGAATAATTGAAACCATATGATTATAGGCAAATTACTTAATGATTCGTTTTTGTTTTTGTTTTTTTGCTTGCTTAATGGCATATCCACCTTCGTGGGTTATTTAATGCTAAAGCCATCCTCTTTAAAGAACAATAGGGGTACGATTCAACCTATATATATATAGGGATAGAACAGTTCATACATTTCCCGAGTCCGGAAGTGAACTAATACCGCGACTGGAGTTCGAAATCATTTAATATGATGTTGCACTTAAGCACTTTAGGGGGTGTCCTCGTGGTGTAATGGTTAAAGCGATGGACTGCAGAATCATAGTAAGCGAGTTCGTACTCCAGTCACGCTATTACGTTCATTTTCAGGCAAATACCCTTGGGAAAGGTATGAACCCCTTATCCTCCCAGCTATGGGTTAAATAGTACAACGACTGTTTTGCTAGGAGAATGGTTTTGGCATTAAATAACCTGCAAAGGTTAATATGCCATTAAAACAAAGAAAGAAACCTTAAGCACTTTAACAATTACGCCGCATAGACATCTCACAATAGATACTTGAAGCTATAATTGTTTACAAATGATTCATTGGAAGTTTACTGTGTTTTGTGGTCTATTTGGTTGGGGGCGGTCCTCGTGGTGTAATGGTTAAAGCGATGAACTGCGGAAGTGTAGTAAGCGAGTTCGAATTCCAGTCACGTTATTACGTTCACTTTCGGGCAAATACCCTTGGGAAAGGTATGAACCCCCTTATCCTCCCAGCTATGGATTAGATAGTACAACTAACCGGTTCATTGGCCTAGTGGGTAGAGTGTTCGCCAATGGTGCGGGAGACATGGGTTCAATCCCACGTCGCGTCATACCAAAGACTTCACAAATGGTACTTGACACCTCCTTGCTTAACACTCAGCAGTATAAGGTACGTATCAAGGTTAAAGTGGAGCAATCCAGGGAAAGGAGTAGCGCCCTCCCCTACATCTCTGTGTAGTAGCTATTGAAAAGGGGGCATTCTGGTCGCCCTAAACTACGATCGCCAGCTTACTGTTCTTCTAGGAGAATGGCTTTGGCATTAAATAACATAGAAAGGTTGATATACCGTTAAAACAAAAACAAAAAACAAACCTATTTGGTTTTACAACAGAGAATTCAGCAATTATGTCCTTATAAAACGATACTTAAATTATTTCATCCGAATTGTTCATTACTTAATATCAAAACAATGTTTCTAATACATCGCAAAATTATCACTTATAGCAAAGAAATTAGGAGAAACTTGACCAAGCATTAGTATACCTGGTATAAATACAATAATCAAACAAAACTTATTTCAATATTTATATGGTTTTCAAAATTTTGGTTGCTTAGGGTGGTAGAAAAAGCTGACTACATCTCTGTACAGGACTAAGACTCTCCCGCGAGTGTTCTGGGTATGAGACTAAACCATCTAATGGTGAGTCCCAAGTTCTGTAGTTTGGGAAATTTGGAGTACCTCTTCATTGTGATTATTCCCAAGTTCACGTACCCTGAAAATGGTAGTACCTGTTAGGGTCCCATTCATGGGTCAAATAAAAATATGTAATCATTTTCTAAACATGAAACCATTTAACGGTGTGCAAATGAATGAGCTCTGACACGTTTAAAAATGTTACCGACAAACTATTCTCTCTCAAATCATATACACTTAATATCCATTTGTATAAAGAAGGTTTAGTATTAAATAACCTACAAGGATGATGTACCATAAAACACAAGAATCCAACCATTGAATGTCCATATATATAAAGAGGATTTAGCACTAAATAACCTGCAAGGATGATGTACCATAAAACACAAGAATCCAACCATTAAATGTCCATATATATAAAGAGGATTTAGCACTAAATAACCTACAAGGATGATGTACCATAAAACACAAGAATCCAACCATTAAATGTCCATATATATAAAGAGGATTTAGCATTAAATAAAGGATAATGTGTTATAAAATTTAATAATCCCACCACTAAATATCCGTATGTATAAAGAGGTGATGTGTCATAAAACACAACAATCCAATCATTAAAGACTGGATTAAATTCACCCAATTTGAAACTGCATATGATGTGTCATAAAACACAACAATCCAATCATTAAACTGCATATGATGTGTCATAAAACACAACAATCCAATCATTAAAGACTGGATTAAATTTACCCAATTTGAAACTGCATATGTGTACAAAGATGATTATGAACATAATATAAATCCAAATGTCCGTCTCTCCGTACAAGTAGTTGGTTTGACTTCAATCAAAGTTCTAAAACACTTTCATCCAAGAAAGAACACACACAGAGACATATATATATTATGGGACATTTTAAGGGCACCCCCTATAGGTTGTAAGAAAGAGTAAGCAACGCGGTAAGACGTTTATATAGGAAGTGCGAAAGAGTTGCTAAAGCATATATCTTTAGCGGTCAATAGCCTTTAAGAGAACAAAATTAAAGTTATGATACCCTTATCTATGGTTGGTGAATGTCCTGTTATCTTTCTGTATATTTTCTAGTTGTGTTTAAGACTGTTTAAGAGGGCTGTTGACGTTTGCTTTCGTAGGGCTCAAAATTGTCTTCAGGGTAGAGTTGGGTGGTCTGCTAACATCCTCTGTTACCAGGCTCTCTTTAGCCGCATCTCGCCCTGTGGAGACCCAAGTCGCTTCTGACCCTCTCTGTGCCCAAGTCACGTGCTCAAGTCACATGCTCAAGTGATATCCTCAAGTCCCTTCCATCCTGCCTTCTCCCTCTACCCTCGGCCTCTCTACACGTCCATTTAGAGGATAACTCATACTTTTCTTATAATATATGCGCATGTGTGTGAGTGTGCACACACATACACACGTGTGTGCATACAGACACTGAAAGAGATAGAAAAAAGAAAACCGAATAAAATTAAAGTCCGCTACTCTGGTGAAACGTAGGTAGCGAACTTCAGTTATTTCATTCGATTCTATAAACTTGTTCTACGTAAATACTAAGCTCTTTTAACAATTGATTATGTATTACTTTCTTTGGATATATGTATTACTTTCTTTGGATTATGTATTACTTTCTTTGGATATATGTATTACTTTCTTTGGATTATGTATTACTTTCTTTGGATATATTCGAAGACAAGAACTTTTAATATATATATATATATATATATATATATATTCATCATACAACGTGTGAAAGCACGTGCGATACCATGTCCTCATCAGCCGCCAACCAGGGGTGATAACACAGTTTCGGTAGCTCAAGGCGGTACTGCCACTCCTAACGCAACCAAGCAGCTTTTGCCACCGGACAGGGTATTAAGAGAATTATATATATATATGTACGCCAGATCAATTAAGAGCAGAGACTACATTGGACGTTAATCTTCATTTTCAGTGTGCAGTTTGTGATTTAATAAAAAAAAACGCGTTTACTTTCGGCGATTGATGTTATTACGCGTTTATAGTAACCGTTTCTTACGTAATCACACGGGAAAGGTGGTTCTGCGTGTATTTCCTTCATGCTGAAAACTTATATAAAGAGAGGGAGCTGTCGACTGGACTCAGAATACAATGACTACAAAGGGGTAAAGAAAGGGTGGTCTGACGTGATTGATTAGTTGGCTGATTGGTTGGTTGTGTTTCATGGTATATCAACCCTTGTAGGTTATTTAATGCTCATTCCTGTTTATGCAGATATACATATATATATATATATATATATATATATATATATATATATATATATATATAAGATTTGTATAGGAATGTTTTGTAAGCAACCTCTTCATATATATGGATAAGCTTATTGAACCATTGCACTACTTAAACACAGGATTTTTTTTTATTGTGGTGAAGGTTTGTCTAGAACTAGCCATACTTCATGGATAAGCTGACAACAGAAGAATTATTCATCACTGTTCCATAGAATGTCCAGAATAACATTCCTCTGGTTTTGAATTTCGAATTTTTCCTTCTAGATTGGTTACCTACAGATGGTGGGAGAAGGAGTGGATTCATGCTTTTCCTAAAGTCATTAGCTCGTATTAATACGCAAACAACCTTGTCTAAGAACTGAACTTGGTTTGTCGAGTACATTTTTATTACGACGATAACCGTTACGTAAAATATGTTTAGGTGGTACGTGTAATTTTAACAAATCTTGAACAAGTATATTACCTCTTCATGTCCTTGGACAAGTTTTGTTCTGCTTTGCTTTTTCATTGGGGGCGGAAGGGGTATTTTTTATTACTCGCTTATTCAGTTAAAGTATAAAAAAATAAGGATCAGTTTCTTTGTTTAATGGCATATCAACCTTTGTGAGTTATCTAAAGCTAAAACGAGCGTTGTAGTGGGAGATAGTCCTTTTGGTGTTGTGGTTAACGTACTGGACTGCAGCATCGTAGTACGCGAGTTCAACGTTCCATCGTACTAGTATGTTTATTTTCGGACCGATATCTTTGTAAAATTTACAGTTACAGGTTTGGCCGAACGGTTAGAGTGTTCACCAATAACCCGGAAGACCTGCGTTCAACCTTAGGTCGAGTCATACCAAAGACTCAAAAAATGGTACTTGATAACTCCTTGCTTATCATTCAGCATTATAAGGTATGGATCAAGGGTAAAGTGGAGCAATCCAGGGAAAGTAGTAGCGCACTCCCCTACACCCTGGTGTAGTAGCTATCGAAAGGAGGGCCCTCGGGTCGCCCTCGACTACGGTCGCCAGCTTTTACCGTTCTTCAATAAGTATGGTTTTAGCATAAGATAACCCATGAAGGTTGATATGCCACTAAACTTAGAAACCAGACCAACAATCGAAAGGACAGTCCTGTTTAAACTCGCCAACTTTCTATAATAGGCTTATTCTAATTTCTCTCTTTGAATTCGGTCTTCTAAATGCACGATTTACTTGAAGTGTTTGTACTTTTTTCTCGGTTTGCGTCATTCACTCGATGAGGCGAAATTTCGTGTCTTTTATTTTGAAGGTGAAGTGCCACATCAGAAAAACATGAAGAAAAATATAAATCGATGTTTTGAAAGAAATAATGACAGAAGAAATAGTCTAATAAAAAAAACGGAAAATGATTAGAGAAAAGCATTGAATTTAGGAAAAAATAAATGAAGAAATTCACAGTGAAAAAAAAAATTAGATTATGTCTTTACTATTGAAGTATGAAGTGACAAAGAAAGAAAGAAAAAGAAAGAAAAGTGAGGGGGTAGGGCAGATGAGAAGAAAATATTTCAATAAAGAAACGATCTAAAGATAAATGCAAAAAAAAAAAAAAAAAAATGTCTCTGATTAAATTTTTTAAGAAAAGAAGAAATCTCAGAGAAAGAAGAAAGAAAATGCAAACAAACATATAAACAAAAAAGAAAGAAAAAAAAGTATTAGCTGGTGAAGGAAGAAAAGAGAATAATGAAAAGAAAACAAATGAATAACCAGACAGCTAATCAATCAAACAAGTTGAACGAAACTAAAACTTTGAAAAAAAAAGTGGGGGGAATACTGCTTAGAAAAATAGAATCAGAGACAAAATAGAAAGAAGGCAAGTACATGATTATCGAATTTAAGACGTGATGAGCCTTTTCAGTTCTTAGATAAGTAACCACTGAGTTAAGTACTGGAAGCAACCCGAGAAATGTACCCTAGAAAAGTTTAGTAACAATAAAAAATTTAACAAACGAACATGAGAAAAGACTTAAAGTTAAAGCTCTCCAATGAGTCCAGTACGCTTACTCTTTATAGGGGTTTAGCAATCTCATCCCGTTGTAACACATTTGCCGTGATGGTTAATTATTTTATCATCTGGTTTGGTTAGGCCGCGAGTTTTTCAGTTAGCTGTTAAGTTAGCTAAAATCTTTGAGCGGAAATATAAGTCAAACAGGAAAATTTAAGCAAGTACATAACGATCAACACAGGAAGGCCAGAATGTAATCAAAATAGATTTATTTCTTGTCACAGGTTTGATTAGGGAAATGAAAACAGTGAATTTGAGACACGTGAGAGATGACGCAATAATTTAGCAAGATGACATCACCCTATCGATATCCTGAAATTAGATGTATAAAAATAAGCGAATTTTGAAAAAGTAGTCAGTCAGTCAGTCGTCAGTTAGAAGTTTGCGTTCTGAGGAACTCTCTAAACACAAACTTCTAACTTTGTGTCTGTTTATAGACTCTTACAAATTCTCTCTCTCTCTCTCTCTCTCTCTCTCTCTCTCTCTCTCTCTCTCTCTCTCTCTCTCGTGCTACTGTATGCAGTCTGAACATCGAACAATAAATGATTGTTAATTGTTTACGGAGAATTTTTTCTTGGTTTTGAGTTGCCAACACCCAGGCAACTTTGTTCCAACGAATCACCCCGACCGTCAGAATAAATTCCGAATAGACTGTGTCATTCCCAATGAGTAAATCTTTTAAATACAGCGTGGGCACAGAAAAGATTGATAAACAAACTATCTGGAAACACATTTGGCGCCGTTACCAGGATAAGATCGAAGTAAAAGTATGGTGAAAACTATTGTACTGCATTTGGCATTGTTACCAGGATAAGATCAATCATTATTATTACATTTGGTACAACAAGTGTTGTCGTGCACAATGGCCTTACATTTGGAGCTAGTACCGGAGTTGGGTATCGGAGACCACGATATTATTATACTGGTGCCTTGCCAAGATATTGTTACATTTGGTACCGTACCCAAACGATAGCGTTACAAAGAGTAACCTACCCCAGAACATAGTATCACATTTGGTACTGGACCAAGTGATAGTGTTATAATTGGTACCGGGCCAAACTATAGTACTATATTTGGTACGGTGCCCAAGATAAGGGCCGAGACGGTACAAACCACTGTGTTACATTTGGCACTGTTATGAGGATTCGACCCTGAAAATCCACGACACAGCCAGACGCAGGATTCGACCCTAAAAACCAACGGCTCAGCCATTAACAGGACCGACCTTGAAAATCCACGGCTAAGCAATGGTACTATATTAGATGCTGTGCAAACATATTAAGCGTATTGTTTGGTACGGGTAACCGGACCAAACTATAGTGCTATATAGTTTATCAATGTAGATAGAATGGTGTTATGTGTTGAGCTAAAAGGTGAAGTTAACAGCACAGAAGTTAACAATAGATGTATGACCAGGGGTCATACAGGGTTGAACAAGGTCAAAGATGCATCGCTACTGCTGCTGCTGCTGACAGGAATTTTCCGACGAAAATATAAAATCATAGATGCCGATTATCCTATTAAGGATAAGAATGTATTTACCCAACTACTCCACCACAATCAGGATCTGTTAATTTGTTGACCAGAGAACAACTTTTTAGGAAACTATAGAAAGATGCTACGTGCTGTTTTCAATAACTCCTTGAAGTAACACTCTACAAAACAACTGTACGACCACTTACCTACTATCTCACAGACCATCAAGGCAGTCGAACATGACATGCTGGGCACTGCTGAAGAAGTAAGGATGAACGCAATGGCTAAGTTACCATAAGGACTCATACACATGGACACACCAGTCTTAGCCGAATAGCAAAAATTCTTATTCATTGGCTCTGTGCAGATACTAGGTACCATCCAGATGACTTACTGAGTGTGAAAGTTGATAGGGATGGATGGTGAGAGTCAAAAGAATCCATACTGTCGGTGCGCCTTGAAAATAATGATGATGATAAAACCGGTGGCCTTACCAAAGAATTCAGTCAGCCACTCTACCTCTAACTGCAGAGAGAAGGGGTGGATTCATGCCTTTCTCAAGGGCATTAGTACCAAATAATATGCAAACAGCCTCGTCCGGGATTTGAACTCCTGTCGTTGATTTCATTTCAGAAGACGATTACCGTTACGTTTAGCACGCCTCCCATCGGAGATACGTTGACGGAAGCGCGTTAGTTGGTTGATAGATGTCACATGATGGGACAAGAGGGAAGAAAGAGGAATAAGTTAACTTAAGTTGGTTTTCAGACACCACTCAAAGTAGTCCGAGTTAATCTCTTCTGGCGGTTTGGGCTTCGGCTCCTGTTGTGACAGACGTTTTTGATTGACCCGAAGGCGAACAGCTCGTGATTTTTTTCCACCTCTCTGAAGTGATAGTCTGAAAAGTCGTACCGACGATTAAGAACCTGCTTTGAAAATGAAAACAACAAGAAATAAAAGTTTGAGACTTAAATTTAAAATAAGCGTTTGCCAACTCTTTTGTCGTCCGTATGAAAAAACAACGTTAAACCTCATTTGGGTCCTTTTGGGGATTAAATGACAACTTATTAATCCTAACAGCGTAACAATATTCTTATCATAGAAATTCACTGAAATTTGAATCTTGCGAAGTTTTGGTAGCTTTAAGCCCACACGTTTGGTCACTTAAAACATTTCGTATGATTTATTTGGTAAATGAGTTTCAAGATTAAATCCGTTCCTTCCTTATAAACGAAAAAACTAAGAAAACAAAGGAGAAGAATGTCCGAAAGAAGACAACTCATGATGAAACAATTTCCACTCCTAAATACGGTTGTCTATATTTGATTGATTGATTTTAACAGCATGTCAACTTGCCTAGGGTTATATTAGGCCAACAAATTAGAAAATCGCGTTAATATTTGCATTTTTTATACAATTGTTACTTAAAAGTCTTTTCTTCAAACGATTATGTGATATCAAGTATTCTTATTCAAGACAAATAATTTGCTCACAGTTGTATGGTTTCAAGTAACTAAACATAATAGTCCTTTGCAGTTGATTGAACAGTTCTATTAGACCCATAGATGGGACCCTAACAAGTACAACCACTCGAGTTCAGAGTGGACTTGGGAGTAATGGGAATGAAAAGTATTCCACACTCACCAAATCTTAAGAACTAGAGTTTCACCTTAAAATACAATAAAGTGTCATATTCAGAGTCTTAGTCCTCTGCAGGGGATAGAGTAAGCGTATTCTAAGCCTAACCGAGTATGATGTCATGAGACTAATCTTGTCACGTGACAAATCTTCTTGTATGAAATGTAGCGCATGCAATATATACCCTGTTCCGATAAAGCTTGTATTGTTTACGTAACGTTCCGTATAAGCATTGTTATTGATTTTATTGTGGAAATTTGAAAATCAGAAAAAAAGAAAAATCTGTTATTATCAGTAAAGCAAGCAGTGCTTAAGAAATATAGGTATTATATTCATAATGTAAAAGCATTGATAATGATTTTATTGTAAAAATGCATTGAAAATTTTAAAAAAGCCATCTCAGATGTCACGAATTAAGGCAAGTATCAAGGAGATATAAACAAATAGCTATTACATGTATACTAATGTGTAGAGTGTTCGCCTATAGTCCGGGAGACTTGGGTTCAATCCCAGATCGAGTCATACCAAAAACTCGAAAAATGGTACTTGATGCCGCCTTGCTTAACACTCAGCCTTAGAAGGTAAGGATCAAGAGTAAAATGGAGCAATCCAGGGAATGAAGTAACGCCCTCCCCGACACCTCGGTGTAGTAGCTATTGAAAAGGGAACCTTTGGGTCACCCTCGACTAAGGTTGCCAACTTTATTTATATGTATAGTTGAAAAGTATTGTTAAATATCTTACAATAAAAATCCATTGAAAACTAGAAAAGGATTGTCAGTTGCTACAATTTAAGAGAAACATTATCGGGCGAACATAAATAATTGAATAAGTCAAAAGTTTGACAATATTTTGGTAATATAAGATACAATTTATAAGCTCTGGATGCTTTGCTCAAGTCATGAAGGTGACGAACCACACTAGACTAGAAAATGCCAAGCTCACCTGATACTACAGAGTGCTACTCACCGAATTTAACTCTATGATTTCGAACTTGTAGTACGACCACTGAATCCACAGTTTTAAGACTACCTAACATTGTTTGATCATCATGGTGCTTGGAACCAGACTATAATTCTTCCACCATTTGGTTATTATACTGTAATCAAATGCACCTTTCCCTTTCACACAACAAATGTTTTATGACTCAGTTCTGACTCGTAAAGAATAATTTCTGGAATTAGACTATATTGCATGTTAAACGACATAGCTTTCAAATCCCACATGGAGTGAAGTAATGCACAATGTGCCACCAAGCTTACAACTACAGCATTACCAACCACAGAGGATACTCTACTATGACTTGAACTGCTTAGGTCACGTGATAAACGTTTTGCATTTCTCCATTTAGTATTGTTCATTGTCACCTCGTCTCGCTCTGTGTCTTCTCTCGTTCATAGTCGTTACTCTAACTGTTATTAGCCGTTCGTTGATGGAATAACATACAACGTAGACATCATTTATATGCATATCATATTGTATTCTTTCATCTTACCCGTTTTGACTACGATGAACAATTACTGGTGGAATTCAACAGCTCTATTCAAGAGCTACTCGACAACAGATACCCACTTTTTACTGATTTCAAAATTTTCTGGGATTCTGTGATGAAGTAACCAATGAGAGCTGTCCTCTCAGATTTACCATGGGTTCGCCAATTCGTCACTCAACTCCACGTGATAGTTTCCTAATTAGGACTCAATTAAATTCTACATTACACATTAATAGTAGAATTATTTCTTTGTTTTTAATGGCATATCAACTTTCATGGGTTATTCAGTGCCAAACTCATCCTTGAAGAAAGATATAGCTGGGGTTATAAGATGGTTCATATCTTTCCCAAGTGTGTTGATCGAAAAGCGTAATAACGTGACTGGAGTTCAAACTTGTTTATTACGATGTTTCAGTCCATCACATTATCCATTCCTTTCTGGAATTCATTTTTGCTACTTTATTTTTCTCTGTAAAGCTGACCCATGGCCTATATATTTTCGACGAAAACCTGTGGCCGATTGATCTCCTTTTGGCACAAAAACACAATGTGATGAGGGAGATGTTTTGTAAATATTAACTGCTAAAGAGATACTGAATAATGATTCAAACAATAGGGAGATTTTGTGCCGTATTTTTCTGTTATGTGAAGTTCGTCCACAGGCAAGCAGAATAGGAAAAAAAAACAAATGTTGAAATTAATAATTCATGAGAAGAAAAAAACAACAAACCTATCTTTATGATTGTCTTTTAATTGGAATCATTTTGAGATGAGGCTTCTAAATCTGAGAAATAATTTTTTATTTATTGTCCTCATCTTGGTAGCTTTTTTTTCTTCTTTCACTACGTTTCGACTAAATTTCACCTCTGGCCTTCTTCAGGTGATTTACCGCGACCTCGGATAGGAATGCTGAGTCTTGTAACCGTATCCCCTGTAATTACTGCCTTCCATAGTTGTTGTCTATCGCACCACGTTTTTGACCAAGTAAACCTCTGGCCGACTTGGGTAGGATTTGAAACCGCTATCTTCTGACAATGCTCACCTGGAACCGTAGTCTCAACGCCTCTATCCGCTACGCCACGGGCCCCGAAGGTTTCTATCCGAGGTCGCGGTAAATCACCTGAAGAAGGCCAGAGGTGAAATTTAGCCGAAACGTAGTGAAAGAAGATACAACAAAAAAAACTACCAAGATGAGGACAAGAAGTCCGCAATAAATAAAAAATTAATTCTATGTTTATGATTTAGCAAATTGGTCGGTTGTTTTGTTTTACGGCGTATCAACCTTTTCGGGTCATTTAACGCCGAATTAAATAATTTTGATAAAATCTCATACAATTCATCTTAGTATAAGTAAATATTTTTGTTTACACACTGTTAAATGTCAAAACAGTTAATTTCAAACAATTCAGTTTAGCATAAACAATCAGGACTTTCTTTCAATAAAGACTTCACTAATCTATTATGCAGCAAACGTACCGCAAAATTGTTCATACATTGCAAAACTTTTGACTCTTCATCATGTTACGAATATGTATAATTCTATTTTTTTGTGGGGAAACTATATTCACGAAATCCTGTCTGAATATTATCTTTAATTTTTTTATATGCAAAAATACCCCATTGGCACTGCTGTCAAATTTAAATTAGACTCTTGTTAAATGAAAACTTTGAATGCTTTATCTCTCTCTCTCTCTTTCTCTCTCTCTCTCTCTCTCTCTTTTCTTGAATATTTCCTTTTCCATTTGAAAAGTGCCTCTTTCAAATCCAGTACACCGAGGTTATTCTGGAGTCACTGAGCCGTCGTTTCTCTGTTAGTTGCAACTCTTGGCCTGCTTCAAATAATTTGATACATTCAAGACTTTATGCGGAATGTCTCAGTTTTCAGGGTAAAACGTGCATGTTAAATCATAAAGATGAGTTTGCTTTTTTTTTCTTTTTGGTCTGAGTTTTTTTTTTTCTAGTGAATTATTAATTTTAACATTGCGTTTTTTGTTTTCTTTTTTATTTTTATTTTTTTCTGTTCTGTTTGCTTGTAGACGAACTTCACATAACAGTAAAGTACGACACAAAATGTCACTATCGTTTTAATCATTATTCAGTAGCTCTTTAGCAGTTATCATTCGCGAAACACCTCCCTCCCCACGTTGTGTTTTTGTGCCAAAAGGATATCTATCGGGTGCAGGTTTTGATCGAAAATATATAGACCATGAATCAGTTTTACAAAGAACAATAAAGTAGGAAAAACGAAATCCAGAATGGGGCGTCCCTGTGAGTAGTTGGTAACGTGCTGGGCGGCAACATTATAGTAAACGAGTTCGAATTCCAGTCGGGCCATTACATTGACTTTTGGACGAATACTCTTGTGTTATATCGTCAAGGTGAATGATACACAGAAAAAAATAAGTGCTTAATATATTTATTCATCACCAGTATCCGGTGCGAACGAATACACACAAAAAAGACACAGTACAATAAGTTACAAACAATTAACAAGAGAATTCACAAGATATTAAGAAGAGTCAAATGCTGTAAAACCAAACGAGTATGATCTATCCGAATATTTGTTATATAATTGCAGAATAATTTTTTTATATTATCATTTTTCGTTGGTTATATCTTATCATTTGGTTTGGTTAGGCTTTGAACTGTTCGGCTCTTAGTGCATGTGTTCACGCTCGCGCGCGGAGGATGTGACAATCACAAATGTTATTAAAAACCCCAGATAGAAAATAGGGCTGGGGTGTCAATGACGTCATGCCCGGAAGCGATAGGCTGGAAATTTTGGTGATTTTTTGAAAAAAGCAGAGTTGAGATTTGAACTTGGGTGAGGGCAGTCCAGCGCGTTTGTTGGGTCAGTTAGTGGAGATTGGACTCTGGGCCGGGCAGTTCAGCTGGGGAGTTAATTGAAGGACAATGTAGGAACAGTCAGCATAGTAAAAATTGTGTGTCTCTCTCTCTCTCTCCTCGTGTCGAAAAACTAAAAGTCAAAAAAAGTTAAAAAACGTTTCGTACCTGAACTAAAGAAAGTCGTCAATGTTTTGGGATTTCTCTGCATATGAATATTTTACATATTCGTATTTTGGATATGCTGCATGAGAATGCAACATGTTAATCAGCTTATTAAATCAACGGTATTTGTTTCACACCTCGCCTAACAGGTGAGTGTGGCACAAGGCCTTTTTAAGGTGGGTCCGGGCCAAGGGCCGTAGCCCAGACACGCCCAGCATTCCCAAAAATACTTCGGGTCCCGTCGACATTCGGCTAAAAAAGAGCACCTCAGGTTCCAGGCGATAAACCTAGTTCCGAGGAAGAGAGATAGAGCCTTAGGGACGGCCTCCTGAGGCTCGAGGTATGTCAGTCTTGGCTGCGTGACGCGAATTCTAGGCCTCCTCGTCACTCGCGCCAGGCAACCTCGGTTGACTACCGTATCCTCGGTTGACTACCGTATCCAGAGACGTGATACACCCGACCAAATCCATGCTGCTGATACCATGGCAAGCCAAAGCGTGCCCCATCTACTGGATCCAGCTTATTAAATCAACCCTCCAAGTCTTTAATCGTAGGATATGAGCCAGTCCATCCGGTAGAGTGCTGAAGGAGTGTTTAGCCACTCTACAAAACCTTGAAAAAGGCTTGAACCCTCTTACCCCCAGCAGTGGGTTTAATAGTACCACTAATGTCTTTTAACAAGCATGGATTTAGAATTAAGTAATCCACGAAGCTTGATATGCCATTACGCAAACAAACCAAAAAAGAAAAAATGAATATCAGAATACACAGGTATGGCCATCTTTGTTAATGAAAATTTCTCTTCGCACTTATCTTGTACACAAAAGCTTTCATCTTCATCGAAAAATCCTTCTTTTTCAATATTGTCATCTATTAGAATCTGCCGACCTCCCTAACTTGCTTAGCAATCTTTTTAATACAATTATACACACACGTTTATTTGTTTGGTTTGATACTTCGCAATATAGACTTAAGTGCTTGTTCCTCACTTTCGCAATATGGACGGTGGACGAAGACTTGACCAGTTTTTGATGGCATTATTTTGAGCTCCTATTAAGAGATTCAGTTTCTCTTCTTAGCCATTTTTATGTCATCTCAAGTGCAGTCTCCTTTGTTTGTCATTTAAAGTATCCATACGGTAGTTTTTCTTTCTTTTCTGTGTTCTAGATTTTTCTTACAGTTATTTTCTCTATCTTTCCTTGAGTTATCTCTGTTAAAATTGCTTATACAGGCTTGCTGTGATTAGTCTTTCTTTCTTTGTTTTGTTTTTGTTTTCGTTTGTTTTTTGGGGGGGTGTATATTCTTTGAGCCCCTGAGTTATTGCATCTACGCAGTCCTTAATCCAAGCAAGTCCTCTTTTCTTGATCCTGCCAATATCATTTCTCAGGTGAAATTCCTTGTGCATAGAAATCAATTATTTTTTATCCATCTGAGTTCTCTTGTTCATTTTAAGAAGGGCCTAGATTATCTTAAAAGGAGGATTTAAGTGGTTTTTATTTCTTTAATGTGATTTTTGCTACAGAGTTTGATTTCCGCTTTAAATATTTCCGGGTTTTTGTAGTTTTAATATTTTTCAACACGTTCTGATACTTTCTGGATTGGGCAGTTCTATAACCTCTATTATTTCCCTTTTTCCTTTTTCATTATAAGCATGGCACATTTTTCAGTCTCAAATTACATTCCTATATCTTGCCTGTAGATTCTAATAGTTTTTATGAGAGTTTCTAATGCTTTTTCATTTTTGGCAAATATCTTACTATCCTCCATATACATGAAGTGGTTAAACTTTTCTTGTGACTTTGTAAATTAGTAGCCTCCTATGCATATCCTTAGTATATAAATGAGTAGCACCATTGCTATAACAAATAATAGTGGCGACACTGAGTCTCCTTGGACGATGCCTCTTTTGATTTTAACCACCGTTAGGTTTTGTCATCCTGCTGCTAATTCCACTTTCCAGTTTTCTATGGCTTCCATGATGAAGTTTTCTACTTTCTCGGATATAATAGACATTTTCAGACATTCTATTATCCAAGTTTGCGGGATCATACCATTGGCCCAACTTTTTTTTTCATCATCTTATCATAATTATTATCATTATTATTATTATTATCCCTCTTTATGATATTCTTTTTACAGGAAGATTTATCAATGGTTATTGATTATTCTAACTCGTGTTTTTCTTCGGTTGTATGTTGGTTTTTAAATCCATTGGTTTGGGTGAACTTATCTATAGGAGATACTAAAAATATTTGGAGGCACTCGTGATATAATCGATATCGTCGTAGGAAATAGACTCGGCGTTCCGAGTTCAAACCCTGGATACGAATGCTAACATTTCACATATCACTAATACTCTTCGGAAAGGTTTGAATCCAATTGTTCTCTCTCCACTAAGGGGTAAAGGCTAGGACAGACTAGGCTCTTAAGCCTTGGTACGGTAGCCGGTTTAGGAGAAGGAAGACTCAAATGCAAATATATTAAACTCCACTTAAAAATTGACCGAATGTCCCGTCCTGCTCATGCTGAAGGATTGGTATACATATATATATATATATATATATATATATATATATGTGTGTGTGTGTGTGTGTGTGTGTGTGTGTGTGTGTGCGTGCGAAAATCCACTTGCCAGTAATCATTTTTTTTTCCAGCCAGAGTCCGAAATAATATCTGATCCAATAAAAAAATATCCTCCGATGTGTGAGACATCCGCAAACGTCTCCAAATGTGTAAACAACTCCGTGTAGATCCGACAGCGAAGAAAAACAGAACAAAAAAAACTAACAAAAAAACAAACAAACAAGCGGTTATATATTGTCTATATCTGGGCAGAAAAAAACATACATACATACATACATGCATGCATACATACATACATACATATGTGTTGATATATATATATATATATATATATATATGTGTGTGTGTGTGTGTGTGTGTGTGTGTGTGTGATATGCTTCTCTACGAAGATAATGTTATATTGTCGTATGCATGTTCATGCAGCATCATAACGACACAATAATAAAGACAGACGCAGGAAGACTTCTTTATAAATATATGCACCTCTCACTTTATTGTAAGGGTTCGAAAAGGTTACTCAAGGTTTGCGTGTGAGAGGGAGCTGGAGACCGAACAGAAACGGTAATATTTTGACCCCCGCCTCTTGTGGCCGTCAATGTTGTGTCTTTCTCGTCCTCCAGATGCTCAACCGGAGGCCCTGGGGTCCACTCTGTTGGGTGCTGGCTTTTTTTACTGCATCTTATCAGCAACTTCTCTGATCCCCAAACTCCATCAGGGTTCCCGAGGGCCCCCTCGGTCGGGTGTGGCTTTCCCTACCACATCTCGTCCAGCTCCGTCTCTAACTCTACTGGAACTGCCACTTGACTTCTGTCTTGACTGAGCTATATAATAGTTCAACGCCCACTCGATCGCCCACTCGATCTTTGAAATCGCATGTTTAATCGTCATCAAGCGGAAATAACTGTCATGCAGTTCAGAGGTCACTCTCTTCCGGTGCGTCTGTCTATGAGAGTATCATGGGATTTTTTTAGCTTGTCCCATTTTGTTGGCCAATTTCCGCCCACGCGATTTCCTCTCCTGGCTGCCATTAGAATGTGTCACTTCCTTCCGGTGCATCACCTTGAATGGCATTTTGGGCCGGGTCGAAGGTCAAAATACAACAATAATAGCACTTTAGTAATTGGGAAGCAATCCTTTAGTCAACATTTCCCACTACGTTAAAAAAAAGAGGGTATATCGGATCATTCCATGAGATCTGTCACTCGATTGAGTGTCCTATGTACTTTTGCAAGAATCATTTGTAATACATTTCATACAAAGCGAAGAGTAGAATTCTATTTTCCCTTTTGACTACTTGATTTTTGTTTATTATTTTCATTAGAATTTTTCGTTTTCCATTTATTACTGCCACAATTCTTTTATAAGGTGAATGTTTTTGAATCTCAAAACAGAGATTGGCGTCAACTCCAGAAAGGAAATAAAAAGATATTATTCCAGTGAAAACATATCTTATCATGCCTAAAGTAAAGAAATAACTTGCAAAAGAAATACAATCTACCCAGCAAATAAGAATATCTTTCATATCTATATATAGATATAGAAAAATAAAGAATATTCCAAATATATATATATATATATATATATATATATATATATATATATATACGAGTATGTATGTGTGTATGTGTGTATAAAAATATTCCATATATATATATATATATATATATATAAAAAGAAATATCCCAATTTATATATATATACATACATGCATAAAAATATATTGCACACACACATGTATATATATATACATATATGTGTGTGTGTCTATGTGTGTGAGTCTAGGTGTGTGTGTGTGAGGAAAATATAATGGAATTAGCTTACTTAGAGTATGGGAATTATTATACTTAAAAAATATTTCCTTGTTTTCTTATTTAGCAGTAAATTAACTGATAACTGATAAGTCACAAATGAAATGGTTAATCACATAAGTGATTGCAGAAAAATGGCACCAAACTAATACAAGAATATGATTAGGAGAGAAAAGAAATTCACAGGAAATTGTACAAGATGAAAATTTGACGATGCTGACAAATGGTATATGCACAAACCAGAGTCTGACCAAGAAAACGTGACGCATAAAATCCTTAGGGACTTTGGAATACAAATATATCATCCAGTCCTGACCAGGGGACCAGATTTAGTGATAATTAAGAAGACCAGACCTAGTACGTTAACATGAAGAAAATAATATGTCATCATGTGGATTTTATCGTTCCAGCAGGCCACCGATTGAAGAAGAGAACAAAAAAATAAACAAATACATAAACCTTGTCAGAGAGATGAAAATACATGGATCATGAAGGTGTCGGTTATAGCAGTTATAGCTGGTGCACTAGAAACGATTCTCAAATGCCTGCACAAGAGATTGAGGCAACTAGACATGAGAGGAATTATCAAGACCATCTAGGCTACAGAACCGCTTGGATCGGCTTGAATACTTAAATGAGTCTCGGAAACGTGACTGATCGATTGATTGATTTTAACATGTAAACTGGTCTTGTGTTATTTTAGGATTAAAGGTTATGGAATTGAATACATTACATGTTTATATTTACGTTTTTATATTGTATAGATTCTTGCACAAGAATATATGATATCAAGGATTCTTATTAAATAACTTTCAAACTGATCTACATAAGGGGTTTCCTTACATTTCCCAGTGCTATAAAAATGGAGTTTTGTGTTATGCCTAGGACATGACGTTTTGGGGGTGGGGTTCTTACTCATCTGCAGGGGATTTTTCTAAGTCCAGCAGACAATTTGGTGAAAACTTGAGGAGACTTGCTGTCATTTAGTTATCAGTGAAAAACCACCCGTTAAAATTGGCGTGAAAAACTCGCCTTTAATAATAATAATAATAATAATAATGTTGAGATCGACTAGAATACGGAAAATCATAAGGGCGTCTTGTGGAGACTAGCAGTCCTTCAAATTCCTTTGAAAGACAACCAGCTGACGTGAAAAACTCGCAAGTAGTAAAAGTAATAATGATGATAATAATGATGATAGAGATAAAAAAAAGTATTTGTTAGGACTTTAACTAAGTAAAAAGTTAGCAAATTTAACGCGAATTTAGGGGGGTGGGTATTTTATTTTATCTTTTTTTGTGACCCGCTTAAGTTTCCTCTTACTTTTATGAATACCTGGTCACATCTGCATCAGAAGTGGAGATAATAAACAACCCTTGGGTCTTGTATTGCCCCAATTTACAACCCATGGAAAAATGACTCATCGAAACATAATTCAACATGGGAACCAGATATAGGTGTCATGATCAGCAGGTGCGAATGTTGGCTGTTCTAATTTCAGTTACACAAATAATAACTAAAGCAACCACCCTACTCAAAAACACCAATGATGAAGATGGACAAGGGAAGACAAGAAATATGTATTTTACTGTCTTCTTAAGAGCAAGCCTACAATATATAGAAATATATATATATATATATATATATATATATATATATATATATATATATATATATGGATATAGAAAAAGAATGATTAAAATTTGGGCAGAATGCTCTAGATTTAATGAAATAATCCAAAGACTTGCTGACCAAGTTAGAATGACATAAAGGAATGTTTGGTTTTCTGACATTGAGATACTAGAAATATACCAATAAATAAATAGGGGAGAATATCAACAGGATCCCACTACGTTAAATGAGACGCTAGATATTGAATAACAAGAATCCCTAACCGAATTGAAACGCAAAATAATGAAAGCTAAAACGCCACAAACTTCGACACCGCAGAACCACCGTTAACACAATAAAACAAAATAAATGTAGAGTTACTAAAGGAAATTATGACTGAAAAGAAGAGCACATTACCATTTCTCAGGAACTAAGACTAGAGAAAAGTCAAGGTAGAAAACGAAATAATAATAATAATAATAATAGACCATCAGCTATCGCTGATGTGAAAAACTCCAAAGGAGTATAATAATAATAATAATAATAATAATAAGAAGAAGAAGAAGAAGAAGAAGAAGAAGAAGAAGAAGAAGAAGAAGAAGATATTTACTAAAGATGAAAAAGAACTGGAGACACTGATACATACAATACGAATATACAGCCAGGATATAAGAATGGAACGTGACATTGAAAAATGTGCCATGCTTGCAATGAAAAAGGGGGAAAAGAAAAAAGATAAGAAAACGGAAGAAATGCAAATGCCAAATCAAGAAAGCATCAGAACGCTGAGAGAGAATGAAAATTACTTGGGAATATTTGAAGTAGACACCATCAAACAAACAGAGATCAAAGTAAAACTAAGAAAAGATTACCTTAAGGCAAACAGAAAAGAACAGTAAAAACTAGAAAACAGAATTGGGAAAGAAAAACAACTATATGGATACTTTAAGCGACAAACTTGCGAGATTACACATGAAAAGACCTGGATATTGTTAAAAAAGGGAAAGCCCAAGAGAGAAACTGAATCTCTGTCAATAGCATAACAAAATAATACCTTAAGAACCAATTATATTAAAGCGAAAATTAATAATACACAAGAAAATAGTACGTGTAGGTTATGTGGAATCAGAAATAAAATAGTTAATCACAAAATAAGCGAATACAACAAGCACAAAATGGGTACAAGATTAAGCATGACTGGGTGATAAAGGTGATCCACTGAAAATCGTGAAAGTGATTAAAATTTGCCCATACTGCCGATTGGTATATGCATAAACCAGAATCCGTCCAAGGGAATGAGACGCACAAAATTCACTGTGATTTTGAGATACAAATGTATCACATCATCCCGACTTGAAAACCAGACCTAATGTTAATTCACTCGAAAACAAAAAGAACTTGCTATCCAGTGGAGTTTGCCATTCCAGCGGACTGCAGTGTGAAAATGAAAGAAAGAAGGAGAAAACAGAAAGATATACTTGGACCTTGCCAGAGAACTGAAAGAAACTGATGTCAATATAGTTGGTATGCTTGGAAGGATCTCCACAGGTTTGGAAAAAGGAGTGCATGAAATGGAAATCAGAGAAAGAATTGAGACTATCCGGATCACAGCATTGCTTAGTATACTCAGAAGAGTCTTGGAGACCTGAGGAGACTTACTGTTTCCCAGACTCCAATAATGATACCCAGTTTACTGTGTAGGAGGCGGAAATCGATTCGATTGTTATAATAATAACGATAATAATAAACCTTAACAAAGAACCTGAATTTTATCTAATAGCAGCATAAAACAAATGTCATGCGAACCAACTATGTTAAAGTGAAAATAAATAAGGAGCAACAGAATAACAAGTATCAGTCATGTGGTATAGAAATCAAGTGATTAATCTCATAATAAGCGAATACAGCAAATTGGTACATCCACTGGGAACTATGCAAGAAAATGAAATTTGATCATACGAGCAAATGGTATATGCACAAACCAGAATCCGTCCAAAAAATGTGTCGAACAAAAATTTTCGGAGATTTTGAGATAAGAACATATCACAAAATCCCGACCAGGAGACCAGACTTAATGATAGTTAACAAAAAAAAAGAACATGCCGAATAGTAGACTTTGCCATTCCGGCAGCCCTCAGAGTGAAGTCCAAAGAAAACGAAGAGACAAGTACTAGAACGTAAGTCAGAGAACTAAAAAAGCTTTGAAATATGAAGGTGATTGTGATACCAGTGATAATTGGTGCATCCGGAACGATTCTCGAAGACTTGTTAAGTGGACTCGAAGAGTTAGAAATCATGGTACTATTTACCAACCCCTCCGCTCGGGCAGGATATGACACAGGGTCAATTTTTAAGCGGAGTTTAACAGGTTTGAATTCAGAGTTTTCCTTCTCCTAGACTAGTTGCCTAACCAAGGCTGAAGAACCTAGTCTGTCCTACTATTTACCCATAGCTGGAGGGAGAATAATTGGATTCATACCTTCCCCAAGGGTATTAGTGCTATGTGAAATGCAATCAGTCTCGTCCAGGATTTGAACTCATGTCGCCGTGTTCATTTCCTACGACGATAACGACTACACCACGGGCACCTCCATTACACCACAGGCACCTCCAAAAGTTAGAAATCACGGTAGCGTCCAAACTACAGCATTGTTGAGGTCGGCCAGAGTACCGAGAAGAGTCCTGGAGACCTGAGGAAACTTGCTGTCAATCAGACTCCAATGAAATACCGTCAGCTAACGCTGGTGTGAAAAACTTTTAAGGAGTAATATAATGATGCCAGTACCTTGCTACGGGTTATAGACCTATTCCTTATTCTTATTTTAAGACGAACATTAAATAGGAGACCCTGTGTCACACCTTGCTATGGGCATTAATCGAAAAATCACTGTCCCGAAATTTGTTTCCAGCAAACTGGTTGTACATCTCAGAGATAAGATGTTTTCATTATAATACAGTCTACCAAATATCAAGCCGACATCCTCCTGAAAGATAGCGACCAGATTCTAGTTCTGAAACTGCCGTTGTAATTTTGAAAACTGAAATCTCCAGCTGTTAGGAACAGAGGCTCCGTCACAGGATCAGACACCATCGTTTACAAGTAATTCCTCCATCTCGTTTTTGTCTTCATCACTGTAGGGAAGTGACATCTGTCTGACATGACGATATGCAAGACTTCATTGCTCTAACAATGGGGAATTGAGCAAGAGAGAGAGATGGGGAAGGAAGGAAGGAAGGAAGGAAGGAAATGACGTTTGTCTGTGTCTTTTACATCATCATCCTCTGGAACTGTTTCACACTTTTAGCATTTATTTTCAGGAACCGAGAAAGTCTTTTTGTTCATTAAGACTTGAAAGCCTGACGACAGAATTTTATTGTTTAATCTGCTTTTTTTATCCCCGTCATCTTATTTTATTTTTTTTTTTTTTTTTTTTTTTTGGCTTTTTATTTCCCAGCGAATACTCTCTAATAACAATATAGTTTTCAAATGGTCTACAGAGACTTGTTAATAACTCAACAAGAATTACTAGACAAGAAAAAATTCGTTGGGCCCCTGTTCCAAAAGTGTTCGCTGATGATGATTATGATGATGATAATGATGATGATGGTTTCATAAATCTATGATTGGTTGATTAATTTTAACGGCATGTCAACCCGTCTTTATGCCTACAAGTTAGGTAATTGAGTTTATTGTACATTTAAATTTTTTGTATAATAGTTTTTCAGAACCGGCTCACTGGCTTAGTGGGTAGAGTGTTCGCCAATGGTCCGGGAGACCCGGGTTAAATCCCACATCGCGTCATACCAAAGACTTTAAAAATGGTACTTGGTACCTCCTAGCTTAATACTCAGCGATATAAGGTATGTATCAAGGGTAAAATGGAGCAATCCAGGGAAAGGAATAGCGCCCTTCCCTACGCCCCGATGTAGTAGCTATTGAAAAGGGAGCTTTCGGTCGCCCTCGACTACGGTCACCAACTTTACTTACTATTACAATGTTCATACAGTTTTATGGAATCAAGTATTTTTATCTAATGTTAATAATTATATTGTTTCAAGTAATCATTTGTATATAATGATAGTCATTTGTTGGCATATATTATATAGTTACAAGTAATTAATAATAATCCTTCGAAATTAGAGCTTCGTGTAACTATTCTTAAAACAAATAATTTACAGTTCGAATATGAATACGGTCCACAAACAAATGACTGAGTTTTACTTTATACCGAGAGTTTAGGTAATTACGTTCATTGTATATTTATATCCATGTTTTTGAGCTTTTGTTTCTTAAGAGTTTTATCTTTGTACACAGTTATATGATATAAAGCATTCCTATGTAATACAAATAATTTGCATATAGTTGTATGTTTTTAAGTATTCCTACCTAAAACTAATTTATACCCCGTTATATCTCAGCCATGTCAATTGGGGCTGTAGAATACACCGACTTCATCTCTGCAGAGGAGTATGATACCCCGACTAACGAGTGTCCTGTATGTGACGCAAAACAATGAAATGGTGAAGCTCCAGATTTTGGGAATATGGAGTATCCCTTTATTTCCATTGCCCTCAGGTTCACTTTGACCCAAAATGGTAGCATCTAATAGGGTCCTATCTTTGGATAAATTGAAATTTAACTTGTGAGCAAACAAATGGCATGCTAAATTGAATTGTTAAAAATAGAACTGTTTGATCATTTAACTGTGAGTAAACAAAGGACTGATGTTTACTTGAATTGTTAGTGATACATAGCAATGCTTGGAACCGTTCAACTGAGCACCAACGAAGTGTTCCATACAATAATTGGTGGAAAATAGCAATACTAGTAACCACTTTACTGTGGGTAAATAAATTATTAATATTGAATAGAATTATTAATGTTAGCGATAAATGTAGAAACAATTGGAATACTAGTGTGAAAACAAATTAGTTCTAACTCATTTAAGAGTGAAATTTCCCACAAACTATTCCCTTTCAAATCATTTATATATCTATTGAAATGACTGCGGTTAAATCGTTATTGTTACACAGCAAAACTTAAAACCATTTAACTGTGTGCCAAAAAAAAACGAACTCAGGTTCGTTTTAAAATTTTGTAAACAAAATCATATCTTCAATATTTATAAACTGGATTTAGCTTTGAATAACCCACAATGCTTGATATGCCATAAAACCCAACCAAACCAAACTATTGTATGATTTTAAGTGACTATTTCGATTTAATTATAATAATTTCTTGATACTCAGTTATATGGTTTCAGGTAACAAATAATAATAATAATAATAATAATGATCCTTAGAAAACAATTATAGCTTCAAGTAATTATTCTTCATACAAATAATGTGCAGTTATATGGTATCAAATAGCCCTATCGAGTATGAATAATTAAAAACTGATCTATTTGATTTATACATAAGGCCCTAACAGATGGTACCAGATTGTACCGAGAGCTGATGGTAATGAAGGGGTACTCCACATTCCACAGAGCTCCACTTCTGGAGTCTCAGCATTTGAGAGTTTTAAGAGTCAGACCCAGGAAATCTTGGGAGTGGATTAACACTCTTCAGGGGATACAGTAAGCATATTGTAAGTCTTGCCGACAAAGCTAATTTTTGTCTAGAATAGAATTAAGAATTTTATTCACCATTTCATTATTAATCTCCGATATATCGAGAAGTTTGGTTGATGGGTTGTTTTTATTTTATGGCGTTTCAACTCTTTTCGGGTTATTTAGTGCCGAATTAAAACATTTTGATAAAAGTTTGAGACAATTCAGTTGTGCATAATTACACATTTGAAATGTGAGAATATTTATTTTCAAACAATTCTGTTTAGTATAGCATATTTTTGTTGTTTACACACAGTTAAATGTCAAAACAGTTCTATTTCAAACAATTCAATTTAGCATAGGTACACTGTTTAGTTATATTTGACCCATAGACAGGACCTTATCAGGTGCTACGACTCTGGACCAGAGTGGATCTGGAAGCGATGGCAATGAAGGGGTACTCCGCATTCCCCAGAGCTCCTGCATTACAGGAGCTTCCCCATCAGATTGTATAGTGTCATGTCCAGGACACTTTTAGGGAAGTCTTACCCCTCTGCAGAGATGCAGTCTGAGTATTCTGCAGCACCAGCCAACTTGGCCACCGAGAAGTTTGATAATTAAAAAAGTGATGTTCAGAACGAAAGCAGATTCTACAAATTTATCATCGAACGGATGAAAAATACTTTATTCTCTAATTCAGATCATTTATGCATATTGCTAAGTAATAGTCGCGCTATAACATGCCGTTTTTTATTGGTTAGAGTTACATTCAAGTATCGCCTGAATTTTCGTAATGATCGCCTATATATGATTATTTTTTTTTTTAATAAAAGGTTGCTTTTCTTCTGAACAAAATAAAACAGGTTTTGATATTTCTAGTGAAGCGTTAAACAATCAAAACGGAGATTATTAAGTATTATTTTTTACCAACCTCTACGGTATTAAAGTAGGACGAAAGTATTTTCCTATGATAAACTAAAGTCATCAATGCTTGTAAAGATCATAGGTCATTGGCAGCTCTTGTAGTGTAATAGTTATCTTCGTAAAGGATGGCGACCTGAGTTCAAATCCTGAATGAGGCTCTTTGCATTTTTACATGGCGCTAATATCCTTAGAAAAGATATGAATCCAATAATCCTCCCTCAAGCTATGCGTAAATAGTAGGGCAGACATGACTCTTTAATCATGGTATGGCCACCGGTCTAGGAAAAAGGAAAATCTGAATTCAAACCTCTGCTTAAAAGTTGACCTTGTGTCACGTCCTGCTCGTGTGAAGGAGGTTCAGAAATAGGTTAAGAAAGATTTTTATTTAAAAAGCCTTTGGTATATGAGTGAAATGGAAAGTCTCTATTTTAACCGGAAGTGTGGATATTCATTTTGAAAATCATATATTCTGAGAGTTAGTTCAGTAAATCCCAGCAGAGTGTCACAGCTTGACAGAAAGTGCGGTTGGGAGCTGACCAGCGCCCACGTCTCGTCTGCCGTCCGTAGTTGCGGTCGACAGTGATGGCTGAAAGCTAAGTGTCTGATACGCCGCCAGAGACATAAATATATTTGAGCGTCGTATGCATAAATAAAAATACGAATGTCGTTTCAGTGGACAGGTGAAAAGGGGCTTTCTTCAACGCTTCAGAGTGTTAAAAATGTCACAAATGTATATACACTTAGTTCTTTTAATCAAACTCTGGTTTTATTACCTTACTTAATGAAATATCAACGTTCGTGGGTTATTAAATGCCAAACCCAACCTTGTAGAAGAACAGGAGATGGTTTGGTTTGGTTTCTTAGTTTAATTACATATCAACCTTTGTGGGTTATTTAATACCAAAGGCATCCTTATAAAAGAACAGAAAGGTTCTATTTAACCCATAGTTGGAGAATAAGGAGGTTTGTACATTTCCTATGGGCATTAGTCCGAAAGTGAACGTAATTGCGCAACTGGAGTTCGAACTCACTTACTAAGATGTCGATATTCGACACGTTAGCCACAGCGCCACTTGACTCTGTTCGTTGTAATTTGAGGATAGAAAAATGAATATGAAAATCTCATTAAATACTTTTCTTTTGGTTAATGCATTGTATGCATTGCATTATTAAATTTATGTTTATATCTATATTAATTGTAATAAAGATTAAATGGATGTTTTAGTGTGTTTAATATCCATTCTTATGTGTTTCCTTCATATCAATCGGAAATTTAAAAATTTGAATTACAATAGGTATTATAACTAGCGAAATCGCCGCTTGTAGCATTAATTAATTCTTGCTCCTGCACGTGGCTTGATTTCTATGTAAAGGCTCAGTCGTAAAGAATATATATAATAAAAGTCTAATTAACCAAGGCTAGTTCGTTTAGTTAGAGAAACCTAGATTTTATATGTAACCTAATTATTCATCTTTTACTTTTAAACACTTATATCTTACATATTGTTTGCTGTCAAATACATATTAGCTATTTGCATAATTACAGAATTTTGTTATACATTTTATCTATTGTAACCCATGTAAATTTTGTGACAGTAGCGTATAAGTTTGTTTTTTTCTTTTATTTTTTTTTTTCAAAATCAAACAAGGAACTCTATGCAACTAGTACGACTCGATGATGATGATGATGATGATGATGATGATGATGATGATGATGATGATGATGATGATGATGAGTCCTTTTTGAGACTTTATTACACTTGAAATGTATATAAAAAGAGGAGAACTTTCTGTTTTCTCTTTCAACATTCTAATCCTCTATAGGTCACATGTCAAAGTACAGATTTTTTCAAAAAATGTGATATCATTTGAGATGTACCGGATGTTTCTGAAAAATTGGTATCATGTCCGTAATCCAATAACTTGACCAATTCGCGTTTAAATGGCTTCAAATTTTAAAGCATGTGTAGAAAGAACTCAGTTATGCTTTATTTTTCAGGTATGAAAAATCCATTCACGGGAAAAGAAAAGGAGGTGTTTGGTTGGCTGGAGTTTTTTTGTTTTTTTGTTTTTTTTTGTTTTACGTCGTATCAAACTTTATCAAGTCATTTAACGCCTAATAAAGTTATTTTGATAAAAGTTTGAAACAATTCAGTTTAGTATAAGTATAGTTTTTGTTTACGCAAAGTTAAATGACAAAACATTTCTATTTCAAACAATTCAGTTTAGCATAGGTACGCAGTTTAAACACACAGTTAAATGTAAAAACAGATAATTTCAAACAAAAAAGTGGTTATCATCGTAGGAAATGCACACGGCGACACGAGTTCAAATCCTGGACGAGACTATTTGCATTTCACATAGCACTAATACACTCGGGAAAGGTATGAAGCCAATTATTCTCCCTCCAGCTATGGGTAAATAGTAGGACAGGCTGAGTTCTTCAGCCTTGGTGAGGCAACTAGTCTAGGAGAAGAAAAACTCTAAATTCAAACCTGTTAAACCCGTCCGAGCGGAAGGGTTGGTAAATATGGTTAATTTCAAACAATTCAGTTTAGCGTAATTACACAATTTAATTTAGTGTCATATCCAGGGCACTCGTTGGAGAAGACTTATCCCTCCTTAGAGATGCAGTCGGTGTATTCTGCAACCACAGCTAACTGGCCCAGAAAAAGAAGAGATCTTTAAAAAAACACAACTATGAGTTGAGTATTTACACACTGTAGAATTTCAATCTTCTAAAATTCATTATTTCATAAGATGCTTAAAAAATTACTCCTAGTGGGTGCTTGTAAGAAAAAATATCGCTTATATAGGTTAAACTTAAAAGTTTAACTTTTTCAATAAGCATGTATATAGAATAATAAGAAAATGGTTTCATTTTTTTTTTTTTTTAAGTGGGGGTAAGAAGCAAACGATATACCGCAGAAACATTGACAGACTCAAATTAGGCAGATGACCGAGCACTTCTCGCAAATACGCCAACTCAATAAGAATCCCTGTGGCAAAACGGGCAGCGGGTAGCATTGGCTTCTCCGTGAACACAAACAAAAATGGATCACCTCTACTCCGAAAAGATAAGCCTTAAAAATTTTGAATCCAGTTCACATACTTCGGCAGTGACATCTCATCTACTGAAAGTGAAGTCAACAAACACCTAATGAAGGCAAGGAATGTTATTGACAAGATATCTATCATGTGGAAGTCTGATCTATCCGATAAAGTAAAACGGGATTTTTTCCAAGCTATAGCTATGTTAATACTACTGCATGGATGCACCACATGAACAGTAACAAAACATTTTGGGAAAAATCTAGATGGTAACTATAGAAGAATGTTCCGTGAACAAGTCCTGGAAACTCACCCCGCCCCCATGTACGGTCATCTCGCAAACCATACAATTAAGATGAACAAGACATGAAGAGCACTGCTAGAGAAGTAAGGACGAACTCATAAGTGACATTTCCTTAAGGACTTCTGCACATGGACGTGCCAGTGTTGGTCAACGAGCAGAGACATAAAAGTTCTGTACGGATCTATCAGAAGCGATGGATGATAGGAATGGATTGCGAAAGAGAATCAAGGAACTCCATGCTATCAGCGTGACTTGACGATGATGATGCTTCTCTGATACTATACTCATTAGGATGTTAGGAGTAAATGTTTATTGATTTGGAAAACGAAGCCATCAGAATTCATATATAAGTCGAAGCACAGGAGTATCTATTCGTGGTGGGGCTACTCACTATAAAATCACCTTGTGTCAAACTTGACTTATAGGAAGTCTGATAGATATCTTACCTATTATAACTCTTACCTATAATCGTTTCCCTTTCACCTGGAATCTGGTAACTTTTATATATCGCTCTTTACTTACCTTTTGACTTTTATTTTATTTATCTATTCGCTGTAGATGACTGGGCCGTAAAGAGAAAAAAAAGTTACGAAATTTCTCCTGACGGAATAAGCCGCTTTATATATAGATTTTCATGCTTATCCTTCGGCATCTTATTTCCAATTATCTTTTATTGTAACTGTCTCGAGTCGTCAAGTCTACAACAGCGAGGAACAGCACGCATCAAAAACAAGCATAAAGAAAAATGCACCTAGTGAGACTCGTACTCACTTTCTCTTCTACCTCAGGAAAGTCTGGTTCAATGTACCAGCTGTTATATCTGCTGCTATAACTCTTAATACGATTTGTGTAAAAAAATATAACAACATAGTAGGACCACTTAAACTCAAACGAAAAAAGCTAGATGGGAATCAACACACAGATATTACCTGCTATTTTGAACACAATCTGGGATCAGCACTCTACAAGACAACAGCTTTACAGCCACTTAACGCCCATCTCACAAACTAACCAAGGATATTTTTACCAACTCCTCCACAAGATCAGGATGTGACACAAATCAATCCTTAAACTGTTGAATAGGTTTCGAATTCAGACTTTTCCTTCTTTTAGATCGGTTGCAACACCAAGGCTAAAAAGCACAGTCTGCCCTACTATTTACCCATAGCTTGGGGAAGAATAGTTGGATTCATGCCTTTCCAACCGGTACTAGCACAATGTGAAATGTAAACAGCTTCTTCCACTACTTGAACTTGGGTCGCCCAGTCCATTTCCTACGACGATATCAATTACACCACGAGTACCTAACCAAACGATCAAGACATGCTGTGCACAGCTGGGGAGGTAAAGAGGAACTCATAAGTGACGTTTTCCGATGGACTCCAAACATGAACACACGTGCTGACCGACCGTAAAAATTCACAATACCTACAAACACAATCTACAGGACGTACCAAAAGCAATGGCCGATAGGGAAGAATGGCGAGAGAAAGTCAAGGGAATCCATGATATCGGTACGCTTTGATAACATGATAGGCGCTCTTAACGGAACGGTTATCGTCGAAGGAAATAGATTCGTAACCGGATTTCTCCATTGCGCAAATGTATATGATAGTTTACAAGATATACCAAGCGGGGCCACATTGAACCACAAGAATTGATTTTCCCATGGATGCTTCAGATATCTACAACTGCGATTTTTTAAGAATTTTTGTTGTTTGTTTTGTTTCGTTTTATCTGTTTTTTTTTTGTTTTTTTTGGTGCACTCTCTCTCTCTCTCTCTCTCTCTCTCTCTCTCTCTCTCTCTCTCTCTCTCTCCCTCTCAAACAAACAAACAAACAAACAATGCTAATATCGCAGAATATCTTTAAAATTTTCTTTAGATAAAAGAAAAATTGTGTATTTCTGCAATTCTTCTCTTTTCTTTTCTTTTCTTTCGCAAAATACCATGCCAATTTCATAAAGAAACTAAATTAAAAGTGTTAAGTAAAGAGAATTTTATAATAACCAGATAAATAACTGATTTTTGGTAGATTTTTTTTTTTAATCTGGGGATAGTTTGATGTCATAATCTTGTTTTACAGAAGTGCAGTCGGTGTATTCTATCGCCCCAACCGACCGGGTAACCACATATTCAGAGAGTTGATTCGTATATTGGGACTTCAAGTCCAGTCAGTCCCAGCAGTATAGGAATTTCCACACTTCTATACTTGCAAAATATCATTTACATTAAGAAACGCAATTATACTGGATATATAACTGATTTTGATTTTAACTCATAATTGGTTTTTATAATCGAGATCTTGTCATCTCCTCTTTAAATATCAAGCCTCAAAAATTAATTGACCCGTTCACATACCTCGATAGCAAAATCTCATCTGCAGAAAGTGATGGCAACATGCGCATAGGTGAGGCGTGGATTGCCATTGACGTCTTAATGACCATATGGAAATCTGACCTCTCTAAGATAAAATAGGAATCCTTCCATCATGTCGGTACTACTGTACGGCGGCAACACATGGACTCTAATGAATCGTTTGTAGAAAAAGCTGGACGGGAACTACACAAGGATACTGCGTGCTATTTTGAAAAAACCCTAGAAGTAATGCCCACCAAAACAAGACCTGCACGGACACTTACCTTCCATCTCACAAACCATTCAAGTGAGACAAATAGGATAAACTGGGACGAATTCATAAGCGACGTTCTCCGATGGACTCCTACACATGAACACACCAGTTGCTGCCCAGCAAAACTTACATTCGGCAATCCTGTGCAGATACTCGAGAACTTGCTAAGAGTAATTACCTATAGAGACGGCTGGTAAGATGGAGTCAAGGGAATCTGTTGTGTCGACACACCTTAATGATGATGATGTTGTAAACAACTTTAAACATGTTTTTAAACATTTGGTACAAACAATTTTAATACCAATCTTTTTTTATGATCCTTCTCCCTATGAATAACAAGTTTAACACAACAGATTTAATATATTGCAAATTTAAAATGCTTTTATGAAAACGAAAATGCCAGCAGTCGAAAGACCGTAGAGATATCTATCATTTAAAAATGAAATCTGAAATAAATATAGGATTATTTTCAGATACTAATTGTTGGGTTGGCAAAATTGAATACGCTTCTATGAAGCGGCAAATTATTTTTTTCTTAGAAACTGGGCAAACATGAAATAAATGAGATGGAAAAATTGTTTGCGTAAATAAACAATATTTAGTAGTTGTAATTGGAGGACAGGAATTATGAAAAAAAAAAAAATGGAGTAAAGCGAAACATGACTTGTAAAATTAAATTATCTCCCCTTGGATACACCCAAAACGAGGCGAAAAATTTAATTTTCCTTCGTTTTGATTGAATGACAGGTTGATTGTTTTTTGTTTTTTTATTTTTATTTTTTTGCCTTTCGAGGAAGATTTTATTTTTTTAAGTTTTGCCTTTCAGATAAAATTATTTGTTTATTAACAAATTTGTTTCTTTAGACATTATTTACTCTAATGTATTGGGTATTTTGCTATTTTGTCGAATCGGCAATTTTGCCTAGCACTAAAAATGTTTGGTTTTATTCCATTTTGTTGTTTTATACTATCTCAACTTTTGTCGGTTACTTAATTCAAAATCTGGTTTATATATATGTATTATGTGATTTGCAAGCAAATAATTTATAGGTAACATTTTAAAACCAAACCAGAACTCATTTGTTTTCACACATTTAAATGGTTTAAAGTATAGCAGGTAGATGTAGTTTAACATCATAGCCAAGTTTTGATATCCAAAATTAATGACAATATCTAACATTTGGAGGTGCTAGTGGTGTAATGGTTATCGTCGTAGGAAATGGACACGACGACACGAGTTCAAATCCTTGACGAGACTGATTGCATTTCCCATAGCACTAATACCCTTAGGAAAGGTATGAATCCAATTATTCTCCCTCCAGCTATGGGTAAATAATAGGACAGACTGGGTTCTTCAGCCTTGGTGAGGCAACTAGTCTACGAGAAGGAATACTCTAAATTCAAACCTGTTAAACCCCGCTTAAAAATTGACCTTGTGTCATATCCTGCCCGAGCGGAGGGGTTGGTAAATATGGTTAATTTCAAACAATTCAGTTTAGTGTAATTACACAATTTAGTTTAGTGTCGTTGGAGGAGACTTATCCCTCATTAGAGATGCAGTCGGTGTATTCTGCCACCCCAGCTAACTGGCCCAGGAAAAGAAGAGATCTTTAAAAAAAAAAACAACTATGTGTTGAGTATTTACACACTGTAGAATTTCAATCTTCTAAAATCCATTATTTCATTAGATGCTTAAAAAATTACTCCTAGTGGGTGCTTGTAAGAAAAAATATCGCTTATATAGGTTAAACTTAAAGTTTAACTTTTTCAATAAGTATGTATATAGAATAATAAGAAAATGGTTTCATTTTTTTTTTTAAGTGGGGGTAAGAAGCAAACGATATACCGCAGAAACATTGACAGACTCAAATTGGTAAATATGATATCTAACATTAGTTATTTGTTTGCGCACAAATAAATGGTTTCAAGCATTGCTATGTAATACTAACAGTTCAATTTAAGATTAATCGTTTGTTTGCACACAGTTAAATGCTTTCAGTTATGATAAATTATTAAATAGTTTTATGGGACCCGATCAGGTACTACCAGGCTGCGACAGAGTGGAGCTAGGATTAATGGCAATGTAGTGGTAATCCATATTCTCCAAAGCTCCAGGACAAGAGCCTCACCATCAGATGGTTTAGTGTGATCCAGGACATTTGTTGGTGGTGGCATTGTCCCGCTGCAGACGTGCGGTCGGCGTATTCTATCTCCCCAGCATTAAAGAAACTAGCCAGAGATTAGTTAATGCATTAAAGGAAAATAAATCAAATTAATGAAAGGGAAATATCAACCTTGAAATAAAAGGTCATCTATAGAAACGAAATTATGTATCTACCTAACCCCTCTGTCACGAGCAGAAAGTAACACAAGCTCAATTATTAGGCCGGTTAAAGCTGGTGTGAATTCAAAGTTTCCCCTCTCAAAGACTAGTTGTCTAGCCATGGCTAGATAACCCAATCTACCCCACTCAACTAGTTAACCGTCACCGTCAAGTTGTGCTGATAGCATTGCCTCTAGTATCCGTAAAGAACTGATGAATGTAAATCTTTTGCCAACACTGGTGTGTCTGTGCAGAAGTCCGCAGGAGGACGTCACATGAGTTTCTCCTTACTTCTTCAGTTTTGCCCCGCATGTTGAGTTCGTCTTACTTGAATGGTTTGTGAGATGGTAGGTAAGTGGCCGTAATTACGATTTGCTTAAAGCAACTTGCAGTATTCTTGTGTAGTCCCCCTTCAAGCTTTTTCTCAACGCGTTTTGTTAGAGTTCAGGTGATGCAATTTTTTAAAATAATAACAATAATAATAATAATAATCAACAAAAAGAAGAGAACTTGCAAAATTGTTGACTTTGCTGTACCAGCTGACCAAAAAATAAAACTGAAAGAAAGTGAAAAAAAAGGATATCTCAACCTTGCAAGGGAATTTTAAAAAAAACTATGGAACATGAAGGTGACGATTAAACCAATCGTGATTGGTACGTTTGATACAGTAACTAAATGACTATTAAAGGGACTGGAGGACTTGGAAGTTGGAGGACGAGTGGAGACCATCCAGACTACAGCATTGTTAAGAACGACCAGAATACTGAGAAGAGTCCCGAAGACTTGAGGAGACTTGCTGTCACTCAAACTCCAGTAAAAGACCATCAGCTAACGCTGATTTGAAAAACTCTAAAGGAGTAAATAATAATGATAATAATTACAATAATGACAGACGGAGCTTCATTTAAAAATAAATGTCCTGTGTATCTAAATGACTCCTGGTGGTGAGTCTTCAGTTCTGAATAGCCTTGTTGGCGGGACTTAGAATACGCCAACTGCATTTTTTGGGGTTTTTTTTTTTTTTGTTTTGTTTTTTGCAGAACGATAAGACCCTAACTTCGAAAAGTTTTTTCTGGTATGACACTAAACGATATATGATGGTGAAGCTTCAGTTTTGAAGTTCTTGTGGGGTGGAATACCTCTTTATTACTATTATAACTCCAACGTCCTCTTTGGCCTATAGTAATAGTACCTGTTAGGCTCCAATTTATGAGTCAAATAAATCTGTTCAAAAATTATTCATATTCGATAAGATTACTTGAGAACAAATTTACAAATTATTTGTATTAAGAATAGTTACTCGGGGCTCAGTCGGCTTGTGCTGGAGAATACATCGACTGCTTCTCTGCAGAGGAATGACAGCCCCACCAACGAGTGTCCTGATATGACACTAAACAATCTGATGGTGAGGTTCCAATGATGCTAGGGCTTTGGGGAATGAGGAGTACCCCTTCATTGCTATTGCTTACAGGTTCACTCTGGCCCGGAATGGTTGCACCTGATAAGGCCCTATCAATGGGTTAAATAGAACTAACTTGCATACTTATGCTAAATTGAATTTCTTGAATTAGAACTGTTTGACTAAACTGAATAGCTTGAAATAGAAATGTTTTTGACAATTAAATTGTGTACTAAGATTTAAACTGCATGCTTATGCTCAACTGGATTGTTTAATATAGAACTGTTTTGACATTTAACTGTGTTTAAACAAAATCTGTACTCATACTAAACTGAATTAGCTGAATTCGAACTGTTTGAATAAACTGAATTGTTTGAAATAGAAATTTTTTTGACAATTAAACTGTGTACTCATGCTAAAGTGAATTATCTGAAATAGAACTGACTGTGTTTAAAATGGATTAGGCATTAAATAACCTACAAAGGTTGATATGCTATAAACCCAAACAACCAACCAATAGTTGTAATTTACGAAGCTCTTTGCTTCGATGTGGCACAAGGCCGATTGAATGGGGCACCCAATGAGACTCGAATTCACTCTTGCAGGTTTGCTAGTCCAGCTTGCTAACCATTACACTACCCGAGGTGCCCAAACCAACCAATAGTTACTCGAAGTTATAATTGTTTACTAACCATTATTTTTATCCGTTACCAAAAACCATATTCTGGCTTGCACATTATTAGAGGTAGGAATATTTGGAGCCATACAACCATGCAAATAAATTATCATTATTAGATAAGAATAGATGCATTAAACCATAAAATTATGCATAAATTATTTGTATTAGATGGAAATACTTGATATCATATCATTGTGTGCGAACAAGTTATTATGATTAAATAGGAATCGTTACTTTAAACCGTATAATTATGATTAAGGTTGAGCCGAAGTGGAATCGAGGGGATATTTACGATTTTTCTACATTCGCTGTATGTCTCCGAACTCCTTCAAAAATGAAGGGTCATAATTTTTTTTTGATCGGTTCTGGAAAATTAAACGGGGAGAGTTTCTGTGGGGTAGTGGCTCACGTGCTGGTCTGCGACATTGTAGTCAGAGAGTTAGAACTTCAGTCACAAAATAGATCACTTTCGGGATCCCTTAACACACACACACACTCTCTCTCTCTCTCTCTCTCTCTCTCTCTCTCTCTCTCTCTCTCTCTCTCTCTCTCTCTCTCTCCGTATCGTTCATACCTTGAGAAAGCTATGAACCCACTTCTTCCCTAGAAACTACAGTTTAGTAAATATTCTAAAACGTATAGTTACGGCCATGTGCATTTATGAAGACCCGACGTGGTGCAATTAAGTTTTTAGTACTTAAGCAATTTAAGTCATTACAAAGTCATTACAAAGAAGAGGAGGCGAATTAAAAGGAGGAAGAGTAAAATTAGAACAGGGAGTAAGAGAAGGCGAGGGAGTAAGATTAGGGGTTTCGTAAAAGGAGGAAGAGGAAGAAGGTGGAAGGGGAGTAAGAAGGGGTTGCTGACGTAGATCAAAGAGTGAAGAAGCAAAAATTAAAGGAGCAAGGGAAAAGAGGTGAAGAGAATGTAAATGAGAGTTGAAGAAAAGAAGAAGAAGAAGAAGAAGAAGAAGAAGAAGAAGAAGAAGAAGAAGAAGAAGAAGAAGAAGAAGAAGAAAGGAAAAAGTAAACGTTAAAGAAATGCAAAAGACGTAAAAAGAGAAAAAGGGCAAGATAAAGAAAAGGAAGAGAGAGAAAGAGAGAGAAAGAGAGCAAGGAAAGATAAAAGGACAAGAAGAAAAAGAGACAAAGAAGAAGAAGAAATTTTGGAATTGTGCGTGTTTGAATCGATCTTTTGTTGATTTGTGAAGATGTAAGACTTACGTCTTATCAAAAGAGCGCAGCATTTCTATCAACTGAATTAGCGCAGATTTTGGTCATGACGAATTCAATATTTTAATTTCCGTTTTTGCATGTCCAATCAAAACTTGATACATGACTCCAAACAATGGCAGAAGGACCCACCACCTGAAGACTTGTTGCAATCGAAAAAAGAAACTAGGAACCTTGAATATCTCATTGATAATGTTGGAATTCAGGTGTTTCTTGGGAAATATTAAGAATCTGTGGGATTTTAAAAGCACTTTTCTTCTTCCGCTTCACAAAAACGTTTTCTTCTCTTTTTAGAGTCATAGAAGTAAATTAGTGGCTCTTCATCCGAGAGCACAGAATAAAGTTTTATTTATTTATTCATTTTGTGGGAAGGCGGCTGAAAAATGATAGAAATGTAATTTCTTGTAGCTCGAATAAAAAAAACAGCATTTATCTACGTCACTATGAGAAAGAACTGTTATCTACGTCACTATGAGAAAGATTTTTTATGTGAGGGTGGCTGAAAAATTATAGAAATATCATTTCTTGTAGCTCGAATAAAAAAAACAGCATTTATCTACGTCACTATGAGAAAGAACTTTTTCCTACGTCACTATGAGAAAGATCTTTTATGAGAAGGTGGCTGAAATGTGGTAGAAACCTCATTTCTTGTAGGTCGAATAAAAAAAACAGCATTTATCTACGTCACAATAAAAAAGAACTTTTATCTACGTCACTATGAGAAAGAACTTTTTCCTACGTCATTATGAGAAAGATCTTTTATGAGAAGCTGGCTGAAAAATGATAGAAATATCATTTCTTGTAGCACGAGTAAAAAACAGCATTTATGAACGTCACTATGAGAAAGAACTTTTATCTACATCACTACGAGAAAGAACTTTTAGTATCATCCATAATTTTCCTGTTCTCTTTCGGTTTCTTTGTTTAATGGCATGATAACCTTTATGTGTTATTTAATGTCAGAGTAATCCTTGTAGAATGACAGTAGTGGAATTATTTAACCAATTGCTGAGGTGATAAAGGAGATCATGCCTTTTCCAAGAGTATTAGTCCGAAAAAAACGTAATAACGCAACTAAGTTCGAACTGGTTTACTACGAGGTCATAATCCAGCACTTTGCCTACTGCACCATGGAGGCTCCCCAACTCTTTTTTCTGTATATTTACGAGATATTCGTATTTATGAAGCTTCGACACATATTTTAATTTTTATCTTAATTATTATCTTAGTTATTTCATCAACATATTTTGCTGCTGATTTTTCTCCGTGTAATGCCAGGTACCTCAGCTAGTATATAATAGTAGAGTCAAACATTAGAGAACGAAAGACAAGAAAATTTCCAATCCTACAAATTCGTACGTAATAAAATTTGCAGAAGACGACCGGTCTTAGAATATGGCAACTGCATCCCATGCAGAGGGGTAAAACTCCCTCCTAAAGAGGATATACAGTGTTTGACACTAAAGGGAATCTAGGTACTCCACACTCCTCAGTTTTGTAACACTGATAAGTGTAGAGCACCCATTCATCGCTATTACTCCAAGTTAAACTCTTTGTAATAGCTGTTAACGTCCCATTTATGAGTCAACGGACGCGGACTACGTCGATGACATAGTGCTTCTGGCAAATACACTCGCCCAAGCCGAATACCGGTTACATAGTCTGTAACGAACAGCTGCAGGCATAGGCCTCCATGTTAATGCACACAAGACGGAATATACGTGCTTTAATCAAAAATGCGATATCTCCACACTAAGCGGTAGCTCTCTGAAACTAGTAGATAAGTTCACCAACTTAGGAAGCAGTGTCTCATCAACCGAGACAGACATCAACTGGAATGGGAGATGCTAAACTCACCTGATACTCTCCATGAGCTACTCACCGGACTTTCCTCTCTGGCTTGGGGCACGAACGCGGAAACCCCAGTTTTAAGCCTACCTGGATTTGCCTGATCTTCGAAGTTCATGCAACCCGAGCAAAATTTCTTGAAGTATCTGATTACTTTAAAGTAGCCTCTTCACTTTCGCACAACATTTTTTGTTGCTTCAGAAACGTTTTAGCCGAGTTCAAACTCGTTAAGCATAATTTTCCTAATTTCACCATGTTACACATTTATCTGTGCGGCTTTCAAATCACAAATGGAGTGAAGCAATGCACAACTTGTCAGCGCACCAACTACTATGATACGACCCACAACAGCGGGTACTTAACACGCCTTGAACTACTCCAATCGAGTAATATAGCACTGCAAACTAATGTATACCAAAATAGTATAAAACTTTTTACTCATGATACTGGATTCCGGAAACAAAGGCAGCCATGTAAAACAACTCGGCAGCAGAATCGGGCGATTCAAAGGCTCTCAATTTGTGATATGATAGCTGGATGCAATCTATTATTGACATGAAATGTGCCAATAATACAACGTGGATGTACCACATGGACACGGACTAATCGTATAGAGAAAAATCTTGATGGCAATTGCACAAAAATGCTACGAGCTGTACTGAATAAATCCTGGAGGCAACGTCCCACAAAACAGCAGCTGTACAGCCACTCACAACCCATCTCGGAGACTATCCAAATTAGACGAACAAGACCTGCGAGACACTGCTGGAGAAGTAAGGACGAACTCAAGTTTACAATGTTTAAAGGTCTTCGTGGGGTATCAAATAGCAAAGCAATCCTTGTAAAAAGAACAATAGAGGTTCTTTTTGGTCCATAGAATGCATTTACCCAGGCCGAAAGTGAATGTTATAGCGGGAGCGAAGATCGAAATCGAAATCCACTCTTTAGCTTCCAGTATCTTATTCTTAATGTAATAATTAGTTCTCATTTAAGTAGATTGAAATATTCCTACATCATACTAATGATTTTTAAGAAGATCTGTTTGACTTAAAGATAGGACTCTAAAAAATGCTATTACTCTAGGTCAGAGTGACAATGATAATAATTAAGTCCTCTACACTCTTCTATCAAAGCTTCAGAACTAGACTCTTACTATTAGGTGCAGTTTAGTATCATAGCGCCTTGGTGTAGTAGCTATCGAAAAGGGAGCCTTCGGGTCACCCTCGACTATAGTCGCTAACTTTACTTTACTTAGTATCATACTTAGGACATCTTTTTGAGATGGGGTTTTACTCCTTTGCAAATAATGCAATCGACATGTTCCCGGCACTTCTGACAGCCTCCATGACAGTGTGGACCTGGGAGTAATGGCTATAAAGAGGTAGACTTTCAAAACGGGATTCTTGCCCAGTCAGCTGGGGTTGTAGAATATACTGACAGCACCTCTGCAAAGGGGTAAGACACCCCCTAATGAGTGTCCTGGATATGACACTAAACAATCTGATGGTGAGGTTCCAGCAGTGCTGGAGCTTTGGGAAATGCAGAGTACCTCTTCATTGCCATTGCTCCCAAGTCCACTCTGGCCCGGCGTGGTAGCACCTGATAGGGCTCTATCTATGGGTTAAATAGAACTAACAGCATACTTATGCTAAAATGAATTGTTTGAGTAAACTGAATAGCTTGAAATAGAAATGATTTTGACAAACCGTACTTACATTTAAACTGCGTGCTTATGCTTAACTGAATTATTTAAAATAGATCTGTTCTTCGACATTAAAACTGTATTTACACTTAACCGAATTGTTACTGCTTGAATAGTTTGAAATGGAAATGTTTTTGACAATTAAACTGCGTACTTATGCTAAACTGAATTGTTTTAAATAGAACAGATTATTTACATAAAAATGAATTTGGCGTTAAATAACCTACAAAGGTTGATATGCCATAAAACCCAACAAACCAAACCAAACCAAAACTGGATTCTTATCAACTGATGCAGTTCAGTGTTTATATTGTCCCCTCAGCAAGGATTGCAGTCGACGAATTCTTGGCCCCACTGACAGGGCAAAGTTTTGGGTTCGCTATCACTATTATTACTTATTCGTAGAATAAAAAGGTCCATACGTACACACAAACCGTTGCGATCACGAATCAGTCGTTCTATTAAAGGTACCGGTAATGAGAGGGCGTCCTTTTCTATTAATTACTTTCGAATCAAAGACTGTTGCATAACTTATTTTATCAAAAGACCATCAATTTCTCCATTGGAATTGTCATTTCCTTTCAGAACCCAGTGCAAGACAGTTACCAACTAGCAGAATATTGGTATTCAAGAGATATTTTAATGATATTTGCATGGTTCGTATTTTCAACAATTAGTCCTGATACGTTTCAAACGTAGAAAATCAACTTTGAAATAAATAGGTTTTTCTTCTCTGAACACTCAACGGAAGTGATATTAGCCTGTTTGATTAAAGAAGTAAATTATAATGTCCGTTGTCTCGGTAAGAAAAGTCGGCAATTTCATTCATGCATACGATTATCTAAATATCAAAACCAAAGTAAGCTATGTAGCATCAGTCAAATTTCATTTTAGTTCCACTTTTAACAATTTCACCTGTCTACACTAAGTCAATTTTGAATTCATTTATTTCAAATATCTTCATTAAATCAATTTGGATTTTATTTTTTCACATACCTAAACTAAGTCTAAGGGGCGTAGTGGCTAGAGCAATGGACTAGGATATCGAAGTGAATTCGAATTCCAGTAGTGCTATTAGGTTCATTTTCAGACTAATACACTTGGGGAAGGTATTAGCCTCTTTATCCTCCAGCTATGGATTGAATAGAACCATTACAGTTGTTTATAAGGATTTCTTTGGTATTTAAAAACCCATGAAGTTTGATATGCCATTAAACAAAAAAGTATAATAAGTCAATTTTGAATTTATTTATTTCCAGTCAATTTTAAATTTATCTGTTTTAAATATCGACACAAAATCAATTCAGAATTATTTATATCTAATTTGATTTTAGATTTATTAATCTTAAGTATTTGTGCTAATTCAACTTACAATTATTCAATTCAAATGTATACAATAAGTTCATTTAAAAAAATTTATCTTAAATGCCTATACTGAGTAAATTTTATATTATTTTATTCAAATGAGTACAATAAATCAATTTTAAACTTAATTATTTCACATATCTGCACTCGGTAAATTTTTAATCTATTCATCTATTCACATCAAATATCAATCGTAAGTCAATTTTAAATATCGACGCAAATCAGTTTTGAATTTCAAATATCTACCGTAAGTTCCATTATCTAACTAAATCTTTGACATTGTAAACGCAATCATCTATTCCAAAATCAAAAGAAACCTCCTTTTAAAAACTATTTCTCAAACAAAATACAACTCCAGAAACACTTAACTTTATGTTCTTCCTTACATCTTCAAAACTATGACCTGAACTTTAAAAACAATATCATATCATTTATTTCCATAAAGAGCTTTCAATTAGAGAAACCCTGAACTTTTGTGGCTGAGAAACTTCTACTGTGACACACTTAGCTCTTCCATCACGAGATGCACGTATCTATCAACCTACACGAATGCATATGGATATAGGCACAAGCGTCTGTGTGACTATAAAATTAAGCTTAGCAAAAATTTGCAAAAGGTTGCAATTATGGAGCCCCAGTAAAGATTGAATTCCCTACGATGCAATAATAATCAGCTAACGTGTATGTGGGAGCATGAACTTAGATATGTGTGAAAGTATATGTACAAAGGGGCCGCTAAACAATGGGATGGCCAGGAAGTTTCAAAAGATTGATAATAGAATAGAAAGAAAAGGATTATTTTTATTAGTGTCTTAAATTGAAATGACCGGCTCTCGTAAAAGCATATGTTAAAAGGCAAGAGTATAATTGTTTTTAAATATATTTGGCGCTTGAAATTCAGATCGTCCGTTAGTTAGCAGTTAGCTGTGAACCACAAATGGTCAGCGATCTCGAGTGTTTGGGATCCCATTACCCGTCCGTGGCTTATATCAGTATTTTTAGGCTCTAAATGACTTGTTCAAAGTAAAGTATCTCACATGACACCCCAGCCTCGGACCAAGTGAAATTGTGACAAGTCATGAATGAAGACATCTATGTGAATATATTCTTGAGTTGTCTTTTGCTAGTCGGGATGACTGACGCAGAATATATAGCGGGTGAGTGAGTACTTGCACAAAGCACTTTTCCATAACTACTGACCAGAGAGTAACGGCTGCAAAAAATCTGGAGGCGCTCATAGTGTAACGATTATCATTGTAGGAAATGAATTTGCCAACACAGGTTCAAATTCTGGACGAGGCTGTTTGCATTTCACGTAACACTATTACTCTTGGAAAAGATTTGAATCCAATTACTCTTCTCCAAATATGGATAAATAGTAAGGCGAACTGGGATTGAACCCAGGTCTCTCAGACCAGTGGCGAAACTGGTCCATTGGCCTAGCGGTTAGAGTGTTCGCCAATGGCCCGGGAGACCGGGGTTCAATCCCAGGTCGAGTCATACCAAAGACTCCAAAAATGGTACTTGATCCCGCCTTGCTTAGAACTCAGCATTATTAGGTATGGATCAAGAGTAAAGTGAAACAATCCAGAGAAAGGAGTAGCGCCCTTCCCTACACCTTGATGTAGTAGCTATTGAAAAAGCAACCTTTGGGTCACCCTCGTCTATAGTTATCAACTTTACTTACTTATTAGAAACTAGTCGTACCTCACTGAAAAAATTGACCATGTGTTGCATACTGCACATAGCAGAGGAGTTGGGTAAATATATGCCTGTAAAAAATTGCTAATCCGCTTAAGCAAAATCTTGGTAATGTTCAGAGTTTGTAGGAAATTCCTCTTTTTTACAGTTACTCTCTTCTGAGATGCTCGTGGTGAAACGGATTTCGTTGTAGGAAATATACACGGTGGCCTGAGTTCAAACCCTGGACGAGAACGTTTGCAATTATCCTAGTCCACCAGTAAATAGAACATACTGTGATCCCTAACAACCAGCTTAGGAGAAGAAAGACTACGAATTCAAACAAGCAATCCTTCGCTTAAATATTGACCTTGTGTCACATCCACCCTTCTAAGTACTTGTTGCTAGCCACTTCAAAAAAATATAAGCACCATCAACTCCCATAGTTAAAATCAAATATTATGAATGACTAAACACGGTACCCCGACGATCTACTAGGTTATGTTTTTTTTTAATAAGATGATCAGTATATTCAATTCTGAAAACAATAACACACATGGAACTGTTTGAACTATTGCCTTATAAATTACGATAAAGTCACGCTAAAATTACTGATTGCTGTTATATCACTGAAGTTAAGCAACGATGTATCTGTATAGTTCTGAAATGAGTGACCAGTTAGGAAGAGTAAGTACTGTCAGAACCCCGAAACCTACGCGCCAGACTGAGTTAAACTTGGTAAATAAAATCTGGCGCCTTACGAAGTATAATGGCTTGCGAGTTAAGTTAGCAAACCATTATGAGTGAGTTCGACTCTCAGTGGCTGCCCCATAATTTTTTGGCGCCAAATTAAGCTATACTTAATAAATGGTGACTAATATTGTATCAAGATCATAGCAATGGTGAGATTCGAATTCTCTGCACTAGCAAACCAGCCAACAAAACAGGCTCGTTAACCATCGCGTGACACTTAGTGTATTTTTCTTTGATTTGTTTGAATTAGTATTGTAGAAAGAAGTATGAGATATCCAACAAGGATAGAACACACAACTCAGTCGTAATGAGTAGCGAGAACAGCCAGATAACCATTATTCAACCATTATGACAAATCACCTTAATTAAAATACAAGGTAAAAACAACACTAGAGTACACAATGAGGATAGATCTCACTACTTAGTAGTAATGATCATAGAGATTATTTAAACGTTACTCTATAACAAAACAAAGATTTTCCAAAGGCCGAACCCGTATATCTAAGGCGTTGTATTGAAAAAAACTTATACGGTGGGTTTTACGATTGAAATCAATTTTCGTCCTTTCGGCTGGGGTTGTAGAATACACCGACTGCATTTTTGCAGTAGATAAAGACCCCCTACCAACGAGTGTCCTGGATATAACACTAAGCAATCTGATGGTGAGGCTCCAGCAATGCTGGAGCTTTGGGGAATGCAGAGTACTTGTTCATTGCTATCACTCCGAGGTCAACCCTGGCTCGGAGTGGTAGCACTTGATAGAATCCTATTTATTGATCAAATTCAACTTTTTGACAAAACTATGTGCAAACGAAAGACATCCTAAATTGAATTATTTGAAATAGAAGAGTTTGACCCTTTATCTGTGTGTAAACAAATGGCTGACGTTTAATTGAATTGTTAGTAATACATAGTTATACTTACAACCATTTAACTGTGTGTAAACGAATGAATAATGTTAAATAGTATCAACTGGAATTCTTTAATTGTGTACCTAAATGGAAATGTTGATATCTGTATGCAAACAAATGATAAATATTGAATAGAATCATTAGTGTCAGATACCAATAATAGAAACCATTTAATTGTGTTAAAATAATATCAATATTAGTGTACAAATCAATTCGTTCTAACTTATTTAAAACTGAAATCACCAACAACCTCTGTGCGAACAAATGACTGTTACATTGTGACTGTTATATAGTGTTACATATTGACCCTCGACCGAGCTGTCAGTCAAGAGATGCACCTGTGTAAATAAGCAGAAGCAGGTGAGCGGAAGACAATTATATAACCAGGTGCCACAGACGGCTTGGAGCAGTCAGTTCCAGTTGGAGTTGGAGTAAGTTGGAGACAAGATGCCAGCGTGAGAACAGCTTGCAGAGTAAGGGCTTCAGGCCCTCAGTGACCCACGGTTGAGCAGCCCAGCCAGAATGCTGCTATGGTCAGAAGAACGTTGGGTCAATATGTAGCAGTCTGTCCCCGTCTCCAACTCACCTCTCACACACAACCAACATCAACCCTTTCGAGAATAAAGTATGAGAGATTATATTTTTATAAAGAAGTGTGTTCGTTCGTTCATTGAAGTTCGTCATTATGTTTGATTATGTTTCTGCTTATATTTGGATATGTATATATATTATATATATATATGTATGCGGCTATAAAACAATAACAATACTTAAAACCATTTTACAGTGTGCAAAAAATGAGTTCAAGCTCGTTTAAAAATGTTATCAACAAAATGTCTTTTACAAATAATATATCAACTATAAAAGAACTATTATAAATAAAACAGTATTCACCACAAGTATAAACATATTAAACGTATTCAATGACTAACCACTTATCTTAACAGAATGTACCAACCCCATATATAATTTATAATAAACAAAAGCACCTCTGAATAAATATAAAACTTACTGCAATAAACGATCTAACACGACCCCAGATGATGACCAGCAAAATGGTTGAAAGCGCTTGGGCTAATATAGCGTTCTTTTTTTACCATCTTGAGCCAGAAGGAAGAAGACTAGTGAAAAGACTTGAACGTCTTTACTTGAAGATTTAAAAAAAGAAGTAATCCGCGATATTCAACCAAACCTGTTCATATATATATATATATATATATATATATATATAAAGAGGATTTGGTACTAAATAACCCAGGATGGTTGATATGCCTTAAAACCCAACCAAACAAACAAAATCAATTCCTATTCAGAGTATATTACGCCCGACAAAACATTTATAAAAGTTTCAGAAATCACAACTTAGAACAAATTCACGTTGCGTGAATCTAACAATCCAATAATATTTATCTCTTCAAGGATTTTTGGAGCCCATTCAGAATGAATAGTAAAACATAAAAACATACAAAAAACTATTTTAACAAAAATAAAAAACTATAAACTAACAGCTGTTTTGTATCTTCTCTATATTAGAATTCAATTAGTCTATTGAATTTGTTCGTTAATAATACGCTGACTAAGCAAATGTTTAATGATTGTTAGGACAAGAATTCCCATTTGAAACTACATCAGATGGTGAGGCTTCAACCCTGCAGCTATTAAGAAGGTAGAGTACGTCCTCATTGCCATTACTCACTAATTCACTCTAACCCAGTGAGGTAGTACCTGTTAGATTTCCATGTATGGGACAAATAATCCGTTGAAAAATTATTCGTATTTGATAGAGCTAGATAAAAAAAAAATTAAGAAAAAAAAAACTCAGAAAGAACATGTAAATATGAACGTATAATGAACTCGATTCCCAAATCTCTAATATTTCCCAAGATAAGTGTTATGCCGTTAAAATCAATCAACCTAATCTCTCTCTTTCTATATATATATATATATATATATAGAATACCGGAAGAGCCAGAAATTATCAACCTAGTTTTCACCTACTGATTTCTCCACTATCCTTCATCTGCACCTTATAATACTGAGTGTTATGCAAGGGGGCATAATTCTGATTGAAGAGGGTTGACCCAAACGACATTTTATTAATAAAGCGGCTTCCAAAAGGAATGAAAAATTGCCAAAAAAATAAGCATAGGTATAAGTTTCAATAAATCTGTCGGTGTTTTTTCTTTTGTCTAGACATTGGAGTGCTGTTTAATTATTTTCAAGCAGTATTGATGTTTTTAGTCTTCATCATATTTTTTATTTTTCATTGAAAATTTTACCTAGATATCAGTTTGTGTAATATTTTTTATTAACAAATTGTATCATGTGTTGTATTTTTTTCACGCCACCAGAGTTATATACATACATTAGAGAAAAAAGGAAATAAATCTAGAATCACAGACCGAATAGAAACAAAATAAGTAGATCACTGAAGTTAAACAGCGATGAGAATGTCCAGTTCTTAAATTAGTATCCACATGATTATCATAAGTTCTGGAAGCAACCCAGATAAAAAAAAAATGAAACGAAAAAATGAAAATTTCTTAACGTTCTTATTACGTTTGTAGCGGTGTATATATATATATATATATATATATATATATAACCTCTTCCAAATTTTTTAGAACATTTATTTATATCAATGTTTTTAACAGGATGGAAGTAAATTTATTATTCTAATGTGACCGATTGTTGGGGATTTTTTTTTGGAAAAAAAATTATTTGCTCTGTAGATTTTATTTACAATGAGTTCTTTATCTGGAATATTTAAATTTCATATTCTATTTTTTAATATTTTTTTATTTGTCCTGATTGGAATTATTCCCTATTCCACATTTACTGGATTGAATAATAATAATAATAATAATATATATATATATATATATTATATATATATATATATATATATATATATATATATATAAAGTTTAATTGACAAATCTATACATATATATGCATGAAGTCTAATTTATACATACATATATATATATTATTTTATTATACTTTTTCTGTTTTTCTATATTTCTATCGTACAGTTTGTATGTGTTGAATTCATCTAAAGAATTTACTTTGTTGGAGAGAATGGGCTCTTTAACCTTGGCAGTTTAGGCGAAGGAAAACTCTGAATTCAAACCTGTTACATTCCACTGGTGTCACAATCCTCTCATGCTGGTGGTGGGGAATATATATATATATATATCCAACCCCAGCACAATGATTTGGCCAATGGCCTGGGATACCTGGGTTCAATCCCTGGTCAATTCATACCAAAGACTCAAAAAAGGGTACTTGATGCCTCTTTGCTTAACAGTCAGCATTAAAAAAGGTAAGGATCAAGGGTAAAGTGGAGTAATCCAGGGAAAGGAGTAGTGCCCTTCCCTAAACCTTGGTGTAGTAGCTATCCAAAGGGACCCTTCTGGTCGCCTTCGACTACGGTTGCCAACTTTACTTACTTATATATATATATATAGAGAGAGAGGGAGGTCCTCGCGTTGTGGTGGATAACGTACTGCAGAGTGATGTCGTAGTGAGTTCGAACTCGAGCTATTACGTTCACGGTCGGAGAAAGGTACATTCGAGAAAAGTATGAACATCTTTATCTCCGACCAGCTATGGGTTAAATAATATCACTGCTTGTTCTTCCACAATCATAAATTAACATACGAAAGTTGATATGCATAAACTAAAAAAACAGGGATTGATAAAGTAGTTTGCTAAATTTATAAATAAAGAGTATTCAATTCGGCTGATAGACCGTATGTAGATCTAAATTAGGACAGTTTAGACACACACACATATTGTCATCCACAGACAGACTGTTTCGTTCTATCAGAACTCTTCAGTGTGGCTAGACACGTAGGACAATCGAAGCCGGGATCGAAACCCGTCCAAGTTTCAGACCGCTCGGCCAACATGCGTACCACGTTTGGATAAGGGAATTGTTAAGGTATTTATACAGCAACAGTAGCAGCCGTTTGTTTACATTTTTATACCCTATCGGCTATCAGAGTGCTCAATTCTTTCGAAGAGCTTTGCATTATGCGAGCAGCGGCCGAAAATTCCTTCACTAAAGTGGATGAGTGAAAAGTAACACCCTATTTTAAAATTCCTATCATTTATTTCTTAACTTTAATTTTAACAAGAACTGAAGTATACGTATTCTAAAATAGAAAGTTGCAAATTAAATTCATGCAAATATTGCTTGTCCCATTTTCACTCTGTGAAATTTGAGACGTGTGTTCGAAGTTTTCTAAGCTTCTTATTGCTTATGTGAAGATAATCTTTAAGAATTATTGACAGAAAAAAAAAAAGGAAAGCTTATAGCTGTATTTTCATAAAAGTTATGGCTGAAAATCCAGTGCACATTCAACGTAGTTTAATTTTTGCGTTCTTTGTTTACTGATCTTGTGTATCCAGTCGAAACAACTACTTTTCTGATTTGGTACACTTTCATCGCTTTTTGAATTTTTGCGTATGTATGTGTGTAATTGTATGCGTTTTGGGTTTGCAAGAGTATACGCAGTTGGTTGGTTTTCACTGTGGGGCTATTTATTACTAAATCATCTCTCTCTATATATATATATATATACATTGTCATGAATGTTTAAAAATGAATATGACCAAGAATTAATCTGAATTCGGTATTTCAGTTTTTATCATTTCATATACTCGTGCTCTGCACGTTTTTCTGACTTTATAGCTTTCCAGTTATCATCATCTATATATATATTTATTTATTTATATATTATAAAATTGAAAGAAAAAATTTAATTTAGTGGTTTCATTATAAATTCATTTCAGGTCTATGGTGACACTCTTCAGATGGATAAAAGAATACCTTTGAGTATTTGAATATAATTTCGGCAGGTTTACATTGCTTCCAGGGAGAAGAGAATTTTTTAAAACATTTTAATCTTTTCAATTTTTAAATAAAAAAAAATTACGGTGGAAATATCATTATATATTATCAAATATAATGTTCATTTGTTCCTATTTAATGTTAATCATTTGTTCCCACACAGTTAAATGATTTCAAATATTGCTATTTAACATTAATGATTCTATTTGTTTTAATAATTTGCACACAGTTTGATGGTTTCAAATCAACAATAATAATATTCATAAGTAAATGATCCAATTTACCAACCCCTCCGCTCGGGCAGGATACGACACAAGGTCAATTTTTAAGCGGAGTTTAACAGGTTTGAATTCAGAGTTTTCCTTCTCCTAGACTAGTTGCCTAACCAAGGCTGAAGAAACTAGTCTGTCCTACTATTTACCCATAGCTGGAGGGAGAATAATTGGATTCATACCTTTCCCAAGGGTATTAGTGCTATGGGAAATGCAATCAGTCTCGTCCAGGATTTGAACTCGTGCCGCCGTGTTCATTTCCTACGACGATAACAATTACACCATGGGCACCTCCATAAGTAAATGATTGAACAGTTTTATTTGCCCCATGGATTGGATCCTAACAGGTACTACCAACCAAGGTTAGGTGGATCTGATAGTAATGGCAATGATTGGATTGGAGCTTCACAATCAGATGCAAATTGCAAATTAGTATCACATGCAGGATATTATATACTTGTATGTGGGAGTCTCTCTCTCTTTATATATATATATATATATATATATATATATATATATATATATATATATATATATATATATATATACGTGTGTGTGTATACATAAGGCATATTTCGGTATCTTTCAATTAACATCTTGATCTTGTTGGTTCGTTTTCTTTGTTTAATGGAACATCAACCCACGTGATCTATTGAAAGCCAAAGTCAACTTTGTAAAAGTACAGTAGTAGTATTATTTGATCCTTAGCAGGTGGATGGAGGATTAGTGGGTTCATACTTTCCCGCAAATATAGGTCCGAAAGTAAATGTAATAGAGCGACTGGCGTTCGAACTCGCTTACAACGACATCGCAGTTCAGCACGTTGGCCAATACGCCACGGGGACTCTCTCCTTGGATCTTCAATAAAAAATATATCGAGATCAAATGATCAACGCCAGTGAAAATCATCATAGAGAATATTTCGGAAATGTATTTTATGTAATTGTAGAAAAATTAAGAAATCTTGTATAACACACTCGCACACACAAACACATAGAGAAAAATACATCCAAACGTATACACATACATAGAGAGGCACTTGTGATGTATTGTCTATTGTCGTAGGAAATGGACAACGGTGAACTGAGTTTAAGTCCTGGATAATGCTGTGTGCGTTTTATATAGTGCTAATACCCTTGAGAAAGGTACTAATTAAACTATTTTCCCTCTAGGTATAAGTAAAAAAGCAGACTGGGCTCTTTAACCTTGGCATGATAACCAGTCTAGGAGAAAGAAAACTCTCAATTCAAACCTGTTAAACTACACTTAGGGAACTGGCCTTTTGATACATCCTGCTTGTGCATAGGGGTAGGTAAATGTCTGTGTTGGTTTGTTAGTTGATTGTTTTGTTGGATTTTTTATGCTATATCAACCTTTGTAGGTTATTTAATGCCAAATCAATTTTCATACAAATAATCAGTTTTATTTCAAACGATTCAATTTAGCGTAAGTACATTTTCAATATCAAAAGTAGTTCCATTTAAAACAATTCAATTTAGCATACAAAACAGTTCCATTTCAAACAATTCAGTTTCGCGTAAGTACGCAGTTTAAATAGCAAAACAGTTATACTTCAAGTAATTCAGTTTAGTATAAATACGCATTTTAGTTGTATTTGACCCAAAGATAGGACCCTATCAGATGCTATTACTCTGGAAGCGATGGCAATGAGGAGGGGTACTCCGCATTCCCCAAATCTCCAGCATCACTGGAACCTAACGATCAGACTGTTTAGTGTCATATCCAGAACTCTTGTTTGGAGGAGTCTTACCCCTCAGCAAAGGCACAGTCGGTGTATTCTACAGCCGCAACCGACTGGGCAAAAATATATGTGTGTATATATATAGGATAGTGTATACATATATATATATATGTGTATATATATAGGATAGTGTATACATGGAATTAACGGAGCATGGTAACGGTCAGTTTTTCTTCTATTGGTCTTATGATCACTATGGTGAGAAACAAATTGTTTTTAAGCACTGTTGACTTTATGTCTTAGCTGCCCTAACTTAGATATATTTGCTTTATCACTGATATTAGCACTCTTTATTCATAGATAAAGCAAACTACATAATCAATATTATATACATATTCGTATGAATAACGAGGAAAGCTAAAAAGAAATGAATTAATGGTAGACTAGAATATGACTCGATAAACAATTATGTAAAAGCTCGCGAAACAAACAAATGTAGACTCTAATACTATAACGTTACAAAATAGAACGTTGTAATGTTACTGTACCGAATAGCACATCGTACCGTTACACACCAAATGTACGGTTGTATAACTACATGCTCGAACGGATTTATGCCGGTATCGCTATTTTTTAAATAGTAGTCGGACCCTCTTGTATTCTTGCCGTGGGAAAAGGTGAGGAACATACATAGCTCTATCTTAGTTCACTAACACAAAAATTTACTCGCTACAATAATTTGTAAGTAGTCGCTGGAAGAAAGAAAAAGAGTATGAAAGTTGAGTCGACCGCGTTAGCAGGACGAAGAGAAACATGTCAAGAGGGGAAAGAGAGAGCAGGCAAAGACCTTAAATTTTCTTTCAAGTTTTCTGTTGTAGTTCGAGCATGCTTATTCACTGATTTCATCTTCATCGGTTCGCTTCTGGTGAGAGACCGCTCTTCGCAACCCACCCCAAAATGGGAACCGCAATTTTTGTCTGTCTTTACATCTACCTGTCTGGTGTTCAACTGACTGTCTTTATTTTGTCACGTCTTCATACCAACTAACTTTCCAACCACGTCATACCCTTACTTCCGCCTGGCGTCGGAGGGAGGACCATATCCGTTTCCGGTGGTTCCACTGCTGCACAGAAGATTTGGGACCTCCGGTTTGTTTTCTAGTGATTTTTAATCACATAGTAATTCACCCATGACTGGCTGACCTAAACAAGTGCTTTAGCCTGAGTCACTCGGAGGTCAGTCGGTTTTTTTCAGTAAACTCATGTCTGCTCTTTTATCAAATTATTTTTTTCTTTCTTTCTTTCTTTCTTTCTTTCTCTCTCTCTCTCTCTCTCTCTCTCTCTCTCTCTCTTTCCTTCCCTAGAAATTAGCCTCTCGTACTCTCTATAACTTTGACCTAACATATCACGTTACACTATGTGGAGAGAGAGTGAGATGAAGAGGTCAACCACCTATAAAATCACTGTAGAAGACTGGCTTTGAAGGAGTACAACGGCAGAGACGACTGTATTGACAGTTGGAATTGTGAGAATTTGATAGAACCCCTCTTGGAAAAAAAACACATGAAATGCTTTCAGATTTTGAGATTGGTAATTTAGTTGGATGGTACAGACTAAATTTTTACTGTGCTCTTATTTTTTGTCAAGTGCGGGTCTTCTCAAAGTGGCCCATATAAACCCTTTTTGGTGGAATGAATAAAAGCAAAAAGGCCCACAAGGGATGAATTTCCTTGTCTGCGTTTATAAAAATTATTTATAACCTTTTATAACAGGGAAGTCTCCGTGGTGTAATGGCAACAGTGCTGGAATACGGCCTCAAATAAGCAAGTTCAATCTCCTGTCGCGCTGTTATGTTTTCTTTCGGAACGATATTATTTTGAAAGATATGAACCCGCTTATCCTTCCAGCTATGAGTTATATAGTACCATTTCTATTCTTCCAAAAGGATGGCTTTGGCATTAAATAGCACATGATAGTTGATGTGCCATCAAACAAAGAAACCAAACTAAAACTTTATAACAGGAGAACAAAAATTGCTGGATCATGTTGACTAGTTTCCAGATATCAAAAACTGTTACAAAATATCTCAAGTTTATATAACTGTTGAGCTCATTTTACTAGTTTTTCTATGTTCGTACATAGTCGAATCTGGTTTTAGCCATGTACATTATTTACTAAACAAAGAAGAACTTTTGACATTTAACGTGGGGATTTGAGGCTCAAACTCATAAAAATGCAACCAAATATTCGTGATTTCCCCAGTGTCCACTAAAGCCATCCTTCCCTTTAAAAATACTTCAAGAATTAAACATAAGTTTGCATTCATAGTTTTCTCACGTAAATTGTACTGAAAACTGGTAATGATTTTTTACTTAATATTCAATTAATCTATTTTAAGGGTAAATTGAAATTAAAATTTGTTCCAAGAGGTTTGAGAAGCCCTGGTTTAGAGATTCGGTTCTTAGACAATTCCTTTGCATCAGGCCTTAAATTCAGACATTAAGAAACCATATTTCAACTAAGCATTTATTTTCATAAACTAAAATCTTCTGCATTTGTTTTAAATGAGATTATCTGTATTTGCCTTTGTCAGACTAAATATTTCATTCTGCATAAAAATCTATTGTGCGGCTTATTTTTTGTTAACGTTAAATCTGAAAATCTTTTTTCGCACAAACAAGTTGCCAGTTGATAGAAATAAAATGTTTATTTATTTATTCATTTATCTATTTATTTATGTTTGACGCACTTGTTGACTTGGTCCCGCCGAAATTCTTCCAGCCTTCTCCCTTCTTGATTGAGAGTCCTCCTTTGGAAACTGAGGGTCTAAAGCATCTTTTGAGTGCACTCTTATCTTAAACTTACATAAGCAAAAAAGGTGGCTTTTCATAACTCCCTGTGTATAGCCTTTCCTACTCCAGCAGGTATGTTTTTGCATTTCGATTCAAGTAGTTTTCTGCTTTTATATCATCTTCTTCATCATCAAGGTATGCCAACAGCACGGATTCTCTCTCTCTCTCTCTCTCTCTCTCTCTCTCTCTCTCTCTCTCTCTCTCTCTCCGTCCCTATCAGCCATCGCTCTTGGTAAGTTGCCTTAACAGCAACCAGTGTCTCCAGGTGATGAACATATTTACTTATGAGTTGGTTTTTACTACTCCAGCAGTGACCAGCAAGCCGTGCTTGTTTTACTTAGATAGTTTGTATGATAGGAGGAAAGTGGCCGTAAAGATGCAGTTTTGTTGGTTTCTGCTTCAAGGATTAGTTAAAAAAAGCACACAGCTTCCTTATGCACTTCTCATCTTTTTTTTTTACTAATCGGGTGCTTTCCCCTCTTTTTCAACTTTTTCCCACGAAAACAATGTTTGCCATTTTTTATTTTTTTCCTGTTCTGACATTTTTTGAATTAGGAGGTCTGACTGGATCTCAGAATTCCAGAACATTTGCACATTTCCTCGTGTATAATGGTTCCTATTCACACATGCTCAGTACATTAGTTAGACAAGAAATTATACGAACCATATTTTCGCTGGGACACTTTAGCAGAGCTATACGAAACACAATATTAACGCAATAATTAGAATACAATATATATCGTATTTGACGGCATATAAGGGGCAAAGGTGTATAAGACGAATCCCGATTTCGATCGGGCAAATAAAGAAAAAAATTTAGTGAAACAAAGTACGAGTATTAAGAATAACATCTCACCTCGGTACCGATTCCGGAAGTAGCCTGTCGAAACCGGATGTGGTAAAGAGGGTATTATATATAGCAGAGGAGTGTGGAATGCCCTGTTTTCATTGGCTGTTTTCTAAAAGACAGATGTCAATAAGAACGGCCGAAGTCCGGCCTTATTATTTTTTTCTTTGCTTTGGTAGAGGCACGAGCGTAGCACGTCGCGATCACGGAGGCGGCTTAGCTCCTCCAGAGTCATGCCGGGGTTACTGTCGGAGCCGATATGATGCAGAAATAACCCAAAATCGGCAATGAAGACAGTGCATCACTGAAGACCTCCCTGATGCATCTAAGATGTATGATTGAAAAGAAAATGTAATGAAATTAATATAATGAATATTATCAATGGTAACAGTTTAATCTGCTTAATAGCCTTTTAAATAATGACAATATGTATATGAAAGTTTAAGTTAATAGTTGTCAGGTAACTAATTTCGGCCGATTATCGTGAATTTTAAACCTACATATGGCATATAAGACACTGGGAATTTTAAAAGATATTTTTAGTAAAAAAAAATGTGCCTTATATTCCGTCAAATACGGTATTACTGGGGTCTAATAGAACTAGGACTGAAATCTATCATAAATTAGAAAATAATGAAAAGATCCTTCTCAAGAAATAGTTTACATAGTAAGTGTAATTTATGCTTAGAAGAGAAAATACGTATATCAAAGTATTCGAATGGAAATTTGTTTAATGCCAGAACAGAAATGATTTCGTCATGTAGACATAGAAATAAATTCTTACTATAATTTAACTTGATATATCATTTACACATACATGTATTCAACTACCATTAATTAAGTGATTTTCATATTTCTAATTCAATATATATTGGAGGAATAATAATCCATAATTTTAAGAAAATTGATTAAATAATAAATAAGTTAAAATAGATTTTTCTAATAAAGAATACTATTCGATATAATAGATAAAGTATAGATATATGTTTTTGTTATAAGATATTAAATTAAAAAATTAAAAAATAACTAAAAAATAACAAAAAAAAATAAAAATACATAAAAAAATTATTTCAATCAAAAAATTATCTTAATTAAAAAATCAAATTTCTTTTCAATTCCCTTTCTCGTCCGAAACAATACAAGAACACCCAAATAAAAGTTTACTTTCTACAACATCAGATCATGGTCATTTCAACCAGAAAGGAATTTATGACACCAAGGAAGTGAATATCTTATCTTTAGATGAATATATATATATATATATATATATATATATATATATATATATCAATGGCAATTCTAGGTCATCAGTGTTACTCGGGTTCATGTTTGTAACATAATTCTACATACACACACACACACACACGCACTAACACACACAACATACACACACACTTTCTTTGAAACACTTTCCTCATTGTTCCGGCCGCAAGTTCCTCTGAAGCAACTTCCCAAGAGAAATTAAGATTTGGAACTAATTCACACGTGAGTGTTGTTCCATGGCGTATGACCTTAAGCTCTTCAATTCTAGAGTCAATAAGTATCTTTTTTATACCTAACTTAGACATCAGATCTTTGAAAAGGTTGTTATCCGTGACTGCTATGGACAATATGTCACAGAATAAACTTTAATTTGACTCAAAGACACCTTGTTAGATTCGAATTTTTACTGCAAAGATCTTTCAATATAAATGATTTGATGAATTTCTCAAATGATTGACCCACAAAATGAAAAAAAACTTAAATTCGAATTAGACCCATGATCCCCAGATTTTACGAGATACGCGGCGCTTTGTATCATTAAACACTAGATTTAAAAGAATTATTAATTCTCATGAATTTAGAAAATAATTTAATTATTAGTAATAATTCCATGTATATATTCCATATTCTTATCAACATTCCTTCTTCCACTTCAGTTAAACCGGTTGATGGGGCTTAGAATTCTGGTTTAATGATTTCTTTGTTTAATGGCATAACAACCTTTGTGGGTTATTTAATGTCAAATCTATCCTTGTAGAAGAACAGTAACAGAATTGTTGAACACATAGCTGGGTGTATAATGGAGCTCATACTTTGATATCAAATAACCGTGTGCACAAAAAACTGTACAAAAATTTAAATGCGAAAGTATAATGAATGCGATTCCCGAACCTCAGGGTATAAAATAACCCCAGGTAGATTGACATGCCGTTAAAATCAATCAATTGCTCCTTAGTAATTTATCATATTCATCAATGTCGTCTCACCGTAATATCTTCGTAACACTTCACTGATTAGTGGTCAGTTCGGTCAGTTTAGGGTAAATTTTCTTTTCTTTTTTTTTTTTTTTTTTTGAGTATCTGTCTGTCTTTATCTCCTTCAGTCTTTATAATCAAATTATCATATCTATTTAGTATATCTCATCAGCATATCATCGCAATACTTCACTTATTACTGGTCAATTTGACCTTGCCAGGGGTGAATCTGAGAAAAAAAAAGGTATCAGTTGCTCTTTTAACACAAGAGAGTATTGTACCAAGTTCAAGCACTGCAACTTACTGTTATTTTTATGGCTCTGAAACTTTTCGCATATTTGTCCTAATCTGTTCTCGTCTTGCAATTCTATGCTTGATTTTTCCTATCTTTTCCCCCTTGCGAAAAATAATTGAAGAATTCGAGCTATGATGACCGCTGAGTCTTAACGACAAAATTGGTCTTTCAGATGGGAACATCTCGATTTCCTCTGGGTCAAAAGAAAATCCTGTTCGGTTGAAGCAAGGAAAAGAAGATGTCTGTAATAAATTCCAGGAATAAGAAATAAAAGATATCTGATTCATGAAAACAGTTCAGAAGATAATAATGCTTTGGTTTGTTTGTGCGTTTATTTTTCTTTCCTGTTTTTCTTTTTTTTTTTTTTTTTTTTCCTGATGAGGTATGAAAACAAAGAAGACAATAGCAAAAGTTTTAAAAAATAATACCAACCATTATTTCATTTTTGTCTTACTTTTTTTTCTCTTGTGGTATGACAGTATAGGAATACAATATCTTAGCAGCAGACACGTTCTACGATTCAAGCTGGGACTCTCTACCATTCTTGAAACTATTGGCATTCTTAAAGTTATTTATTTATTTTTACGCAGGATTGATCGAATTCGATTAAACTGACTCACAAGATGGAAGAATTTCATTTCGTATCAGACCCGTAATCTCCTGAATTTAGTCTACAGATTGTTACAGTAAATTCTGAATAGAAACAAGACATAAATATCTACACAGTGCTTGATCAAAAAGAATGACTGAAAGGCCGGTGAGGCTCCTGAACATTCAAGAGGTATGATTTTTACGAGATTAAGATCATTCTTACTCTAAACCAATTTCAAATAATGCACAGTATAAACTTATGGAAAATATTCAGAAAAAAAATTATTTTGCTTTTTAAAAAAACATTCCTTTATTTATTAAATCGTATATATATATATATATATATATATATATATATATATATATATATATATATATATATATATATAAGTATTGTTCGGTCCAGTTAAACCGGAGTTGAGAGTAATACCATCAGGACAAAAAACATTCAACAGTGAACATTTAATTTTTCCTGGTTAAGAGCTCAATGTAACTGACATTACAGAGCAATAATTTCTTTAAGAAAAAAACAAAAACCGATCACATTAGGAGTATAAATTTCCATTCCTGTTATGGGTTTTTGATATAAATGAAAAAAAAATATTTTTGATTTATATCAAAAACCCATAACAGGATGGAAATAAATCTATAATCCTCATATGACCGGTTTTTGTTTTTTCTTAAAGAAAAAGAAAAAATATATATTATGCAATTTTCTATTTTTATGGGCGATATTATATATATGTGTGTGTGTGTGTGTGTGCTTGAGTACGCCCATGTGTGTGTGTGCATGTGTGTGTTGGCAGGAGTGGTAGGAGTTGGGTGTTGAACAACATGGTGTTCTAAAATTAAACACGAGATTTCAGTTTAAATTATTTTTTGCTTCGTAAGGAGGGTAATTCATTTTTCGGAATTATTTCCCTTTGGGGTGGACCTCTTTCAATTTGTTTGTTTTTGTGTGATGGTGTTGTATGGGTTTCTTTGGGGTGTGTGTGCGTGCGCGTGTGTGTGTGTGTGTGTGTGTTTTCTTGTTGGTTAACAATTATGGTCACGTGTTTCGACTCGCATTTGAAAATAAATGCTGTCCGCCCCGATGAGGTTATGTCAATGTGCTCTCTTCTTTTCTTTTTAACACTTTATCCTATTTACTGTTGAAAAAAAAAAATCTTTCCATCGTCACATGTCTCTCAAACGTCTTTTAATAAATATTTTCATAGTCTGCACGGGGTGGGGGTGTATAACTAAATTTCATTTTTGAAAACTTTTACATTAATGCAAATGTTGCTATTATCATTTTTAGTGCAATGGAAATGTTAGAGGTGCCACGGAGTTTATTTTGCTCTTTATTGGTCGTACAGTCAGCGAACATTTTTCACTCGATATCACCCCCCACCGCTCGCCTCTAGCACGATGCGACACAAGGTTTGTTATTAAGCGTAGTATATAGCTGGTTTGAATTCAGGGTTTTCTGTCTCTGAGACTGCATTACCAAAACTAAGGAGGTGCCCGTGGTGTAATGGTTATCGTCATAGGAATTGGACACGGCGACACGAGTTCAAATCCTGGACGAGACTGGTCGCATTTCACATAGCACTAATACCCTTGGGAAAGGTATGAATCCAGTTATTCTCCCTCCAGCTATGGGTAAATAGTAGGAAGACTAGGTTCTTCGGCCTTGGTGAGGTAACTAGTCTAAGAGAAGGAAAACTCTGAATTCAAACCTGTTAAACTCCGCTTAAAAATTGACCTTGTGTCATATCCTGCCCGAGCGGAGGGGTTGGGTAAATAGGATTACCAAAACTAACGAACCCAATCGAACCTACTTTTTACCTATTCCTTGGTGGAGAAGCGATGGATTCGTGCCTTTCCCATAGATATGACCCTAACAGCTCCTACCACACAGAGGCAGAGTGGACCCTGAATTAATTGCTATGAGGATTTCGTTTTGTTTGGTTTTATGGCATATCAACCATTATAGGTTATTTGATGCCAAATCCTTTTTATACGTATATATTACACATCAACTGTTTTTTTTGTTTTTTTTTGCATTTAAACTGCGTATTTATGCTAAACTGAATTGTTTAAAATAGAACTGCGCTGAGATGAATTGTTTGGAATGGAAGGGTTTTTGACATTGAAACTATACTTTAGCTAAACTGAATTGTTTAATATAGAACTGTTTTGACATTTAACTGTGTGTAAACAATCTGTACCTATACTAAACTGAATCAGCTGAATTAGAACTGTTTAAATAAGCTGAATAGCTTGAAATAGAAATGTTTTTGACAATTAAACTGTGTACTAATGCTAAACTAAATTGTTGAAATAGAACTAATGCTTTCCTGATTTAGTAGTTATCTTCCTTCCGTTGTTTCTCTTTTCACACATTTATTATCAGTTTATTGTAATTTTCAATGCCAGATTCTATTTCTATATCCTCGCTGTATATTTTTATTTTTTATACATAAAAACAGTTCTATTTCCAACAATTCAATTAAGCATAAGTACACAATTTAAGTGTCAAAGCAGTTCTTTTTCAAACAATTCAGTTAAGCATAAGTACACAATTTAAATGTCAAAAACAGTTCTATTTCAAACAATTCACGTTAGCATATGCACACTATTTAGTTCTATTTGACCCATAGATAGGACCCTATCAGGTGCTACCACTCCGGGCCAGAGAGGACCTGGGAACGATGGTAATGATTGGATATTCCGACTGCATTAGTTGAACCTCGCCATCAGATTGTTTAATATCCTATCTAGGACACTCGTTGAGGAGTACTTATGTTATATATTCATATGCAAATGCATGCAAAGTCATAACGACGACACAATAAAGTCGAGCGAACACAGTCTTTTAGAAAAATATACCTCTCACTTTATTGAAAGGGTTGTGTGTGAGAGGGAATTGGAGACCGAACAGAACAACAACATATTGACCCCCACTCTTCTGACCATAATAGCGTTTCTCTCCCGTTCTCCTGGGCTGCAAAACCGGGGGCCTGGGGGCCCACTCTGCTGGGTGCTGGTTTTCTCTACCGCATATTTCTCCAACTGCAACTGCTCAGTCGGAGGCCTGAGGGTCCACTCTGCTGGGTGCTGGCTTTCTCAACCGCATCTTGTCTCCAACTGATTGAACTTCCTGTGCACCGAGATATATCATAGTTCGTCGCCCACCTTCTTCTTGTGGGCGTCACAAATCGCACTCATTCAACCCGTCCATGGTCAAGGTTATATTCTGATATTCCTCGACCGGATGCACCTGTTATTTACACAGGTGCATTTCCTATTTTTACAACCCGACCGGGCCGGAGGTCAATATACAACACTTACCCCACTGCAGAGATGCAGTCGGTGTATTCTATAGCCCCATGTCATTCGAGATAAACTTTATGATTTTGTCGGATATTTTGAACACTTTCAGACTCTATTATCCAGGTTTGCAGGACTATATCATAGACCTTTTGGTCATCAATCCATGACATGGCTACATTTTTCCTCCTCGTTTTCGTTTTCTTTCTTTTTATTTTGCTTTTTTTTCCCTGAGGATGTGATGGTCTCTATATAGCAAGTTTATTGCCCTCGTTCCCCTGCGGGATCCTTTCTGTTCTTTCAAAATTGTCTGCAGCATACAACTGAGAAATAGATTTCTCTTATCTGAACGGTCGAGATTTTCCACATTGTAGGTAAACACTTTATCGATCTAAAGTTGCTGAGATAGTCTCTTTCTGTGGGTCCTTCTGGATCAGGGTAGTTTTATTATTATTATTGTTATTATTGTTGTTTGTTTGTTTGTTTGTTTGTTTGTTTGTTTGTTACGCATCATTGGGCATCTCTTTTTAATATCATCTTGCATCAATGTTTAAAAAAATCTTTGCGTAGAAAATATATTCTGTTAATACAATATCTATATACAGACCAAATTCTGTCATGTAATTCATCTGATAGTTCCCAAAAATCCCCACTTAAATTATTTTTCTCAATAGAACTTCTGAAATTTTCCAATTCGATCTTTAAAATAATTCCAATCTGTAATTGAATTCAACTTTTTAATTGAATTTTTTTAATTCAGTCTTTAAAATTTTTACACTATTTCTGTTTTTTATCTGATTCGGCAATTGTTCGAAAACTATGAGAAAAAAAATCCAATTGGTAAGTAGACATAGCTTTTGAAATCTGTCTTGACAGTAAATTTCCAGTTTTAGGAGAAAAATTGAAAAGATGTCTACCATAATTAGAAATTCCATTGATTACTTTGAAAGCTTCCATTAAGTCATCTCTCACACTTTTTTAAAAAGAAGATAACTTAATCTTAATTCCTCTAATCATCTCCTGTAACTAATATTTTATTATTTTTATTATTTTTGTTTTCGTCTTTGCATACCCTCTAATTTCGGGGCCCGTGACGCAGCGGATAGAGGCGTTGAGTCTCTACGGTTCCAGGTGAGCATTGTCAGAAGATAGCGGTTTCAAATCCTACCATAGCCGACCAGAGGTTTACTTGGTCAAAAACGTGGTGCGATAGACAACAACTATGGAAGGCAGTAATTACTGGGGAGACGGTTACAAGACTCAGTATTCCTATCCGAGGTCACGGTAAAAATCACCTGAAGAAGGCCAGAGGTGAAATTTGGCCGAAACGTAGTGAAAGAAGAAAAAAACACAAAAAAAGAATACCAAGATGAGGACAAAAAGTCCGCAATAAATAAAAATTAATTCTCTAATTTCAATATTCCACTCCAATTTCGATTTCTAGACACTAGATCCTTGGCCTGAACACAATATTCTATGTGAGGTATTATTAGGATTTTTTTTTATTTCTAAAACATTTGCTTCTCTAAAAAAAAGTTTAAACCATCAAACCAATCATTACTAGGGATTATTATAAGTTACTTGAAATCATTTTAATTTAATTAATTTTATTAAAAGGAAATAATAACGAAACCATACAATTGGAATATTAGATAGGAATACTTAAGACTATACAACTGTGTGCAAATTATTTGTATTAGATTGGAAAAGGTGAAAATTTATAATTGGGTGTAAAAATCAAAACTATAATGGTCCAGTCGGCTGGGGCTGCAAAATGCACCGACTGCATCTTTGCAGAGGGATAAGTACTCTCCCAGCGAGTGTCCTGATTATGACACTAAACAATCTGATGGTGAGATTCCACTAATGCTGGAGTTTGGGGGAATAAGGAGTACCCCTTTATTGCCAACGCTCCCAGGTCCACTCTGGCCCGGAGTGGTAGTACCTGATAGGGTTATATTCATGGCTCAAATAGAATTAAACTGTGTGCTTATGCTAAAATTAATTATTTGAAATAGAACTGTTTTTACATTTAAACTGTGTACTTAGGCTAAAATGAATTGTTTTAAATAGAACTGTTTATATTTATAAAAATAGATTTGGCATTAAATAATCAACAATGGTTGATTTGCCATAAAACCAAATCAAACAAAATAAAACAAAAAATATAAATATAAATGTACAATGAATGCAATTCCTTAACATCTAGACATAAAATAACCCTAGATGGGTTGACATGCCATTAAAATTAATCAATCTTAACTTACCCGTTCTTATAGTCACAAGTATGCGGCACTCAGTAACTATTGAGCTGAAGTTGCGCTTTTCTAATTTCGTACAAGTATGGAACTCTTTGTGAGAATCGAACTCTTCTCGCTCTGATTGATTCGTGTGATTCGCTTGTTTATATCAACAAAGATGTTCCCGCGTAGTAGAAATAAAACTATTCAAACAATTCCCAGTAGCAGCTTTGCTAATAATAAAATCGACGTGTTTCTATTTTCAAACTGGATATTTTTTCTATTTTTCATCGCGTAAAAAGAAATATCCACGTTTGCTCATTACGTCCTTCAACAAGACCAATTTGAACATGGCGATCACATTCATAGGAATCTCACAGCGGAACAAAAAGGAAATAACTGAATGAACACAAATTTTTTTTTCTTTGCGTTACTTTCTTAATTATTTCGATTCGAATACGAATAACAACTCATCTATAAAACATATCTTCCTCTCTTCCGCCAAACTTGAAGTCCAAATTAAAACAAAATGGCGCCCATTTTTCCCCACAATGCAGCACCTTCTACACTTACAACGAACCGTCTTGACAGATTAGTAATTAAACAAATACAAAAGAGGGGAAAAAAGAATAGAGTCACAGTTCTTTTAAATAAATAAATAAACGTTTCATTATTTCTATTTATATTATCCAATGCATTCGACCGATTCGCATCGCTTGTCATTATACACCTAGATTTTTACTTCATACAGTCCAGAAATATATCACAGTGGGATCTGACGTGTTTCATAGTTACTGAAGATACACTCACTGGGGAATTTTTTCTTTTTTACATTAAATTATATCTTTCTAAATTCAATTAAAACCAAGGCCTGCTGAGATAGTGTCATTTACTCAGCTGGGCTTACTTTGGCAAAAAGTATGAGGCACCCGGTGATTACAGAAAAGGTTAGGTGAAGTAGTTACGGACAAATAGTTACGCACATAGTTGTTATAAATGAAGCAATATTTGTTGTAGTTCAATAAATCAATGTGGGCACCTCCTGTAGTGTAAAAATTCAGCGAGCTCTTCAAGCAGACCACTGATAGAGAAATGATTCCTACTGAGTACCTCATCAATTCGGCCTCGTGCCAAACTAGGCAAAAGTTATAAACGACTGAAGTACTTGCCTATCTCTCACTGTCGGTTGCTTTTACTGCATGTCCAATTTGTAGGGTTATTTAAAGCATTTTTAAACAATTAATAATGATTATTTTTAAACAATTAGGATTTTAAGTAACCATTTTTAATACAAATAATTCTTACGTGATTATATGGTTTCAAGTAACTATTCCAATTGAATAATAATAATAATAATAATAATAATAATAAACTGAAAGAATGTGAAAAGAAGGATAAATACCTTGACCTTGCTAGAGAATGCACAACCCAGCACCTGTCCTAGAAAATGACATGCATAAACTCCTATGGGACTTTAACATACAAACGGATCTCTTAATCCCGGCCAGAAGACTAGACCTCAAAATAACCAACAAAAAAGAAAATTTGTAAAATTGTCGATTTTGCTGTCACGGCGGACCACAGAATAAATCTGAAGGAAAGTGAAAAGAAAGATAAGTACCTCGACCTTGCTAAAGAATTGAAAAAGCTGTGGAACATGAAAGTAACGATTGTGCCAATTGTGATTGGTGCGTTAGGCACAATAACTAAAGGATTATTAAAAGGCCTGGAAGACTTGGAAGTTGGCGGACGGGTAGAGACTATCCAAACGACAACATTGCTAAGAACGGCCAGAATCCTGAGACGAGTCCTGGAGACTTGAGGAGACTTGCTGTCACTCAAACTCCAGTGAAAAACCATCAGTTAAAGCTGATGTGAAAAACTCTAAAGGAGTATAATAATGATAATAAAAATAATAATAATAATAATAATAAGTGACCTCTCTCACGAGAAAACACGGACGTGGCAAAAAAAGGAAACCTCAAGAGAGAAATTGAACCTCTACTGATAAAGGTAAATTACAACGCCATAAGGACCAATCATATCAAAGCTAGAATGGATAAGACGCAACAAAACAGCAAATGTAGTTTATGTGGTGATAGAGATTAAACGATCGATCATATAATCAGCAAATGCAGCAAGCTTACACAAAAAAGTATAAGGCTAGACACGACTGGGTGGTCAATGTCATCCACTGGGAATTTTGCAAGAAGTTTAAATTTAACCATATGAACAAATGGTATATGCACAACCTAAAATCTGTCCTGGAGAATGAAACGCACAAACTCCTCTAAGATTTTGAGATACAAATAGATCCCCTAATCTCGGCCAGACGAACAAACCTAGTAATCATCAACACGAATAAGAGAACTTGCCGAAATTATTATTCCTATACTAAAGAAAAAGGAATTACTTTTTTTCTCAACCGTGTAAAATTGTGAACCATTTAAAATCTTATATATATATATATATATATATATATATATATATATATATAAATATATATATATATATATAAGATTAAAGTATATATAGAAGTCGAGGACAACCTGAAGACTCCCTTTTCAATATTAACTACATCGGGGTTTAGGGAGGGCGATACTTCTTCGCAGGATTGCTCCACTTTATCCTTGATACGTACCTTATAATGTTGAGTGTTAAGCAAGGAGGCATCAAGTAGCATTTTTGAGTCTTTAATATGACTCGACCTGAGATTAAACTCTGGTCTCTCAGTCCACTGGCGCACACTCTACCCACTAGAGTATATATATATATATATAATCAGTGAGTTAGTTTAAAGGAATCGTATATATTCACACACACACACACACACACACATATATATATATATATATATATATATATATATATTAGTGAGATTGTTTGTCAAGGATATTCAATTGAAACCCATTGTGCATTTTTTGTTAAAATCACTGATTTTGGTACAGAGGTCAACCAATATATTATGAACAAATTTAGATATTGAGCCATCGCCCAACTGCCTCCAAACAGCCATGGCCGTTATTTTCCCAAAATGGAAGACATGTGGCTGCAGAGAAAGAATCATTGCAAGGTGAATGAAATGTACTGAGTAAATGCGCAGGAAAAAAAGGTTGCTTTTAAATCTGCAATGTTGTGCAAACATTATGTTGCATTTTGTTACTAATGTAGAGTAGCACTTAATAACAAAGAGAGGGAGCCCATGTATTCTTATAGATTCATATATTAGTATAATAACATGACAGACGTCTCTCAATTAAATATGTCCTAATTCACTTGGATTCTGAGTGCTCCATTTCATACAACTTTGTCCTTTACCATTTCCAGAATATTGTCGAAGAGGTTCAAACTTGTTGAGCTTCGTATTGCTGAAACAGTTCAGTCTACCTTGACCAAGCCACCAAGAGAAATATTCTGATCATTACGTTAGTTGGTTTGGTTAGCTACATTTTATGGCGTATCAGGCATTATTGACGTGGAAGTGAAAACTGCATTTATGAAGTGACTCAAAGAGCAGCAATGCAGTCGGTGTATTCTAGAGAGATTGCTCTCAGAACTGAACTCGCAAACTTAATATGAAGATACTGAACTGCTTCAGGTAGTGCACACGTACATTAAAACAGTGACCTAGTCAGTTTATAACATTTGGCAGTTTATGCGTTAATCAATATGTGTTAATTAACTCGATAATTAAATCTTGTAGTATTACGTGACCATTGAAGTATAACATTTGACATGTCCAAGATTGTTCTGATGAGAGTAAGCTACCATAATATTCATTGTCTAGTTCTATTATTGTTGCTGTATTATCGATGTAACTTGCATAATCATGTAGATAATTTTGTTAATTGGCATCTTAATTGATGTGGGCTGTGTCTATGAACAGCTATTGACGGACAGATATTGAAGGTCAGATAAAATTTCCTCAACTCCAACGCTTCCAAGTATTTCAGACATTAATAATTCTATTCAATATTAATCATTTGTTTCCATACAGTTATGATGTCAATCTATTATTTTTCAATTTCTCAAGAAATTTATCTATAATAGAAATCAATAATAGATAGATAGATAGATAGATAGATAGATAGAATTGAGATTAATAGAAATATGAAGAGACTGAGATAGATAGATAGATAGATAGATAGATAGATGTGAATATCTTCAGATAGATAAATGGATAGATAGATATGAACATCTTCAGATAGATAGATAGATAGATAGATAAAGAAAAATTAATTTTCAATACTTTCAGCACACAAACTTTGCGCATTTGTCCTATTTAGATTTTTCTAATTTTATTTTGAGGAAAAAAAAAGAAAAGAATAAGTCCAAAAAGTATAATGAAAAATACTTTTTTCATTTTCCCCAAGATGTGTCTGCTTACAATTTATAATAATAAGAATATGAATATATTTTAATGATAAATTAACACTTTTTACCTAAAATTTGAAGAGTTTTTTTTCTTTATCTAAAGAGCAACTTATATATAAATCATGATATTTTGACCGATTTGATCTCTGATCTTCCACAGGGTGACGAAGGCAGTTCCCGTAACGTAATGGCTAAAGCGATGGACTGTGGCTTCAAAGTCAGCGAGTTCGAACTCCAGTCTGGCTATTACCTTTCATTTTCAGACTAATACCCTTTGGGAAAGTTATGAATGCTCTAAAGCCACCCCCAAGTTATAGATCAAATAGTTTCACTGCTATTCTTGAACAAGGATAGCCAAATCGGCTGAGGCTGTAGAATATATAGACTGCATCTCTTTAGAGAGCTAAGACTCCCCCAATGAATGTCTTGGATAAGACACTAAAGAATTTGATGGAGAGGCTCAAGTAATGCAGGACCTTTGGAGAATGAGGAGTACGCATTTCATTGCCATCGCTCCTAAATCGACTCAGACCCGGAATGGTTGCACCGGATAGGTGTTATATACTCACATATGCAGATTCACATCTACATACATGCACATATATATGTAGAATAATTCACAATGACACAGTGATAAAGACAGACGCAGGAAGACTTCTTAATAAATATATGTACCTCTCACTTTATTGTAAGTGTTCGAAAAGGGTTACTCAAAGTTTTCGTGTGAGAGGGAGTTGGAGACCGAACAGAAACTGCAATATTTTGACCCCACTCTTATGGCCGTCAACGTTGTGTCTTTCTCGTTCTCCTGATGCTCAACCGGAGGCCCAGAGACCCACTCTGCTGGGTGATGGCTTTCTTTATTGCATCTTATCAGCAACCTCTCTGGACCCCAACTCATCAGGGTCCCAATGGCCCCTTCGGCCTGATGTGGCTTTCCTTACCACATCTCGTCTATAACTCCGTCCGATCTCTAACTGGAACTAGAACTAACTGACTTCTGTCTTGACTGAGTTATATAATAGTTCAACGCCCACTCAGTCGCCTACTCGATTTTTGGAATCGCATGTTGGATCGTCATTCAGCGGAAATAACTGTCATGCAGTTCACAGGTCACTCTCTTCCGGTGCATCAGTCTATGAGTGTACCATGGGCATTTTTTTACCTCGTCCCATTTCATCAGCCAATTTCCGCGATTTCCTCTCATAACTGCCATTAGAATGTGTCACCTCCTTCCGGTACATCACCTTGGAATGGCATTTTGGCCAGGTCGAAGGTCAAAATACCACATAGGGTCCTATCTATCGGTCAAATAGAACTATTTACATTTAAACTGTGTACTTTGACATTTAAACTGAGTGCAAACAAATGACTTATGCTAATCTGAAATACTTAAAATAGAATTGTTTAATCATTTAACTGTGTGTAAACAGGTGACTGATGTTTGACTGAATTGTTAGTGATACATGGCAATAATTGGAACCATTTAATTTTGTTGACATCCTAAACTAAATTGTTTGAAATAGGACTGTGTGATCATTTAACTGTGTGTAAACAAATGATTCATGTTTAACTGAATTTTTATTATTGAAAAGCGATACTTGAAAATATTTATCTGTGTGCGAACAAATGATTAATATTAATTAGAATTATTTGTATTAAATAGAAATTAGAGAAGCCATTCAACTGTGTGCAAACAAAATGAGCTCAGGCTCGTTTAAAAATGTTATCAACAAAATGTGTTTTGAAATCAAATATTTAGTATGTATGTATAAATATGATTTGGCATTAAATAAAATAAATGGTTGATATGAAATAAAACCTAATCAACAACAACTTAAGCAAGGGTGGTTTTGCCATTAAATAACCTACGAAGGTTGATATGCCATTAAACAAAGAAACCAAACCATTTGATCTTCCACGGGTATATTTCTCATCTAAGTAACCTTCAGACTGCGATAATAAAATAAGATTACGTAATCGTGAGTTGAATAGAAAATCACTTTAAAATTTGTTTGTTTCAAACAAATCATTCGGTTTAGACACCGAAGAAAAATTAGATGCGTTTATTTTCAGTTCTTTACTCAAATTTCGTCGACTTCAGATGCATTAAATCTTTAGGTGAATAAAAGGAACCATCACTGATTTATTTGACGTCGTCTGCATCGGTTTTCAAGTGGCTCCAGTGGGACTTTTCATCGTAAATGTCTCACTCCTGTAAGATCCATATCAGATAGCTGCCGAAATCAGAGATTTTATTTTTATTTAGACATAAGATGGATTCGCCAGCCAATTTACATTCTGTTCTCCAAAATGCTTGAAGTACTGAGACCTCGATAGATAGATAGATAGATCAAAAATAATAAATAGAATAGAAAGAAAGAAAGAAAGAAAGAAAGAAAGAATTAGCAATCAAAAGAACTGGTTGCGATAGATAGATAGATAGATAGATAGATAGATAGATAGTGTTATGGTGATATACCTCATGACGTCACTGCATGGACCCTCCCCGACACTATAAATAGTGACTGTTAAATAGTCAGTTACCGGTAACCGTTACTGTCTGTATTTCCGTAAATATATACTACTGTAAATCTTATATCTCTTTACGTTATTCATTTCTGTTCTTTCAAGTCCACAATAGATAGATAGATTGATAGATAGATCTGGTTAAATTTTGGCTTGTCAATGCAAAAATGTATATATGTATGCATGTTGAAATATTCAAGCAGTAAAATTTACCTGTGTTAGGTAGACGAAGAAAAACTTTTCAGAATTCGTATCTTACAAATAACAATAAAATGAAAGAAAAAGAAACAAATTATGACAAAAATTAATGATTAAAACCAAATTTATGCATAAATGAATGGTGAATGATGAATATCAATATATAAATATTCATATCTTTGTTGAAAATTCCAGCAAGTCCTTGTCAAAGGCGCTACCTCAGCTGATGTCGAGATTTCATAGATATATTCAAATTCAAAATTTACGAGACGTTTGTTTTAAAATCCCTTTTAGATATAAACATACACACGATGACATCTTGTCAGTTACAAAACCAAACAGTCCAGTCGCCTGCGGTTGTGGAATATACCGACTGCATCTCTGCAGAGAGGTAAGGGTAAGATATTCCTCCCGTCCCAACGAGTATCCTGGATATGACACAAAACAATCTGATGGTGAGGCTCAAGTAATGTTGGAGCTTTGGGGAATGAAGAGTACTCCTTCATTACCATTGTTCACAGGCCCACTCTGACTTACAGTTATAACAACTAATAGGGTCCTATCTAGAGGTCAAATAGAATTGTTTGACTTTTAAACTATGTGCAAATAAATAACTAGTGTTTAATTGACTTATTTGGAATAGAACTGTTTAATTATTTAACTATGTGTCAACAAATGACTAGTGTTTAATTGACTTGTTTGGAATAGAACTGTTTAATTATTTAACTATGAGTCAACAAGTGACTAGTGCTTAATTGACTTGTTTGAAATAGAACTGTTTAATTATTTAACTATGTGTTAACAAATGACTAGTGTTTAATTGACTTATTTGAAATAGAACTGTTTAATTATTTAACTATGTGTCAACAAATGACTTGTGTTTAATTGAATGCTAGTGTTAAATAGCAATACTTGATAACATTTTACTTTGTGCTAACAAATGATTAACAGTTAATAAAATTATTCGTATGAGATAAAAATAAGAGAAACCATTTAATTGTGTGAAAAAAAATTAACTCCGGTGCGTTTAAAAATGTTATCAACAAAATATATTTACAAATCATGTATATTCAGTAGATGTGTATATATTTTGGCATTGAATAACCTATTAGAGTTGATATGCCATGAAACCCAACCGAACCAAACCAAAGCCGGATGACACCATTAGACGATGGATGCCTAAAAAGTTACAAACATTTACAAAACCAACATGTTTATTTCAATACAAATAAAAAAAAAATCTTGAAATAATATTATTTGCTCAGTGAATTTATTTATATTGAGCTCTTTACCAGGAATATTTGAATATTCGAAATTTGAATAATTTATTTGTCCTGATGGAATTGTTCCCTATTCTGGATTTACTGGATTGAAAAATACCTTATAAAATATGTGTATATTTACCAACACTACTAAGCTACATTTTCACAGAGCTGCTAGTGAGTTTCCTATTCGTGCACAAATACATAAACATCAGCCTTTTAAAAAAGTGATATAACGTTACTGGAGCTTTGTTCAGAAAATGATGATCTTTTCTTATATCCTAGCTTTAACAATGTTTGATTCATGTCGATTTGTGCATATCTGTACCTTAACTCTGGCGAGTATAGATGTGCTCAGTATTAAAGCTATTGTGGCTATTACAATAAGCATTACATATCTCCTGGTACTTGCTGATAATAGCTTTCACAATGTTTAATTCAAGTCAATTTATGCCTGTATGTTCCCTAATTTCTGACATCGCATATACATATACATATATATATATATATATATATGTGTGTGTGTGTGTGTGTGTGTGTGTGTGTGTGTGTGTGTGTGTGTGTGTGTGTTTAACATTAAGGCTGTTCTGGATTTTACAATAGGTAATAGATATCTACTGTTGTTAGTTGTTTAATTAAAGTTGTTTAATGCCAATATGTACACTAATATCTGTGTGTAATTGCATGTTTAGTATTAAGGCTATTCTGGCAGTTACAATAAGCATTAAATATTTCCTGCTGCTTTTTGTTTGATTCAAGTTGATTTATGTCTATATGTACACTAATTCTCTGACATTCCTCATATACATATATCTGTGTGTGTATGTGTGTGTATGTTCAATATTAAGGCTGTTCTGGCTGTTACAATAAGCATTAAATATCTCCAGTTGCTTTTTGTATAATTCAAGTTGATTTGTGACTATCACTATCTTTATTTTCGGTCATCCTTTGTATTCACTTTTTCGGTTTTAGAGAAGATGGTGCTTGGAACTTTTACAAATACCTAATACATTCTTTAAAGTTGGATCCGACCTTTGAGTAATGATCAAAACAAATGACTGTTGGCTTTAATACAAGAAACGGAATGAACAATGGCCAGTATAAACACTGAGATAAGAAGACGCCCATTTGATTTGGATGTTTGAAGACAGAGACATAAATAATTAATTTGTCAGTCCGCTTTAAGATTCCCTTGCTGACAAATAAGACTGAAATCTCGAAAATAATTTAATATTAGAAAAGTCAAACAAGAGTATATATATATATATATATATATATATATATATATATATATATATATATATATATATACACTCTTGTTATATATATACTCTTGTTATATATATATATATATATATATATACTCTTGTTTGACTTTTCTAATATTAAATTATTTTCGAGATTTCAGTCTTATTTGTCAGCAAGGGAATCTTAAAGCGGACTGACAAATTAATTATCTACGTCTCTGTCTTCAAACATCCAAATCAAATGGGCGTCTTCTTATCTCAGTGTTATATATATATATATATATATATATATATATATATATATATATATTACAGCAAATGAGTCACTAACGACTTGTAATTATCCTTTTAATTGGAAAAAACTATTTTACATTCATTGTATTTTATTGTTGTCCTCGGGTCACAAAGTCGTGGGGGGGGGCTAGGAAATGCTGATTATATCTGTTGAATTGGATAAGTTGCGTCCTGGATATGACACTATGACTGGATATGACACTAAACTACATCTGTTGGGGAGGCTCCAGTTTTGGAAATCTTAAGAGTACCATACTCACACCTATGGATCAAATACAGTCTGTTTGAAGTTATTATAGTATTTTGATGTGTAAAAATAATAGTTCAATTTTAAACAATCAATTTAAATGTCGAAACAAAGCCTGGGTTAAAATTTTAACCCGAATCAAATTTTTATTGAAGTTATTAAAGTTATCTCATGTATTCTAAAAAACCGCCGTCTGAAGTTATTGGGCAATACCAAATAATTACATCTTACTTCAATAAATAGGTAATAAAATCATCAAAAATTGGTCAACATCTATAATAGAATAAAAAACAAAAACACATATAAGTCTTTAACTATTTTACATTTTAATATAATGACCCTTCAACAGTCAGTAATCTGATATCCATTGATTTTGCTAATTTTCTTTACTTCAGATAGTTCAGTTTCCAATATGGTACTTTAATTGCTCCCAATAGGTCTGCTTTGCTATTATACTGTTTACTCTCTCTATAAGATTTTATCTTTACAATTGACCATAGATTTTCGATCGGATTCAGATCAGAACTTCTGGGGCCCATTTCTTTATTTTCTTTCCTATAAATCTTTTATACTGAAAGAGTTCACTGGTAATCTTTTAAGCATGAGAAGGAGTGTTGCCACGCATAAACACACACTTCACTTTAAAACTGCGAGATTAGGACTTTTACCATGCAAAAAGGTTTTGTCCATGAAATTGCCATAGTTAGTACTGTTCAGTTAAACTCTTTCACGAACTTTGAATAGTCTAATAGTGGTTTGGTCAACCATTCCAGCTCATATCATCCCACTACCGCCTCCTTTTAGCCACAGATATGTCTGAATTGGATAAAATCAATCCTTTGGCCCATCCATCCAGTCCGTCACATTTTACTCGGGATGTTTTCGTAAAAATTACTCGAGAAAAAACAATTTTCACGAATTTTTTCACCCAATCTTGATGCTTTGAAATATATACATTAGCGATAAAAGGTTGCTTTGGAGATTTTTACTGATCAATTCACAAAGCATTCTACACCTTTTATCTTTCTTGACTCTCTTAATTCGAACTTTTTTTAAAGATCTAAGCACTGGTCAAAAGTGAATGTTTCGCTATAACTCGCTTTAGTTTACGTTCATCTCAATGAAGCAAGTTCTTTAAACCTTTTTCTTTGGTTCGAGTTCTAAACTAAGTTATATTTTTCTCAGCCTTCTTTATCGTTTGATGATCTCTGCAAAGCTACTTTGATGCCTCCAAAGAGGACATTCCCTCACTTAATAATTTTGTTATTTTCTGTTTTTCAGCAGTTGTTGAATCTATTTTTTTACCCAGGCTTTAACATATATTATGGACAAAAAGAAAAAATAGTTTTTATTAGATTTCTGAGGTCTTAAGTTAATATTAGTTTAATCAGTATCGTAACTTCAGTCAGTCCATTTTCGTAAATGGGTCGGCGAATGTGGCTAGCTAGGTTCCCTTAGTTAACATAGTAAAAGAAAGAACTCTCCCTTCCCCTCCCCCCAAAAACTTAAGGCCTTGTGCCTTCTTGTACAAATTACAAGAAATAAACAGTCCATTTTCGTAAATTCTTGAAAATAACTCGAAAATTTACTTAAATATTTACTGAGAGTGGAAATGGAGGTGTTTAAATTTGACGAATATTGGATCAGATATTTTTGAGTTATTAAGATTTATTTAATTTGCCAAATAACTTCAGATAATATTTGATCCATTGACGGGTTCCTTAGCAGGTTCTACCACTCTATGTCAGAATAAACCTTTGCGTAATGGCAATAAAGGGGTAGTTCCACACTCCTTAGAGCTCAAAAACCAGAGGATATAGTGTATTCTAAGTCCGGCTGATAGAGCTATGGACGAGAGAACTTATAAAAAATGACCTTGTGCCTTACCCTGCTTTAAAAGGAGAAGCTTGGAAAGTTTATTCCATTTCGGCTTAAAAAGTATTTGAGAAGAACGGGTGAATTTTAGAGGAAATTTTTTGCTGTCATTGTTTTGTTTGTTTTCTTTTAAGGCTTTTTTTGGGGGGGGGTCTTTTTTTATTCATTATAACATTACATGATTTATCACCTGCTGAGATTTAAATGTGTTGTTTTTTTTTATATAAGAGAGAGAAACACAAAAATAAATGTGAATTCCAATATCATTGTCTGCTAAATAAGACAAGATCTACAAAAAGTGCTTATTAGCAGAGGCAGAGTCGGTCGGTCGGTTGGTTTTGCGGCATGTTGACGCTTGTTGAGTTATTTAATGCTAAAGAGGTATTTCTTTTGCGTAAGTAAATATATCATTTCAAATAACTATTCCTATTTAAATGATAATCCTTTTCTAACTATTATATACGAGGGTCAGCCGAAAAGTTCATTGGCTGACCAATATAATCTCATGGAATTTGACCAAATAAGGTTTATTCTTCAACATAGCTCTCCATTGAGTCCATACTCTTCTTCCATCAGTGTTGCAGTGCTTCAATAAAAAAAAATTATCAACAGCAGATATGACGTCAATAAATGAACTTTTCAGCCAAGGAACTTTTCAGTCCACGCTTCAATTTTCAATTAATTATTCCCATCTAATACAAGTTTACAATCAGCTAAATATAGTTCAATCGGTTTAAACAAGTAAACACTTCATACTTCGTTACAATGTCAATGTTTTAAAAGCCTCTGTATTAATATTATTCAAACACAGTAGTTCTAATTGTCTAAAAGTAGAATACGACTACTATATCGCCGGCAGAGGAGTAAATCCTCACAAAGGAGTAACTTAGGTATGAAACCAAACTGCATTTTGAACAAATTCTGGAAAACAGCAACTCTACGGTAACTTAGCTCCCATCCTACAATCCATCCAAGAAAGACAATCAAAATAAAAACAAAACTTCTACAGATTTACCCCAATTAAAAAAATCAATGAAACAATGTAAAATCAATCAAGGCTTGTAAATAGTTTGTAAAGAGGAGGTCACCGTGGCGTAGTGGCTAAAGTGCTAAACAACGATATTATAGTTATCGAGTTCGAAATCCAGTGTTGCATATTGATCTTTGACAGACCCATCGTTAGGGATTGCTAAACAGAATATTCCTTCTGTATAAACAAGAGAACAACAGAAGCAGATTACGTAGGTTAACAGCCGGAAGGACAACCGAGAAGTGTAGGCGTGATGAAATTATACACAGGCACCCACAGAGAGAACATTCAGTCGCGGCCAGTCAGTCCGTCAGAAGAGATTCGGGCCGTCAAGAGGTTCGAAGAGCGACCAGTGAGTGCCCAGAAGAGGAGGATCAGGTGGTTCCAGCAGAACCCAGTTGAAAACCTCCCGTCAAAGAAGCACAAAAGTGGAATCACAACGTGGGTTAAGGAAAGTGTCAATATAGCCGTCCTCCGTCAGCCTCTGTCCGAGTCCTTCGTCCCAACCAATACATATCTATAAAAAAGTGTTACGGTCTCTTCATTCCTTCATCATGCTGTGTAACACTAGTCGTGCTCGAACGTTCACTTTCAAACTAATATTCTTGAGAAAAGCATGAACCATCTTATCTCCCCTATTGTGGGTTATATAGTATCCTTACTGTTGTTTTACAAGGATGGATTTAGCATTAAATAACCCACGAATGTTGATATACCGTTAAACCAAAAGAAACTAAACATTTTATAAAAAAGCAATAAACACATTGGTTTCAGTTTTTTCTTAGAATTTTCCAGCAAAATTAGTCTAGATGAGATTGTAGCATTTCAACTTGCATTCCTTTCTTTTTTTCAAAATTTCACTTTTGGCATCCAGTCATGATTGTGTTTGCTGTATTAAGGAGTTTGTGCTCATTCAGAAATGCATATGCACATCTTTCACTGGAAATGACAGCTCGGTAAAATTCCTTGGCAAGCATTTAATTTATGGAGTCTTATATTTCTTTTCTTCACTTCAATCAAGTTTCCGCCCTCTCGACTGACAGCACCTCTCCAGAGGAGTAAGACCACCCGCTAACGAGTGTCTCAAGTATGACATCAAACTGCATCTGATGGTGAGGCTCGAGTCCTGGAGCTTTAGGCAATGTCGAATACCCCTGCTCTGACCCGAAGTGGTAGTACCTGTTTGAGTCACATCTATTAGTTAAGTACATCTCTTTAGAAATTGTTCGTATTCGATTGGAATACTTGTTGCCATTTAACTGTAAATTATTTGCCATCATCATCATGTCGCACAATCAGCACGGATATCCCTGACCCTCTCCTGCCACTATAGTCCATTGCCTCCAGCAGGTCCTCAGGGCTACATCCCGTATCAGCACAGAGCAGCTGTATGTAGGTTCGAGCTGGTCGTCCTGCCTTTGCTCGTCCATGTGAAAGGGTCAACAGGAGTACATCACTTATGAAAATTATTTGTATTAAGAATATGTAAATGATGTTCTCATAGTTTACAAAGGATTATTATTACTTACTTGAAATTATATAACACTAAGCAAACGTATGGCTATTATTAAATAGAAATAATTAATTGAAGCTATATAATTATTAGTATTAGACAGAAATACTTGAATCCATACAACTGTGTGCAAACTATTTGTACAAGACAAGAATACTCGGTATGATATAACTGTGAAAAAACACCTACACAAAATACTGTAAATATAAAAGTACAATGAATGCAATTCTCAAATATCAAGGCATAGAATTACCCTGGACGAGGTGACATGCCTTTAAAATCAATCAATCGATCAACTATAAAAACAACAATATTCTTTCAAGTAAAAAAGCAAAACTTATGTTGCATAGTCACAACCAACTATACACATATACATGTGGAAACATAGTCAACACAATAATGACGAACGAAACAGTTCTTTAGAAAAATATACGTCTCACACGAAATGGTTGCGAAAGGGTTATGTGTGAGAGGTGAGTTGGAGACTGAACAAAACTGCAACATATTGACCCCCAGCTCTTCCGGCTATAGCAGAACTTCTTTATCGTTCTCCTGGGCTGCTCAGCCGGGGGCCCTGAGGGCCGCAAGCCCTCAGTCTAGAGCTGGTTTTCACGCTGGCATCTTATCTCCAAAACTCTGACTCCAACTAACTGAACTTCCTGTCGCACCGGGTTATATCATTGTTTGACGGCCACCTGCTTCTTGTGGGCGTCACATCTGCACCCAACTCAACCCGTCTACAGTCAAGGTTATCCCCTGATATCTTCGACCGGATGCACCTGTTATTTACGCAGGTGCATTTCTTATTTGACAGCTCGGCCGGGTCGGAGGTCAATATGTTACACTTATTTTTATTATTTTGGATAGGGGCTTCTAAACTTTTGCACGATACTGTATTCTCTTTCCTTCCTTTTAACTGAGTCTAACATTTTGTCAAACCAGAGGAATTTAACGAGCAATTATATAAGAAATGTTTTAAGTTTTATATGTGTGTGTGTGTGTGTGTGTGGTTATATAGGTGCATTTACTCTGAACCGGAGAGGAAGTACCTGTGAGGGTCTCTTCTATAGGTCAAATAGAAATATGGGTCAAATAAATCGTATTTGATAGGATCATGTGCAAAAAACTAACCCTTACGAAACAATTATGCAAAAAATGCAATTATAAACTTACTATAAATGCGATTTCCTAACCTAAACGCATAAAATAACCCTAGCTGGTCTGACATGCCACTAACATCAATCAATTATATATATACATCCACCCTATCGTCAGTACCCCTGTAGATTTCTAAGACCCCTACTCCCAATGAGTGCCTTGGGCATGACATTAAAATGCATTTTACTCTCAGATTCACTCTAACCCGAATTAATAGTTTCTGTTAGGGTCTCTTCAACGAGTCAAAGAGGGGTGGATTATTATTATAATGTTATTTGAAACGATACAGCTGTGTGCAGATTATTTTTCGGCCTAGTCGGCTGGGGCTGCATAATACACCGACTGCATCTCTGCAGAGGTGTAAGACTTCCTCAACGTGTATCCTGTATATGACGCTAAACAATCAGATTGCTAGGTTCCAGTAATTCTGGAGCTTTGGGGAATGCGGAGTACTCCTTCTTTGCCATCGCTCCCAGGTCCACTCTGGCTCGAAGTGGTGGCACCTGAAAGGGTCCTATGTATGGATCAAATAGAAATGTTTGACATAGAAACTGTGAACTGATGCTAAACTAAATTTTGAAATAGAACTGTTTGATCATTTAACTGTGTGGCAACAAATGACTGATGTTTAATCGAATTGTTTATTATACATATCAATACTTGAAAATATTAAACTGTGTGCAAGCAAATGATTAATAGGAAATAAATTTGTTCATATTAGATTGAAATAACTGAAGCTATTTAACTGTGTAAAAATTGAGTTCGTTTAAAGATGTTATCTATAAAATGTGTTTAGAAATCATATATTTAATATATATGTAAAAAATGATTTGGTATTGAATAACCTACAATGTTTGATATGCCATAAAACGAAGCCAAACGAAAAAAGATTATTTATATTACATAAGAATACTTGATAAATAGATTTAATTACGTCAGTTACTTAAAACCTGTTAACTGTATACAACAGAATTATTAGTGTTTGATAGCAATACATGAAACCGTTTAGCTATGTGCAAACAAATGAGTTTTAACAACTCGTTTAAATATAAAATTACCAATAAACTATTCACTTAGACACACATACGCAAACACACACACACGCGCACGCGTGTGTGTGTGTGTGTGTGTGTGTGTGTGTGTGTGTGTGTGTGTGTGTGTGTGTGTGTTTGACTAAATAAGGAAATAAATCCGAGAGTATGAAGAAAGTTGAAAAAACCAATAATCCAAAATTAGGTGAATTTATAATGAAAGTCAACGATGAATGTTTCGGTTGTAATAACTTTCTTCGGGATTTTAAAGCCATGGAAAATGTTGTTAAAACAGCGATAGATGTTTGATGAAATAACAGAAAAGAAAGTGTTTATAAAGTGTTTTATGAGTCTTTTTTTAAACCAACCAACCAACCAACCAACCAACCCCATAATCACATATATGGAAACATATGCTTTTTTCGCATGCCAAAGATAATTAAGTTCCCATCTAGTATGTATTTGTCAACTCCACTGTTGGGAAGGGTTGTGACACAAGGCCAATTTTTGAGCGGAGTTTAACAGGTTTGAATTCAGAGTTTTTCTTCTCCTAGACCAGCTGCCATACCAAGGTGAAAGATCCCAGTCTGCCCAACTATTTACCCCTGGCTGGAAGGAGAATAGTCGGATTCATATCTTTCCCAATGGTATTAGTGTTATATGAAATGCAATCAGCCTCGTCCAGGTTTTTGAACTCGTGACGCTTTTCGGCCTTTCGAGAAGCGACATATCCACTTGATGGGACACATTCGGCCGGCTGTGATGCAATGGGCGGTTCAGTTCGGGTGTGTTTTATCACTGGATATACCTCTGGCCTCAGGGGGCCGTCTGCCTAGGCTTTAAGCCTATTCGGAGGGGTTGGGTTTATCGCCAAGCGCCTGAGGCGCCCCTTTCAAGGGAATATCGACGGGATCCGAGGCATTTTTGGAAATGCCGAGCGCATGTGGGCTCCGGCCCTGCGCCCGAACCCACCTTAAAAAAGGCCTTGTGCCACACTCGTCCAGTTGGTTGGACGGGGGACAAATATCATCACGAGTACTTCCTCATCTTGTACACGTGTCTGTGAATGAGTTGGCTCTGACGTTTATCCACCTGTGTGTCAGTATTTGCGATTCCCTGAAATGGTACGTGTTATGGAAAAGACTTAATAATCCCTTACAGGAATAAGTAAACCCATTACATATAAATATGTCACGCAACATTTTATTGCTTAAGCGTAGCCAAGATGTATCAAATCCCGTGGCAGATACGCGAGATTATGCATCAGAGCAAATAATGTCGGTATCCGATAGGGCGTCGAAAACAAACAGCTGGATTTTTGTGTTTTTTTTTTCCTTCCCTAAACGACAAATAGCCCCACCGAGATAGCAGGCGCCGGTCACTACGCATCTAAAAACCAAAGTAAACTTTTTTCCAGTCTTTTTCTGTGTATCATCAAGTGACGTCTCTCGACCAGCCAGCAGTCAGCCATTTCCCATTTCATTTTTAATTTTCACACAAAAAAGAAAAAAGAATGAGCCATAAACTCTGTCTGTGAAATACAATTTCTACTACCCACCCTTTCGGTTTCCATAAGTGTTGACCCCGGAAGCAAAAACGGTTGTAAACTTCTGTACTCAATGACTCATTAGATAACATAATGCAACATTTTTTTAAATAGAGGGTGATTAAAAAGATATTAACAGCCTTAATGGAGTACTTTTACGGTAACACGTGGGTGGGCTAAAAAGTCCATATGATGACGTCATATCTACTATTGATGACTTTTTTTTACCAATGGGATCCAAGCGCTGCATGACCGATAGAAGGATATGTATGGACCACAAGAGGGAACATGTTGAAAAATAAACCTCATTTAGTCACATTCCATGTGAATATCTTGGTCAGCCTCTAAACTTTTCAGCCGACCCTCGTAATTTCAGTCTTCACTATCTCTGTCAACACACTCTTAGAATCAGAATCTTCCACATGGGATTAAAAAATATTAATATTTCTATGTGAGTATCTTTATTAGAAAAGCAGAACTGATATTACGGGGACCACCTGAAAAAGATTCCAACAATGTGCTCACAGGATATGGTAAAAAGCGGAGACTTTTAAATCATATTTCTATAGACATGTTAACATTGGTGGTAGGAGGGGGCAACACCCTGTATATTCTGTCAGAGAAAAATAAATATGACCAGAACATAAAAAGACTGAAGAAATTATATAACGAAGATGAAAAAAGAAGAAGAAAAAGGATTAAATTGAACTGGCTGAAAAAGATATCAGAAGGCTGAAATATTCTGAAAACGAAAAAGAGATGAATCGATTAAGGTAATCAAACAAATAGATATAAAGAGGCTGGAATAGATATAAAGAGGCTGAAATAATTCATTATCATCAACGTGTGTTATGACTCTCTCTCTCTCTCTCTCTCTCTCTCTCTCTCTCTCTCTCTAACACACACACACACACACACACACCATCTCTCCATATCAGTTTTTGCTCTTGGCAAGTTCTCAAGACGGCACCGTGTCTGCACAGACCTGACGAATGCTTTTGCTGGTCGGCCAACACAGATGTGTAAGAGTCCTTAGAGAACGTTACTTATTAGTTCTTCAACCGTGTCCAACATAACTTCCTCGTTTTACGTGAATTGTTTGCCACATTCGAATAATTATAAATTGACTATGACATGTAATCGAGGTCAAATGAATGTTAGAATCCCGTTTAATTTTCTTAGACCAATATGCGTTAACACCAGTTGGTCCCATCGGCTGGAGCTGCAGAATACACCGACTGCATCTCTGCAGAGGGTTAAGATTCCTCCAACGAGTGTCCTGTGACCCAGTCGGTTTGGGCTGCAGAAAACACCGACTGCATTTTAGCAGAGGGGTAGACCCCCCCCACAACAAGTGTCCTGGATATGGTACTAAACAATCTGATGGTGGGGATTCAGTAATGCAGGAGATTTGGGGAATGTGGAGCACCCCTTTATTGCCATTACTCCAAGGTCCTATCTAACACGAAGTGGTAGCACTTGATAGGTTCCTATCTATGGGTTAAATAGAACTAAACAGTGTACTTATGCTAAATTGAATTGTTTGAAATAGAACTGTTTTAAAATTCAAAATATGTACTTATGCTAAACTGATTTGTTTGAAATAGTACTAAACTGCGTGCTTATGTTAAACTGAGTTGTTTGAAATAGAACTGTTTCTATGGATAAAAATGGGTATGACATTAAATAGCTTAAATGGTTGATATGCCATCGAACCGAACCAAACCAAACTTAAAGACAATATAGCTGATATTTTCAACAGGTAAATAAACTTTTTCTTTCATTACTTAAGTATCGAAAATTTTATCAGAATCCGATACTTAGTTGAATGTTAGTAAAATTTAAAAAATCGGCGCTTCTATGATTAGATTAGGTTAGTTGGATTTAATGGCATATCAACCTCTATAGGTTATTTAATGCCAGAGCCTTTTTACACATATATCATATATATTATTTGTAAATGCAAATGTTTCGGTTGGTGAAGGTCGGGTTTTATGACAAATTGACCTCTTAAGGGTCATTGAGTGTTAAATTCTGATATTTATGTGTTTGTATATATAAATGTCAAAGCTTTTCGTTTGTATAAACTTGATGGTCGAAGGTGTTGGTAACATAGTCTATATCTTTAATAGGAGGCCAATTGTTTTTAAGAAGTTGATTATGTTTTTGAGAGCAATTTTTTAAAATAGTTCCTTCATGCTGTTCGCCTTATAAAACTTTTTCCTGGTGTGGTTGAGTTTTGTGCATTCTATCAAAATGTGCTTGATTGAGAATTGGTTTCCACATGGACATTTTAGGGGAGGTTCTTCTTTAAGAATGAAGGAGTGAGTCAGTCAAGTGTGTCCAATGCGTAGTCGAGTATGGGTAGTTTCTTCTCTTCTGGTATTATTAGTATCCAGCTTCCTTTCTTTTAAAATTGGTTGTATTTAGATTAAGGTTAATTGGTTGTATTTAGATTAAGGTTGTTTTTTTTTGTTTAATAGCATATCAACCTTTAATGGTTATGTAATGCTAAGTCCTGTTTATATATATAATTTTGAGCTGCCTGTGGTATAATAATTATCGTCGTAGGAAATGGACACGACCTCAAATCCTGGACGATTGCATTTCACATAGTGCTAATACCCTTAGGAAAGGTATGAATACAATAATTCTCCCTCCAGCTATGGGTAAATGGATAGATTGGGTTCTTTAGCCTTGGTTAGGCAACTAGTCTAGGAGAAGGAAAATTCTGAATTCAAACCTGTTAAACTCCGCTTAAAAATTTACCTTGTATCACTTACGGATGTATTGGTTAATACATGCATATGACTTTAAGTGAAGAGTTTCTAGATGACATTATTTTCAAACGAGATAGAACTCATTTGTTTGCACACAGTTAAATGGTTTCAAGTATTGCTATCTAATACTAACTTTTCAAGTTAATATTTACTATTTGTTTGCTCACAGTTGAATGGTTTCAGGTACAAAAAATTATTGAATGTTTTTATTTGACCCATGAATGGGACACTAACAGATACAACCCCCAGGTCTGAGTGGACCAGGGAATAATAGCAATGAATACGTACTTTGCATAGTCCAAAGTTACAGAACTGGAGCCTCACCGTCAGATTGTTTACTGTTATCTCCAGGAGACTTGTTGGAAGACCTAGAAAGACGCAATCGACGTTTTCTACAGCCCTAGTCAACTACATTGTTCATGCCAAGAATTTAATCATATCACACAATACAAACCACTGTAAACATTTTTATTATGTTTATTTGATGTTGTTATTGACGAGCCGATTGCTTTGATCCCAATATTTTACCGTGTCGTCACGTTTCTCATTCGTGCAGAAATCTCTATGCCTTTACAGCGATATTAATCCATAGTTTATTTCGAAGTTTTGAATTAACCTTGTACCTTGCCCAGCAAACTAGGCGAGTTAATATTTAGTTCTTGTGTATTATACGCAGCCCTAACTGTTACGGTTATAACTATGAAGAAAAATCTCGTAAGAAACTCCACAAAATATGTAACCCTAAACGTAAAATGTACGTAATTCCCTAACTTCCAGGCATAAAATAACCCAGACGTGTTGACATGACATTAAGAAGAATTCATCGATCAATATAGTAATAACTACTTAAGTACCGTGAGGCATGCTTAGTGTAACGGTTATAGACGTAAGAAATGTAGTCGGTGACCCGAGTTCAAATCCTAGACGAGCGTTTCGCTTTGCGCTAATGCCCTTGAGGAAAGCATAAAATTATCTTTTATCCCCTTTGCTAAGGGTAAATAGTAGGACAGACTTGTTTAGGCAACCATTCTGGGAGAAGGAAAACTCAGAATTCAAACTCACTTAACTTCGTTTCAAAAAAAGGATTATATCCCCGCAAAAAAATTGACCTTATATTGCATTCAGCTCAAACCGAGAATTTAATTAAAATCTGATAATCAGCTAATTTCTTGGAATTTTTTTAAATCGATGCTTCTTTTATGTTAAAAAGTGCGCTTTAATTTCCCTCCCCTTCATACAAATATCTTGTTTCTATTTTACTAATTTAATTTACTGAAAAAAAAAAAAAACTGACTGTTCTTTTTTTCTTGAGCTTAAACATTTTTTAAAAAGCCCCCCCCCAAAAAAATCAACGGAATACTTAACAAACAATTTTCGATGCGTGTTTGCACCTACTGCATAATTTCTATAAACTTCACTGATTCATTGCCTCGCTTCTGCCATACTCCCACACACAGACTACAACACAAAGATTAAACAATTTCAAATAGGCACATTATTCTAAGTTGTAATTCTCGCGAAAATAAAAGCAATCACATTCTTGCAAATAATTCTAGAAAAGTATGCCTGGACGAGTAATAAATTCACCTTAATTTTTCCTTCGATTTCACCTGTAATTATCTTGAGTAAATTGTTATATAAACTACATATAAACTATATTCAGTTGGATTTGAACCCGTAATCTCTGTACGTTCAAGACACATCACTGACCCAGTAAGTCTTCTTGTTTAAATAAGGTTTTATTGAATTGTCTCGGTAAATAGAAGGGCAAACCGGACTCTTTACGTGTCTTATGGCAACCAGTCTCGGAGAAGGAAAACTCTGAATTCAAACCAGTTGCACACCTGAAGAGAAATGGTTCAGTTTAGTTTCTTTGTTTAAGGGCAAATAAACTCTTGGGGACTATCAAACGCCAAAACCATCCCTGTGGAAGAAGAGCAGTGATATTGCTAGGGGGATAAGAGGGTTCATACCTTTCCAAAGGTTCGAAAGTGAATGTAAGAGCACGATATCGAGGCTACAGTCCAGCACTGTAGCCATTATGCCATGGGGACTTCCCTCGAAGAGGAATGGACCCCAACAGGCTATTCCTACACATGAGTAGCGCCCTCACAACTAAGTCAGATTACGGGAAAATCAATTCTTAGTTCGATTGGTTGGTTGGTTGGTTGATAGGTTGGTTGGTTGGTTGGTTGGTTGGATTTTTGGCATATTAACCTTTGTAGGTTATCTAACTCCAAATCCATTTTTATGCAAATTGTTCTATTTCAAACAATTCAGTTTGGCATGAATACACAGTTTAATTGTTAAAAATCTTGTTTATTTCAAGCAATTCTGTTTAGTCAAACAGTTCCTATTCAGCTAATTCAGTTTAGTATAAGTACAGATT
>OY757912.1:46705733-46808036 GCA_963585895.1 Sepioteuthis lessoniana
AAATTTTAGATTCTCTAGCCACCGAACCAAAAATATTGACCCCGAATTTTACGACGATAAAATAAAGTTTTATTCTCAAAGGAAATGAGGACACGTGCAAAAAAATACTAAAACATTTATTTGGTTTAGTTTGGTTTGGTAAGTTTTATATCATATCAGATTTTGCTGGTTATTCAATGCCAAATCCAATTCATACATAAATATACACATATCGTATCTAACATTTTCAAACGAATCTTTGATTATTTTTTCTTACACACAGTTAAATGGTTTCAAATATTGCTCTATAACAATCACAATTTAACATCAATCATTTGCTTGCACTCTGTCTGTAGGTAATTTCATTTTTAAATGAATCACACTTAATATCTTGCCCAGTCGGCTGGGGCTATAGAATACACCGACTGCACCTATGCAGAGAGGTAAGACCCTCCCCCTCCCCAATGAGAGTCCTGGATATGACACTAAACAATCTGGTAGTGAGGTTCCAGTGATGCTGGAGCTTTGGGGAACGCAGAGCAACTCTTCATTGCTATTGCTCCCAGGTCCACTCTGGCCCGGAATGGTAGCACCTGATAGGGCCTTATCTATGGGTTAAACTGCATACTTATGCTAAACTGAATTGTTTCAATTTGAACTGTTTGACTAAACTGAATAGCTTGAAATTAAAATATTTTTCACAATTAAACTGTACTTACATTTAAACTGCGTGCTAATGCTAAAATTAATTATTTGAGATGGAACTATTTTTGACATTGAAACTCTACTTACACTAAACTGAATTGTTTAATATAGAACTGTTTTGACATTTAACAGTGTGTAAACAAAATCTGTACTTATGCTAAACTGAATTAGCTGAATAGGAACTGTTTGACTTAACTGAATTGCTTGAAATAGAAAAGATTTTTAACAAGTAAACTGTGTACTCATGCCAAACTGAATTTTTTGAAATAGAACTGATTATTTGTATAAAAAAATAGATTTGGCTTTAAATAACCTACAAAGTTTGATATGCAATAAAACCCAACCAACCAACCACAACTCATATGGTATTGCTATTATTTCTACACCGTTAAATGGCTGCAAGTATTACGATATAACAGTAACAATTTAACATTAGTCATTTGTTTGCACACATTTAAATGGATATACATATATGATGTTTACGTAAAGAATTTGTAGGTAATTTCATTTTTAGATGAGTTATAACAAATATGTTCGCACTTTTTTATTGCTATTATTTCTACACAGTCAAATGGTTTCAAGTATTGCTATCAAACACTAATAATTTAATTCAATATTAATCATTTGTTTGGACACAGTGAAGTGGTTACAAGTATTGCTATTTAATAATAATTATTCAATTCAACACTATTCATTCGTTTTCACAGTCAAATGGTACCACTTATTACTAACAATACAATTAAATGTCAGTCACACTGTTAAATGATTAAAGAGTTCTACTTCAAATAATTCAGTTTAGCATAAGACATTTGCTCTAAATTTAAATATCAAACTGTTCTATTTAACTCAGAGATAAGACCCTATCAGGTACTACCATTACGGCTGAAATGGTACTCTGCATCCTCTAAAGGGTGAAGACTGAAATGGTTTGTGTCATATCTAGGACACTGTTTGTGGGAGGGGGCACCCCTCTGCCGAGAAACAGTCAGTGGATTCAACAGCCCTAGCCGACTGAGCAATAAAAACATTTATGTTATAAACAATAATTAATACTCACACAAAAACATGTTTTGTAAATCATTGCTTATCACTAAATTTTACAGAAAAAGAAAACATCCGTTCAACTCAAACTCCTACTATTTGTTTTATTGTTTGCTTGTTTTTATTCCAGGGTTAAGCTTTGATCACAGTACCTGGAAGACTGGTAGGCTGCAATATTATGGTACATTTTGTCACATCGGTTGGTTGGTTGGTTGGTTCTGTTTTACGGCATATCAAACTTTGTAAGTTATTTAATGCTAAATCCTGTTTATACATATATTTTAAATATGAATGATTTGTAAACAAATACTTTGTTGGTAATAATATCTAAACGAGCCAAGACTCATTTGGTTGCACGCTGTTGAATGGTTTCAAGAATTGCAATTAAACACAAGTAATTCTAATCAACATTATTCATTCGTTTTCACACAGTTAAATGGCTCCAGGCATCGCTATACAATGCTAATAATTCAATTAAATAGTCATTTGCTTGTTAAATAGATTCAAGTATAGAAAATTATTGAATATTTCTAATTGACCAATAAATTGTGTCCTGACAGCTACTACCAGTCCGAATCAGAGTGGGAGTAATAGCAACAAAGTGTTATATAATAGCCGAGGGATTTCGGTTCATGCCTTTGAGTTTAGTTCGGCTGAGAATCTTTCGGCTCGGCGCATGGGTTGGTTAGGTGCAACCTTGATGCAAGTGGTAACGCGTGAGCGCGCACAGAGCGGACATGTCACTCAGATGTCACAATAGTCAAAGACGAAACGGGGTGACAGGGTGCGGATGACGTCACCCACCGGAAGCGCGCGGAGATTTGTGTGAGAATCTGAAGAAAGTTTCGGGGTTTAGAATTAGACGCCAAACGAGAAGGATCGACTTTTGAAGCTCGCAGACGCGAGGCGAACTTGCGCCCTATGGGGGGCCGCACAAGATGGGGGCCAAATGAATAAGACAGCATAGAAGGTTGTGTCTCTCCTCCTTACGTCGAAACCTTTAACTCAAAGTTAATAAAAAGGTTTCGTACCTGAACAAGAAGTCGTTACGTGTTTTCGAATTCAGAGATTCCTATGTTCTATCGTAATGAACATTATATGTCCATTTCGCACTTGTGAATATGGTACAAAAGGGGTTCTCCACATTCCCCAAAACTTGAAGTTCGTATGAACAACCAGATTGTTTAGTGTCACATCCAGGACACATGTTTGGGAGGAGTTCTGCTCTTCGGAGATACAGTCAGCGTATTCTACAGACCCCCACACCACTACAAGCTTACTGGGATGCATTTGTTACGGACTTGTTACGCACAATTTTCTAAATCAATGCAACCTTTGGTGATTTTTGGAAATTATGACACACGTGTTTTTTTTTTTTTTGTTTTGTTTTTTTTGTTTTTAGATTTGTTGAAACACTTTGGTTAGAGAACGTGACATAAGTGTTATAACCCAGTGCAAATGTGGTGAGTACAATCCTTAATAGGTGTGTAACTCTTGTTGATTTGTTTTGTATTATTTGCTGCTCGTATGAACAGTTCATATCGGGCGTGCCCAGTAGTGTGGTATGCTTCATTCTAAAATCATCTTTGAACTAAAATAAGTCCATAATATTGTATTAAAACTTGTACATCACAACGAGCTGACCACTTCGTAAGCATATATCAAGCTGTGATCAAAATCATTTCGATTATTATTCAACAATTATCTTTGATCCACTCGATCTTGATTCGCATCAAACAGAAGGAAATTTCTGATATCAAAAAGAACATTGAATAACAATCTACAGCGGTTCGTTCACGTTTTGCTCAGTAACACTGGCTTACACACGGACGTTTTACGCATTTATAAATAGAGAAAGAAGCTCTGGACACTACAAAAAAAATTTATAATCGATTGATTGATTTTTAAGAGTACGTCAAGCTATCGAGGATTATTTAATGAGAGGTTAGAGAACTGTATTTTCTGAAGGTTTATATTTTCCTTGTTTCTGTAATCTGTTTAAGAGGTTTTTGCACACAGTTATATGATATCAAAGGAGGTGCCCATGGTGTAATGGTTATCGTCGTAGTAAATGGACACGGCGACACGAGTTCAAATCCTGGACGAGACTGATTGCATTTCACATAGCACTAATACCCTTGGGAAAAGTATGAATCCAAATATTCTCCCTCCAGCTATGGGTAAATAGTAGGGCAGACTAAGTTCTTCAGCTTTGTTGAGGCAACTAGTCTAGGAGAAGGAAAACTCTGAATTCAAACCTGTTAAACTCCGCTTAAAAATTGACCTTGTGTTATATCCTTTGTAGGGGTTGGGTAAATATGTTTATATGATATCAAGTATTCCTATCAAATACAAATAATTTGCACGCAGTTGTATAGTTTCAAGTATTCTCAACTAATACCAATAATTTAAAGGTTTCAAGAAATTATTTCTATTTAATAGTAATCATTTGTTGACACACAGTTATATGGTTTCAAGTAACTAAGCAAATATAACTTCATATGATCATTCTTAATAGAAATAATTAGTAGTTCTGGTTTGGTCTTCGTTCGGTTTCTTTTTTAATGGCATATCAACCTTCTTGCGTTATTTAACCCTTAGCTTAGGTGATAAGGGTGATTCAAACTTTTCCCCGAGGATATTAGTTCGAAAGTTAACATAATAGCACGACTAGCTTTCCAACTCTCTTACAACCATGTCGCTGTCCGTCACCACAGCAATTGCCACGATAACTTTTTTTCAATTATTCCTATCGAAAACAGATTATTAACAAGTCCGACCAATACAAGTTAGAGTTGACCTGGTAGTAATGAAACATTGCAGTGGTATCCCACACTCTCCAGATCTTCGTAGCCGGAGCCTCACCATCAGATGCAGTTTTGTTTCAATTTCAGGACACTTCTTTGGGAATAATAAGGGGTTCTAACCTCTCTGCAAGGGATACTGTCACCGTATTTTAAGCACCAGCGATCAAGCAAAGGAAATATCTTGAAGTAACCTTGAAAATAAAAGGCTGTTGATAGATTATATATCATGTTCGAATTTTCTTATTCTGTTGTGTGAAATCCCCGTTTTTACGACCGTATCCCATCATTCTGTTCTCCTGCTGTCAAAGGAAGCCCTTTTTACTGCTGCTGATTAAATATAGTTAATCGCTCGAGAAACCAGTCGACTCTCATTCGGTACCAGCTGTCTGCAAAAAGAATCAATCCTTCAAGTACTAACATTTACATGATGGTAAATAGAAGTTTTTACTGTCCCACACACGATCGCTAGCGCTTCATTGTTTCCGTTCCTTTTGCATGAGTCGAGAAAGCAGACGACATTACTTGGAAGCATCGATTTGAGCAATTCAAATTGTTTAGACCGATATCTTCTTTTCAGCAACCATTTTTTTTATGTGAAAATTCTTTGAACTGATTTTTCTACTCATCTCCTGCTACCAAAGAGACAGAGCAAAAAAAGCTAAACATTTTCTAATATGCTACTTTTGTTTTTTCTTTCTTTTTTTTTTTTCTTTTTTCTTTCTTTTATTTATTTTCTTCTTTTTCCGCTACTTCTTTCCGATATGACTGTATTTGTCTTTTCCTTTATATACCCATTCACATATTAGCCTGTTCGAATGCTTTTACGTGTAAGAAAAAACGGACGCACCATATATATATATATATATATATATATATATATATATAAAGCATTTTTTTCTGTCGGGCAAATTTTTGTAAGTTTTTCTCTTAATAGTCTAGTCATCTACAGTGCATAGATAAGTGGATAGGAATAGTAAAAAACTAACAGCGATGTGTAAAAGGAATTTTGTTTATAGAGATTAGTTAAACCATTTTGGTATATGGATTTAATAAAGAAACCAGAGAAAAAACTTGAGGCTAAGGATAATACCAGATATGTCTTCTTACATTCCGTTTGGGGAGAATGTTTATGAGATTATTTGACGAGATTCTTATTGCTGAAAAGTGAGGTTAGAAGCGCACCATGTCCTTCGCACTGCGTCCAAAGTTGTGAGCGTAGTAAGCCTGTCGCGAACCCGCCTACTGTGCCTGGTGCAAAGCTGCGCTACCCTCGGCGAATTCGCAAGTATATATAAAGAGAAATCCCAATGTGTTAAGTTTGCCAGGAAATATGCTTGACGCTACTACAGCCGACCAGGTATAAAACCCAGAAAAGGACAGCAGAAGTCCGTGAATTTAAGTTTCGTGTTGTATGCACAATCATCAGACGGAAAAGTGGGAAAGGTGTTCAATTAATCGTACTTTACATGTAAATGCACGTGTTAAGATTGCAGTTCACAGTAACCACAAACACACACATACATACACAAATAAATATATCAATGAGTTAGTCAAGAGTGACTCAAAGACTCCCTTTTCAATACCCTCTACATCGAGGTGTAGGGGAAGGCGCAACTCCTTTCCCTGGATTGCTCCACTTACTCTTGATCCGTACCTTATAATGCTTCGTGCTAAGCAAGGAGGCACCAAGTACCAATTTGTGAGTCTTTGGTATGACTAGACCTGGGATTGAACCCTGGTCTCCCAGACCATTGGCGAACACTTTAACTTTTATGCCTGTTTGAAGGTTGGTGAGATTCTTTCAAGGTAGAGTATTATTCTGGTGATTTAGAAATTGTGAACCTATTAACAATCATATGCGGCTTTGATTTCTATGTTATATTGCGTATACATATATCATGATCATCATCAAGTTCCACTGACAGCACGGATTTCCCTGACTCACTCTCTCTCTCTCCCTCTCTTTCTCTCTCTCCCCCCTCTCTCTCTCTCTCTCTCTCTCTATCCTTATCATTTATCGCTCTCGGCAGGTCCTCCAAATTACATCTCGTATCCGTACGAAGCTGATATAAATAAGTTCCTGCTGGTCGGCCAACACTGACACGTCTGTGTGTAGGGGTCCCAAGAAGAACGTCACTAAAAAGTTTGTCCTTGCTTCACCAGCAGTGTCCCGCATGTCTCGTTCATCTTTCTTGGATGGTTTTTGAGATGGGAAGTAAATGGTCGTACAGCAACACACCTACGAAACAACAGCATATATATATATATATATATATATATATATATATATAATGATTATGAGAAGTTGAATTATTCCAACGATGTGACGGAAAAGTTGTAATAATGCTTTGGTCTCGAAACCATCCCTGGCCCTAGAGCCATTAACTGAAGAAGGATTTGTTGGCCGCACAGTTGTTGTTGTTGTTTTAGCAATGTACATTGGTGTACATAATATTATAATATTATATATATGTGTGTGTGTGTGTGTGTGTGTGTGTAAAAATATAAACGTCCAGCACCCTTAAGGAGCATAAGGCTACAGCCACTTCACTTCTACTGCAGTTTCGTAGCAAGTAGGTCTGCAATTCAGAAGTTTTTCCTTCTAGACTGGATTCTTTAACCAGACTAAAGATCCAAGTCTGCCCTACTACTTACCCATAGACAGTAAGAAAAGGGAAAGATTTATGACTTTCCTAAGGACATGACCACAAATGTATATATATATGTGTGTGTGTGTGTGTGTGTGGGTGGGTGGGTGTGTGTTTAATCCATTCAAGTCTCCATAAGAGTCGTTCGACTTTTGGGTGGAATGAACTCAAGAAGGTACTGTATATTTCCAGTGTATTTTCGGGCTCAACTGAAGCCGTCTTCGGAGAATCGAATAATGTAACGTAATTGAACGGCTTATAGAAAATTTAAATTGGAAAAAACGGAAGCTAATTCCTTGGGAAGGAGAAAGAGGAAAAAACATAAGAAAAAAAAGAACATTTTTAGCAGGCAGAGAGTCTACGAGCGACCAGTTGACTCCTAAGTGAGTCAAGTCAAAGCACTCGTTGTAGGTCAGCCAGTCTCGGGTGAATGAATAATATAATTCAAATAACTAAATAAAAAACCGGAAGTTCCTAATCTTCTGCGCAAGTGTAGAAGCACTGAAAACGGATATTTCCTCCCCACGACACATCGGATGGAAGTAAGGGGGTAACTTGGTTTTAAAAGGAAGAATTCTAGTGGCTGGCTAAGAGGAAATTCGGCTTTAAGTTGTATCCAAAGAGAAGCTGGACCAAGGTCTGAACATTGTCAGAACGAAGTGTCTTTTTAATAGAAAAGATTAGCCAGTCTTTCTTTTTCTCTCTCTAATCGGACAACTCACGGTAGCATGTCAATTATAAACCCTGGTGCTCGGAATTGAAAACCCTAAAAAATACAGAAGCGTTCCTGTTGTTTTTCCATGTTAACCTTCACACCCTCCTGTTCCTGTTAGCTAACCATACCCATGCCTACGCTACAATAATCAAAAGAAAAATACTATGATGAGCCATATACATTTATATAAAGAGTAGGTTGGTTGGTTGGTTAGTTGGTTGGGTTTCATGGATATCATCCCTTGTCGGTTATTCAACGCTAAATCCATTTCTATGAAAATAGTTCTATTTCAAACAATTCAGTTTAGCATATAAAGAGTAGGAAGAAGAACAAAAACATTATATATAAATTTCATTATATATAAAATATACATTATATATATATATATATATATATATATATAGAGAGAGAGAGAGAGAGTACTTGTTTAACACGTAGCTGTAAGGAAAAGAAAGATTATTCTTTTCCCCTAGGGTATTAGTCTGAAAATGAACGTAATAGGTCAACGGGAGTTCGAACTCGTTGACTATGATGTTGCAGTCCAGCACGTTAGCCACTATATCACTACGCCTCGGATACTTCCCCGCTTATAGAAAAGGCTTCATCAACTAATTAATGGGCTGCCATTAGTTAAGAAGGACTGCTTCAATAAATGTCCAGTCGAATAGACACTGACAATTGCAAATAAATGGCAAATCAATTCCTCGGCGCATAAACCTTTGACCGGAAGTGCTTCGAAGATGAGCAGAACGTGTCTAATCAACATCAGAGTAGATACTTCCTATTTTTCTTGTTTTATGGTCTTTTTTCCTCAATATATTTCACCCTGTTCAACTTCATATCTTGGATTTTTTTCTACTCTTTCCAATTTCTCCACTTTCATTCCTCCTCTCTTTTAAATTTTTTTCTCCTCTTTCATTCCTCCTCTCTTTTATACGTTTTCTTCTCTTTCATTCCTCCTCACTTTTAAATCTTTTTCATTCCTTCTCTCTTTTAAATCTTTTTCTTCTCTTTCATTTCTCCTCTCTTTTAAATCTTTTTCTCCTCTTTCATTCCTCCTCTCTTTTATACGTTTTCTTCTCTTTCATTCCTCCTCACTTTTAAATCTTTTTCATTCCTTCTCTCTTTTAAATCTTTATCTTCTCTTTCATTTCTCCTCTCTTTTAAATCATTTTCTTCTCTTTCATTTCTCCTCTCTTTTCAAGCTTTTTCTTCTCTTTCATTTCTCCTCTTTATGAAATCTATTTCTCCTCTTTCATTCCTCCTCTCTTTAAAATCATTATTTCCTCTTTCTTTCTCCTCACGTTTAAAACGTTTTCCCGTCCTTTTTTTCTCTCCTTCCATTTTAATCTTTTTTCTACTTTTTCATCAGTCCTTACATTTGAATCTTTTTTTATTCTTTTTCTTCTCCCAACCTGTTAAAATCTTTCTCCCTCTTTTATTCCTCCTCTTTTTAAATCTTTTCTTCTCTTTCATTTCTCCTCCCTTTTAAACCTTTACCTCTTCCTTCATTCCTCCTTTCTTTTAAATCTTTTTCTTCTCTTTCATTTCTGTCGCCTTTTAAATCTTTACCTCTTCTTTCATTCCTCCTTTCTTTTAAATCTTTTCTTCTCTTTCATTTCTCCTCCCTTTTGAAACTTTAACTCTTCTTTCATTCCTCCTTTCTTTAAAATATTTCACTCTCTTTCATTTCTCCTCCCTTTTAAATCTTTCTCCTCCTTTTTAAATCTTTTTCTTTTCCTTCATTTCTCTTCCCTTTTAAATCTTTACCTCTTCTTTCATTCCTCCTTTCTTTTAAATCTTTTCTTCTCTTTCATTTCTCCTCCCTTTTAAATCTTTACCTCTTCTTTCATTCCTCCTTTCTTTTAAATCTTTTCTTCTCTTTCATTTCTCTTCCCTTTTAAATCTTTACCTCTTCTTTCATTCCTCCTTTCTTTTAAATATTTCATTCTTTTTCATTTCTCCTCCCTTTTAAATCTTTACCTCTTCTTTCATTCCTCCTTTCTTTTAAATCTTTTCTTCTCTTTCATTTCTCTTCCCTTTTAAATCTTTACCTCTTCTTTCATTCCTCCTTTCTTTTAAATATTTCATTCTTTTTCATTTCTCCTCCCTTTTAAATCTTTACCTCTTCTTTCATTCCTCCTTTCTTTTAAATCTTTTCTACTCTTTCATTTCTCCTCCCTTTTAAATCTTTACCTCTTCTTTCATTCCTCCCTTCTTTTAAATATCTTTCTTCTTTTTCATTTCTCCTCCTTTTTAAATCTTTACCTCTTCTTTCATTCCTCCTTTCTTTTAAATCTTTTCTTCTCTTTCATTTCTCTTCCCTTTTAAATCTTTACCTCTTCTTTCATTCCTCCTTTCTTTTAAATCTCTTTCTTCTCTTTCATTCCTCCTTTCTTTTAAATCTTTTTCTTCTCTTTCATTTCTCCCCCCCCCCTTTTAAATCTTTACCTCTTCTTTCATTCCTCCTTTCTTTTAAATCTTTCTTCTCTTTCATTTCTCTTCCCTTTTAAATCTTTACCTCTTCTTTCATTCCTCCTTTCTTTTAAATATCTTTCTTCTCTTTCATTTCTCCTCCCTTTTAAATCTTAACCTCTTCTTTCATTCCTCCTTTCTTTTAAATCTTTTCTTCTCTTTCATTTCTCCTCCCTTTTAAATCTTTACCTCTTCTTTCATTCCTCATTTCTTTTAAATCTTTTCTTCTCTTTCATTTCTCTTCCCTTTTAAATCTTTACCTCTTCTTTCATTCCTCCTTTCTTTTAAATCTTTTTCTTCTCTTTCATTTCTCCTCCCTTTTAAATCTTTACCTCTTCTTTCATTCCTCCTTTCTTTTAAATATCTTTCTTCTCTTTCATTTCTCCTCCCTTTTAAATCTTGACCTCTTCTTTCATTCCTCCTTTCTTTTAAATCTTTTTCTTCTCTTTCATTTCTCCCCCCCTTTTAAATCTTTACCTCTCCTTTTAATCCTCCTTTCTTTTAAATCTTTTTTTCTTTTTCTTTTCTCCTCCCTTTTAAATCTTTACCTCTTCTTTCATTCCTCCTTTCTTTTAAATATCTTTCTTCTCTTTCATTTCTCCTCCCTTTTAAATCTTTACCACTTCTTTCATTCCTCCTTTCTTTTAAATATTTCATTCTTTTTCATTTCTCCTCCCTTTTAAATCTTTACCTCTTCTTTCATTCCTCCTTTCTTTTAAATATTTCATTCTCTTTCATTTCTCCTCTCTTTTAAATCTTTACCTCTTCTTTCATTCCTCCTTTCTTTTAAATATCTTTCTTCTCTTTCATTTCTCCTCCCTTTTAAATCTTTACCTCTTCCTTCATTCCTCCTTTCTTTTAAATATCTTTCTTCTCTTTCATTTCTCCTCCCTTTTAAATCTTTACCTCTTCTGTCATTCCTCCTTTCTTTTAAATATTTCATTCTCTTTCATTTCTCCTCTCTTTTAAATCTTTACCTCTTCTTTCATTCCTCCTTTCTTTTAAATATCTTTCTTCTCTTTCATTTCTCCTCCCTTTTAAATCTTTACCTCTTCCTTCATTCCTCCTTTCTTTTAAATATCTTTCTTCTCTTTCACTTCTCCTCCCTTTTAAATCTTTACCTCTTCTTTCATTCCTCCTTTCTTTTAAATATTTCATTCTCTTTCATTTCTCCTCTCTTTTAAATCTTTACCTCTTCTTTCATTCCTCCTTTCTTTTAAATATCTTTCTTCTCTTTCATTTCTCCTCCCTTTTAAATCTTTACCTCTTCTTTCATTCCTCCTTTCTTTTAAATATTTCATTCTCTTTCATTTCTCCTCTCTTTTAAATCTTTACCTCTTCTTTCATTCCTCCTTTCTTTTAAATATCTTTCTTCTCTTTCATTTCTCCTCCCTTTTAAATCTTTACCTCTTCTTTCATTCCTCCTTTCTTTTAAATATTTCATTCTCTTTCATTTCTCCTCCCTTTTAAATCTTTACCTCTTCTTTCATTCCTCCTTTCTTTTAAATATCTTTCTTCTCTTTCATTTCTCCTCCCTTTTAAATCTTTACCTCTTCCTTCATTCCTCCTTTCTTTTAAATCTTTTCTTTTCTTTCATTTCTCCCCCCCCCCTTTTAAATCTTTACCTCTTCTTTTAATCCTCCTTTCTTTTAAATCTTTTTTTCTTTTTCTTTTCTCCTCCCTTTTAAATCTTTACCTCTTCTTTCATTCCTCCTTTCTTTTAAATATCTTTCTTCTCTTTCATTTCTCCTCCCTTTTAAATCTTTACCTCTTCTTTCATTCCTCCTTTCTTTTAAATATTTCATTCTTTTTCATTTCTCCTCCCTTTTAAATCTTTACCTCTTCTTTCATTCCTCCTTTCTTTTAAATATTTCATTCTCTTTCATTTCTCCTCCCTTTTAAATCTTTACCTCTTCCTTCATTCCTCCTTTCTTTTAAATATTTTATTCTCTTTCATTTCTCCTCTCTTTTAAATCTTTACCTCTTCTTTCATTCGTTCTCAGTTTAAAATGTATTTCTCCTCTTTCGTTCAGACTAGTCGGCTGGAGCTGTACAGTACACCAACTGCATCTCTGCTGAGGAGTAAACCCTTCCAACGAGTGTCCTGAATATGGCACTAAATAATCTGATGGTGATGCGCCAGTAATATACTCTGGGAAAACACTGAGTATCTCTTCATTGCAATTGCTCCCAGGTCCAATCTGGCTCGGAGTAGTAGCATCTCATAGCCATGATGTCCATGTTTTATGGTTTAAATAGAATTATTTGACATTTAAATTCTGTGCAAACAATTGACTTATGAGAAACTTTTTTGATCCTTCCTCGTTTTTTCAGACTTTCTTTCATTCCTCTCTTTTTAATCTTTTAAGTCTTATTCAATTTCTTTCATTTCTCCTTCCTTTTAAGTATTTTTCTCCTTTTCATTTCTCCACCTTTTTAAGATTTTTTCTCCTTTTTCATTCTTCCTCCCTTTTAAATATTTTCCTCCTCTTTTCCCAACTCAAAACTTTCTCTACCTTGTCCTCATTCACTCCATCTTTTTTTTTACCTCCCAATGTTTTCCATTTCTCTTTGCTCTTTTTTCATTTCTCCTTCTTCTATCATTTTTTCACTATCTCCCCTATTTTCACGTTATTCTCTTGTTCATTTTTTCTTTCATTTTTTTTTCAGCCTTATTCATTTCATTATCTTCTTTGCTGGCTGCTTTTCTCTTCTTTTTTCCTCTTCTCTTCTGCTTAGATTTCCTTTATTTCTTTTCTTCTCTTCTTTCTGTTGCTCTTTCTTTCGTCTTGAATCTCTTTCTTGTCTTCTCATTTCTCTCTCTCTCTCTCTCTCTCTCTCTCTCTCTCTCTCTCTCTCTCTCTCTCTCTCTTCTCCTATTTCTTCTTTTTTCCACCTTAAATATATTTTCTTCCTCTACTTTATTCTTTTCGTTCTCCTGTCCCGGTTTTTCCCTCCCCAATTTTCTTTCCTGTATCTCTTCTTTCTTCTTTTTTATTCGCTCCTTCAACTTCCTCATCTTTAAACTTTCATCCAACGCGTCACAGGTGTTATTGATCGATCAGGTTTGACCATCATCCATGCCGTTTCCGCAACTGATAGGTTTAATGGGTATCTAGCCAGAATCCAACTCCAACAGTCGAGACCACAATGTCCGGTCTATCGTCACGACGCACCAAAAGACACCCGGGAGGCAAACAAGATAACAGCGACTCACCAGTAGAAATGTTGAAACAATTTTTTTTCTAAATATATCCCGTGCCATTCCAGCATGGTACTTGGTTTGTGAATAATACACCATATAAAAACAAAATAAAACAAAATGATGTTGTTATCAATTTGAAAACACTTTGATAGAGTTTTGATACATGGTCCGATAAGTGTTTTAAAAACTTACTGACCTTGAGACAATCAGAGACAAAAATCAAAAAACATTTAATTTTTGTGTCTCATATAACCCTGTTGATTGGACTTATATTACACACTCACTCACACACACACACACACACACATATGTATACATACTCTGAAACTTGTAGACAAGTTCACCAACCTCGAAAGCAACGGAAAATGACATCAATACGTGACTAGCGAAAGTATGAAAAGCTATCAATAGGTTATTATTTATATGGAAGTCAGATATATCCGATAAAATAAAACGCAATTTTTTCCAAGCAGCGGTCGTGTCCATACAACGAAAAGGATGCACCACGTGGACGCTGACAAACAGTATAGAGAAAAAGCTAGACGGCAACTGTACAAGAAAGCTACGAACTACATTGAACAAATCCTGGAAGCAACACCTCACAAAATAGCAGCTGTACTGCTATCTACCTCCCACCTCAAAAACCATCCAAATAAGACGGACAAGACATGCGGGACACTGCTGGAGAAGTAAGGACGAACTCATAATCGATGTTTTCCAATGGACCCCTTCACATGGACGAGCAGGTGTTGGACGACATATCAACAACAACTCTGTACAGACACGGAATGTAGTCTAGGAGACTTGTCGGAAGCGATGGACGATAGAGACAAATGGCGATAGAGAGTCAGAGAAATCCGTCCTCGCGGCACGATATATATATATATATATATATATATATATATGAGAAAAAACAAAATATTCAGAAAATGTATTTTTTTGTATATGATAATCTGACAAAGTTTAATTTTACGCTTTTTGTTGTTGTTTTTGTTTAGATTTTAAAATTTTTTTTGTTTGTTTCTCTCTTTTTTCTTTTTTTCTTTTTTTTTTTTTTTTTGCAAAACCATCTTCAGGATGATGTTAGGATGTGATGTCATTATGGATCAGTTGAAAAAATTTTCAAATCAAGAAAGGAAAAAAAAAAACGAAAAAATGAGAAAATTCTTAGCGTTCTCCTGTTCTCTAAGAAGGGTGACCTCGGAATAGCCAAGAACTACCAAGGTATAACCCTTACATTCATAACGGCGAAGATCTACAATGCTCAACAACTCAACTGCATAGAACCGAAAATTGAGAAAATACTTAGGAAGAACTAAAATGGCTTTCGTAGAAATCGGTCCTTGACATCACAAATCCGTCGAATTCTTGGTGTACGTGCAATAAACCTTGAGGCAACAATATTATTCGTTGACTTCTTCAAGGCGTTTGACTCCATACACAGTGGGAAGATGGAGCAAATACAATTAGCCGACGGCCTACCCAAAGAAACCCTCGCACCCATAATGATGCTATATAAAAACACGAAACCATTAGCCACAAACCTGTTTATTATCTGTCTAGACTACGTACTTAGAACGTCTATAGATTTAATGAAAGAAGACGGTTTCAAGCTGGCAAAGGAAAGAAGAAGAAGATACCCCGCATAAACAATTACGGACGCGGACTAATCACATAGCGCTTCTAGCAAATATACCCACCCAAACCGAATACCTGCTACATAATCTGGAACGAGCAGCAGGTGGCATAGGCCTCCATATCAACGCAGACAAGACAGAATACATGTGCTTCAATCAAAGAGGCAACATCTCCACACTAAACAGGTGGACAGGTTCACCTACCTCGGAAGCAGCGTCTCATCAACCGAGAATGACATCAACACGCGACTGGCAAAGACATGAACAGCTATCTGTAGACTATGGGTTATAATGAAGTTGAACCTCACCGATAAACTAAAACGCAATTTTTCCAAGCAGCAGTCGTGTCGATATTGCTATCTGGATGCACCATATGGACGCTAACTAAACGTATGAAGAAAAAACTTGACGGCAATTACACAAGAATGCTCTGATCTGTATGGAACAAGTCCTGGAGGCAACACCCCACAAAACAGCAGCTGTATGGCTACCTACCACCCATCACGAAAACTATTTAAGTTAGATGAACCAGACATATGTGGCACTGCTGGAGAAGTAAGGACGAACTCATAAGCGATATACTCATGTGGACCCCTTCACATGGACGAGCAATGGTAGGACGACCAGCTAGAACCTATATACAACAGCCCTGTGCCGACACAGGATGTAGTCTGGAAGACCTACCGGGAGCGATGGACGATAGAGACGGATGGTGAGAGAGAGCCAGGGAGATCTGTGCTGGTAGTGCGATATGATGATGAAAGAAAAGAATGACGTATTTACAATATTTTTTTAACTTAAAACATTTATAAGATTTAAAAAAAAAACATGATTTCTATTCAAAATCTTCCTTAAATAGTTTTTATTGCAAACCACAACAAACAATTTATTTTATTTATTATAAAAAAACATTTTTTTCAAATGAGAAACCTTTTTAAAATTTTCTAAACTTCACGGATCGACCTTATTTTAGGGAATCTTTCAAAATTCTTCATTCTCATAAAAGTTTTCCATTTCAATTTTAAATCTATAGCAAGTATGTTAACCTTTTTAAAAAGAATTTTTTCGAACACTGATTACGTCACAACATTTTGAAATGGACGGCTACGAATGATTATTGAATCCTAAGAATTATCTCAGTTTTTTATTTCATTTTTTCTTTTGAAAATAATTTTCTGATAATGCATTGGTACATCGCATTCTAACATCACCCTGAAGATGGTTTAATAAAAGATCTGGAACGTTAAACGTGGTATATTTTTATATATAGATAAATACAGCCAGGGAATAATTTTCTGTGTGTGTGTATATGTGTGAGTATGTTGAATCAAGCTAACTCAAAACGCTCAACCCTGAAACTGTTTGGGTCCAATCAATGGATTGAATACATCCGCTTATAGCGGTAAATTATTTGTATTAAGAATAGTCTATATCATGGTTTACTAAGGATTATTTCTTTTACTCCTGGTGAGTTTTTCACACCAGCGTTAGCTGATGGTTTTTCACAACAAGTTTCCTCTAGTCTCTTTGACTCTTCTCAGTATTCTGGTCGATCTTAATTCTGCTGTAGTTTCTGGATGGTCTCCATTTGTCCTCTGATTTCTAAGTTTTCCAGTCATTTTATGAAGCCTTGGGGATTGTTCCGAGCCTACCAAATTACAACCGGTATCACCGTCATATTTATGTTCCATAGCTTTTTTTTAGTTTTCTGGAAAGGTCTATGTACTAAGCTCTCTTTTCGCTTTCTTTTATTTTCTCACTGTAGTTTTTATACTATCTCTTGGTCTTTTCTTCAGGCCGAAATTTAGTGCCCTTTTTTGTCAAAACCTCAAAGAATCCTGTGCGTCTCATTCTCCAGGGTGGATTCTGGGTTGGTCATATACCACTTGTTCGCATGGTCAAATTTCAATTTCTTCCACAATTCCCTGTTGATAACCTTCCCCTCTCAGTCATGTCTGGAATTATACTCTTTTTGCGCTATCTCGCTCCATTCGCTAATTATTATTATTATTATTTTAGTCTTTGGAGAGTTTTTTAAACCAGCGATAGCTGATGGTTTTCCACTCGAGTTTGAGTGACATTAAGTCTCCTTAAGTCTCCAGGATTCTTCTTAGTATTCGGTCCGGTCTTAATGATGCTGTAGTTTGGATGGTCTGCACTCACCCTCTTTTTTCCAAGTCCACCAGTCCCTTCATCAGTCTTTTGGTGACTGTACCGAGCGCGCCTATAACAATTGATATCACCGCCACTTTCATGTTCCACAGTTTTTTCAGCTTTCTAGCAAGGTCTAGGTACTCATCTTTTTTTCTCTTTCTTTCACTTTTACCAAGTGGTTAGCCGGAACGTCAAAGTCTACTATTCGGCAGGTTCTCTTTTCTTTTCTTCTTTTTTTTTTCATTGACTATCACAAGATCTGGTTGTCTAGCTAAAATTAGGTTATCCGTTTGTATCTCAAAATCCAAAAGAAATTTGTGTGTCTCGTTTTCCGGAACAGTTACATATATACCATTTGTTCATATGGTCAAATTTTAGCTTCTTGTACAATTCCCAGTGGATAACCTTGCCTACTCAGTCGTGTCTAGTCTTATTCTCTTTTTGTGCAAGCTTAATTCGTTAATTATATGATTGATCGTTTCACCTCTTTCACCACATAAGTTAGAGCTGCTATTTTTACTCCTTAAGAGTTTTTCACATCAGCGTTAGCTGATGGTCTTTCACTAGAGTTTTAGTGACAGCAAATCTCCTCAAGTCTCCAGGACCCCTCTCAGTATTCTGGCCGTTCTCAACAATGCTGTCGTTTGGATGGTCTCCATACGTCCTCTAACGTCCAAGTCCTCTAGTCCTCTTAATAGTCCTTTTGTTACTGTACTGAAAGCACCAATCACAATTGGTATAATCGTCACATTCATGTTCCATAGTTTTTTCAACTCCCTAGTAAGGTCGAAGTACTTAACCCTATTTTCTCTTTCTTTCAGGAATTATTATTATTATCATCATCATTGCTGTTGTTGTTGTTGTTGTTGTTGTTGTTGTTGTTGTTGTTGTTGATTTATACGTGAAACCATACAACTGTGTGCAAACAAATGATTATTATTAGATAGAAATAAATACTTGAAACCATATAATTTTGAATAACTCCAAGTTTTTGATTGGAATGCTTCAAACCCAACTGTGTACAACTTATTTGTATTAGATGGGAATATTTGATATCATAAAATTCTGTGCAAGAAAACTCGAAAGAAACAATTACCCCCAAAATGTAAATAAAATGTACAATGAACGCTATTCCCTAACTTTCACGCATAAAATAACTCTCGTCTAGGTTAACACATCGTTAAAATCAATCAATAAATCATTGTGGTCCTACGCTAGTCACGGAGCCCAATGTGGTGTGACTACTAGTCACAGTACTTGTTGTGGCTATTGTGTTCGTGACTACCACATTAGCTTCCGACTGTTTGCTTTGTCAAATCCTCCCGTGCTCACGCTGTGTTTGAAAGATCCACGGAGGTGGGTTGACACAATTCAGCCGAATCTTCTTCTGACAGTCAGGTAATATGAGTGGCTAGATGGTCAATTAACTCAAAGAATAGAGAAAACCCGTTTTTTAACAACAACAAAAAAATCGTTTTTATTGAAACACGTTTGTGAGACAATGAATAACAAACAAACGAGGTTTGCTTTCCAGGCAAACAGAAGAAGAAAGAATATCGAGAGAAGAAGAGTGACGATGAGGTGTGGTTAGAGTAAGACTAACATCTCTAAAATCTGGGACTTTGAATTTTTGTAACGTCTGAAGGTTGTTCGGAGTGCCTCGGGTCAAGAAGAGATACTTCTTTGGCAGTTTTGAATTTCTTCTTGGTCGCTTTTTCTCATCCTCTCTGAGGATTCGTTTAATTATCCCATTTTTATTGATCAATATCTGGACTAAAAACGGTTTCTGATTGGTTGTCTAATAAGAGACAATTAGGAGTCATATTCCCATTGGTCAGCCAATCCTAGTTCAATATTATATATTACATGTATAGAGAAAACCCTTTTTAGATGCTTTGACCAATGGGAACAGGTTTAGAGCAATTGGGGTTGAACAAAAAATTCTCAGCCTCACCTGACTGGATGAGCCATGCCCAGCTCGCCTTTATTTAGGGTGGAGCAAAATTAAATCTCCCTTTTGACATTGACCTTCAATATAAGGACTAGTAAAATATGTTTTACGAAATGACTCCTTTCATCATTGTGATTGATGAAGTTAGTTGACAACCGAAAAATTGAATAAATTTTCTAACCTTTAAAAAAAAAAAAAAACAATTGTCTCGCTCTTAAATGACCTTTAAAATCAGAAACAATTGTCTTGCACTTAACTGACCAGTAGGAACGATCAACCAGCTTTTTAGGTCAATATAAGCCTTGAACAAAAAGATACTTATTTTAAGGATCTTTTTTTGTTTTTGTTTTTCGAAATATATATATTTTCATATATTTCATAAATTCTAATTTTAACATATTAATTAAGTACTTAACCGCACGCCGTGTCACATCTTAAATTCCTTTTGTAATCTCCGTAGATTCTTTATTTAACGTAAGTTTGTCGGCGTGAAGACAAGCTTCCAGTTGTCAAAATTAGCCCCTTTTTTTTTTCTTCTTCAAAATGATACACAAAAGGAATGTAAACTGCAAGGGAGTAAATTCAATGATAACATTTCCTTTGTCATATTGGATTATTGTCTGAGTATAAGTCAAAAATAACTTCCTGTTAGAAATGAATCGCTATCGATATTACATCCTGAGAAAAAAGAATCTTTTAATTACTATTTTTTTTAAGTTAACGTAACCCATTTAATACGGGGAAAGAACATTTTGCTTATGTTTGATTTATTATTTGAATGTGTCTATTTGGAGCTTTGTTTTTTGTAGATTTAATGCTAAACTGAATTTTGTAATCTTTATTGATTGAGAATTTGATACTAATAATTTGGGAGTTAACTGGAACTACACTCTGTTCACAAGTTTTATTTTCTCTAAAACCGTTTAATAGGTTACACCTTCCAGCAAAATAAACATCGAGAAACCTGACAAATTAATTCTGCTTTTTCACCTTGCAAATTTCCATCATTAATTCTCGACATATTTTTGCTCACGGCGAAAAAACAATTCAAAACGCCTTTTAGTTTTCACGATTTTTAATGCCATTTGAATCCCCATGGGAGATTTTTTTGTTTTGTTATTATTATTTCTACAAATACTATTATTATTTGAGAATTCTTCACACCAGCATAATCTGATGGTTTTCCCCTGGAGTCAAGTGACAGCAAATCTCTTCTAGTCTCTTAGACCTATCTCAGTATTCTGACCGATCTTAACAATGCTATAGTTTGAATGATCTTCATTCGTCCTCTTATTTACAAGTCCTCCGATCTGTGTACCATTCCTTCGGTGACTATACCGAGCGCGCCAATTACAATTGGTATGACCGTCACTTTCATCTTCCATAGTTTTTCAGTTCTCTTGTAAGGTCTATGTATTTATCTGTCTTTTCGTTTTCCTTCAGTTTTACCATGAGGTCAGCCGGGACGACAAAGTTCACAGTTTGGTTGGTTCTTTTGTTTTCCCTTTTTTTTTTATTTATTTTTTTTTTTCCTATCACTTGACCTGGTCGTCTGGCCGAGATTAGGCAATACATTTGTATCTCAAAATCCCAGAGATTTTTGTGCGTCTCATTTTCTAGGCTGGATTCCGGGTTGTGCATATACCATTTATTCATATGGTCAAATTAAACATCTTGTATAATTCCCAGTGGATCACCTTGCCTATCCAGTTGTGTCAGTCTTATACTCTCTTTGCGCTAATTTACTGTTTTTGCTTATAATCGTTAATGATCGTTTTGTCGCTGTCACCACATAATCTATATCTGTTTCTTCTTCTTCTTCTTCTTCTTCTTCTTCTTCTTCTTCTTCTTCTTCTTCTTCTTCTTCTTCTTCTTCTTTCAGTGAGCCATTTACTGCGAAATATTAGATTTGTGGTGATATGAAAATGTCGAACTTTGTCAAACTTTGTTAAATCTCTTACTGTTCAAGCCACTTGATTTTATAACCCTAACTTCTCCTTCTGCTAACATCATGTGCTACTGCAGGTATTTCCAAGACGAGAATGAGATGCAATGATCAAAACGCTGGACTGCGTCAATCGTAGTAAGCGAATTCAAATTCCAGTCGCGCTATTACGTTCACTTTCGGACAAATTCCCTTTGGAAAGGTATGAACCTCCGTATCCTCTTTTCTATGGGTTAAATAGTACCACTCTTTTTGAAGGATGGCTTTGACATTACATAACCCACGAAGGTTGATATGTCAATAAACAAAGAAACCAAACCAAGTCGATGAAGATATGACAATAAGATGAGTTTGTTTAAGGAAAAGTCTGACAGAAAAAAATGATAGTCGATGTTTCGACTTCCCTTTTTTGGGTCGGTCTCAAAAATAGAAAGACGTGAAAAGATATAGTCAAGTCAATCAAGAAAAAATCTATAATTTAACAAAGCGTTGCTTACCTTTAATAGGAGGACGCCTTATCAGTTTAATATAAATGGTTTAGTCTGTAAAAACTTGTAGATATCACTGGTCTTTCAGACATATATATATATATATATATATATATATATATGTATATTAAACCTAGGGTTGCGACCGTCGAAAAAGCATAGTGGTGGGAAAGAAAACAACTAAAATATATATATATACATATATACGCATATTAACTGGTCCCGTTCGTGAAGTTAAGTATACATTGACTGCAACTCCTGCAGAGGGCGATTTGGCATTAAATAACCAAAAATAGTTGATATGCCATAAAACAAATATATAAACTGTTACGGCCATCAGCCACGGTAAGGTTATAATGCAGGAAAGCAAGGACTACTATGAGGACCGGAAGTGGGGCAGGCGATCGGCGGGTCTTCGAGCCCGAGCAACGATGAAGGACCAGCCGAGAAGGGGCAAGGGTCTTGACCCAGTTAAGGAAAAGACATGCCATTGGTCGAGGCAGAGAGGGCGTTTTACCGCCAAAAAGAATGAAACCCAAAAAGTCAGTTCCAAGCTTCGCCAAGGAAGAGAAAGGTCGCCTTTTTATGTGGTCCGGTGAAAGGGGAAATTCTAGTCACAGAATGGCCTAACAGAAGCTGTTGACTCCGTTGGGTAAGAAACTTAGGCTCAACGTAAAAGAAGAAAAAACAAAAACTGGTGCCTTGCGACTTGTTTATAAGAAACTAACGAACATAAGAAAAAAAGAAAATAATAACAAGAGAAAGGAAAGGAAAAAGAAAAGGTTAGTCAAAAATTTTTTTTGCAAATAATATACGTAACCAAAATAAAGGTCCGTATCAAGACTATCCAAAGAAACATTTCTGCAGTTGTTCATTAACAGCTAGTTTCGGCGGAAAACATATTTGTTTAAAATTGTATACCCACTTTAAAGACAAAGAGGGGAGACTTTTGTTCTTCCTTAAAAGAAAAAGAAAAAAAAAGTAAAAGCCAGGAGAAAGAACGAGTAAGTTCCCTCCCTTTAATTGTAAAGGGAGCAACAAGATACGGATATAATTTTAAAACAAGTTGAGAAAGAAAAAAAAGGAGAACTTTGTCTTATTGGAAGGACATAGTCAAATACTATTGGAAGCGGCTTGCCGTCCACATTTCTGTATATTTTTTTGTTGTTGTTGTATTTGTTTAGCTTTTTGTTTTTCTGTTGTTACAACTGTGCTTTCTGTAAAATAAAATATGTAAAAAGATACATATATAAAGAAAAGAAGAAAAACAACTACGCGTCATATTGTTTGTCCGGTTCGGAATCCCCCACGTGGTCATTTATATCACGTTGACCTCTTTACCCTTGACACATCCTCATTCGTCCGTGGTCTCGGTAGCTCAGTAGGCAGCGCGTCAGTCACATGGGACTTCGTCCGGGAAATTTTTGGATTTTTTAAAGAAATTAAACCTATACGCAAGCTCTACACTTAGCTAGTTATATGGGCTTTCAAAGCTATCAATAAAATATAACTAGTTACGGAGAATTTCGAGCTTGGGTGGTACGGTTACTGTCGACGGAGATTCTCCCCGTCTTTCGAGGATAATGTAACCTCGGAACAAAAATACAGTAACCGTCACAAAACAAATATTTGATATTTAATTGAATTGTTAGGGAACTTGGAACTAACTTTGTTTACTTATGTTTACAAATCATATATATATAATATATATGGATAAACCGGATTTGGCATTAAGTAACCAACAATGGTTGATATGCCATAAAACCAAGTCATACCAAACCTTGCCCAGTCCGCTGGGGCTGCAGAATACACCGAGTGGATCTCTGGAGAGGGGTAAGACCCACCCCCAAAGAGTGTCCTGGATACGACATTAAACAATCTGATGGTGAGGTTTCAGTAATGCTGGAACTTTGGGGAATGCTGAGCACCCTTTCATTGCCATTGCTTCCAGGTCATTTCTGACCCAGAGTGGTAGCACAAAATAGGGTCCTCTCAATGGGTCAAATAGAACTATACTGCTTACTTTTGCTAAACTGATTTATCTGAAATAGAACTGTTTTTGACATTGAGACTGTACTTACCCTAAACGTAATTGTTTGAAATAGAACTGCTTTGAGATTTAACTGTGTGTAAACAAAAATTATATTTATACTAAACTGAATTGTTTGAGATCGAACTGTTTATTTGTATAAAAATGGGTTTGGCATTAAATAACCTACAAAACTGGATATGCCATATAACCTAAATAAACAAACAAACCATAAGTATAAATTATTCATATTAAGAATAATCACTTGAAGTTAAACTTGTTTAAAAAGGATTATCATTACTTACTTTAAACCATATAACTGTGTGCAAACAAATTACTATTATTAAAGTAAAATACTTTCATGAAACCATAGAATTGTTAGTATTAGATTAGAATTATTAGTATTAGATTAGAATCAACATATTCTAAACCCCACTAATATAACGAGTTAATACAATACATACAGTTATATATATATATATATATATATATATACTAAATTTATTTTACTACCGTCTTTTGTTAAGTGTGTGAATTTACCCAAACCCTTTCGCCACGTGCAGAATGTGACACAAGGTCATTTTAAAGCGGAGTAAAACCGGTGTGAATTTTGAGTTTTCCTTCTCCAAGTTTGGTTACCTAAATAAGTCTAAATAGCGCACTCTGCCTTACTACTGGTGTGGGGAATCAGATGGATTCATATCTTTATCAAGGGGGTTAGAGTGAAATGAAACGCAATCAGCCTCATCCAGGATTTGAACACAAGACGACTATTCAATTTCCTTAGACGATAACCGTTACGATAAGGTATTTTCTAAGGGTCTGAAAGGTAAATTATTATTTTTAGTTTTTATAGTGCTCTGCTTGCTGACGTTCGAGAAATCTTTTTTTTTTTTTTTTTTCTATTTCCAGGATTTGAACCTGGATCACTGATTCTATTGTTGGATGAGTCTGTTCATTTTTTCTATGTGCCACTTTTCTCAACTCTAAAGAATCGAACCGCTTCTTTATAACATTTCTTGATCATTCCTTCAGGAAAAAATAGAAAGGTGACCGTCGTATTCAAAATGTGACGCCAGACGTCATCAGGAAAGCAGTAAAAATGACTTGGATGAAACCACTGCCGAACATCTCCGAAATTAAAAAGACAGAACTAATAAAACGAAAAAAAGAACAAAGAAATTGGGTTAACGTCGATTCGAGAATAGACAGCAAAGAGTAATTGCTGCAAGAATTGCTGAAAACGACAGGAACTGTTTGACGACACAAACCGGACAGAGAGTGAGAAAGAGATAGAGAGTGAGAGGAAGAGAGAGAGCAAGCGGATGAATGAGTGAATGAGAGAGAGCATGACTAAATACGCCACTCACATAGCATAATCTTTCTGTTGATGTTGGTGCAATGATTAAATATGTACTCGCTGGCATGCCTACTTACATTCAGGGGAAATTTTCTGTCGTATGGAGGGAAAGATTCGAGATGGGCAATTTGCAATACCTACCCAATGAACTCTTCAATTTATTCAGCAATTAACCTGCGGCAGATGAGTTCAGGAAGAACATCAGGCAATACAATTGTTTCTTCCAAATGTCCTGAGGGTAATCCTGAGGGTAATCACTTCGACCGAACTGCGTGGACAGACAGATAAAAATGATACGGCAGTGCAAGATATGCATCTATTCGCTTGAAAATTGGGTCAAAAGATGATCGCAGACCGGGGAGAAACTGTCGCAGACGAAAAGACGGAGAATTCCTTTGGTGCCAAAAATTTTTGCTTTGTTTTTGTTTTTCGTTATTTTTTGTGTTTGTTCTTGTTTTTTTACAGCGAGAAACGGATGTAAACTTTCTATGATTATTGAAGAACAAATCCATACTTATATCAGACATTTAATACCAAATCCGCTTTTTCCTTTTTGTGTTTTATTTCCAATTCTGCGGTCTCAAGTTTAAGTCAAAGCGACTTCTGACACAAAGGCGACAGACTTCTCCGACTATCTCCTTATAAAGCAATAAGGAACAGCTTCCCGGGGCTTAGGAAAGCCAGGACCAGATTTTTTACTACTCTTTCACCCAAAGATGAGGACACGGCTAAGAAAAAGGTAGTCGATTTGGATTCCGAGGTCGAATTGCCGATGTATACGTAAATAAAAAAAAGTCAGTTATTTTGTATAGTGAAATATTCAAAATATTTGTGGTAACAGAGGTTCAATTCTGTAGAGGTAGTTAATGAAAAATACATAATAATATCCGTTCAAATTGGCTAAATTTCCACAAGACATGATAAAACCTTGATATTTTTTGTCATGAAGAAAATAAACATTTTATTTCTTAAAAATGTAGGGGTGTACTTATTTGTGGGCGATAGCGTTCTTTTCCAGAAGAAAAAGTTTTAACACCATCGGTTCTGCGACAAGAAGCATTGAATCCTAAAGATGACTTCATCATCACCAAATCTATTTTTGTATCCATAAATTAGGAAACTTTGGAAAATGTTTTACAACAGTGTATTATGATTGTTTGTTAGGCTACGTTGCTTAGCACTCAGTACTATAAGGTAAGGATCAAGGGCAAAGTGGAGCAATCCAAAGAATGGAGTAGCGTTCTCCCTTACATCTCGGTGTTGTAGCTATTGAAAATGTTACCCTCGACTAAGGTCGCCAACTTTACTTTGCTTGTTAAGCTGACATGAAACCTTATTTCTTCTACGAGTAAGGAAATACGCTTATTCTCTTTAAGGGGAGTCTCCGTAGCGTAGTGGCAAACGAAGCAGACTGTGACATCGTCAATAACAGGAGCTCGAACTCCAGTCACGCTATAACGTTCATTTCAGAACGAGAACAGGTGCAAATCTAACAATCCTTAAACCACATGTGCCACCAAATCTAAAAATCGAAAAGGATCCACGTGTGCAATGGATTACGGAAATAACTTCTCTTTTTTTTAAATCACCAAAATCTAGCAGGCATAAATAGACCGAATCCTCGGTACTAGTCTGTATTAGTCTAGCTGTCGCAGAAGACGAACCAAAAGTATCTCACGATGGTAAATAAGTCTTATCCTCAAAGGAATTTCTGGACTGACACGCAAGTAAGGTTCGGTTCGGTTTCTGTGTTTAATGGCATATCAACCTTTTCAGGTTATTTAATGCCAAAACCATTCACATAAAGAACAGTAGTAGTATTATTTAACCAATAGCTTGGAGGGTAAGGGGGGCTCATACCGTTCCCAAGGATATTTGCCCGAAAGTGAACGTAAGAGCACGACTGGAGTACGAACTCGCTTACTACGATTCCGCAGTTCATCGCTTTAACCATTACACCACGAGGACAACGCCTACGCAAGAAAGCATTTAAAAAGAATACTAAAACATTTACATAGACTTTACACATACAAAGATTTTAATAGTCATGCAACTTATCTGTTGTAACCTGGTGCTTATAACGAAAAAGAATATATAAAACGACAACGTCTATTTAAACTCGAACCCCTGTTGTTTGGGAAAGGTATCGATGATGCCAATGATAGTGATGAGATAAATAGTATTGCTACGGGTCTTCTATAAGGATGGCTTTGGCGTTAAATAACTGATAAAGATTAATATGCCTTTAAAAAAACAATCTAAACTTTTTCTTTTGATAGCGAAAATTATATGCTTCATTTGAACAGCACCGAATAAAATTTCAAGCATTTGGTTATTCATCTTTAAGTATCACTTTCATTCAATGTCCAATGACGGGAGTCGACTGAAAATTTCATAGTCTGACAAAGATACACTCAGTGAATATAATCATATGAGGTTTAATTTTCTTGCGGTCCACACACTTCATCCATCGGTGTTGCAGAAATTGGATCCAATTGATCAAAAAGTTATCAACAGCTGATAAGACATAATCACACGAACTTTTCAGCCCATGAACGTTTTAGCCCATTCTCGTAAAGTGCATCTGGTGGTGAGGCTCCAGTTCTAAAGCTCTGGGGAGTATGGATTACATCTTCATTGCCATTACTTCCAGATCCACTCTGACCTGGAATTCTCATACCTCATCTATGGGTCAAAGAGATCTTTGAAAATAATTTGTATTTGGTCGGATAATTTCATAGCATATATTATATATTATATGTATTAAGAATAATTACTCGAAACTATAAGTGTTTACTCAAAATTATTTGGGGGTTCCCTCGTGGTATAATGGTTGGACTACGGAATCGTAGTAAGCGAGTTCGTACTCCAGTCGCGCTATTACGTTCACTTTCGGGCAAATACCCTTGGGAAAGGTATGAGCCCCCTTATCCTCCCAGTTATGGGTTACATAGTACCACTACTGTTCTTCTAGGAGAATCGCTCTGGCATTAAATAACCTACAAAGGTTAATATGTCATTAAAAACAAATAAACCAAACTAAACCAATCAAAATCATTATTAGTCATGTGAAACCATTTAACAGTATGCAAACAAATGATTATTATTAAGAAATTATCCTTACTTTAAACCTTACATTGTGTAAAAATTATTCCTATTAAATAAGAATACATGCTACCATATAATTGTGCAAACAAATCATTACAGTTAAAATCAAATAAAAAAGTGCTATTATAAAAAAATTGCAATAGAACTTTGAAAATTAGTTATGATTGTAAGAAAATAGAATATAAGATAAAATTGATTTGATAAATGATTAATTTCAAAATAAAATTGATGACTAATTTGATGAAGGATTAATTTAATCAGAATCTAATTAGAATAAATAGTTAAATAAAATTCAATATTATACAGTCTTAAATAAAGAGATTGATATGCTGTAAAACAAACAAAACCAACTTAGAAGCATCCAAGGGTGAGGCTCCAGTTCTAGAAATCTGCTAAGTGTAAAGTCACCCTTAGTTGCCATTACCCCAAGGTCCACTCTAATCTGAAGTGGTAGTACCGCTCAGCGTCAAATCTAGGGGATAAATACATGTTTGAAAATAATAATAATAATAATAATAATAATAATAATAATAATAATAATGACAATATTTGAAACTGACCAGCTCTCTTGAAAATCAGCATTCATGAAGGTTACAATTATACCGATCGTGATTGGTGCTTTTGGTACAGTCACCAAAGGATTAATAAAGGAACTAGATGACTTAGAAATAAGAGGACGAGTGGACACCATCCAAACTACTACATTACTGAGAACGCCAGAATACTGAGAAGAGTCCTGGAGACTTGAGAAGACTTGCAGGAATAGATGATAATAATCATATTTACTCCTTGAGAAATTTTCACATCAGCGTTACCTTATGGTCTTTCACTGGAGTTTGAGTGACAGCAAGTCACTTCAAGTCTCCAGGACAATTCTCATTATTCTGGCCTTTCTCACTAATGCAGTAGTTTGGATTGTCTCCACTCGTCCTCTTATTTCTAACTCCTCCAGTCACTTTATTAATCCTTCGGTGACTGTACCAGGAGCACCAATCACAATTGGTATAAGCGTCTCTTTCATTTTCCACAGTTTTTTTTTTTTTCAATTCCCTATCAAGGTAAATGGACTTATACTTCTTTTCACTTTCTTTCAATATTACTCTATGATTTGCCGGGACAGCAAAGTTCACAATTTTGCAAGTTCTCTCTTTTTTTTTTTTTTTTTTTTTTTTTGTTGATTATTATAAGGTCTGGTCGTCTGGCCGAGATTACATGATCCGTTTGTATGTCAAAATTCCATAGGAGTTTCTGTGTCTCATTCTCCAAGACAGATGTTGGGTTGTGTATATACCATTTGTTCGTATGGTCAAATTTAAATTTCTTGCACAATTCCCCGTGAATCACCTTGACCACACAGTCGTATCTATTGTTATTATTATTATTTTACTCCTTAGAATGTTTTTCACACCAGCGTTTGCTGATGGTCTTTCACTGGAGTCTAAATGACAGCAATCTCCTCAAGTCTCCTCAGTATTCTGGCTGATCTCAACAATAGTTTACACTCGCCCTCTTAGTTCCAAGTCCTCCAGTCTCTGTACCAATTCATTGGTGACTATATCTAGTGCGCCAATTACAGTTGGTATCACCGTCACTTTCATGTTTCATAGTTTTTTTTATCTCTAGCAAGGTCAAGATACTTATCTCTCTTTTCGATTTCTTTTAGTTTTATCCAGAACGGAAAAGTTCACTATTCGGCAGTTTCTCTTCTGTTTTCTTTTTCTTTTTTTATTGTTGTTGTTGACAAACACTAGACCTGGTTGTCTGACCGAGATAAGGTAAACTATTTGTATCTCAAAATTCCAACGAATTTTGTGCGTCTTATTTTCTAGGATGGATTCCGGGTTGTGCATATATCATTTGTTCGTATAGTCTAATTTAAACTTCTTGCATAATTCCCAGTGGATTACATAGCCCACCCAGTCATGTCTAGTCTTATACTGCCTTTGAGCTAATTCACTGCATTCGCTCATTATACGATTGATCGTTTCGTCTCTGTTACCACATAATCTACATTTGCTATTTTGTTGCGTCTTGTCTATTCTTGCTTTGACATAGTTTTTATGGCGTTGTTTTGTGCTGCTATCAGAAGAGTTTCAGTTTCTCTCTTAAGGTTTCCCTTTCTTAGCAATATCTAAGTTTTCTCACGTGAGATTTATTATTTTTATTATTATTATTATTAATATTTAGTCCTTTAGAGTTTTTCACATCAGCTAAGGCTGATGGTCTTTCACTAGAGTTTGAGTGACAGCAAGTCTCCTCAAGTCTCCAGGACTCTTCTCATTATTCTGGACGTTCTCAATAATGCTGTCGTTTGGATGGTCTCCACTCGGCCGCCAACTTCCAAGTCTTCCAGTCCCTTTAATAACCCTTTATATACTGTACCAAAAGCACCTTTCACAATTAGTATAATTGTCACCTTCATATTCCACAGCTTTTTCAATTCTCTTGCAAGGTCGAGGTATTTATCCTTCTTTTCATATTCTTTCAGTTTTATTCTGTGGTCAGCCAGAACAGCAAAGTCGACAATTTTGCCAATTCTCTTTTTTTTGTTGTTGTTGTTGTTGTTGATTATTATAAGGTCTGGTCTTCTGGCCGAGATTACATGATCTGTGTGTATGTCAAAGTCTCATAGGAGTTTATGTGTGTCATTCTCTAGGTCAGGTGCTGGGTTGTGCATATACCATTTGTTCGTATGGTCAAATTTAAATTTCTTGCACACCTCCCCGTGGATCATCTTGCTGACCCAGTCGTGTCTAGTCTTATACTCCTTCTGTGTTAACTTGCTGCATTCGCTCATTATGTGATTGATGGTTTCATCTTTGTCACTGCATAGCCAACATTTGCTATTTTGTTGCGTCTTACCTATTCTCTTTTTGATATGATTGGTTCTTATGGCGTTGTTTTGTGCTGCTATAAGGAGACATTCTGTTTCTCTTTTAAAGTTTCCTTTTCTTAGACAGGTCTAGGTTTTGTTATGTGAAATGTAGTTTAAAACGCCCATAGAGTTGTTTTTCTTCCCATTTTTGTTTCCTAGTAATTTTCATTCTGTTGTCCATCGTGTTGTCAGTATCGTTTCTGATGGCTGTAAACAATCCTCCTTCGTGTTTTCCTATTTAGTCATCGAATCGTTGTATTAATGCGTCAACGCTGTCTTCGATGCTGGCAAGTCCTCTTCCTCCATATTTTCTTGATATATATAGTCAGTCAACATCGTCTATGGGATGTAATGCCTTATGCATGGTTTCTTGTTCTTTGGTCCATTTGTTTAAGTTCATCTCTGGTCCATTTCAGAAAGGGTCCCGAGTATCTAACGAGGGGTACAGCCCAGGTATTCATTCCCTTGATAAGGTTTCTACTAGAGAGTTTTGTCTCGAGTAGTTTTCTAGTTCTCCTGCAATATTTTTTTTAATTTTGTTCCTTCATTTCAACTTGTTTGATGGTGTCAGCCTCCAAGATGCCCAAGTATTTGTAGGTTTCGTTTTCTCCGAGCGTTCTAATCTTTATTATTATTATTATTATTGTTGTTGTTGTTGTTGTTGTTGTTTCATTCCTGGCGAATTTCACACCATTTTTGGTGGTTTTTCTCAGGGTCCTGAGTGGCAGCAAATCTTTTCAGGTCTCCAAGACTCTTCTGAGTATTCTAGCCAATCTTAATAATGCTGCGGTCTGTATAGTCTGGATTATATATCTGATTTCCAATTCCTTCTCTCATTTTTCCAAGCTTTTGAGGACCGTTCCAAATGCTCCAACTACAATGGATATCATTGTCACTTTCATCTCCACAGCTTTTTCAACTTTCTTGCAGGATCCAAAAATTTGTCTATCGTTTTGTTTGCTTTCATTTTCACTCTGTGGTTGGCTGGAATACCAAATTACACAAAATGATAAATTTTTTCCTTCTTATAATTTAACATTAGGTCTCGTCTTCTGGCTGAGATAGGGTGATCCATTTGTATCTCAAAATCCCTAAAAATTTTATACGTCTCATTCTCTAGGGCAGATTTTGGGTTGTGCATATACCATTTTTTAGCATGGTCAAATTCTAATCTTTTGCACACTTCCCTGAAGATCACCTTTCTCACCCCGTCGTACCTAGTCTTGTATTCCTTTTATTCAAGTCTACGATATTCGCTTATTTTGTGATTAAACATCTCATAACTTACACTTACTATTTTGTTAGGTGTAATCAATTTTTGCCTTCATGTAATTAATTCTTACGCCATTATTTTGTATTGATTTTTAATGAGATTCATTTTCCCTCAGGAGATTTCCCTTTTTAGCCATGAACAGGTCATTTCATCTACCATCTCCTTGAAGCATCCATACAATTGTTTTTCTTCCTATCTTCATTTTCAAGAATATATTGTTTTACTCTTGTTACTGGCTGCTTCATTTTGTCTTTTTTTTTTTTTTGCTCTTTTGTGTGTATTCCTTGAGTCCACAATGCTACCTAGTCAAAGTCTGTCTTTTCTTGATATTAATATTGTTATCATTAATGATTATAATAAATAAGATTAACTGAAGCCATATGCAAACATGCAAACAAATGATTTTTGTTATTAAATAGGAATAGTTATTTGAAATATCTAAAACCAAATAATGTTGCGCAAATTATTAGTATTAGATAGGAATACTTGAAATGATGTGCAAATTACGGTGTGTAATGGGTAAATTGTCCTCATTTTATATTACTAATTTCGTGCATGAGCTTGGTTTTAGTTTTTGTCGACTGTTCAGGAAACTAGAGTTGGTTGGTTGGGGTTTTATGGCATATCAACCTTTGTAGGTTATTTAACGCTAAATCCATTATTATACAAATAATCAGTTCTAATGCAAACAATTCAGTTTTGCATAAGTACGCAGTTTAGTTGTATTTGACTCATAGATAGAACCCTATCAGGTGCTACCACTCCGGGGCAGATTGGTCTTGGAACCAATGGCAATGAAGGGGTACTCCGTATTCCCTAAAGCTCCAGCATTACTGGAGCCTCACAATCAGATTGTTTAGTGTCATATCCAGGATACTCGTTGAGGAAGTCTTATCCCTCTGCAGAGATGCAGTCGGTGTATTCTACAGCCCCAGCCGACCGGGCAAAGAGTCAGTTGGGTTTTTCTGCGGAAAGCAGAGCCATGACACAATTCACTGCTCCAAAAATTTGGAAAAGGCTAGCAGTACTACCTGTCATTAACTTCTGCAGTTTCAATACAAAGATTTTAATCTGTATGGTTGTCAATCTGAGGACAGGGCAGAGGATTCTGAAGGTGTTTGATAAGTTCAATGGTGCTTACTAAGATAAGAAAAGAACCCCCGAATTTCTTTGTGAGATCCACGTCATAATGGTCAATGGTCCCTGCAAGTCAATCAGGTCTACAAACAGGGACATGCGAGCATCTGAGTTTTGTTTCGCAAGGTGCAATGTGAACTACGCTTGCTTTGCCGAGTCTCCCGACACGAAGGCAGGTGACCTTACTGGTTATTGATTCACTAGACTCAAAGGCCTAGAGAAATGTTAATCTATACTTATCGTTGTTTGCTACCCAGTACGAATGCCAGCCGCTTGGTTGAATCCACTTCTGGTCTGGAGACTAAAACCGATTGCCGAAGCAGCCAAGTGATTCCTGTGTGCGAGAAAACTGGTTTCATTTCCATAAGCGAAGTTTAGAATCTCATAAAGTTCTACAAGCACTTTACTTTTAACAGCTGACTAATGTGTATTTAAATTTGAATTCGAGCATTATGCTGGTCGTAATTTATTTAGCTTTTTGCTTAGATGTGGCATAAGGTCATATGAATGGATCATCCAGTGAGACTCGAACTCACTCGTGTAGGTTTGCTAGTCTAGCTTGCCAAACATTAGATCTCCAGAGGCATCTAAGACTTGTGCTGGTATTTGTTTGAGAAAATACAAATTGCAAAGTAATTCTTAAACATTGACTGATTCCATTGTTTTCCACTACTTATTATTTATTTGTCGAGCGCAAAGGTCTAGTAGAAAAGGAGCTCAAATATAGAGACAGGAAGGCTTTTTGCGTTAGAATGGGGTAACACTCAGAAGGCACTGATTTCCTCCTTCCTCCTTATCACAAGATCATAGAAGAACGATACACAACAAAAAGTCACCAGGGACAGCGCTTCCCAGGAGACTTTTTAGCGCCACGTTCAGAGAACAGTGCGTAATGTCCTCATCATGGTGAGTCATCCGCACAAAACAATCTGACATTCGTGCGATTCAAACATTAGAAATGATCTTCAACTGTATGACCTTGTTACGGGAAGTGCCCGTGGTGTAATGGTTATCGTCGTAGGAAATGGACACGGCGACACGAGTTCAAATCCTGGACGAGACTGATTGCATTTCACATAGCACTAATACTCTTAGGAAAGGTATGAATCCAATTATTCTCCCTCCTGCTATAGATAAATAGTAGGGCAGACTAGGTTCTTCAGCCTTGGTGAGGCATCTAGTCTAGGAGAAAGAAAACTCTGAATTGAAACCTTTTAAACTCCGCTTAAAATTGACCTTGTGTCTTATCCTGCCCGAGCGGAGGCGTGGGTAAGTATGGTATGACCTTGTTATTAACTAAACTTTGCTTAGTCTGGCACAGTAGCTGCTATTGCAGATATGTATAGGTTATCAAACAATGTCAACTTAAAAATGCTACGAGCTATATTGAAAAAATCCTGGAAGCAACATCCCACAAAACAGCAGCAGTACGGCCACTAACCTTCCATCTCTAAAACCATCTAAATAACGCTAACAAGACCTGCGGGACATTGCTGGAGAAATAAAGACTAACTCATTAGCGACATTCTCCTATGGACTCCTCCAAACGAGTCTGCAAATATTGGACAACCAACAAGAACTCATATATAACAGCTCTGTACGGACACATGATGTAGTCTAGAAGATCTGCCGGAAGCGATGGATGATAGAGACGAATGGTGAGAGAGTCCGAGAAATCCATGCTAACGGTCTGACATGATGATGATGAAGGCTGGTTTGGATTCAAACTTTTCCTTTTCCTTTTCCTAGACTGGTTGCCTAACCAAGACTAAAGAAAGCAGCCTGCCCAGTTATTCTCCCATAGATCGAGGAAGAAATGGATTCATGCCTTTTGCAAGGGTATTAGTGCAAAGTGAAATACAAACGAGGCTCGTCAAGGATTTGAACTCGGGTCACCGATTCCATTTTCTGCGCGAAGGACTCACAAGTTGTGGGAAATTATTCAAAAGAAGGTTACAGGAAATAGGTAGAAATATATCTGGTAAAACAAAATGCTCTGTTTTTTAAAGGCTGCTCTTTCAGGACTGCCTCAACTGCTGAAGCTGTTTAAATGTTATCTGAACGCAGAAATATGCCCGTATATCAAGTCGATCCAATAAGTGCGCAAAATAAAACGAAGAGGGAAAATTATCTGCCAAATTTTGGAGCAGGTAAAATCAAACTGCACATGACATACAACAGTTGGATCGATACTGGGACTTCCAATACCTGAAATGCAGCCAGTCGGTGTTCACTTTCAAGTGCACCTTCCCTAACAGCATCAGCATTATACTGTTGTGCAAGTGAATAATGATTGACAAGAATTACTTTAGTTGAGTTCAAGAAACTGCACTCCCGATCAATTTGTAGGAACTCGGTACTATATGCATATTCTTAGAATCTACACTTGTACTGAAAAGTGGTATAAAAGAAGGAAGCAGAGGAAATGAGTTGAGGAATATCCCTCCATTTTAAAATCAAAATTCTGTATCTAGAGTCGACGGTTTCTCCTAGTATTTGATACGGTTTGTTTATAGCATAAAAGGGTTTGTATCATTTGAAATACTGAGAATACATGATGAAGCGCAATGCTATCGTGTCATTGAAACAAGAGTCGGCATCCCGAGTTCGAATCCTGGTTTAGCTTGGTTTAAATAACCCACGAAGGTTGATAGGCAATTGTTTTAATGACCTATAAGCCTCCGTGGGTAATTTAATGCAAAAGACATTCTTGTAGCACAACAGTAGTACTATTATTCAATCCACAATTAGAGGGGTTCAGAGTTTCTTACCTTTCCCAAGGCTATTAATTTAAAAGTCAACGTACGTGCGCTAAGGGAGTTCAGACTCGTTTACAACGATATCATAGTCAAGTGCGTAAGCTACTATCCTACGGGAACTACCCTTCACGCTAACACTCTAGAAAAAGACATTAATCTAAAAAAAAAGTACGTAGCAGTTTCAGAGCAGCGCTAGTTTAAAAGCCGAAATTTAAAATAACACGACTGCAGTACTATGGCGGTTATCTGAGTTTCACGAATACTCACGATTTCAGGCGGAAAATGGTGTCTTCAGGGGGTTATCTTCCTTATTAATTTTTTAAAAATTAATCACGTGATACGATGAGAGTACATGTAACAAAAAACAATTTTTCTTTCTTTTGAAGAAATTCAGAATTTTAAAATTATATATATATATATATATAGTTTCGTTTGGTTTAGTTTGGTTTTATGGCAAATCAACCATTTTAGGTTATTTAATGCCAAATCCTTTTACTATATATATACTGAATATATGATTTAAAAAACATTTTGTAGACAACATCTTTAAAAAAGTCTGAGGTTTTTTTATCACTCAGGTTAATAGTTTCATTTATTTCTATCAAATAATTCAAACAATTCTATTTACTTTTAATCATTTGCTTGCATACAGTGAAGTGGGTGCAACACTAATGATTCTATGCAACATTACACATTTGTTTGCACACAGTTAAATGGCTCCAAGTATTGCTATGTATCACTAATAATTAAATTAAACATCAATCATTTGTTTACACACGGTTAAATGATCACACAGTTCTATTTCAAACAATTCAGTTTAGCATATTTACTTTTTTTTACACGCAGTTAAATGTAAAAACAATTCTGTTTAGCATAAGAACACACTTTAAATGTCAAATAGTTCTATTTGACCCATAAATAGGACCCTATCAGGTGCTTCCACTCCGAATCAGAATAGACCTGGCAATGAAGGGGACTTGGCATTCCCTAAAAACACCAGCATTACTGGAGCCTCAACATCAGGTTGTTTAGAGTCATAACAGGACACTCATTGAGGAGGTCTTTTCCCACTTCAAAGATGCAGTTTATGTATTCTGCAGCACAGGCCTATAGGGCCATATATATATATATATATATATATATATGTGTGTGTGTGTGTGTGTGTGTGTGTGTGTGTGTGTGTGTGTGTGTGTGTGTGTGTGTGTGTTTATACCTCCAGGCTCTTAATCTGGTCATATATAAAGGGTGTTTGTCTAAGTGCCTACTCTTTGGGCACTAATTCTGTTTTTTTATTCAAAAAGTTGCTTACTTTTGGGTACTTCAATATACATAGTTGTTCTTCAAGATACTGCAAACTTCTCTTTTTACCAAGTCTATAAGTTGCGTTCTTTTTCACAACTTTCCATTAAATGACTGGAGATTGACCTGTTTGGTTTTTAACTTTTACTTTCACTTTCACTTTCTTCCTATAATACAGTGTTGAGACAATACCTTTTATTTGAAAAACTTAATTATAAATGTAGCCTTCTCAGTAAGACTTAGAATACGCTGACTGTATCCCTTGCAGAGAGATAAGAGCACCAAGGGTACCGGCGGTATAAGTCTAAACTGCATACGATGGTGAGACTCTAGTTTTGGAGTATTTGTTCATTGCTATTACTCCCAGGCCCTCACTGACCCAGACTGGTAATATCTATTACGGTCCCATCTACAGGTCGAATAGTTATGCTTAAAAATCATTTCTCTTCGATAGGGCCATGTGCTAAAAAACTCTTAAGAAACTGCACAAAAAGTATACAAATACATTTACAATAAACGCAATTCCCTAACTTCTTGGCATGAAATATCCCTTAATGAGTTGACATGCCATTAAAATCAATCAATCAAATTATAATCTTTTTTTTTCTCCATTTAATTCTTCGGGTCCAACGTAGAATTTTTCACTATTATCTTTAATAATCGCTTTGTTGTTTGCAGATAATGTTGTTTGCAGATAATTTCCATTGAAAATTTGGTTCCTTTAACGGCACATCAACATTCGGGGATTATTTAATGCTAAAACTCTTCTTGCAGAAGAATAGCAATGATACTATTTAAACCATAGCTTGGGAGGTCTATTATTTTCCTCAAGGGTAAGTGAACGTAACGGCGCGACTTGAGTTCGAACTCGCTTACTCGTCCGCCACACGTCCATCAAGTTAACCATTATGCCACGGAAACTTCCTCCCATACAACAGATACCTTTCTCTATCATTTCAGTTGAACCCAGAATTTATCCGGTTTTGTTTTATTTATCTTGCTGTTTTTTTTTTTATTTGGGGAGGGGTCGATTTTTATCTTATCTTTGATAATTATTTGGTGTATATCATTCAAGAAAGAATAGATTTGAATATGAAACCGAATGTTAAACAAATAAACTTCCTTGACGTTAAATTCAATCGAGTTAATGACAGGTCATGATATTTGTTTTAATGGCATATCAACCTTTGATGTTTATTTAATACCAAATCTTGTTTATGCAACTGATTTGTAAGCGAATAGTTGTAGATAATTTTATCTTTAGATGAGTTAGAGCTCATTTGTTTGCACACATTTAAATGGCTTCAAGTATAGTAAATGATTAAATAGTTCTGTTTGACAGAGAGTTAGGAGGTGCCAGTGGTGTAATGGTTATCGTCGTAAGAAATGGACACGGCGACACGAGTTCAAATCCTGGACGAGACTAACTGCATTTCACATAGCACCAATACCCTTGGGAAAGGTATGAATCCAATTATTCTCCCTCTAGCTATGGGTAAATAGTAGGGCAGACTGGGTTCTTCAGCCTTGGTGAGGTAACTCGTCTGGTAGAAGGAAAACTCTGAATTCAAACCTGTTAAACTGACCTTGTGTCATATCCTGCCCGAGCGGAGGGGTTGGGTAAATATGGATAGTTGGAAACCTAACAGTAGTGCCTGTTAGGGTCCTTTCTGTTGGTTAAATTGACCTATCTAATCATTTACTATACTTGAAACAGGAAGTAATAATTTTTTAAAAAGTCTACTCAATTTCCTAAATCTTCAAGTACTGGATCCTTACAATCAAATGGTTTGGTGTCTTACCCACTTTTCAGCACTAGAAAAAAATTACATGACGGTGTCCTGTAAGCAAAAACTCTCAACAGGCAATTACAAGATCATATCGATGGCCATAGGTTGACATCAAGAGTAGAGTCGGTCTCATATCTTGCATCAAAACCTAAGGAATTTTAATAACGTGGCATCTATAAATTTGTTGACAAATGGAATGAAGTTCTAGACAACAACGGAAGTTATGCTAATGATTGAAGATTTCTAGGGGCATGTTTTGTTTGTTTGTTTTTGTTTTTTGTTTTTATTTTTTCATATATAATATATACTCTAAAATCGTTTCAATCTAATATAAATCTATCGCTTACAGGTAAACTACAAACTCATGCAAAATTAAAAAACTTCGATAAGGCGAAAACAAAATACAAAGCCACTTTAAACAATAATGAACACAATGCCAAATTGAATTATATTTGCCACAATAGCGAAAACAATGGAACACGCCTAAGAAATAGTAAAAAAAAAAATAATATGGTTTAACCCACGCCTCAGAAAAAGTATTAAGACAAATGAAGGAAGATATTTTCCCATTTAATCGAAAAACATTTCGCTAAATCTACGATACTCAATAAACTGTATTACAAAACAATTTAAAAATAAGCTATTGTTGCATGAATGATATGCTTAAACGAATTCGCAAACATAACATAAACATCTTAAAAGGATAAGACAATAGCCAAAAATGATGGATGCAACTTAACTGTCCTTTTAATGAAAATCCTCTTCCAGACAATGTGATATACAATGCAAATTGTAAAAAGAATGATGACGACGATAATAAATAAACCTACATTGCAGCCAGAAAATTAAATTCGAAAAAAAATTTATAAGTTGTAAAAATTACAGTTTTTTAAATAACAATATAGAACTATGGATTGAAAGGGAAAACGGAAACACTCGGCTTACCAATTACCAATTATTGTAAAAAAATAAAAAAATAAAAAAAGGTCTCAGCGCATAGAGATGTTTAAAAAAATTGTAGATGGGCTTCGAAGATGAACTATTCATATTGGAGAAAACAAGAAGTCAGAGTTTCTTACCTTTTCCCAAGGCTATTAATTTGAAAGTCAACGTTGAATAAGAAAATTGAATTTGTGTCCAAAGTAAAGGTATATAAGTAAATTCTTTTTATGCCATTTAACCGCAGATTATTATTATGAAGATGTATGTATATATAAAAAAGATTTTATTGGTCCAATGAGAGAAAGGAAATAGATACTTTAAAAGGAATAGGTCTACAAGAGAATTTGTTTTTAGGTTAGAATAATGAATAACCTAAAAACTAATTCTCTTGTGGACCTATTCATTTTAAAGTATATATATATATGTGTGTGTGTGTGTGTGTGTGTGTGTGTGTGTGTGTGTGTGTGTGTGTGTGTGCGCGCGCGCGCAATTCTGACGAAAGTTTAACTCTAAAAGCGTTTTCAATTGGTAAAATATTCATAGTGCTCTATGTACAAAAATGCAGAGCAATGCCCAAGAATTTTTAAGTATGAAATAAAAAAAAGGGAAAAAAAACTTATGACTGAGTTTCACGTTTTAAGTATCTGACAGATTTAATTGAAAAAATAAAGTACAGATATATATATATATATATATATATATAGGTTGAAGATAGATAGATAGATAGATAGATATGTCACATCTGATGGTAAGGTGAGTAAAAATCATTTGTTTTTGGTTTTATTCAGCTCTACAGGCCAATTTTCATGATGCAATTAGGTTCTTTGTGGTAAAACTCGTAAGAGAAGGCCAGGGGAGAGTCCTGAAAAATATGCTTGACATAGAAAATATCACTATAACAATCTCACAGAGAGAAAAAAAAAGTTAATTGACAATAATCAAAGATTGAATTAAATGTATCAGATTAACATTCGAAAGCTGAATTGTTTTGCGTGTTAATATTTACAATCAACGTCCAACTTTCAAAATAATTAAGGCTTTTTAATTGGTTTGAGTTGGTTTAGTTTCTTTTTTCATTGGTATATCAACCTTCGTGAATTATTTAATACCAAAGCCATCGTTGTAGAAGAACAACAGAGAGATATTATTCTATAAATAGTTGGGAGGATAGGAGAGTTCATACATTTCCCAAATCTAAAATTGAACGCAAGAGAACGACTGGAGTTTGAACTCACTAACAACAATGTTGCAGTCCAGCTATTTAGATGATATGGAAGCTCCCCTCAGGCTTTCTATTATTTCGCAATCAAACTTTGTACATTGTTTATATGCTTCAGGGAAATTCTGATGCTTGGAATACGGAAATTAACGTCCGTTACCTTTTAATATGGACTGAACAATAATAATAATAATAATAATAATAATAATAATAATAAGAAGAAGAAGAAGAAGAAGAAGAAGAAGAAGAAGAAGAAGAAGAAGAAGAAGAAGAAGAAGAAGGTAACGATAACTATAATAGTAATTATAATAGTAAAAATAACATGAAATTAATTCTTGCTAAATTATGATTTTTTTTTTCATTTTGTTCTATTTTATTTTTTAGATTGATTATCGATGGCTGTGTGGAAATTAATTTGACAATATTTTTACCAATAATATTCAACTATAATTTTAACTATAATTTAGCAATAATTTTTACTCCAGTTAAGTATATTTTTCTTTACATATCATAAAAGTTTATTTTTTTTGTTTGTTTTGTTTTTTCATATTAGCACATTAATAGTAAGAATAGTAGTGATGAGAACAGAATATCTCAGTTGAACCAGAAAGCTACTCGAGACAAAACTATGTTGCTGAAACCTAATCAAAGGAATGAATACATGGGCTGTTCTCTTCGTAAGATATTCGGGACCATTCTTGAAGTGAACCAGAGAAGAACTTAAGCAAATGGACCAAAGAACAAGAAAATTAATGACCATACATAGGGCATTACATCCTAGATATGACGTTAATAGACTATATGTATCAAAAGAAAAGAAGGAGGAACAGGACTTACCAGCATTGAATATAGCATTGACGCATCGATACACCGACTCGAAAACTACAAAGAAAAGCGCCGAGAGGGACTGATAACAGCTACTAGAAACAATAGACTAATTAGCAACATCTCACACGGGAAAACATGGACGTTGCTAAGAAAGGGAAACATTAAGAGAGAAACGGAATCTCACCTAATAGAAGCACAACACAACGCTATAAGAACCAATCATATCAAAGCGAGAATAGATAAGACGAAACAAAATAGCAAATGTTGGTTATGTGGTGAGAGAAACGAAACAAGCAATCACATGATCAGAGAATGCAGCAAATTGGCACAGAATGGGTATAAGACTAGACACGACTGGGTGAGCAAGGTGATCTACTGGGAGTTGTGCAAGAAATTTTAATTTGACCATACGAATAAATGGTATATGCACAACCCAGCACCTGTCCTAGAGAATGACACATAAACTCCAATGGGACTTTGACGTACAAACGGATCACCTAATTTCAGCCAGACGACCAGACCTTATAATAATCAAGAAAAAAGAACTTACAAAATTGTGGACTTTGCTGTCCCAGCTGACCACAGTGTAAATTTGAAGGAAAATGAAATAAATGATAGTACCTCGACCTTGGTAGAGATTTGGGAAAACTATGGAATGTGAAAGTGACAATTATACCAATTGTGATTGGTACTTTTGTTACAGTCACAAAAGGATTATAAAAGGAACTGGAGGACATGGAAATAAGAGGAAGAGTGGAGACCATACAAACTACTACATAATTGAGAACAGCCAGAATACTGAGAAGAGTCCTGGAGACTTGGAGACTTGCTGTCACTCAAACTCCAGTGAAAAAACCATCAGCTAACGCCGATGTGAAAAACTCTCAAATAATAATAATAGGAATCTCATCAAAGGTACAAATGTCTGAGCAGTCTCACTTGTAAGAAACTCGGTACCATTCCTAAAATGGACGAGGGAAGAACTCGGACAAATAAACCAGATTATAATAAAACTAAAGACGACGCATCTCAGAGATGACATAGATAGGCTATATATGCAACGAAAAGAAGGAGGAAGAGGCCTCACCAGCATTGAAGATAACATAGATAAATCAATTCGACGACTTTAAGGTTTAAAAAAAGGGACCAAGAAAGACTAGTTGCAGCGACCAGAAATAACACAAAATGTATCAACCGAACATTAAAAACTAGAAAACAGAAATGGCAAGAAAAACGATCATATGGATATTTCAAGCGACAAACTGAGGAAATCTAACATGTCTTCGACATGGCTACGGTTAGGAAACTTTAAGAGAGAAACTGAACCTCTCTTCTAACAGCAGCAAGATTCATACATTAAAGCAAAAATTGATTAGACGCCACAAATAGCAAATCTATCATCGTTTCTGGTAGAATGGGATTCGTAGATAACCATGCCACTAAAAAGAGTAACCAATTTGAAGAATTGTTTGTTTGTTTTTTTATTGGGGGGGCGGTTTTCATATTGACAATCGGCGGAACAACTTTTTACTGTTATCGCTCACAATTCACACATTAGGGCATCGAGCTAATTCTAGTGACATCAGAGAACTTTTGTATCGTGACAAGATTAGTTTCTAAATCTCAATGCCTACAAAACTCCTACCATCGAGGTATAAGAAACGGGGTGATTTTTAGATGAGTATTTCGGCATTTTTTTAATGTACATGATAAATGGTTGTAAATATATGTATATGTATTTACCCAACCTCTCCACAACAAGCAGGGTGTGACACAAGGTCAACTTTTGAATAAAAGCAGCCTCGTCCAAGATTTGAACTCGGGTTACCGTATCCATTTTCTACAAGGTTGACTTTTGCAACATGAATGCTTTCCCAAAAGCGGCGTACAAGTTGATCTAGCATATAAAATCGATCAAAATTCAGGGTTGGACTTACATATCCTGTATAGGTCAACCCCCAAACATTCAGTAGGCTACTGGTTGGCGAAAACTAACCAAATAGACCTAAACGAGGAGAGACTTTGATAACCTGTAGCAAAAGCATATAATAAGGTCAAATTACAAACATCAAGACATTTACTGTGATTCATTTCTTTATGTGGGTTATTATATGTAATTCAGGTTATTATACACCCCTAGACAAAAATATAAGACCACCCTCAAAAATGAAGGAAAAAATATTGTTTACAATTTTTAAAATAGGAAAATCAGATATATGAAAGATAAGGCATAAAGACAATTACATTTAAAATATGAAGAAATTTCAATTCATTTTCTATATGTATATTTGAATTTATACTTAATTTTAAAATGCTGTTCTGACATAAATATAAGACCAATGAACAGAACTAAAGAATATAAAGGCAAATTTTTTTCTAATATTTTGTAGATCCCCCGTTAGCTTTGATAACCTTTAAAATTCAGTTAGACATACTATCAACTAGTTTCTGAAGTTGAACTGAAAGTATTTTCCCGTGTGTCTAAGATTGCGTCGACCTCCTTCATAAACTTTTTCAACAATCAATCCTCACAAATTTTCTATAGGAGTGAGGTCTGGAGAGCACGCTGGGTTGTCAAGAAGTCTTATTTTTGTTCAAGCAATGATGCATTGTGGATAGCAGCATTATCTTGCTGAAAGATTCATTCTTCTCCGCATAGACGACGCCCTTCTTATGCGAGAGATAAATCAATCAGCATCTTCTCCTAATCTGTTGCACTTCGTCGACCACTGACAAATTGTAGTTTTCCTGAAGAGATCCTCCTCCACTATACCTTCGTGAGTAATTCTCTTCTGGAAAATATTTTGCGTACCAGGACTTCTGAAAGCCATCTACACCGTCTAAATTGAATTTCTTTTCGTCCGAGAAAAAAACTTTTCACCATTCTTTAGCTCTCATGGTTTGATATTGACGTGCATATTCCAGTCGTTTCTCCTTGTGTTTCATTGTTAACCTTGGACAATGAGTTCTTTTCTTATGCTTAATTTTTTCGTTGTTTAAATGCTTTCTAATTGTTTTAGTACTGCAAGGAGCATCCACAAGAGATTTCAATATTTTTGATGTTGACGAAGTTTCCTTTTTTACTTTGCGAACAACTCTTCCCTTGAATTGTGGTGATTATTTTTCTCGCCATCCAGTCGGTTTTCTGGTTCCATACTTATTTGGACATTTCAAGTGGTTGCAGATAACGGTTTTACTGTATCTTAAGGCCTTCGAAATTTCTCTCTGGGATTTTCTGACTCTATTCAGAATTGTAATCTTGCCTTTCCTAAATTTAGATGAATCAATTCCTTTAGCCATTTATATTTTTAGTATTTTAAGTATCACAGTTTTAATAGCTTTTATATTACTATATATAATAATTTTTTCTATAAAATTAAGTCCTTTTTTCTTTAGTTTTTATTGGTGGTTTTATATTTATGTCGAAAATAGATTTTAAAATTAAGCATAAATACTAATATACACATAAAAAGTGAATTGAAATTTCTTCTTATCTTAAATTTAAATGTCTCTTAAACTTATCATTCATATATCTGATTTTTATGATTTAAAAATTGTAAACAATATCGTTTTCTTCTTTTTTGAGGGTAGTCTTATATTTTTGTCCAGGGGTGTATATAATAATTATATATATATATGGCTCTTACTAGGTCAGATGATAAGTTAACGGTGGACCAAATATTGCAGTATTGTTAAATAGAGTTCAATATCAATGATAGAGCAGTTACACACACATATATATATATATCATCATCATCATCATGTCATGCCGCAGGCACGGATATCCCTGACCCTCTCTCGCCACTTCTCCCTATCGTTCATCGCCTCTGGCAGGTCTTCAGGGCCACATCCCGTATCCTCACATAGCTGCTGGATGTATGTTCGAGCTGGTTGTCCTGCTTTTGCCCGGACATATGTGTGGGTCCATAGGAGTATCACATGATAAGTTAATGGTGGACCAAATATTGCAGTATTGTTAAATAGTGTTCAATATCAATGACAGAGCAGTTACACACATATATATATCATCATCATCATCATTATGTCGTGCCGCAAGCACGGATATCCTTGAACCTATCTCGCCACTTCTCCCTATCGTTTATCGCCTCTGGCAGGTCTTCAAGGTCACATCCCGTATCCTCACATAGCTGCTGGATGTATGTTCGTGCTGGTCGTCCTGCTTTTGCCCGGCTATATGTGGGGGTCCATAGGAATACATCACTTTTGAGCTCGTCCCTGCATCTCCAGCAGTGTCCTGCATGTCTGGTTCGTCTAACTTGAATAGTTTTCGTGGTGGGAGACAGGTGGCCGTATAGTTGGTGCCATGTGGGGTGTTGCCGCCAGGACTTGTTCAATATTGCTCACAACATTCATGTGTAATTGCCGTATAGCTTCTTCTCCAGCCGTTTAGTTAGCGTCCTAGTAGTGCATCCATACAGCAGTATCGATACGACCGCTGCCTGGAAGAAACTGCGTTAATTTGGAAAATTTTCAAGTTAATTTGTGTTACAGTTTTATTATTTTATATTAATTTCTGCATCAATTTGTTAAATATGTTCAACAAACACGAGTTGAAGTTGCTGGAGTCACAGTAAGTGGTGTATGACGATTTTTAGGAGTACTGTTCAACTGGTTGACAACTCTATGGTAAAACTTTGGATTTTTACCCCTAGTTTTGTAGAGGTTTCTTAGGCTTAAAAAGTCAATGACCGTAGTTATATGTACCCCTACCTTACATCTCACAAACCATCCAAGTAAGACGAACAAGACATGCAGAGCACTACAGGAGAAGTAAGGGCGAACTCATTAGCGACGCTCTCTCATGGACTTCTACACATGGACGCGCCAATGTGGGCCGACTAACAAAGAATTACATACATCAGCTCTGTGTGGACACCGGATGCAGTTTAGAGGACCAACCAGGAACTCCGTGCTGTCAACGGGATTTCATGATGATGATGATATATAAACATATATATTCCTGTTGCGGAAGTGCCCGTGGTGTAATGGTTATCGTCGCAGGAATTGGACACGGCGACACGATTGCATTTCACATAGCACTAGTACCCTTGGGAAAGGTATGAATCCAATTATTCTCCCTCCAGCTATGGGTAAATAGTAGGGCAGACTAGGTTCTTCTGCTTGGTGAGGCAACTAGTCTAGGAGAAGGAAAACTCTGAATTCAAACGTGTTAAACTCCGCTTAAAAAATTGACCTTGTGTCATATCCTGTCCGAGCGGAGGGGTTGGGTAAATATGATGATGATATATAAACACATACACATACAGTGTACGGCAGAATTAACTTCTGATTAAAAATTGCCGTCGTTCAAGCGATAGTTGTAGTGAGCGGGTGGGAAATATGTCTTTGAGCAGTAGCAATCTTGAGATTTCAGTTGCCATCATGGCTTGGAATTGTTGCTGAGGTTGCAATCACTTCACAAATCTTCATTCATCAACAAATATCTCCCCAGAGATTATTAGGCTGTAAATATTTTGGTTTGGTTTGGTTTGGTTTGGTTTGGTTTGGTTTCTTTGTTTAATGGTATATCAACTCTTTTTAGGTTATTTAATGCCAAATCCATTCTCCTAGAAGAACAGTAGTGGTACTATTTAACCCATAGCTGGGAGGATTAGGGGGCTCATACCTTTGCCAAGGGTATTTGCCCGAAAGTGAACGTAATAGCGCGACTGGAGTACGAACTCGCGTACTACGATTCCGCAGTCCAACGGTTTAACCATTACACTACGAGGACACCCCCTGTAAATATTTTAAGATATCAACTAATTTCAACTACTAATTTAACCTTAAGCAACTGATAGATCGATCATCGTTCCTATATATCTATACACAAATACATTCTGTATATATTTATTTTTTAATAGTCGAGGCAAAACTATTATACATGCTCCATAGCCGTAATTTAAGAGAATGTAACACGTTTTAGTTTCTGTTTACAAATATTCAACTCTTTCTTGTTTCTCGCTCTGCTCATGCGCGTTTCTCCGTTGTCTGCAAAAATCGTTATCATATAGTGAGCGCCGGGGCGTCTGGCTCCTTGCAGTCTATGGCAAAGGTCAAGAATCCTACAACAAAAAGAAAAGAAAACAACAACAAGAGCAACGACTACAATTCCAACCAGTGTGCCACGTAACTCGAGAAACGACAAGTTGTTTAGCACGTGACCACAAACGAAGAGCAGAAAACCAAAAGTGGGTGGTAGACAGAGGAAGTTATTAACTCAGATTTGGTTTCACTGTTTCGAGTTTGTTTTTTTTTTTTTTCATGAAGTTGTGGTTAACAAGCTGTTCTCGCAGGACGTTACCACGTTCATTCAATCAAATGTAGCTCAAATACAAACCAAAGTGTCGCTATGCAGTTTTCACAGAAGGTAAAGGTCACCCAATAGGCGAGTACTGTTTATATATATATATATATATATATATATACATTACAAGTCAAAAGTATTTGGCCATCCTCAATTGTTTATTTCTCATCATAAAGTCTTATTTTTAATGAAACAAGTTAAACAACACAATGTTTTTATTTATTGTACTAAATACATGCCTTCCTAGATAACTTAATTTCATCAGAAGCACCAGCTTGTGTGACAGAAGGTTGACTGCTTCATACATCACCGCACAACTTAACCAATGTCGTGAAAAAAAATGTATCAATATCTAATATGAGGAGAAGACTCTGGCCCATAAGGCAGAATTGCTGAAACCACGGTTAAGTAAACGAAACAATGTCAAAAGTCTCCAGGGGGCCAAGGCGCACAAAGACTGGACAATAGATCAGTGGAATAAAATCCTTTGGACTGACAAATCAAAGTTTGAAATCTATTGGTCAAATAAGAGGGTCTACGTGCTGCGAAGAATAAGTAAAAGAGCTGCAACCCACTGTATCACACCAACCATAAAGCATGGAGCAAGCTCTGTTATGGTGTGGAGGTGCTTTTGCCAATTGCAAGGTCGGAGATTTGCACCAAGTGAAGGACAAATTGAATCAGAACAAATATGGCAGCATACTCCAGCATCACGCGATCCCATCTGGAACGTGACTTGCACGTCAAGGATTTGTACTCATTCAAGATAATAACCCAAAGTGTACAAGTAAACTCTGCCAGAGGTACTTTAAAAGCAAAGAGGAACAACACATCCTCCGACTGATGTCTTGTCTGGCGCAATCAGCGGACTTAAATCCCATTGAATTGGTGTGGGATGAACTTGATCGAAAAGTCAGAGCTAAACAACCCATAAGTACGGTCCACCTCTGGCGACTCTTGCAAGAAAGTTAGGCAGAGCTATTTTTAGTCTACCTCCAGTCTTTGGTAGAAAAAAAGGTCGAGAATCGCTGAAGCAGTGATAGCAGCCAAAGAGTGTCATTTTGGTAAATTAAAAATATAAGAAGTTTTTTTTTTTGTGTTTTGTGACGATTAATTTGTATTTAATGTGGCTCAGAAAGACTTGTATTTAGTATCATAAATGAAATCATTGTGTTACTTAAGTTTTTTTATCAAAACTTGTTTCACTTTTAGGATGAGAAATAAAAAAATTGAGAGTAGCCAAATCATTATGTCTGGTTGTATAAGCTCTTCTCAAGATTTGAGCCCTCCGGATTGCCGATAACGTATATGTAGAAAAATATGCGTGAAGAATTCCTGGACTTACGCTGAGAATGACGATAGCCAACTGACGTAAAATCAGCCAGGCTTCGATCCCAGCTTGAAACATCTCATGGGTCTAACCACACTGAACAAAACAGTCTGACCATGGATGACAATTCACACAAACACACACACACACACACACACACATATATATATATATAGAGAGAGAGGGGGGAGAGAGAGTATTCTTGCCAGTTAAGTGATATGTAAGACGATGAGCTATGAGTATTAAAAAATAAGCAACCAAACCTAAATAAAACGCTATATATATATATATATATATATAGTTAACGACATAAGCGCATCAAGACATATATATGTGTCTGTCCGTATACATATACACATTTCTAGATGCGTTTGCATTATATATATATATATATATATATATATATATATATGAATATCTTATGGGAGGTAAAAAAATTTATTACACTCACAAAAATAAAATCAACTGGCCGGTTTCGGTCCTCTCTGATCACAGTTGAATCGAGGACAACGATTAAGAGGGACAAGGGTCAAGGACTGTGTAATGAAGTGAAAGAAAAATGCAAGTTGACTAGAAACGGAGAGGTAAATTTGATAGTAATCAAATTCAAACACAATAGATATTCCCTCAGTTTACAGAGGGACAGTATATGGGTGAGAATATGAATGGTCTCAAGCACCTTCAGATGATAGTCCGAGTGGGACTTGCTTAGGATAGTAAACAAGTCCACACAGTAGGACGAGGCACAATTACGCTTATTAAGATGTTCTGCAATGGAAGACCCGCATGTTTTGTTTATTCGGTCAGCAAAGTAGTTCCATAGTTTTGTGGGTACATGTGGTTTAATTCTTGAATCCAGGCGTTGATTGGTTCTCTCGATGTATTGCAAATCGCAAACACATCTAAAAGAATATATATATATATATATATATATATATGTGTGTGGGGGGGGGGACATTTTATTCATGTTTGGTCGTTCATTTTAACACAGATGGCTCATCGTTTTACATATCACTTATCTGATACAAATGCCTTAAAAAATAACATATAACGACAGCAATAAATTCCTATCGGCTGAATATAGGAAAAATCCTCATCATAACACCAAAATCCTATTTAAGAAAAACAAGAAAAAACCCTGCAAATCCCCAAAGCTATCAGTATAAAATACAAATAGCAACAAAAAAAATTTTAAATAGTATTCAACACTAACTTACTAAACATCTTCAACAACTACAAACACTCTAAGCAAATCACCATCACCAATTATAAACACTTCCAACAAAGCAGATGTTTTAACAAAGCTAAACAAAAACGAATAATACCAACAACAAAAAAGTAATCCCTCCGAATTATAGCAATTGATATTTGGGAGCAGAAATTCAGGCAACTATTCTATAAATATTGAACAGATACAAAGACACTCGCTGGAAGCTAGAGAAAAACATAGGATCTTAAAAGGAACGTTCCGTGGTGTTTAACCAAACCTATATGAATAATATATATGTATATATAATTCTATATATACATATATATGCAATTATATATATATATATATATATATACAGTTTTATATGTGTGTGTGTGTGTGTGTGTGTTAGTGTGCGTGTGCTAGTGTAAATATATAATCATAAATTTATTTATATATGTATATGAAAAATGATATTGCATATATATATATATATATATATATATATATATATATATATATATATATCAGAAAATTAATTTTGTAATTCCATTAAAAATTTCTGACAAATAAAATGACCTTCTTCAAATGGGTGAAATACAGTTATATATTTGAATATTTTTAATCTGACATTAATTATATATTCGATAGCCGTTGACAGTGAGCACTTTGTTGGGTATTTATATACCCCTTGGGTTATTGTTTAATAACCAAATCCTTAAACTACTTTCCTTGGATTTTATATATATATATAGTCATCCACAGACCGACTGTTTCGTTGTATCACAACTCTTCAGTGTGATTAGATACGTTGGACGCTAGAAGCTGGGATCGAAACCCGCCAAACTTTACGTTAGACTTAGTATCTGACCACTCAGCCAACAAGCGTACGACGTCAGCAAGGAAATTATAAGGTATTAAGTAGCAGCGTTCGTTTGTTTACATTTTATACCTTACAGGATACCAGTGTGCTCAATTCGTTCAAAGAGCTTTGCATTACGCGAGCGGCAGCCGTAAATTCCTTCACCAATATATATATATATATATATATATATATATATATATATATATATATTATCCGAGAAAGTAATGTAAGGATAAGACTAAAAAGTAATAATCCGAGAGGAATAGGAATATCCAATTGAGTGCTCAATTTCAACGACTATCGAATATATAATTAATTTCGCTTACTACGATTCCGCAGTCCATCGCTTTAACCATTACACCACGAGGACACCCTCTACCAAATTATTCAGTATGTATATATATAAACCTCTTATATATATATATATATATATATATATATATATATATATATATATATATATATATAAGAGGTTTATGGTTCTTTATAGATCCTCTGGTGAGTTAATGGAGGACCAAATGTTGTAGTATTGTTAAATAGTGCTCAATATCAATGATAGGGCATATATATATTACGTGGTAGTGTCTGTGACTCTGGGTTTCATGTGCTTTGCATTCGTCTGACGAATGCAAAATGCATGAAACCCAGGGTCGCACAATACCATGAAATATAATATAACATGATATAATGTAATATAATATATACATACACATATATATATATAATCGGTCTATATATATATACAAATGTATATAATATATATTTATTTTACTTACATATATATACATATATATATTTCATCATATATATATATATATATATATATATATATATATATTCACGAATATATATATATATATATATATATATATATATATATCGGTCACACCGATAAAATGAAACGCAGTTTCTTCCAGGCTGCGGTCGTGTCGATACTGCTATATGGATGCACTACTTGGACGCTGACTAGACGGTTGGAGAAGAAGCTAGACGGCAATTATACCAGAATGCTGCGAGCAATATTGAACAGGTCCTGGCAGCAATACCCCACAAGGCGCCAACTGTACGGACACCTACCACCTATCACGAAAACTATACAAGCTAGACGAACCAGACATGCCGGACACTGCTGGAGAAGCAAGGACGAGATCGTAAGTGATGTACTCCTGTGGACCCCCGCATATGGCCAATCAAAAGCAGGACGACCAGCTCGAACATTCATACAGCAGCGATGTAATGATACGGGATATAACCCTGAAGACCTGCCGGAGGCGATGAATGATAGGGAGACGTGGAGAGAGAGGGTCTGGGATATCCGTGCTAGCCGCACGACATGATGATGATGATGATATATATACACATATATATATATATATATATATATATATATATATATATATATATATAATTCACAATATGTGGTTTGGCTTTATGAAGAAACTTTGAACAAATTATTATTCAAGTATTTCAGATTCTTAAAGAACTGAACTAAGACTACAAATTTTAGAATTAAAGAAAAGTGGCAAACTAGGTTTGAATGTATTAAGTTCGTGTATAAAAATATTGGACTATAGCTGTAGATAGATAGATAGATAGATAGAATTAAATGGACACATAGTTAAATAGGAAGATATAGAAACAAGATTGAGGAAAAACAAGGAATTAAACGAGACGTAATGAAGCTATTGAGTTTAAAATGAAGGGATACAGAAACAACAGAAATGATTTCATGTTTGTTGTGTAATCCCCAAAACGGTCATAGTATTTTATTGCAGAATTTAGAGAACACTTTAATAATTCTAACGTGTTGTTTATGAATAGACACAAACATATTCTGTTAGGAAACTAAAAAATAAGTTTCATCCAAGAACATATTCTAAAATATTTTTTGTCGTTAGAGGATTTGTCTTCATCTTCGCTGCTCGCATAATAACTCTCTCTCAGATAACGACACTCCCTTTCTCTGTCTCTTTCTCTCTCTCTCTGTCTCTTTCTCTCTCTCTCTGTCTCTTTCTCTCTCTCTCTCTCTCTCTCTCTCTCTATATATATATATATATATATATACTATTATCCAAATTCTGCTAAAAAATATTCAGAAACGGTCTTTTTTTTCTACCAGAATAATTGCAGTTATTTAAATCACTTGATGTTTTTTAGATAATTTTTATAAAAAAAATGTCCCATTTTTTTGTGTTATTTTTGTTTTTAGCTTGTTATTTTGTTTTTTTGTTTTGTTTTTTGCTTTGTTTTTTTATTTTTGTTTTTTGTTGTTTTATTTTTTGTTTTTTGTTTTTTTGTTTTTTTTGTGGCGTGGAGTAAGGAAAAGTTGATTTTCTAAGTTGCTGTTTTTTTTATGGATTGAAAAAATGCACCCCACATTGAAAATAAACAATTGCTTAAGTCGAGAAAATTGTCTGACACAAAAAGTAAATGAATAAAGAAAATAAACATTATAAAAATTTCTCATTACAGACTAAAATAGAAATTAGAACGTAAAAGATTTTCATGTAACTTCATATTGTTATAGGGAAGATGATGCTGATACCGTCTCGTGTGGTCGAACACGGATCTCCAGCTAGCAAACACAACTGTTGAAATGGATTGGGCAACTGGGATCACGCGACTAGAAATATAAATATATAAATCAATCAGAAAGAGGCCTGACAAAGTATACGAGATAGGGGAAATGTAGCATTGCGAGTCAGTATTGCGTTTGCAATCTATACTCAGTATTCGACAAAGTACGAGAGTGAAGAGATAATAAGTAAAGTTACCCCCCCCCTCACGGAACATTATAAAAGTGGCGACGAGGAATCGTTTCAAATATACTAAAACTTATTAAATAAAACATGCTAATAATTATGCTTATGTAGGTGCATGTGTATGTGCGTGCGTGTGACACCAATACTGAGGCACAGTCTAATAGAAATAAATATACACTCATCCATTGGATTCCCTCTCTCTCACACACACGCACGCGCACATACAGAATATGTACACACACACACACACACACGCACACACACATATATATATATATATATATACAAACACATTTGTAACAAAAATAAACACACATACATATATTCCATATAAGAAGAGGAAAAGTAGAAAAAACCAGGAAAACACAAAAAGATACATATAAAGAATAAATAGATAAATGAATAAATAAATAAATAAATGCCAATATCGAAATCACTTATGAACTTTTTCATTTTAAAATGTTTACCATTCTCTCAAAGGACCAACAACAATCTCTTTATATATATATATATATATATATATATATATATATATATATATATATAAATATATAAATATATAAAGAGATTGTTGTACTTATGCATTACACTACGTATTGCATCAATGATTCATTTCAATTTGCTGGTTTTATTAAGAATTGTTATTCTCAGAACAAATTATTGTGCTCATTTGACATCTGTAGACTCTTCACGTGTGTTCCCATTTTGGAAACTATTAACATTTGCGCTGATATGCTGTACCGAAGTCATCTACCCCCGCCCCCGAAATTCCGGAGGCTGTGTTTGTTCAGCTTTGATAATATAATGTACAGACAGGTTGATGGCATTTCTATGGGTTCAGTTTTGGGTCCCACAATGGCCGGAATTTTCATGGGTTTCCATGAGGTTGACTTGTTCTCCAAGGGCACTGCACCTGATGTGACACATTCTGTATATTTAGTAGCGAAATTGAGGCTTGCAAATTTTTTCAAATCTTAATAAATTGCACCCTTCCCTTCGATTTACTCTGGAAAAAGAGAGTAATTCCACACTTCCTTTTCTTGATGTTCTAGTGTATAAAGAGGATTCCTGTTTCCTTCCCAGTGTTTATCGCAAACCTACTTTCACAGGTTTGTATATCCGCTGGGATTCATTTTGCCCCAAAAGGCGTGAACTGAATTTAATCAAGACTTTGGTACACAGAGCATTAATGATATGCTCTGAGTCGAGACTTGACGGTGAAGTTGATTTTATCACTGAGACACTTTGTAACAATGGCTTCCCTGAAGACATTGTTCGATCTGTTATAAGGGATAAGATTGCTCACTTTCATAAGACAAAAGTCGCGTCGGCTAAGAGATGTCCTGTGTATCTTAGATTACCCTGGCTGGGTTAGATTAGTGATCGATTTGCCAATCTTATTTCTGCATGTATAGGGAGGTGTTACTTTGTCTCTAATGTACGTGTTATGTATCAAATACGTACTGTTATGCCATCCGGGAGCAAAGATGTTCTCCCCCCACCAACATAGCAGTGCTTTAATATATTCCTTTAGATGTACATGCAGTTTGCAGTACATCGGGAGAACTGGTCAACGTTTAGGCGCTCGAGTCAAACAGCGTGTTCCTACTAAGATACGGCTAGGAAACTACTTTGCTGACTATATCAACAACACATATGGGTCTGCTATAGCGGAACAAAACCGGACCATTGGCTAGTAGGGGAGAGTGTTCGCCAATGGTCCGGGAGACCTAGGTTCAATCCCATGTCGCGTCATACCAAAGACTTTAAAGATAGTACTTGATACCTCCTTGCTTAACACTCGGCAATATAAGGTGTGTATCGAGGGTAAAGTGGAGCAATCCAGGGAAAGAAGTAGCACCCCCCCCTTACACCTCAGTATAGTATCTATTGAAAAGGGAGCCTTCCAGTCGCCCTCGACTACAGTCGCCAACTTACTTACTTATAGCGGAACACCTTATAAATAACCGTGAATGTGCCTCAACTTACAGTGCGGATCTGTTTACTATTTTAAGCAGGTCCCATTCAGACTTCCACCTTGAAGTGCTAGAAACTATATACGTTTTGACTCATAAAACGTCCCTCTGCTTACAGAGGGAGTGTTTATTGGGTCTTAATGTGATTACAATTTAACATCTCCCTCCCCTTTCATATAATTTTTTTTCCTACATTACAGAGTCTATTTCCCCAATGTTCTTAATCGTTGTCTTAGTTTAACTGTGAACAGGTAGGACCGAAAACGGTTAGTTGCTCAATTTTATCTTTCAAACATGTATAAGTTAGGTCTATTTATAAACTTAATATATATATATATATATATATATATATATATATATATATAATCCTGTATTGGATAACAAGGACTAATGAGCATCAGCTCTATGTGGACACGGGATGCTATCTAGAAGATCTGCCAAGAGCGATGGATGATTTGAACGAATAGCAAGCGTGTGTGGGAATGCCGTGCTATCGGTACAACTAGATGCTGTTGATATATATGTAATTTGGCCAAGCGTAGTCAATGGTGACCCGAAGGCTCCCTTTTCACCGAAGTGTAGTGGAGGGCGCTACCCCTGGATTGTTCCACTTACTCTTGATCTGTACAAGGAGGCATCAAGCACCATTTTGTTGAGTCATTAGTATTACTTGACTTGGGACTGAATTCCGGTCTCCCGGACCATTGGCTAACCCTCTCACCATTATGGCCGTATATACATATATACACAATGTCCTTAATTCTAATATTTATAATTTTATACTTGATCGGCTATAAGAGCAACAAACACTCTTTTATAGCAAAAACCTTACTTATTTGCTGTTCTACTACTTATATATATATATATATATATACCCCCACACACACACACATATATATATATATATATATAAGAAGCTTTTAGTATTACAAGGCCCCTTTACCTGAAGAATACTCTTTTTTCTTTATTGAAACGCTTCGATTTCATTTCTTTTTTGTGTTTGATTTCTGGTTTGATTTCTTTGTTTAATGGCATATCAACATTCGTGTTGATTTCCGGTTACATGCTAAGATCGCACGAGTCGACCCCAATCTCTGAAAGCATCTATGTGGTTGAAAAAAAAGGATGGAAAATAACAACCACGAGGATTTGGGGAGTTTCTTCTCCATTGGAAAGGAGAGATAACTTTCTCCTCTACACGAGCAAGACGTGACACAAGGTCATTTTAAGTGAGTTTTTTTTTAACAAGTTTGAATTCAGTTTTTTCCGTCTCGACCGATTGCCATAACAAGCTTAAAAAGCTCAGTCTGCCTTACTATTTACCCATAACTGGAGAGAAAATAGTTGGATATATAACCTTTCCAAGGGTATAAGCTCTATGTGAAAAGCAAACAGCCTCGAGAGGATCTGAACTCAGGTCAACGTGTCCATTACACAACGACCGATTGCTCTTTAATCTTCCTATCAACAACAAGAAAATAAATCAATCAATGTCTAATATCATTAAACTCGGGCTTTTTCGCATAAATTCTGCTTTTCTTTCTTTTATCTTTAAATATTTTACAGTTTCACTCTTTTATATTATTCCTATTTATCTTCAATGAATTCTTTTAACTCCAAGATTAGGAACGTGATTTGTCAATTGTAAGGATGTATAAAGTTGATTGCGCCTTCAACCCCTGGTAAAGTGGGCGAAAAAAATCAAAAACCAAACTGAATTCAACCAATTTCTTCAGATGGAAATAGACGAGAATAACTGTCTTTCTCTCACACATACATCCATACATATATAAAGTAAAGTTGGCAATCTTAGTCGAGGGTGACCCGGGGTTCTCCCTTTTCAATAACTACAACAACGACGTGTAGGGAGGATGTTACTCCATTCCCTGGATTGCTTCACTTTACCCTTGATCCTTGACTAAGGTCGCCAACTTTACTTATATTATATATATGATTTGAAAGAGAATAATTTGCAGGTAACTTTATTTTATGCCTGTAAAAGATCATTTGTTAATACACAGTTAAATAGTTTCAAGTATTGCAAACACTAATAATTTTAAACAGTTTCAAATATTGCAAACTCTAATAATTCTAAACAGTTTCAAGTATAGCTATCTAATACTAATTATTCTATTCGATATTAATCATTTACTTGCACACAGTAAATAATATTTATCATTTGTTTGCACATAGTTAAATGTTTTCAAACATTGCTATTTAACAAGATTAATTATATTTATCAAGTATTCCTATCAAATACAAATAACTTGTGTGGTTTCAAATAACTAATAATTATAAAATCCCTTATAAAAGATTGAACAGTTCCATTTGACTCGTCTATTAGACCCTAAAAGGTATTACTGATCCGGGTTCGAGTGGACCTGACGTTAATTGTAATTAAGGAGTACTCTACATTACCCAAAATCCTAGACTGAAGTCTCACCATCAGATGTAGTTTAATGTCATACCCAGAATATTAAATGATTTCAAGAATGGCTATTTAACAATAAAAATTCAGTTCAATATTTTTAACACGTTTGCGGACATTTAATTGGTTTCAAGTATTTCTAGTTAATTCTAATAATTCAATTTGATATAAATCATTTAATATGCTTTCAAGTTTAGTAAATGATTTACCAATTCTATTTAACCGGCTCATTGGTCTAATGAGTAGAGTGTTCACCAATGGCCCGGAAGACCAGAGTTCAATCACAGGTCGAGTTATACCAAAGACTTTAAAAAATGGTACTTAATACATCATTGCTTAACACTCAGCAATATAAGATACATATCGAGAGTAAAGTGGAGCAATCCAGAGCAAGGAGTAGCGCTCTCCTCTCCACCTCGGTGTAGTAGATATTGAAAAGGGAGCCTTTGGGTCACCCTTGACTATGGTCGCCAACTTTACTTTACTTTATTTGACCCATAAACGGGACCCTAATAACTACTACTGTTGTATATTAATGAAGGACAACAATACTTGTTTATAAAAATATAAACTTTATGTTTATTTACAAAATGCTGGAAATGTTGCAGGTGTGAGAAAGAGACAGAGATGAAGGACTCGGATTAAGACAGGCGGAGGACTGATTAAGGCCGTTTCTCAACACGATGCTACTTGGGCCTCCCAGGGCCGTGTCCAATCCAGCTTCTGCTCTGACTGCTCGCTTCTAAAAGCCCGTCCAGTGAGGGTTGAACAAATGTCCGCAGATAATATTCTTAACGCCCACGCGTTCCTCTTCCGGTTCCCAACTCACGCAAAACGTTTCCGCTGTCCCCTGTCTTACAGGTGCACCCTGCTAACGAAATCTCTAACTGACGGGTATGTCAAACGTCAACATGTAACACTACCTTTCCGGGAAAGAGTGAACCTGGGAGTAATGGTAATCAAAGTGTACTCCGTATTCCCCAAAGCTCTAGGACTGAATCCTCATCATCAGATTGGTTAGTGTTATACCCGAGACACTGGTTGGGAGGGGATCTTCCTCCTCTGCAAAGGTGAAGTCGATGTATTCTAAAGTCCCAGCTGACAGTGTGCGGAGACTTTCTATCATACAGACTCCAGTGAAAAACCGCCAGTTAGAGCTGGTGCAAAAATATCGAAAGAAGTAAAATAAACGTATTATGGAATCTAGGCGAAACGATCGGACTTTATTCTGGTTACCAAGACAAAAAGAACTTGGCAAATAATGAACTTCGCTGTTCCAACTGGAGACTACAGAGTGAAATTAAAGAAAAGTAAAAGATTAGATGAATATCGAAACCGTCCCAGAAGACTGAAAAACTGTGAAAAATGAAGGCAACCCATGGGTCATATTCAGAGCCCACGGAAGAATAAAAAAAATCAATACAATGAGACAGAGGGAAGTGGAGATTCACGATTCATTATTTTTGTTATTTGTTAGTTTGTTCGTTTGTAATGACTCCTAAGGCTTCTTCTTTTTTCACCATCCTCATACATCAACCTTAAAAAAGAGAGTATTTGCATAGAACGTTTACACTATCAATACAATATCTACATTCAGATCAAATTATGGTAAGTAATTCATCTGATAGTTTCCAAAAACAGCCTCAGAAATTCTTTTACTTGACATTATTTCTGTAATTCAATTCACTCGTTTTTTGTTTTTACAGTATTGTATTTTTTTTTATCTGATTAGGCATTTTTTTCCAAAAATAAACTTTGACAAAAAATCCAGTTGGTTAATAGATTTGATATCCGCCTTCACTGTAAATTTCCCCTTCGAAGAGCAATACTTTTAAAAAAGATGTCTATTATAGTAAGAAATTCCATCAATTATTTTGAAAGTTTCAATTAGATCACCTCTCATTCTTTTTTCTGGTAAAGTAAGTAAAAATTTGGCAACCGTAGTCGAGGGTGACCCAAAGGCTCCCTTTTCAATAGCGCTACTCCTTTTCTTGTATTGCTCCACTTTACCCTTGATACGTACCTTACATTGCTGAGTGTTAAGCAAGGAGGTATCAAGCACCATTTTTTTAAGTCTTTGGTATGACGCGACCTGGGATTGAACCCAAGTCTCCCGGACCATTGGTGAACACTTAGTTAATCTTAATTTCTCCAATCTCTCCCAATAACTCAATATTACTCTCCAATTTCCATGTGTAGACAGGCGCCCAGGCCTGAGTACAATATTTTATATCAGATCTTATTAAAGCTTTAAATATTTTTAAAACATTTGCCTCCCTTGAAATAATATTCCTAACCATCCAGCCAATCATTCCATTTGACGTCGATAGAAAAAAATAAATCAGGCTTAAGCACGGTTGAGATTGGCTAGAATACTGAGAAAAGTTCTGGAGATATTAGGAGATATGCTGCCACCCGTACTTTAGTTAAAGCTATCAACTAAAACTGTTATGAAAAGACGCAAAGATTATTAAGGAAAGACATAAATCCATCTTTCTCCGCTGCAATACGTAAATAGTAGGGCTCACTGGGTTATCTAGCCTTGGTAAGGCAACAAGTGTCAGAGAAGGAAAAGTCTAAATTCAAATCAATTTTATTCCACTTAAAAATCGCAAAGGGTTGAATAAATAAATAAATACACATATACATATATATACACATATGTACAAACCCATGTATATATATATGTACACACACACACACAAACATATATATACATGCACACACCTTGGCACTTGACCTAATTTCAATAAGTAACTTTAAAAAATCTATCATCTACTCAGACTCCATCTCAGTTCTTCAATCACTCAAATATACCAAACTGGAAAATCCCTTTAGAGTCAAGATCTTCATCAAACTCAACTCGCTGATCCATAGCAAATTGGTGATATTTTTGCGGGATTGCAAGCCATATTGAAATTCAGGGCAATGATAAAGCCGACTCATTAGCTAAAGCTGCAATCAACATGACTCCCGATAAAAATATTAAAACTCCATATACTGACCTCAAACCTAAAATCAAACAAATAGTAACCAACAAAAATGGCAACAATTATGGGATGAAAATCCCCACAATAAGCTCTTTCAAATACAAACCATTTTAAAAGAAAGGAAGCTGGATCCTAATTATACCAGAAAAGAAGAAACTACCCTTACTCGACTACGCTTTGGATACACTCGAATGACTCACTCCTTCATTCTTAAAGAAGAACCTCTTACAAAATGTCTATGTGGAAACCAATACTCAATCAAGCACATTTTGATAGAATGCACAAAACTCAACCACACCAGGAAAAAGTTTTATAAGGCGAACAGCATGAAGGAATTAATTTAAAAAAATTGCTCTCAAAAACAGAATAAACTTTAAAAAAATTGGCCTCCTATTAAAGATATAGACTATGTTACCAACACCTTCGACCATCAAGTTTATACAAACAAAAAGCTTTGACCTATTTTAAAACACTAATTCCGGACAATTTATTTACCATTAATATTCATATATATATATATATATATATATATATATATATATATATATAAGAATTTGACACTCAATGACCCTTAAGAGGTTAATTTTCCTTAAAACCCAATCATTACCAACCTAAAAACATGTGTTTACAAATCATATATATAATGTTTGTGTAAAAATGCTCTGGCATTAAATAACCAATAGAGGTTGATATGCCATTAAATCCAACCAACCAACCAACCAACACACGTGTGTATATATATATGTTTGTGTATGTATGTGTGTGTGTGTGTGTGAACATAATAATTTTATTGGTATATTGATAAACAAAAGAGTTTCTGCAAATTCTTTGTAGAGTAAAGACACATTTTTTTATCCCTATAGCTAAATAGCCAGTGGTCAACTCTCCAGTGGAAATGATATTGGTAACTCTCAATAATGTCTTCAATATTAAACAACTACTGACTGCCAAGTATCAAAATCAAATTAAATTCAAGAAGAATGAATCTTTTTGTGGTGTTCCTCAAGAGTGGTTTTCGATATAAAGCAGAAACTCTCCGGGGAAGTAAAAAAACAAAAAGAATCCAAGACACAATCAATTTATCATCAACCATCTGGATAGTTCCACAGTAATTGGGAAGTCGACCTGTTGTCTAAATCGAAAACTGAATCAAATATAAATTGTGAATGTAGAAAATTTTAACAATAGAAAACTCCTCGCCAAATGTTTCTGCCGGGTAAAGGAAAGATTAATAAAATTTGACAGTCATTAGAGTCACAAAACCTTATCAACTTATCTTTAAAAATGACAGTATCGTCTTTATAGTTTAAAAAATACCGACTCTTCAAGTTTGGTTTGGTTAGGTTTAATGACATGTCAAATATTGTAGATTATTCAGTACCAAATCATGTTTATACATATATTTAAAATATATGATTTGTAAATAGATTTTGTTAATAACATTTTCAAACGAGCCTGAATTGTTTTTTCTTTATTTTTTTTTTTTCTGCACAGTTAAATGGTTTCAAATATTTCAATCTAACACGAATAATTCAGTTCACTACAGACAGAGAAGTGGTTATTGGTATTTAACACTAGTAATTCTTTTTCCCGTTACTCATTCGTTTGCACACAGTTATATGGTTTCGAGTATTGGTATTCATCACTAACAATTCAACTAAGCATCAATCATTTCTTTACTCACAGTTAAACGATCAAACATTTCTACTTCTAACAATTCGATTTAGCACAAGGCATTTATTTGCACTTAGTTTAAATGGTCAAAACAGTTCTATTTGACCCATAGACAAGACCCTATCAAGTGCTATTACTCCTGGCCAGAATGGATCAGGAAGCAATGGCGATGATGGGGTATTGCACGTTCTCCAGAGATACAGGACTTGAGCCTCACCAGCAGATTATTTTGTATTATATTCAGGATACTCGTTCGGGGTGAGGGTCTTAGCGCTCTGCAGAGATATAGTCGGCGTATTCTACAGCCCCAGCCTCCTAGAATAGACTCTTCAAGACAATATAAGAGATAGTGATCTTGCAAGACCAGGAATCTGATCTTAAAACTCTAAACCAAAAACAAATTCATCCTCGTGGTGTAATGGTTAAAGTGCTGGACTGTGGAATCGTAGTAAGCGAGTTCGAACTTCTAGTCGCGCTATTATGTTCACTTTCGGACAAATACCCTTGGGAAAGGTATGAACCCCCTTATCCTCCCATCTATAAGTCAAATAGTACCACTACTGTCCTTCTAGAAGGATGGCTTTGTATAACCTACAAAGGTTGATATGCCATTAAAATAAAAAAACCAAACCAAACAAATTCATATGGAAGACTGACAATGGTCAATGCAACAAGTTTACACACCGACTAATACCGTCTAGGCGGAGGGAAATATCCGATGGACAATGGAAGCAGTATCATCGCAAGCATTACTTTAATACACCGGCTCCCAGTTTCGAATTTCGTGTTATCTTTCTCTTAGACGGGCTGCCAACCAAACCAAAGAAGTCCAGCTAGCATATTATTACTATTTTACACCTTGCGATTTTTTTTTTTCACACAAGTACTAAATTGTATTTTTAACTAAAGTCTAATTAGTAAACAAGTCTCCTCAGCTCTCCACGACTCTTTTTAGTATTCAAGCCTATTTCAGCAGTGCTGTGGTCTAGACGTCTCGATTCTTCTTCGGATTTCCAATTCATCCAGTCTCTTATCAAGGTTTTCAGAGACTGTTCCAAGACCTCCTAATATGATTGGTATTACTGTCACCTTTATGTTTCATACCTATCTTAGCTCTATGGCAATGTTTAGATATCTATCAAGGACAAATTCTGACTAGTGAATATACTGTTTGTCTGTGTGCTCAACATTTGGTCTCATTTACAATTCACATAGTATCACCTGTCCCACTGAGTCGTGTTTGCTCTTGTACTCTTTCTGAATGAGTTTTCTGCATTCACTTATTATGAGGTTTACTGTTTAGTCTCTCTCTACAGTGAACACATGTTATTCTCTCAAATCCTATCGAGTTTTTCACCCCAGCACTTGTGGGATCTCTTTCACTGGTGTCTGAATAACAGTAGGGGTCCTCAAATCGCCAGGACTTTTCTGGGTATTCTGGCTGATTTCAGTAATACTGTTGTCTGGATGGTCTCTATTCTTCCATTAATTTCTAATTCCTTCAGATTATTATTATCACTCTTTTGAGAGTTTTTTACACCAGAGTTACCTGATTGTTTTCCACAAGAGTTTAAGAGATACCAAGTCTCCTCAAGTCTCCAGGACTATTCTTAGTATTCTGGCCGATCTTAATAATGCTGTAGTTTGAATGGTCTCAACGTGTTCTGTTATTTCCAAATCTTCCAGTCCCTTTAACAATCCTTTGTGGGAGTGTTCCAAGTGCACCAATTACAATTGGTATGACACCAAATTTATATTCCATAGTGTTTTTCTTTAGTTCTTTTGCAAAGTATTTACCTCCCTTTTCGCTTTCTTCTAAAATTACTCAGTGGTCTGCCGAAAGTACAAAGTCCACTATTCAGCACGTTCCCTTTTCTTTTCTTTTTTTTTTTGCGTTGACTATTATTTCGTCTGGTCATCTGGGTGAGATTAGCTGATCTGTTAGTATCTCGAAATCCCAGAGAAATTTGTGGGTCTTCATTCTCCAGGACGGATTCTGTGTTGTGCATATACCACTTGTTCGTATGGTCAAATTTAAATTTCTTGCATAATTCCTAGTGGATCACTTTCTCCACCCACCCAATCGTGTCTCATCTTATAATCTTTTTGCACTAATTTGTTGCATTCGCTTATAATGTGATCGGTCGCTTCGTCTCTATCACCACATAACCTACATTTACTGTTTCGCTGCTTCTAATTTATTTTTTTATAGTTGCTGCTGCTACTGCTTTTGTTGTTCAAAGAATTTTGTAAAGATTGACATTTAAAGCAATGAAGCGAAGGCAGACACAAAATTCGCCATATTCAGAAATGCATCTATGGGAGATGTTCCGAAAGTAATGCCTTCCATTTATTTCCTCGAAAACTATAACACACAGGGAGAGCATATTAACACCGAGTGACTTATCACCTACAAAACAATCTTTCTAACTACCACTGGCTATTGAATTTTGGCATTTTAGGATCTTCCTTGTCGGTCTAGAAAAAGCATAACCAGCGGTGGCGACTATATAGAAAAATTATTCTGCTGATGAAAACGTGCTCTCTCCATCTGTATGTTGGTCAATTACTTACTTTTGTTGAAGACAGTCTTCTTTTGCAAGCAATTATATGGTTTATAGTATTCCTATCAAATATAAATACTTTCTAAGCAATTATACTGCTTCAAGTAACTAGTAATAATAATAATAATAATAATAATAATAATAATTTGAAAAATTAAAGCTACAAGTAACTTTTTTATTACAAGTAACTTGCTCATTGTTATATGGCTTCAAGTATTAATATACTAATACTAATACACGGTTTTATGGTTTTAATAGTTTGGTTTAGTTTGGTCTGGATTTTTTTCATAGAATATCAACCATTGTAGGTCATTTAATGCCAAATCCTTTTTATTAAGTATTAAGTATATGATCAATATTCTTAAACGAACCTCAGCTCATTTTTTACTTAACTAAACGGAGTCACTTATTTCCATCTAATACGAATACACAGTTAAATGATCAAACAGTTCTATTTCAAACAATTCACTTGAGCATATCAAACTTCAATCGTTACAAGTATTGCTATGTATCACTAACAATTCAATTATACATCAGTCATTTGTTTACACACAGTTAAATCATCAAACAGTTCTATTTCCACCAATTCAGTTGAGCATAAGTACACAGTATAAACTACAAACAGTTCTATTTGACCCGTAGATAGGACCCTATCATGTGCTACTAATTCAGGTTAGAGTGGATCTGGGAGCGATGGCAATAAAAGGGTACTCCGCATTCCCCAAAGCTCTAGCAGTCCTGGAACCTCACCATCAGATTGTTTAATGCAGCCCCAGCCGACTGGGCTATATTGTTTTAAGTATTCCTATTTTATACTGATATTTCGCGTACAGTTATATACTGTAAACAATTATAGCTTCAAGAAATTGTTCTTAATGCAAGTAATTAGCACACAGCTTTATGGTTTCAAGTATTCTTATCTAATACTAATGATTTTCTCTCAGTTTTATGTTTTTAAATATTCCTATCCTTTACTAATAATTCTCATAGTAATATGTAGTAATTATTAATGCAACTAAATCGCACATAGTATTACTATATGATACTAATAATTCGCACTCAATTATATGGTTGTAAGTATTCCCATCTAATACTAATAATTTTCAAACAGATTGAATCATCGATTGGACTCTAATCAAAGTGGACCTTGGAGTAATTGCAATGCACTGTTGACCTCACACTCCGCAGAACTCCAGAATAGGAGCCTCGACACCAAAGGCAGTTTACTGCCATGCCAAAGACATTCTGTGAGGGGGGTCTTACCCCTCTACAAAGAATGCAGCTGACATATTCCAAGCCTCCGTTCACGGGGTGTCAGTGTTATCGTGTTGCATGTATCTGCTGTAGTTTCTGTTTTATAACGACGCTTCTTTCGTATATTTAAATTATTAATTGAAATATTTCTTAAAAGTCTTTGAGGGTTTTAACAATTTTCAAGCAATTATGCTGACCATAGTTTCTCTGATATCCTTTTCCCTCTAACACACTTCTTGCCTAGGATATTGATTTTTCCTCTTCTACTAATGTTCGCCCATCCTATCCAAAGAGTAAGGAGGTCTCACTAAAATGGTGTACAAACAAAATCGCAAACAGAATAAAACGTGTCCTTTAAATCAGTTAATACTTTGAAACACGCTAAGGGCAAATAAGAAACACGTCATTTTCTCCTGAATACTTTGATCGTTGAGAAAGATTTTCAATTTGATTACAAATCAAATATCATGAATCAGACGAGATCTGGTTCTTTTAAATTCAATGCATTCTTGTGTGGGGTTTTTTTTTCTTCGGGTCATCTTGTCACACAATTTATGCTATAAAAAAACTGGAGATTGCTTTCTTTAATGCAAAAAAAAAGTCCTTTACAATCAGTTTTTTTTTATCTGAGATTTTTTTAACGGAGATTACATCTTGCGAGTGGCAAAGTGTTTGGGTAAAAACATACATACACGCTGTGATAGATAGATAGATAGATAGATAGATAGATTGATTTAAGTCTGGATTCACTGGTTTTTCGTCATGCTAACCCTTGTTGCAAGCTTTGAAAATTGTTTGCTTTAGATAAGAATACATGATACCATATAACTATGAGTGAGTTATTTGTATTAATAATAGCTAATTATTATTATTATTATTATTATTATTATTATTATTATTATTATTATTATTATTATTATTTACTCCTTTAGAGTTTTTCACATTAGTTTTAGCAGATGGTATTTCACTTGAGTTTGAGTGACAGCAAGTCTCCACAAGTCTCCAGGATTCTTCTCAGTATTTTGGCTGTTCTCAATCATGTTGTCGTTTGGATGGTCTCCACTCGTCCTCCTACCTCCAAGTCCTCCGGTCTCTTTAATAATCCTTTGGTGACAGTACAAAAAGCATCAATCACGATTGCTATAATTGTCATCTTCATGTTCCATAGTTTTTTTAATTCTCTAGCAAGGTCCCGGTACTTATCCCTCTTTTCAATTGTATTTCAGTTTTATTTTGTGGTCAGCCGGGACAGCAAAATCCACAAACTTGGAACAATATAACTGTTTACAAACAAATAATTATTATTCGATCGAAATACTTGATAATTGTGTATGAAATATTAATATTTGATAGGAATACTTTACAACTGTATGCAAATAAATAGTATCAGATTGGAATACTTTATATCATAACTGAAGGAAAAAAACCGCTTTAAAATGTTGTATAGGCATAAAGTGTGAATATAGATCAATAATAATAATAGTAGTACAAATGCAGACGGTACGAACGAGTTTATTTCTTTCTACTTTCAGTCCAGGGTGACACGAGAAGAGAGACACAAATCATAAAAGCCTATGTTAACCATACTATGCTGACCCTTACCCCACGCGCAGTGCATCTTGTGGTGTTTAAAATCTCAATTCATCTCTGCCGGTCGAAATCCGAATAACTCAACAGCTACCTTCAACGGTCGACCTCAACTAACGAACTTTTCAAAATCCTCAAATTCTCAAGACCATCTCTTCTGGGCATGGCGTCATCCACACTCCAGTCCCATTTCCTGTCTCGGAGTTTATTATGACAGATGATGATTGTCATATCCATTCCGCTCGGGCGTAAGACTGCACTATCTAACTATGCACCAGGACTAAGAGACCCGAGTAGTTCAAAGTCTTACCAAAGTAAATAATAAAATATTATTAACGAAAACATCATTACCTTAATTATATAACAAAAACAGCTGAACAAAAAATGTAAATATAAACGTATAGTGTACGTAATTCCCAAACCTCTAGGCATAGAATAACCTGATACAGGTTGATGTGCAACAAAAATCAATCAATCAATCTATTTTACAGTGCCTCGTATCTATATTACCGCATTGACAAACTTTTTCTCTTTGGCATACAACGGAAACAATTTCCAGTTCAAGTCCATTTTAGAATGACTGCAAATAAAGCACGGTGACGGTCAGCCCCTTGCTGTCCTTTATCTAGAAAGTGAATTCTCACATGGCCAGCTCTATGTCACCATGAGTAGATTTGTCAATCCTATGAAGTTGCGAATCCTTATCAAAAGTTCCAACAAGAACACATACATAATAAGCATTGTTGTCTATCTAGAGGTTTTTCCTTGATGAAAACATGTAAGATTTTGATCGATTCATTTTAACATCATGTCAACCAGTCTTTATGCCAAGAGGTTAAGGAATAGAATTTGTTGTACGTTTATGACCAATGGTCCAGGAAACCTGGGTTCAGTCTCAGGTCGCGTCATACTAAAGACTTTAAAAATGGTACTTGATACTGCCTTGCTTAACTCGCAGCAATATAAGATACATATCAAGGGTAAAGTGGAACAATCCAGGGAAAGGAGTTGCGCCCTCCCCTACACCTCGGTGTAGTAGCTATGGAAAAGGGAGCCTTCTCTCGCCCTCAACTACGGTCACCAACTTTACTTACTCACAAGAACATAAAAGATATGAAATCGTGAGACCTAAGGAAATGAACTCCTGAACAACCTCATGTATATGGTGGAATATGAAAGGGGTTGTCTACTATGTCATCATCATGAAATTGCTCTGAGAGCACAAAGTTTCCTCACTCTGTGTCTCTCTCCATTCGTCCCTATCATCCATCGCTCCCGACAGATCTTCTAAACTATATCCTGTCTCCGCACAGAGCTGATGTTGATAAGTTCTTGCTGGTCGGTCAACACTGGAACGTCCATGTGTAGGGTTCTTATGAAACGTCATTTATGAGTTCGTCCTTGCTTCTCCATCAGTGTTTTGGAGAAATCTACAAGCAATAGTGATGCCTCGAGATTTTTGGCGAAAACTGATCTTCCAAAAAATCAAACGATTGATTCAAACAAGTACTGCTTCCGATTTAACCTATAATCAGCAAAAAGCGCCCAAAATTAGTTAATCAATACAGCATAATATTCCATCACAAGATTAGATCGCACTTTCTTTTTAAGAACAATCATAAACTGTGAAAGCTTGGATGGAAAATTTTCAGTTATCCACAGTTGTCAGCAAAAATTGTAGCAATGAATTTTATTACAAATAAAATATCACAAAAAAAAAACAGATATCAATCTTCTAAAATCTTATAGTGTATTTATACGCCAATGAAGACGTTGTTCCCTCAGTTGGAAGCAGTAGTAGAACTGACGCCACCTTCAGTTGATTCATCACGATTCAAAACATTTTCAGGTTATCAAACCTGATTGAAAATCAGCTGATCAATATCGGGATTCCTTCTCACCATCAATCCTAATTTTCACTTATCTTATCCACCGTTTTGGAGGTGCCCGTGGTGTAATGGTTATCGTCGTAGGAAATGGACACGGCGACACGAGTTCAAACCCTGGAGGAGGCTGATTGCATTTCACATAGCACTAATACCCTTGGGAAAGGTATGAATCCACTTATTCTCCCCCCCCCAGCTATGGGTAAATAGTAGGACAGACTGGGTTCTTCAGCCTTGGTGAGGCAATTAGTCTAGGAGAAGGAAAACTCTGAAATCAAACCTATTAAACTCCGCTTAAAAATTTGACCTTGTGTCATATCCTGCCCGGGCGGAGCGGTTGGTAAATAGGATCTTATCCACCGTTTTCAGTAACTATTGTAGTTATGTTTTTTTTACAAGCAGCATGAAACGAACCAGATCCCAGTCTTCTAAAACCTTATAAGGCATTCTTGCATTTTTTTTCCTCTTGTCATATCAGACGATTTGTGCCATGAGAAAACCAAAAATAGTTTTTATTTATGCAAAAAAGTGTTCAGCCTTTTTGCAGTGTGTGACATTTTTGAGTGACATTTTTGTCATATTCGCAATAGCTCAATGGGAGGCAATGAAAATATAGATAAATCGCTTGGACGCCATACTGTGATGCAGGATTGTGTAAAGGTTGTTTTGCAAAATATCACGATTAAAAGTGATTGTTTTATGGTTTTCAGTTTATTGTACAATGACACGCAATTGCTGATCAAATTATTGCTTTGTTTTGTTTTTTTTAGTTTGTTTGGGTTTTTTTAATATGATTAATTGACTTGTTTGAACATAACCTCTATTTTGAAAATTTTCTTTAAAAAATTAGCAATTATAAAAAGATTTTGAAAAATTACCTGCCAGCGAAAGAGTTAACAATCTTTTATTTTTAAATGACATTTAGAGAGTTTTTTTGTCGTTAAAGTCCTTTTTTGCAGAATTCTCAAATGACAAAAAAAAATATCACTAAATTGGAAAAACAAGAAAAGGAAGCTAAAGCAACAAATTTTGACCAAACGTCCAGGAAATATTCGGGTCAATCCTGAAAAAAAGAATTTTTAAACAGTATTTGAGATTACTTTATTTACCCGTCCCCGTACAAATGTAACTACTTTTTTATGTTAATAATACTTTAAGTAATCACCCCAAATTGAATACCATAATTTTCAATTTGACGCCTGTCATTCAAAGAGAATTGAAGTCATTTTCAAGCTCAAAGCGACGATTTCATTAACAGATATAATAGGAATGTGATGTTATTTTATTACATCCCGTGTCATAAAAATGAACACAAAATCAGATTACAGTTTAACATTATGCGTATAGTGTAAATAGAGACCCCACTTTTTATCCCTTTTACTCCTGATATTAAATAACGTTTTACTCGAAAAGGAATTTTTTTTAAAGAAATGATGGTCATTTACATAGAGAGCAAATAAGACAACATCGGAAATCAATTCTTCCAACAAAAAAAATTATACTCACGAATACAGTCTTTTTTTATTTTTTTTTTATCAAAAGCGAATAAATATATCATGTTTTCAATCCAAATGTTTTGGGAATTTGTTGAGGTTTGGGGTCATAAGGAAAATATTTGGGGTATTAGATTTTGAAATCGAAATGTGTGTTTGGCATAAATGTCAAAATACAATATATCAACACATAATACTAAATATACATCAGCGGCCATTATAAAACTCGTATGTAATACGTTTTTGTTTTCTTTGTTTAACGGCATATCAACCTCTGTGGGGGATTTAATACCAAAGCCCTTCTTGTGGTAGAACAGTTGTGGTACTACTTTATCCATAGCTGAGGGATTACGGGGGTTCATACCGTTCCGATGGGTCTAGTCCAAAAGTGAACGTAATAGCGTGACTGGAGTTCGAACACGCTTAGTACATTGTTGCAATCCAGCATGTTTATCACGACACCACAGGGACTTCTCTTACCCGACTTGTTTAATTGGTGGCTGAAATTGTTGGCTTCGACTTGGATTCTTGGTAAAACAACCACGTGTGATTACCTGAATTTGTTGCCGTCGATGAACAGTACCAGACTTTTATCTCAGTAAAGTGCCCGTGGTGTAATGGTTATCGTCGTAGGAAATGGACACGGCGACACGAGTTCAAATCCTCAACGAGACTGATTTTTGACCACCACTTCCCGGCTTTATTTCTCTGATTCTCTATTGAACTGTATCCATTCATATATTATAACCTTCATTGGAGGAGGTGTCATCGTGGTGCAATGGTGAAAGCGATGGACTGCGGAATCGTAGTAAGCGAGTTCGAACTCCAGTCGATCGATTACGTTCACTTTCGGACAAATACCCAAGGGAAAGGTATGAACCCCTAAATCCTCCTAGCTATGGGTTAAATAGTACCACTACTGTTCTTCAAGGAAAATGTCTTTGGCATTAAATAACCTACAAAGGTTGATATACCATTAAACAAAGTAACCAAACCTTCCTTGGAGTTGCAAGACCAACGTATTTAGTTTGGTTTATTTATTTTAATGTTATATCAACTTTCGTGAGTTATTTGATAACAAAACCATACATGTGGAATTGTTATGGTACAATTTAACCCAAAACTTGGGGGATAGAGAGGTCATAACTTTCCCAAGGGTATTAGTCCAAAAGGGAACCTAATACCGTAAACGGAGTACGAACTCGCTTACTAAGATTTTTACAATACAGTCCGTTAGCCACAACAACGTGGGAATATCTTTCTTCGTACTTTAACTTATTTAGGACACCAATCAAATCTGATGCACCTCAAAAACATAAAATGGTTTCAACTGCTCGGCTATTAGTTTTATTTATGCACAACAAAATTGATTGCTTGGTTGGTGGGGTTCGGTTTTACGGCATTTCAATCATTGTTGTTTATGTAATGGTAATGTTATATAGCGGCATAAGGAATGAATATACTTAAAGGAAGAATGACCATAACACTTCGTTATAAAAATATAACTCTCTTTATTCTTCTTGGAATCAAAGCTTCTATGGTGTGAGAAAGACAGGAACAGAGAGACGGAGACAGAGAGCTACACTGACTCATAGCTTTTTCTATTGACCATACCATGCTGTGTTATCTTCAAGACCACACTTAGCTCTTCTTCTGCTTCTTGGCCATGGGGAACTCAACTGGAGACCGACTGTGGGCCGCTGCTCCAACAGGGCCTCAAGCTGGGTCTGACTCAAAACTGACACTCAGAATGAGACTTCTACTGACTGACTGCCTGGATCTTTTCATAACGCTCACCATTTCCGTTCAAAAACTTCTTGCGCTTATTTACACAGGTGCATCCAATTCCGAGAAATCTCTGGTTGACGGCTCGATCAAGGGTCAATATGCAACACCAAATCCTGTTTTTACATATATATATATATATATATATATATATATATATATATATATTAAATATAGTTTGGATCAAAGATATAACTTTCATTCGATCACATTGTCCAGAATATGATCATGCATGTAACTGGATAAAAATGAATATTCAATTTTTGAGCATAGTACTTAGATGGATGAAGGGATGCATCCTCCCCTTCCATAAAAAGGGTGACCTCGGATTAACCAAAAACTACCGAGGCATATCACTTACATCCATAGCAGCCAAAATCTACAATGTCCTACTACGAAACCGCATAGAACCCAAAATCGACAACATACTTCGGAAAAACCAAAATGGCTTCCGAAGAAATACATCCATGACCTCACCAATGTTAACCATCCATAGAATCCTTGAAGGTGTACGGGCAAAAAACCTACAAGCAACATTAATATTTGTCGACTTTACCAAGGCTTTCGATTCCATTCACAGAGGAAAGATGGAACAAATCCTACTAGCATACGGCATACCTAAAGAAACCGTAGCAGCAATAACGATTCTCTATAGAAACACCAAAGTAAAAGTACGATCACCAGATGGAGACACAGAATACTTCGACATTGTAGCAGGAGTACTACAAGGGGACATGCTCGCTCCATACTGCTTTATCATTTGTCTAGACTACGTACTTAGAACTTCGATTGACAAAATCAGAGAGAACGGCTTCGAGCTGACAAAGAAAAGAAGCAGAAGGTACCCCGCAAAAACAATTACCAACGCCGACTACGCCGATGACATAGCGATACTGGCAAATACACCCAACCAAGCCGAAACACTACTGCATAGTTTGGAACGAGCAGCCGCAGACGTAGGCCTCTATGTCAATGCACAGAAAACGGAATATATGTGCTATAATCAAACGGGTGACATCTCCACTCTAGACGGAACCCCTCTTAAACTAGTAGACAAATTCACTTACCTAGGAAGCAGCGTCGCATCAACCGAAAAGGACTTCGACACGAGGTTAACGAAGGCATGGACAGCTATCAATAGGCTATCGATTATATGGAAATCAGACCTAACCGATAAAGTGAAACGCAGTTTCTTCCAGCAGCGGTCGCATCGATACTGCTATATGGATGAACTACATGGACTCTAACAAAACGGCTAGAGAAGAAGCTAGATGGCAATTACACAAGAATGCTGCAAGCAATCTTGAACAAGTCCTGGCGGCAACACCCCACAAGACACCAACTGTACGGCCACCTGCTTCCTATCACGAAAACTATTCCAGACGAACCAGACATGCAGGACACTGCTGGAGAAGCAGGGACGAGCTCATAAGTGATGTACTCTTATGGACCCCCACACATGGCCGTGCAAAAGCAGGACGACCAGCACGAACATACATTCAGCAACTATGTGATGATACGGGATGTAGTCCAGAAGATCTGTCTGAGGCGATGAACAATAGGGAAAAGTGGCTAGAGAGGGTCAGGGATATCTGTGCTACCAGCACGACATGATGATGATGATGATGACTTAGGTTTAAGAATGTGGAAAAAGTGCGGGTAATACATGAACAAATACGGTACTTTAGCCATGTTATAAGTTTTATTTATCTGCAACAAAAATGCGGGATAAGTTATATAAAGAGAGAAGGGGAAAATTTCAAAAAAAAAAAAAGAATTCTTCATATATTCCTTGACCTATCTACCGTAATCAAAGAGACGCTTACGATTTTATCTTCCTAATTGTTAACGAATCTCGTGCTGAGAGATTCTGCAGGCACTCGATGAAATAAAGAACCTAATAAAGAGGAATACACAAAGACTATTTTTTGAAATTTCGTAAGTTTCTTGTTTTTAATTTGATTTTTATATAATTTTCAGATATTGTAAGTAAAAAATGTAGAGTTGGCGACTGTAGTCGAGGGCGACCAGAAGGCTCCCTTTTCAATAGGTACTACACCGAGGTGTAGGTGAGGGCGCTACTCCTTTCCCTGGATTGCTCCACCTTACCCTTGATACGTACCTTATATTGCTGAGTGTTAAGCAAGGAGGTATCAGTTACCATTTTAAAGTCTTCGGTATGACGCGACCTGGGATTGAACCCAGGTCTCCTAGACCATTGGCGAACACTCTACCCAATAAAGTAACCCAAACAAATTTACAAAGTTACTATGTGAAAGAAAAAATTAAAATAACAAAATTTTATTATTCCATTGAAAGGTTTAAAATTTTCAAAGAAATTTTCAGTGAAGAATTAATTTTAAGAAATTCAACTTGCCTCCCCGTTCGCCAGCTTTACCTAACCGACTTCTTTTTGTAGGGTTATTTAAAGGAAGTTGTATATGGGAATAAGCATAAGACATTGCAACAACTCAAGGATAATATTTCTGCAGATATAAGAGGATTAACCAAGGGAATTTTTAGCAAAGTGTTCGAATCAAGGCGCAATTTTCTATCCGTGAAAATGGAAGCTATCTGCAAGATTTCATTTTTCACAAATAGCTTGAAATATATAATTCTTATGATTCTGTATGGTAGCCGAAGAATATTACACGGGGACGTTTTGATGAAGTAACACCGCTGGCTTATGTATATGCATATTTGCACGCACGCACACACACACGTGTTATGCAAATATGGCTATACAGCATGCATATAGAAGATACATAAGTGGCGACCAATAGCAGTACTTGTACTGCTCCTAAGTCCAATCGCCGAATAACCGTCACACCACCAACGCTCTAGTCAGACTACAACTAATACTGCTGACCTCAACCAACCCAACAGACTCAAAGGTAATTTAGTCTTTTGAGTCATGAAATATAACTGAACGAAATATATTGATATATTAAATTTTTTCATACGTCAGTTTTTATGGACCATCCTGTATCGTCACATTTCAATTATAAGACGTGCGTATCTGAATTTCTTGTACTTTAATTAACTTGGGTTATTAATCAAGTCTTGTCTACTCAAAAAGAACATAGATTGTGCCATTCGAGCAGTTATGATTTTTATATATCTGAAACAAAAGTGGGTAATACTAAAGAGGATGAGAAATTCCCCCCAACCCACCAAAAAAAAAGAAGAAAAATTCTTACCTGAAAGTAAGTGATGAATTTGCAGAGGGCGTTTCCCAAATACCAAGTCTCAGTGGCATCGACCAGCAGCGATGACGGCTGACAAATAAGAAGCAACAAGAAGTCGGCCACAGCCAGGTTTACAATGAACGTATTCGTCACCGATCGCATGTTTTTGCCGCGCATCACAGCGTACACCACGAGAGAGTTGCCGATCAGTCCCATGAAGAAGACTACAACATGCAGGCCAATGAAGATCCACTCGACTGGGGACGGGAATATATAGTCCCAGATCTCTTCCAGGTAGTCGGCGTCTGGAATACACATGCCGTTGGTGCAGTTTTCTGGCGACAGTACAGCCTCTGTGCCATTGCCACCGACAGAGACACTGCCATCGCTAGAACTCGAAGCAGCACCGACGCTGCCGATGTTTGCAACGGCACCGACACCGCTGCTAAAAAGTTCGTCGAAAACTGAAAGTTCCGATTGGCCGCCGGCGAAAACGAGTTTTTCGAAAGCCGTTGTGGACGTATTTGTGTCTGTTTGAGTCGACATCATATTAGCTTGAAATAACATGAATTCGCCCCAGCACGTAGGCGTATATGCAAAAAAAAAGAGAGTCGAATACTTTACTTTTAAAGAGCTTAAAAAACGATTTTTAACTTCTGTACAATTACTCAAAAACTCGTGAATTAAGTGATTTATGAAATATAGAAGTATATAACTATGAAAAAAAAAACTCACTTGCAAGACGATTAAACTATTTTCCAAAGTAACGCCGACCAATCATTTTTCTCTATTTCTCTTCACTGTTCAATGACGTCACTATTGCTAACTTCCTACCGTATGCCAAGATCGTCCTCTGTGCGAACTGCAAAATCCAACATTGGTAAATATTCTCACTTTAACATAAAACTTAATCAGAAAGATTAAACAATCTTCCATGGCCTGGAGTCTCTTTGTTATGACTCAGTTAAATTGCCGGGTTTTGGCATGAACTTTATTCTCTTTTCTCAACTTATTTGTTTACATTAAAACGTCATATTATATATACAATCATCGCCTGTAGGCTTCAAATTGTCTTTTCATTGCTGATAGACTTTAAGTGTCCAATCATTCCTTGCTGCATCGAAAAAATCTGATTCTATTTTACTAAAGTTGATTCCCTTTTTTTTAAGTGACTGAAGTCAGTGGAGCAAGATATTTCATGGTGGTCTCGAGATCTCTTTTAGCTGAAACTTACCTCCATAAATAACTCTTAATGCAGTTTTCTTCTATCAGCCAATCACAGGAATCTAGTCAACTTGAATCCGTCTACCAACCAACAAAATGTCTTGCAACTGAAATGATAGACAAAAAATGTAAATTAAAATCAAAAACCTTTTTTAAGTTAGTAGTTTCGTTTAAAGAGACAAAATTGATGATTATCGTTCGACTACAAGAAATAACATTTTCTCAAGTTGTATCTCAAACTTTTCTGACGGTTGAATCATTTTTTATTGATTGATTGATTGGTTGAATTATGTTTTATGGCATATCAACTCTTTTATGTTATTTAATGCCACAGCTCTCTTTATACACACACACACACACATATATATATATATATATATATATATCCTCATCATGTCGTCCCTCTTTCATTCATCGCTTCTGGCAGGTCTTCAGGGCTACATCCCGTATCCTCACATAGCTGCTGTATGTATGTTCGAGCTGGTCGTCCTGCTTTTGCTTGGCCATATGCGGGGGTCCATAGGAGTACATCACTGATTGGCAACCGTAGTCGAGAGTGACCCGCTCAGCATTATAAGGTAAGGATCAAGGGTAAAGTGGAGGAATCCGGGGAATGGAATAGCGCCCTCCCCTACACCTCGGTGTTGTTGTTAATGAAAAGGGAGCCTTCGGGTCACTCTCGACTACGGTTGCCAATCAGTGATGTACTCCTATGGATTCATACCTATTCCAAGTGCTATGTGAAATGCAATCAGTCTCGTCCAGGAATTGAACTCATGTCGCCGTGTCCATTGTCCTACGACGATAACCATTACACCACGGGCACCTCCTAATGATTATTGTCTATTGTCAAGTATGTCAACGCTTATACATACAGTGGACCTAATAGTAACTTACGCTTTGAAGAGAAACTTTAGATCTTGCATTTTCACAGTATAGATTATTGGTATATTCCAAAAATTAGACCGTCTGTTGTTTAATATTGGTTTTATGGTATATCAACTATAGTAGGTTATTTAATGCCAAATCTATTTTATACATATAAACAGCTCTATTTAAAATAATTTAGTTTAGCTTAAGTACGCAGTTTAAATGTCAATACAGTTCTATTTCTAACAATTCAGTTTACCATAAGCACACAGTTTAGTTCAATTAGACCCATAGGACACTATCAAGTGCTAACACTCCGGGTCAGAGTGGCTCTGGGGGCGATGGCAATAAAGGGGTACTTCGCATTCCCCAAAGCTCCTGCATTACTGGAGCCTCATTGTTTAGTGATATATACAGGACATCCGTTGGGGAATTCTTGCCCCTCTGCAGAGATGCAGTCTACCATTTTAATGGACTGGACCATGTCAAGTATGTCAAAGCATATGCTGTCAGTGGACCCAATTGTAACTTACGCTTAAAAGAGAAACTTCAGATCTTGGATTTTATATATATATATATATACAAGTAAGGAAAGTTGGCGACCGTAATCGAGGATGACCCGAAGGCTCCCTTTTCGATAGCTGCTAAACCAAGGTGTAGGGGAGGGCGCTACTCCTTTCCCTAGATTGACCCACTTTGCCCTTGATCCTTACCTTATAATGCCGAATGTTCAGCAAGGAGGCATCAAGTATCATCTTTAAGTTGTTGGTATGACTCGACCTGGGATTGAACCTATTTCTCCCGGGTCATTAGGCGAACACTGTAACCATTACGCCAATGTCTGGTATGCAAATGTAACCATAAATCCAAGTTTTTACAATTAAATTTTGAATCAGAAAAGGTATTCAGTTTTTTATAAGCCATCGTCCCATTGTTTTCAGGTTATTGTTACATCGTAAATTGGCGAAATCTATTATTGACAAGAAGTGTACGAATTTACCCCTCCACAAAATAGCCCAGTCAGCTGGAGCTGTTAGATACGCTGGTCGTATCTCTACAGAGGAGTAATACTTCTCAAATGAGTGTCCTAAATACGACACTAAACCACCTGATGGTGAGGCTCCAGCTCTGGTGCTTTTTAGATTGTGGAGTACCTCTTCCTTGCCATTACGGTCGGTTCCACTCTAACCGGGTGGTAGTACTAGTTAGAATCCCATTTATTGGCCAAATAGAACTGGGTATGACACTTCACTGCGTCTGATGATGAGAATTCATTCTTGGAGCTTTAGGGAATGTGGAATACGTCTTTATTTTACATTTCTCTTAAGTCCATTTTAACCCGAATGGTAGTACCTGTTAGGGTCTCATCAATGGGTCAAATAGAAATATTAATAATTGACTATACTTGAAACCATTTAACTGTGTGCAAGCAAATGACTGATGTTGAATTGAATTGTCAGTTTTACATAGCAATACTTGGAACTACTTGACTACTATGAGGAAACAAATGATTAATGTCAGTGCATTATTAGTATTAGATAGCAATACTTGAAACCATTTAACTGCGGCAAATATAACTATTAGTGTTAGATAACTATACTTGAAACAATTTTACGGAGAGGAAACAAATGAGTTCTGGTTCGTTTAAAAATGTTACTTACAAACTATTCATAATAAAATGATATGTATAAACAGGATTTGGCATTAAATAACCAACAAGGGTTGATATGCCATTAGACCAAATTACCTAATCTAATCAGAATTACTAATGTTAGGTAACAATACTTGAAAACATGTTATATACAAACTATTTGCTAAAAATCATATATATAATATAGGTATAAACAGGATTTAGCAATAAATAACCTACAACGGTTCGTATGCCATAAAACTCAACTGACTCGTCCCAGAAGCAGGATCGTTGGAATATACGAGGGTCGTTTAAAAAGTTGTAAGCCTCACACAGAAAGAAGAGCCATAGTCGTATATTATTTTTGTGGCAATAGACTACCCAGATTTCTGTGGTAATAATATAAAATCTTAGTGATTATTAGGACTTTTTGAACGATATACATAAGGATTTAAAACCTGAGCAAGATATCGCGGCTGTCTTCTTCCATTGTTATTTTGATAAATATCTTCGCTTTCGTACAGTAGACATATTGATGATTCATTTATTTATAGAGGGCTAAAAGTATCTTATATCCGCATATTGAGAATACGTTCGCTTTAAAAGAGTTTTGGGTACAAATGTAACAAAATCCCCTTAAAGATTACACACAATTGCACACAATAAGATATTGGCAGAGATTACAGATTAAGAAAAAATCATGATTGAAGATGTGATCCCTGACCAAAAGACTTCATTGAATGATAATGATATTTTTGCTGAGAAATTCCGACAAGAGGAATTAGTTTCTATTATTAAACAGGACTATATGAATTATTCATTCGATAAAGGTATTAAAAACCAGAGGAGTCAACTTTAAATAAGATGACACGAGACTGAATGTTTAAACGAAAGAATTTCAATATATTTACTCTCAGTGTGAGAATAAATTTGTTTCCTCGTTATCTTCGTAGAAAAAATATTTAGGTACACTCACCTCGCGCACAAGCAAGATTTGACACAAGGTCAATTTTAAACGGAGCTCAACAAGTTTGAAATCAGAGCTTTCTTTTTCCTAGGCTGGTTGCCGTACGAAGGTAGGAAATTATACTCTCTCCAGCTATAGGTAAATAAGACAGGCATATCTCTTCAGATTAGTCTGTCCTTCTATTTACCTATAACTGGAGTGAGTATAATTTGATTCATACATTCCCTAAGGGTAACAGCACAATGTGAAATGCAAACAGTCTCATCCAGGAATTTGAACCTGTGTCGCTGTGTCCGTTTTCTACGACGATAACCATTAGACCACCTATACCTCCTCGGAGAAAAATATATAGATAGTTGACATAATCTAAGATCTTTTCGCACTGACAACAGGTTTATATAAGTTTGGTCTAGTCAATGGCGTATCAACTCCTTATCGGCTACTTAATACCGAAATTTACTGTAATTATAGCCATTTAGAATTTAATATATAAGAAAAGGTATAAAGACCCTATCACCTTTAGACATAGATAACAAGTTTTGTTTGGTTCGTTTTATGTAATGGCATATCAACTCCATATGGGTTATTTAAATTTTATCCATTTCTAATCGAACTTTTTTATTTGTCTATAATAATATTTTTTGTTCTCTTTGTTTAATAGCAAATCATCCTTCATGGGTTATCTAATGCCAAAGCCCTTCTTGTAGAAGAACAGTCGTGATACAATTAAGCCATAGCTGAGATGATTAGCGGTTTCATACTTTTTCCTAGGGTATCAGTCCAGAAAAAAATGTAATAGCACAACTGGAGTTCGAACGTGCTAACTACGATGTCGCAGTCCTGCACGTTAGTCACTACGATACGGAGACTCCCCTCCCCGTTCACAACTTTTTTTAACTTGCGGTCGAAGTTGTTGACCAGCTTGCAAGGGGGTGCAAGCGTTAGCACCCCTGTCTCCTAGAAGAAGATATGGGAAGAAGAAGTCCTCTCTCTGAGTATATGTCTCTCCACCCATCTCTCACACACCTCAGAAATATCAACCTTTTCGAGAATAAAGTGTGAGAGATTATATTTTTATAAAGAAGTGTATTCGTTCGTTCATTGAAGTTCGTAAATTATGTTTGATTATGTTTCCGCTTATATTTGTTATTGATATATTTGTATTACGGTTATACAACATTATATGGTGTCAAGTATTCTTATTTACACCGAACATTGGCATGATGGTTAGAATGTTCGCCAATAGCCCGGGAGACCTGGGTTCATTCCCAGGTCGAGTCATACCAAAGACTCAAAAATGATACCCGATACCTCCTGGCTTAACACTCAGCATTATAAAGTACGGATCAAGAGTAAAGTGGAGCACTCCAGCTAAAGGAGTAGCGCCCTCCCCGACACCTTGGTGTCGTAGCTATCGAAAAGGGAGCCTTCGGGTCACCCTCGACTAAAGGGAGACAACTTTACTTTATTCTTATCTATCAAATAATCTGCGTATAGTTATATGATAAGAAGTATTTCTATCTAATAGTAAACTTATACCACTTTGTATTATATGGTTTCAATTAACTGTTCCTAACTAATAATTATCCCTTTATTATACTCAGTTAAATGGCGTCAAGGATTCCTATCAAACATCAATAATTTGTAACCAGTTAAATAGGTTCAAGTAAATAATATTAATATTTTCCTCAGTAAACAATTCTAACATCAAGTAACTATTTTTAACACAATTAATTTGTATGCAGTTAAATCTTAAGGTGAAAATCCAGATAGATATTTTACCAGGGAGATGCGCTATCACCATTACTATTTGTAATATCGATGACATCGCTCAATCACATACTTAGGAAATTCACTGGCAAATACAAATTCACAAAATCACAAGAAAAAATCAATCACCTAATACATAGACGACATCACTCTGTTTCCCAAAATATGAAAAAGAATTAGAAACCCTAATAGATACGGTAAGAATATACAGTGAGGACATAAGGATAGAATTAACCATAAAATATGTGCCATACTAATAATGAAAAGCAGGAAACGACAAAGGAATAGAACTACCAAATCAAGAAAAAATAAAAATGCTTGGTGAGAAGGATATTTACAAATACTAGGGAATGTTAGAAGCGGACACCATCAAACATGCGGATATGAAAGAACAAAAATTAAAAAAGAATACCTCCGGAGAACGAGAAGACTAATCGAAACCAAGCTAAATCGCAGAAATTTCATTAAAGGGATAAACTCTCCGACTGTCGTACTCGTAAGATGCTCAGGACCATTCTTAAAGTGGACCAAAGAAGAAAAAAAGAACTCATGGTGATGCATAAGGCCTTCCATCCCAGGTGTAGACAGACTCTATGTGTCAAGAAAAGAAGGAGGGAGAGGACTTGCTAGAATTCAAGAGAGCGACGATGCATCGATGCAATGACTACAAAACTACATAAAAAAGCGCGAAGGAAGACTGATTACAGCAATAAGAAACAATAAAGACAACTCAAGCATCAACAGAACAAAAATAATGAGAAAACAAAAATGGGATGAAAAACAACTCTATGAACATATCGAGCGACAAATAAACGAAATCTCACACGAGAAATCTTGGACGTGGCTAAGAATAGGAAACCTTAAGAGAGAAACTGAATCTCTTCAGATAGCAACACAAAACAACGCGATAAAGAATAACTACTTCAAAACAAGAATAGACAAGACGCAACAACATGTGGGTTATGTGGTGATAAAAGTGAAACGATTCATCACATAATAAGTGAATGCAGGAACTTAGCGCAAAGAGAGTAAAAGAGTAGACACAACTGAGTGGGGAAGGTGATCCACTGGGAATTGTGCAAAAAGTTTAAATTTCACCATACGAACAAATGGTATATGAACAACCCAGAATCTGTCCTAGAAAATGAGACGCAGACAATTCCCTGGGATTTTGAGATACAATCGGAAGGCTAGACCTAGTGATAGTCAACGAAAAAAAGAACCTGCCGAATAGTGGACTTTGCCGTTTCGGCTGATCACAGGGTAAAACTGAAGGAAAGCGAAAAGAGAGATAAGTACGTAGACCTTGTTAGAGAATTGAAAAAGTATGGAACATAAAAGGGACGGTAGTACCAATTGTATCTGGTACGCTCGGTACTGTCACCAAAGATTACTAAAGGGACTGAAGGACTAGGAAATAAGAGGACGAATGAAGACTATCTAAACTACAGAATTTTTTAGATTGGTCAGAATACTAATAAGAGTCTTGGAGACATGAGGAGACTTGCTGTCACTTAGACTCCGGGGGAAAACCATCAGCTAACACTGGTGTGAAAAACTCTCAAAACAGTTAAATAATAATAATAATAATAATAATAATAATAATAATAATAATACAAAAAAATCTATGGAATATGAAGGTGGTACCAATTATAATTGGTGCACTTGGAACGGTCCCAGAAGTCTTGGTAAATTCAATTTAACAACAGTGATTTGTTTGCACACAGTTAAATGGTCAAATAGTTCTAGTTGACCCAAATTGAAGGACCTTATCAGATTCTACCACTCCACATCAGGGTGGACCTGGGAGTAATGGCAATACAGGGATTCTCCACATTCTTCAAAGCTCCAGGATTAGAGCCTTAGCATCCGATGGTTTAGTGTCATATCCAGGATACTTTTTGGAGGTGGTCAACAGTGATGCAGTCGGCGTATTCTTTAGCTCCAGCCGACTGGACTCAATAAAATTTCTTTCTACCTCGGGTATATACTAATCTAAGACAAAAATATCCCTATGGTTTTCAGAAATGTTCAGAATCTTTGGACTAAGATCTTAAATAAAATATTTTTATGACTATTTCAGTAACATTTTACTTTTTACGACCAGATTATAAGGTAACACCCCCCCCCACTTAAAAATGCTTATTTTGGAGTACAAACAACACTGAAATATTTTCTGTATATCTGGAAATACCATGAAATCACTAAGTTAGAATATACAATGCATATTTTTATTCTAAAACAACAACCTCTATGCTACCTGTTTAAAAAGATCTTATTTGGTTTCTACCTCGGCAACAGGGAAAATATCAATAATCATAAACTGATTCCTTATTTTCTAATAAAATTTATTTTATTTCAAAACATTCATACAAAGATGATCATAATTAATTATAAAAAATAATCAATGAACAGGATGAAAGAGTCAGCGATCGCTGGGTTTTTGGTTTATGTTGCATATATATATTGCATGTCTATACTGCAGGTCTATATTGCATGTCCCTTCTGCATATCTATATTATATGTTGAATATTGAAAATAAGTGATGTGTTGTATATACTCCCAATTGTCCTAAGACACTATTTCTTTTTACACTTTTACGTGTGTGACAAACTTCTAATAAATATTAAATTCTTTCCAATATAAAGCTATTTCGTAGTCATTAATGGATATCTGGTGAAATTTTAGCCCATAGATAAATGTCTATTATTTGGTTTATCATATTTTTGACAAGTTTGGGTATCTAGAATATGACACTAAATTGCATCAGATAGTAAGGCTTCTGTCTTGGATTTTGGGGAATGTGCACCACCCCTTCATTACCATTACCCTAAGGTCTACTCTGAGCCGGAGTGATAGTACCTGTTAGGGTCCTGTCTATGGTAGCCCAGTCGGCTGGGTCTGTAAAATACACCGCCTGCATCTTTGCTGAGGGGTAAGACTTCCCCAACGAATGTCCTGCTTATGACACTAAACAATTTGATGGTGAGACTCCAGTAATGTTGGAGCTTCAGGGAATGCGGAGTACCCCTTTATTACCATCGATACCAGGTTCACTCTGACCCGGAGTGGTAGCTCCTGATAGGGTTCTATCTTTTGGTCAAATAAAACTAAACCGTTTAATTATGTTCAACTGAATTATTTGAAATAGAAATGTCTTGAAATGTGATGATGTCTAAGCAAAAAACTGTACTCATTATGAACTGAATAGCTTGAAATAAAAAAAAATTGACATCTAAACTGTGTACTTACGCTAAACTGAAGTGGTTGAAATAGAACTGTTTATATGCATAAAAATGGATTTGGTATTAAATAATCTACAATGGTTGATATGCCCTAAAACCAAACCAAACTCTTTTATAGGTCAAATAGGACTGTTCAATCTTTTGCTAGAGATTATCATAAATTATTTGTGTTGAATAGCAATACTTGAAATATTATATTTCAAGTATTGGTATTCAACACAAATAATTTATGATAATCTTGTATGTGGGCCAAACTGTGTGCAAACTAATGATTAGTACTACATTGATAAATAGAATTATTAATGTCAAATAGCAAGCCTTGGAAGCATTTACCTATGTGCAAACGATAAATAGCAATGCTTGAAAGTATTTGACTGTGTGCAAACAAAAAATAAGAGAATTTATACCTTCCACCAGGGGGTTTGGCTGAAAAATGAACGTAATGGCGCGACTGGAGCCCGAACTAGCTTACTTCGAGGTCGCAATCCAGCACTTTCGTCATTCCACCCCGTTTAATTGAGTTTGAGTTTGAGTTTTGTTTAACGGCATATCAACCTCTCTGGGTCATTTAATGCTAGAAGGGTTAAATTGCTTTTTTCTTTTGTGCATGTTTTAGGTTTTAAGGTATGCTCCGTTTAATATGTAGTTATCTAATTGTTCATGCAAATTAGAGGATTTTATTCAAAGTATAATGGAATAATTGGTTTTTCTTTTTAGGGATTACATTTCTTTATTTCATTTATCAGTACATTTTCATTTTCACTATATGTACACATATACAGAAATCTGTAATTCTTATTGTAACTGTGTCAATAGGAATATAAAAACTTGCACTATAATCTTAAATCGGCACAGACAATGTTAACACACACACACACACACACACATATATATATATATAGCAAACCTCGCCACAAGAAAAGGATGTGATACAAGTAGGGTTAAGCAGGTTTGAATTCAGTTTTCCTTCTCCTAAACCAGTTGCCATACCAAGGTTAAAGAGCGCATTATGCTCTTCTATTTAACCATTGCTGAAAGGAGAATAGTTGGATTCATACCTTTCCCAAGCGCTATGTGAAATAGAAAAAGCAGCATCCAAAATTTGAACTTAAGTCTTCGTGTCTATTTCCTACGATGGTAACCATTACACTATATATATGGAAAATGTAAGTAAATACGACGGTATAAAAATGAATAAACATGAAAAACCACAAGGATCCACCTATATATATAGTAGTAATTTACTTAGCTTTTTTGCTGAGATGTGGCACAATGTCGTATAAATGGGGCATCCAATGAGACTCGAATTCACCCAAGGTTTGCTAGTGTAACTTGCGAGTCATTACACCTCCTGGGGCGTCCAGTTCAACTATAAATAAGAGTACCTTCCGAAGACCGAAGACCTTATATATATATATATATATATATATATATATATATATATATGTCTTATGGTAGGTACAAAATTTTAGAATACCTTGAATTAGAGCATACATAATAAATTCTAAAAAAGGAAGGCGCTCTATATCACTAAATACTAACGAGCTCTTTGTAAGCAAAATGAATTCTTCAATCTTCTTTTGTTTAAACCGGCTGCTGATTACACTGCAGCTAAACCCGACCAAGTTCAAAAAAAGAAAAAAAAAGAAAACCTGTCAATCCTTCCGCGTAAAAGTTTTTTTGTTTTTTTTTTGGCCTCTTTGTCGTTTACTTTATATTTATTTCTACTTTGCTTACTTTTGTGACGGAGTTTTCTGAGGAGACATGACCGAAAAATAAGTTCTTTTTTAGAACTTATAATGTATGCTCTATTTATAGCTATTCTAAAATATGTATATATAATGAACTTTCCCATTAGTCTCGGGGAGAGTCCTCGTGGAGTAATGGCTGGACTGCAGCCTCAAAGTAAGTAAGTTCTTACTTCAGCTGCGCTATTGTGTTCGCTTTCGAACTAGTATTCTTAATAAAGGTATTAAACCTTTTTATCCTCCCATCGATGCGTAGTTAGTATAATTGCTATTCTTTTACAAGGAAGGTTTTGGCTTTAAATAACCGAACAAGCTTGATAAGCTATTAAATAAAATTAAAAAAAACAAACCAAACTATTAGCTAAGAAGTATGTGGGCCAAACAGTTCACTTAAAGATGTGAAGCGTTGAACATCCGACACAGGTGATTGCCATATAATGTTGTAGGATCAACCACACTTTTTGGATGAGTTGATAACATAAGAATGGCCACACAATGTGTCATGGATTACTCTGAACAACACACTAGAGCTTTGCTTTTTTTAATTCAGGGTTTTTCCTTTTTTTAGACCACAAGCTTTACCAAAGTGGCCAGTCCACCTTACTGTAAACCAATATCTGGAGGTGCCCGTGGTGTAATGGTTATCTTCGTAGGAAATGGACACGGCGACACGAGTTCGAATCCTGGACGAGACTGATTGCATTTCACATAGCACTAATACCCTTGGGAAAGGTATGAATCCAATTATTCTCCCTCCAGCTATGGGTAGATAGTAGGGCAGACTGGGTTCTTCAGCCTTGGTAAGGCAACTAGTCTAGGAGAAGGAAAACTCTGAAATCAAACCTGTTAAACTCCGCCTAAAAAACTGACCTTGTGTCATATCCTGCCCGAGGGGAGGGGTTGGTAAATATGGTAAACCAATATCTGGAGAGGGTAGAGAAGGATTTGCTAAGGGAATTTTGCACGAAGTGAAATGAAAAATTGCCTCATCCAGGTTTTGAACTGCATTTGTCGAGTCCAATTCCTTACATCTTAAGACTTATGTTATTGAAGGTTACTCGACATTCCCTAAGCCTCAGCACCGGACACAGTTTAAAATGCTTTATCGAACATTTACAGCTTCGAAGTGAGAATTAAACAATGTGATGAGGTAACAATGTATTTAACAATTGTATTAAACAATGTATATGAGGTAACTCATATATTTGAGAAGTGAAAATTAAACAATGTGATGAGGTAACAATGTATTTAACAATTGTATTAAACAATGTATATGAGGTAACTCATATATTTGAGAAGTGAAAATTAAACAATGTGATGAGGTAACAATGTATTTAACAATTGTATTAAACAATGTATATGAGGTAACTCATATATTTGAGAAGTGAGAATTAATCAATGTGATGAGGTAACAATGTATTTAACAATTGTATTAAACAATGTATATGAGGTAACTCATATATTTGAGAAGTGAAAATTAAACAATGTGATGAGGTAACAATGTATTTAACAATTGTATTAAACAATGTATATGAGGTAACTCATATATTTGAGAAGTGAAAATTAAACAATGTGATGAGGTAACAATGTATTTAACAATTGTATTAAACAATGTATATGAGGTAACTCATATATTTGAGAAGTGAAAATTAAACAATGTGATGAGGTAACAATGTATTTAACAATTGTATTAAACAATGTATATGAGGTAACTCATATATTTTTAACCATCGCGAGGTAACTCATATATTTTTCTCTTCATTGTATGTGGATTTGATGTAAAAAAAATTTACCACAATGTGGGGCTGCATTCTATCTATCTATCTATCTATCGATAGATAGATAGATCATCATATTCTGAAGCACCTTAAATCCAATGAATTATTGAACAACCAAAGTGAATTCATTTAAGTTTAGACGCAGGAACAAATTTATTTTGTGTCATTTACCCCCTGATTGACCTTAGGGGAAATTTCTGCATATTTCTTCGTAATCTGTTCTGCTCAGATCGTAAAAATCTATAAATCATAACTGTCTTCTTTGTTGTGGGGAGCGCCCACATATGTGTATGTCACATGTACACCTATCATATCACGTAACAAAGTCTCATATCTTAAATTATGGTTGCCTTGCAACTTTTCTCCGATTTCCATCTGATGATTTTGTGCTGCACATGAAACTCCTCGTAGGATAAAATATCAGATTTTAAACCCGCTCTACTAAACTTTCTTTACTTGCATTTTATTTCTATTATTTTTGTATTATATATACATATATATATATATATATATATATATATATATATATATATATATATATATATAATAAGAAAGAAAAATACAGGCAAATCTAATTGATATGTCTCACCAAAATGACGTGAACCCTCCTTTTTTTGCATACACACACACACGCACGTATATATATATGTATATATAATCTTGAAATTCAACACTGAAACTGTTTTAGATTTTTTTTAATAAATGAATAGAGCGCTCTGTGTACTAGCATACGGAGCTATATGACAATATTTTCAACTGTGTAAAAAACAGAGTTTGGTTCGGTTTGATTTGGTTTTACGGCTAATCAATTATTGCTGGTTATTTAATGCCAAATCCTGTTTTTACACATATATTAAATATTTGATTTGTAAACACATTTTGTAAATACTCATATTTAAATGAGCAACCTGTTCTATTTCTAACAATTCAGTTTAGCATAAGTCGTTTGTTTGCACACAGTTTAAATGTCAAAAAGTTCTATTTGACCCCTAGATAGGACCCTATCAGGTGTTACCACTCCGGGTCAGAGTGGACGTAGAAGTGATGGTAATGAAGGAGTATTCTGCATTCCCCAAAGCTCCATCATTACGGCAGCCTTGCCATCAGATTTTTTAGTGTCATACCTAGGATACTTGCTGGGGATGGGGCATCTTACCCCTCTGCAGAGATGCAATCGGCGTATTCTACAGCCCTTGCAGACTGGGCTAAAAACAGGGTAAAAACTCTCAATGTGGTGTACGAATTGAAATGCCCTCTACGGGAATTCTTCTCCAATAAAATAAGTACCAACATTGGCTTGACTACAACAACTCTGTCAAGACACTTAACAATCCTCCTATCCGACACAAGTTCAATCTCTCAAAACTTTAAAACACATTCAATCTCTTCCACCAAATACCGGAAAATTCTTACTGGAAACACCTCCATATTACCTAAAGAAAAAACAAACTCAAAATTTATGAAGCACTCTCGATGAAGATTATTAAATTTTCCTTAAACAAAATTAATTTCGACTGTAGCAGCTGCTTTCTGGAATGCCTTTAACATTTTTCCCGCCAATATTTTCTCTAACCTCCACTAAAGTTCTTCTCTTTCGTAAATTCCCCACCTACTTGCATTTCTTCCTTCTCTTTAAATAAACTCATTATTGTCTTTGTCATTTCAAATGTTCATTCCTCTGAAGATGGCTCCAACTGGGGCTGAAAGTACTTGGAAAAAATATGGCACTTTTTTGAATTCATTCCATCCAGATATCAAATGACTCATATGAAAACTTGAACGGGTCACTAAAAAATAAGCAGTAAATAATTGTCTATTTTAGTCAATCAAACACACACACACACACACATATATATATATATATATATATATATATATATATATATAATGAGAGAGATATAAACTGCTTCTTAAACGGCACTCATAGTGCCAATTTGGTCATTTTTATTTTCTTGAACTATCAATTTTGCTCTTCACTGTACTGCTACAGTCATTATTATTATTTGTTATTTTATTTATTTTTTTATTTCATTTTTTATAATATATATATATATATATATATATCTTTCGAGCATGAAAAATGAATTCGAATCCTGATATCCCCTTTCGTACATGTTTTTCCCAGATGAAAGACATTTGAAATTCAATGTGTTGTCAAGAAAGAAAAAATATAACTTTATTCAAACACCCGTGTCGACACCACTCGATGAGGCCCACAAGCTTCCTTAATGTTTCCCGCTTCCTTCTCTCTCTCTCACACACTCTCTCTCTCTCTTTCTCTCACACACACACACACACACACACATACACACACATGCTAACGCAATTATTTACACACATGTATGTACGTGCACTTGTTTACTCATGCAGCTTAACACTCATAAAATACACAGGTGGTTTTCATTTCTTTATGAGTTATCATAAGAAAATGTTCCATCTTATATATATATATATATATATATATATATATATATATATAACAAAGCCTTCGTCAGATGATAACACTGGATTCAGGCATGGTTTCGGGGCTGAAGCATATATATATATATACAGGGTGATTGAAAAGCAACTCCCTGTTTTAAAATTTTTATAATTTCTTTCCAAACTATAAGTTTTACAAGAAATTAATTCTATTTTATAATATTTTCAATTATATATACTTATGTGTGTGTGTGTGTGTGTGTGTGTGTGTGTGTGTGTGTGTGTGTGTGTGTGTGTGTGTGTGTGTACTATTTATTACGCACGAGCAGTATTTGACACAAGATCAATTCTTTTTAGTTTAATAGGTTCAAATTCTTAGTTTGGTTTCTCCTAAATCCTTTGTGGTATGATAAAGCTAGATTATTTTTATATAGATATTTTGAATTAATCTTAATCTTCAAAACCATAGTTCTACTAAAACAAAACCAAAAGTCGAAAACTGTATTTTCTATATTTTGCAAATATTTCAAAGTTCAAAAACTATCCAAGATATAACACCACGGAGAAGAATATGAACAGAAATAGTTGTCTGAATTTCAGAGACGAAGCTTAATAATTTTTATCAATAAGGGTCTTCGGACTATTGTCTTCATCTTTATTGTTATTTCCACAACGTTTCGGCTGATATGTCCTCCGGCCTTCTTCAGGTGTTTGTCGACCTCGGGAACCTACACGAAACTTCGAACTACGTCCTTTATTGAATCCATGGGGGTGGAATGTTCTGATTCCGTTAACCATAGCCGGGTACAAGTGCTAAGAATTCCTGTATTGTTACTCGCTTGCAATCCGGATTGACCCTGCTGGACACATAGCATAACGATTATAAGCGTTGGTTCCCTAATCTTCTCACGAAACAATCATCTTGAGGTTGCAGGTTCAATCCTGACTACAGGCGAGTGACAAATACAGGAATACTTAACACTTGTACCCTATTAAGGTTAACGGAATCAGAACAGGCGACCCCGGTGGATTCAATAAAGGATGCAGTTCAAAGTTCCGTGTAGATTCCCGAGTTCAACAAATGCCTGAAGAAGGCCGGATGATATATCGACCGAAACGTTATGGAAATAACAATAAAGATGAAGACAATAGTCCGAAGACCCTTATTGATAAAAATATATAGACATAAAAGGTTTTAAAAAGCCAAAAGAAAACGATAATGGCTAAATCGAAATTTAAAATGTTAAAGTAAGAAATAAAATCTATCTACAAAGCCCAAATAAAATCAAAAGGGGTTGTTGGTTTGATTTGAATCTAAGAAATTCTTATTCGGGTTACGAAATCCGTTTAAAAGCTTGAGTCTTACAAATTCTTATTCGGGTTACGAAATCCGTTTAAAAGCATAAATAATAATGAAAACAAGAAGAAATGTTACCATGATTCACGTAGGTAATTAAGAAACGCTATCTGCTGAGGTATGGGCTCTGGCCACGGTATTCGGAAAATCAGCTGCAGAGTCCAAATGAATATTTTTGGATGCAAATGGGTTCTTAGTCATGGACGCGTCAGCGTTGGCTGTCTAGCAAGGAGTTACATACGTCAGCTCTGTGCGAACACTGGATGCAACTAACAGGACCTGCTAGAAGCGATGGTTGATTGGGATAGATGGCAAAGGAGTCGGTGAATTTCGTGTTATTAGTTCGACTTGATGATGAGGATGATGATGAGACCAGTTGTCATTCCAGGGTTAAAGAGCTTAGACTTTCCATTTACCCATAGCTGAAGCGGGGACAGTTGGATACAAACCTTTCCCTTGGGTATTAGCGTTATGTGAAATGAAAACTGCGTCGTCCACGATTTTAACTCAGGTTACCGTGTCTATTTCCTCTGAAAATATATGTTACACAAAGAGCACTTCTCTCTATATATAAACTTGTAGGGATAATTGACGTCGTTTGAGGCAGTGAAGAATGACTTCACTTTTGGCAACATTCATGGGAAAATTAGTTTTCGATCAAATGTTCAAAACTTCATTCATGTGTAGGGATGTTTTTTTTTTAATTTCTTTATTTTTTGTTTTTGTTTACGTCTTTTGTGTGTGTGTGTGTGTGTGTGTATGTGTGTGGAAGTCATTTTAAAAATCCCCATCCATTTAGGTGAATTTATCGTGGCTTAGTAACAAACGTACTAGACTGCGACATCGTAAAAAAAAGAGTTCGAACTCCAGTCACACTATTACATTCACTTTCGGACTAATACCCTTTGGAAAGCTATGAACCCTCTTTATCCACTCAGTTATGGGTTAAATAGTGCTACAAATGTTCTTATACAAGGATGGTTTTATTCCAACTATGGCTTGGGGGAGGATAAGAGAATTCATGCCTTTTCCGAAAGTAAACATGATAACACGACTGGAATTCGAACTCACTAACTATAATGTCGCTGTCCAGCACGTTAAGGTCTAACACTTGAATTTTATGGCATCATATGTAATGCTAGACCTCTTCAAAGAGCTTGTCTATTAAGACTATGTCTGACTAATCTTCACGAAAAAAATTAGGTCAATAGTTTCTGTCATTTAAACGTCTAACGTCCACGAACCCACAAATAAAGCTGTGATTTATTAATATATATATATCGAGAGAAGAATACATTGGGTGTCTCAAAATACATGGGACCTATGTGACTGCCAATAACTCTACTAATAATAATATTGTGCTCTTTTTTGTTTCAGATTTGAAAATAGTATACATTAACAATTATTAATCCTTGATTACAATGCCTTGGACAAGATAGGGGAAAATATTTTGCGTCTCTACTTATTTGGAGACAAAATCATATTTTGTCTCCAAATAAGTAGAGACGCAAAAAGTTTTTTCAAACGGTCTCAAAATAGTTGCAACCTATTAATATGTTAATGATTTATTACTGAGACAAGAAACTCCAAAAAGATTGCATGTCCTGGAAGCTGATATAATAACAATTAGAAAAACATTGATTTGATGGAAAGACATCAAATCAATGTTTTTTTAGTAACAAACGTACTGGACTGCGATATCGTAGAAAGCGAGTTCGAACTCTAGTCACGTTATTATATTCACTTTCGGACTAATAACTTTTGGAAAGGTATAAACCCCCTTATACCCTCACCTATGACAAAAGACACCTTTTTACAAGACGTGTATCAATGACCGCCATTGCACTCGTCTCAGTAATAAATCATTAATATATTAATAGGTTACATATATTTTAAGACACCCTATATATATATATATATATATATATATACTATTAGTATTCATACCTTTTCAATCCCATACAACAGACCTTAGCCAACCAACAAGCACCTACTCTATTTGTACTTTTCCCAGATTAGGCTTTCGTAGCAACGACTTTTGACAGGTTACCTATAACTCATGCCTTAGCAAATGCTTTATACATCCGCTATCCAAAGTGCTGAGTGGGAAGGGTCCATTACGTCACACATGTTTGGCAGGACGAATTTTAATTGTACATGTTTCTCCCATAGGCCTTGTGCCATACTTGGCTGTATTTAATAAACATACCGTGCAACGCTGACTTTCACACCAAGAAAAAATTCACCACTCTAAGTGAACGCGAAGACATTAAAATGATACTCGTTTGGGTTATTTTTTGTTTTGTTTTATTTTAGTTTTTGTTCATTTATTCCTTAAACTTTTTTTTTCTTTTAACGCGCGTTTTACGTAGGTCGCTCGGGTAAAAACTGTTTATCTTTATAATTAAATCGACTAGTGCTGCAGATGTTTTTATAATAATATTAAAACTTATATGCAGGAAACTTTACTCTTCATATTTTCATAATTTATTGTTTTTCTTTTATTATTATTATTTTTTTTTATCTTTCGTTCCTTTTTTGTTGTTTGTTTGTTGTTTGTTTTTGTTTTTTTTTCAGAAATCTTCATAAAATATTTACAACCCTTTTAGTTCTTTTCAAGACGAAAATGCGTCATTTTTCACAATGTTTACAAAGTTTAAGTCTGATACAAGGCTACAAATGGAAGGCAATTAATAAGTATTCAAACTCACTTTTTTATGTGTCTAAAAATTCATTGAGGTGCTATGCCGATTAATTACCCTTTATGACCGATTTTCTTTTTAATTTATTTTGTTAAAAGCAACCTTTGGCTCAAAGCTTATCAATCTGTTACCTAAATACAAAATTTCTTGCAATATTTTAATCAACTGTTTTTCACGGCTGACTCATAAAAAACTACGCTCCGTTGGTTACACAAAGCATTACTTGATGATAACACACACACACACACACACACACACACACACACACATATATATATATATATATATATATATATATATATATATATGGGGAAAATGGAAATGTATCCAACGACAAGTATGTGGTGTATTCAATAAGTTCCCAGACTTATCTTATACAGGCATTTAAAATTGTTGTAGATTCTTGAAAATTCACAATGTTATTGCTATACATCTTATGAGATGACTGACCAATTTTTATGATTTCAGGTTCAAATCAACAGCTACAGCAGCAATTGGAATACACCCTACTAAAGCCTGATTGTCACAGCTGGTGAATTTGAAAAATGCAATCTGGACGTGAGGACACTTTAGAAGAACGATATGCAATCAAATTCTGTTTTAAACTGCTTTTGGAACATCTTGCATGAATCGAACATCAGTTTTTGAGTGGCATAAGAGATTCAACGAAGTCTGTGAGGGATGATGAGAGGTGTGGGATGAGTAAGGAAGTCAATACACCAGAGTTGATTGGCCAAAGGGTTAGGGTTAGGGTTACTATGTTGAGTTTTTAAGGGAGTTCAGGAAAAGATTCCGTCGGAAGAGGCCGGCTCTCTTCAAATTGGGTCAGTGGCATTTCCGCCAGGACAATACACAAGTCCACAACTTCACCCTTCTCACAGACTATTTGACCAAGATGGACATCAAGACAGTTCCTCACCCTCCCTATAGTCCAGACATTGCTCCCTGTGACTTTTGCTTATTCCCTAAGCTCACAGGCTGTCGTTATGAGACAATTGAGGAGATGAAAGAGGCTGTGACGAAGGTCATTGACACGCTCACATAAGAGGACTTTCATGGGGTCTTCCAGTTGTTGTAACGGTACAACAAGTGCATTGGAGCCGGAGGAGATTACTTCGAAGGGGACTAGAGTTTCATGTGTGTACTATCAATAAAAGTGCCCATTCGAAAAAAGTCTAGAAACTTATTTAATGATCCTCGTACTATTGGTAGGCAAGGGACGTAATCTCTAAAATGGCATATCAACCTTGGAGGTTTGTTTAATACTAAAGCCATCCATGTAGAAGGACAGTTGTCGTACAATTTATCCCATTGCTGGGAAGGGGAGAAGTGGGCTCATGCCTTGGGAAATGGTATGAGCCCAATTTTCTTATATTTTTCTATGAAGTTCTCCTTAACATAAATACACATGGTCCAACAGTACTCAAGTACTACATTCCCATCACCGAAGAAAGTGGCATCTTGTCCTCCAAAATTTCCTTGTAAGTGCATTGCAGCTGGAGGAGATTACTTCGAAGGGGATTAGAGTTTCATGTTTGTACTATCAATAAAAGTGCCTATTCGAAAAAAGTCTGGAAACTTATTTAATGATCCTCGTACATATAAATATATGAAAAAACAAGGCATTGCTGCGAATATTCAATAATAAAAAATCTCGTCCTTGTTTATTCATAGATAGATAAATTGCATCATATTTTGGGGATGTCCTTGTGGCGTCGTTGCTAACCTGCTGGACTGTGACATCGTACTAAATGAGTTCGAACACCAGTCCCACCATTGCATTCACTTTCAGACTAATACCCTTGGGAAAGGTAGGAACTCTCTTATCCATCTCAGCTATGGGTTGAATAATATCACTAATGTCTTTCTGCAAATTTGGCTTAAACATTAAATAACCCCAGAAGGTTAATATGCCATTAAACAAAGAAACCATAACAAACATTGTGTTTTATATATAAACAAATGTTTTAAGTTTTTAGCTAGCATTCTTATTTTAAAGGTTTACGGTCAGCATTTTCAAGAAGTGTGAAAAAAATATACAAATTAGTTTGAATTATCGTTTCCTTTGACCTCATAACGACCAAGTCGAGTTATCTCATCAAGAATGGCTTTATATGTTGGTATACAGCTCTTTTCCAAGTAGCTTGCGACAAGTTGTATTGGGTTAGATGTATCAATTCGAAGTCTAACCTTTTATCGAAAGCGTAAGAAGGATTGCCTTGGACAAGACTTAAGGTTTCAGTTTCGCTTCTAGTTACCGATAACTGGAGGAATCAGTGAGAATGTTAAACCACCCACAATTCACCAATGAACTCACCTAGCTAACGAATTAATATACCAGGCGAACTTATTAACAATGAATCTATGATAGCTAAGCATATCTTTTCTGTTAGACTAGATAAAAAGATATATTAAAAAAATAATGCATAGAGAGGAAAAGAAAGAGAGAAAGAAAAAGGCTGAGATAGATAGATAGATAGATAGATAGATATCAACGGGACCCAGGATCAATGGAAATGAATATGCTGTGATAGACAGACCGACAGACATATAGTTTGATTTGTTGGTTAGTTGGTTTGGTTTTATGGCATATCAACTACTTTAGGTTATTTAACGCCAAATCCCTTTTATATATATATATTAGATATATGATTTGTAAACCCATTTTGTTGACAACTTCTTTAAATGATCCTGGGCTCATTTTTTGCACTCTGTTAAATGTTTTCAAGTATTGCTACTATGAATAATTTTATTTACTATAAATCATTTGTTTGCACACAGTTAAATAGTTTAAAGTATTGCAATTGTTATATAACAATTAAGCATCATTCATTTCTTTGCACACATTTAAATGGATATAGATGAATGACTTTTAGTGAATAGTTAGTTGATAATTTCATTTTTAAATGAGTCACAACTTATTTATTTCCACACTAGTATCGTTGTTTCTACAATTATTGCTATCAAACGGTAATAATTATTATCAATATTAATCGTTTGTTTGCACACAGTGAAGTGTTTACAAATATTGCTATTTAACACTAATTATTCTATTCAACACTATTCATTCGAATGTTTCCAGTCAAATGGTTCCAAGTATTGCTATGTAATACCAATAATTCAATTTAAGCACACAGTAAAAGAATTCCAAGTATTGCGATTTAACATAACTCGTTCGTTTGCTCACATTTAAATGGTTTAAAGTATTGCAATTTATCACAAACAATTCAATTTGATAGTCATTTATTTACACACAGTTAAACGTTCAAAGAGTTCAATTTCTAACAATTCAATTTAACTTATTTGTTTACACACAGTCCTGTTTGACTAATAGAGAGGATCCAATCAGGTGCTACCACTCCGGGTCAGAGTGGACCTAGGAGCAATGGTGAGGAGGGAGTATTTCACATTCCCAAAAGCTCCAGCATTACTGGATCTCACCATCAGATTGTTAAGTGATATATCAAGGACACTCGTTCTGGAGAGGTCTTGCAGAGATGCAGTCGGTGTATTCTACAACCCCAGCCGACTGAGCTTAGATGTAAAGATAAGAATGTAATAATATTTTTCCCGTTTCACAGCCTGTTAAAACAGATTGTAATATAATGGCTGAGGGATTTGGGGGGTAGTTAGTTAGGCTGAGAACCTTTTGGCTAATTGCATGGGTTACTTAGGTGCAACATTAACACGTGCGCGCAGGGAGCGGACGTGTCACTCAGAGATGCCACAATAGCCCGAGATGGGAAACGGGGTTACAGAGTGCAAATGACGTCACGCACCGGAAGCGCGCGGAGGATTTGGGGAATTTGAAGAAAGTTAGTAGAGTTGAGACCAGACACCGGACGAGACAGTTGACTTTCGCTTCCTCGCGGAGGCCTTGGGCAGGTGTCGCACGAGATGGGGGGGGCAGATGAAAAAGCCAGAATAGAAAGATTGTGCCTCTCTCTCCTTATGTCGAAAAACCTTTAAACTCAAAGTTGATAAAAAGTTTCGTACCTGAACTGAGAAGTCGTTACGTGTTTTTCGAATTTCGAGATTCCTATGTTCTATCTTTATGGACATTCGATGTCCATTTCACACATGGCCGTATCTGGCTAAGGTACAAACAGAGTTAAACAGTGGGGAACAGAGTTAAACGTATCCTAGTGGCTAACCTGTTAGATGGTGACATCGTTGAAACTAGTTCGATTTTCAGTTACTCGATAACGTTCACTTTCGGACTAATACTCTTGGGAAATGCATAAACCTCTTTATCCACCCCAAGTTATATGTTAAAAAATAACTATTGTTCTTCTACAAGGATGGCTTTGGCATTAAATAGCGCTACTAGGGTTCGAACTCGCGTTCAACGATGTTGCACGTTAGCAACGACGCCACCAAGATACCCCCAAAACTCGATAGCCACTACGCCACTGCCACCCTACCCACCGTGGTTATTTGATGAAAGTTCAAGTCTCATCAGAGATGTCTGTTTCCATCACAAAAAATAATAGATAAATGAATACAACTAATAAAATATTTTTTTTAAAAAAAAGGAGTAACATCCTAGAAAAACGCACCAAAAATCTGTTCTAAAAACTGACAAGACTTAATTAAATGTGAATACTAATTGAGAAAAAGACCGCATTAAATATCTAACATTTTTCAGTTTCATAAAACCAATTAGCAGGCCTTTATATAAAAATGATAGGTATAAAAATATTTACAATTTCTCAAAAAAGCTAAAAAAATTATTGTTCTTTTTTAAAAGGTGTTAATTGGTCTTAATTATGTCTTCTTTTTGCAAAAGAATTGTCTAATTGGTTTTGTCCAAAGAGATGAATGTTTTGACATTTAAATCATTAATATGATATTTAAAGGCCACGGGCACAGATCCCGACATATATATATATATATATATATATATATATATAAAGATGGTTG
>OY757912.1:46808236-46853236 GCA_963585895.1 Sepioteuthis lessoniana
CCAGGTCGAGTCATACTAAAGGCTCAAAAATGGCACTTGATGCAGCCTTGCTTATCACTCAGTATTGTAAGTGGAGCAATCCGGGGAATGGAGTAGCGCCCTCCCCTACACTTCGGTGTAGTAGCTATTGAAAAAGGAGCCTTCTGGTCGCCCTCGACTACGGTTACCAACTATATATATATATATATATATATATATATATATATATATATTCAGAAAGACAGATAGATAAATAAATAGTCGAATTAAACAGACCGATATTGAAAGAAGATCAGCAATGATAAAGTAGCGCCCTCCCTTATACCTCGGTGTAGTAGCTATTGAAAAGAGAGACATTGGGTCACCCTCCATTAAGGTTACTTACTCCTTATGTTATTTGGCGTTACGTAAGACGGTGGAACTTCGTAATGGCGTAGATTTGCAAAGAATATTTTGATAAAAACATTTCGTTTCTCTATGTAGTACTTTTTTGTCGTGTTTTTATCTTTTATGGTTACAGGTCAGTCGCCAGGGGTTGGAGAATACGCCGACTGCATCTCTACAGAGAGGTAAAAGCCCCTTCCCCAACGAGTGTCCTGTATATGACACTAAACCATATGATAGTGAGGCTCCAGTTTTGGAGCTTTGGAGAATGAAGAATACCTGTTTATTACCATTACTTCCAAGTCTACCTTGATCAGGAATTTTAATACCTGTTCAGGTACCATCAATGAGTCAAATAGAGGTGTTCAATCTTTTACTGAGATTATTATTAATATTAAATAAAACTGAGTGTTAAATAACAATATTTGAAACTAGTTTGGAACGAGCCGCCGCAGGCATTGGCCTCCACGTCAATACACACAAAACTGAATATATGTGCTAGAATCAAACAGGTGACATTTCCACACTAGACGGAACCTCTCTGAAACTGGTAGACAAATTCACCTACCTAGGAAGCGGCGTCTCATCAACCGAAAAAGACATCGACACACGGCTAACGAAGGCATGGACAGCTATTGATAGGCTATCGATCATATGGAAATCAGACCTCACCGATAAAATGAAACGCAGTTACTTCCAGGCAGTGATCGTGTTGAGACTGCTATATGGATGCACTACTTGGATGCTTACTAAATGGCTGGAGAAAAAGCAAGACGGCAATTACACAAGAATGCTGCGAGCAATATTGAACAAGTCCTGGCGGCAACACCCCCACAAGGCACTAACTATACGGCCACCTGCCTCCCATCACAAAAACTATCCAAGCTAGACGAACCAGACATGCAGGACACTGTTGGAAAAGCAAGGACGAGCTCATAAGTGATGTACTCCAATGGACCCCCACATATGGCCAAGCAAAAGCAGAACGACCAGCTTGAACATACATACAGCAGCTATGTGAGGATACGGGATGTAGCCCTGAAGACCTGCCAGAGGTGATGAATGATAAGGAGAAGTGGCGAGAGAGGGTCAGGGATATCCGTGCTAGCGGCACGACATGATGATGATGATGCTGTACAAACAAAAAATGCTATAACTTGAAATCATTTAAATGTGTGGAAACAAATCAGCTCTTGCTCGTTTTAAAAATTTATCAAGTAATTAATCGTTTTCGACTTGATTGTAAATAACCCACAAAGGTTGATATGCCATAAAACACAACCAAACCTGTTACTTGGGGCTTTGCAGAGAGGTTAGGTCTCAAGTTGGCCGTGGATTGCGAACCATAATGCTTGAGGACGGGATCCTCGTAGCTAAGCAGTCCGTGACCCGACAACCGAAATGTTCACGTGACCTTCAACATTCTACTTTGGCCCTTACAGAGTGAGATGGGCGGTCGAAGAGATCTAATCCAGTCAATCGGCGTCACGTCAAGTTCTGTCACTTATATGATTGTTCCGACCGTATTCTTCAAATTGCTCCTGTGATTAACAAGTAAGATGGCTCCCTTTTCATTAGCTACTATACCCAGATGTAGGGAGGGTGCTACCCTTTTCCCTGTATTACTTCACTTACCCTTGATCCGTACCTTATAATGCTAAGTGTAAAGCTAGGAAGCATCAAGTACCATTTTTTGTGTCTTTGGTATGACTCAACTTAGGTGTCCCAAACCATTGGCGAACACTCAAATCATTATGCCAATGGGCCGGCAAGTAAGTTGGCCGACCCGAAAGCTCCCTTTTCAATAGCTACGCCTTTCCCTGGACGGCTCCATTTACCCTAGATCCGTAAATTCTAATACTGAGTGTTAAGTATGGAGGCATCAAGTACCATTAATTGAGTCTTTGGTATGACTCGACATGGGACTGAACCACGGTATCCTAGACCGTTGACGAACCCTCTAATCATTATGCCAATAGACCAGTAAATATGGATCCAACATTAATTTTATCTTATAGGTGCAAGATGGCGGTGACTGAGAATCAGTTGCTCTGAGGTTGGAACTATCTGTGTGGAAACAAATTATTAATATTAAATAGAATTATTAGTGTTAACAATACTTGAAACCATTTCGAATAAATAGTGTTAGCAATACTTGAAACCATTAACTGGTTAACAAATTAAAATAGAATTATTCGTGTTGGATAACAATACTTGAAAACATTTAACTGTGTTCCAGGAAATGAACTCTGGCTCGTTTGAAAATGTTACCTTAAAATAGAATTATTCGTGTTGGATAACAATACTTGAAAACATTTAACTGTGTTCCAGGAAATGAACTCTGGCTCGTTTGAAAATGTTACCTTAAAATAGAATTATTCGTGTTGGATAACAATACTTGAAAACATTTAACTGTGTTCCAGGAAATGAACTCTGGCTCGTTTGAAAATGTTACCTTAAAATAGAATTATTCGTGTTGGATAACAATACTTGAAAACATTTAACTGTGTTCCAGGAAATGAACTCTGGCTCGTTTGAAAATGTTACCTACAAACATTTCGCTTACATATGTGTATGGATGTGTGTGCGCACGTGGGCGCGAACAGGATTTAGCATTAAATAACCAACAATGTTTGATATGCCATAAAACACAACGAAACCAAATCAAACCTAAATGGTTAATTTGTATATATTTCATTTGGCCTGGTATAGGCAGCAAAAGACATTGGTCTCTTCATGTGTTTTAATCAAGACGGTGCCATCTCCTCGTGAAATATCAAGCGTCTAAAATTAGTGGACCAGTTCATATAACTCGGTAACAAGATCTCATCTACTGGAAGCGATGTTAACATACGCATAAGAAAGGCATTGACTGCTATTAACAGATTGAAGACCATGTGGAAATCTAATCTCTGGTAAAATAAAACAGGAACGCTTCTAAATGTAGCTGTGTCAGTACTACTGTCTGGTTGCACCATCCTAATTTTAACATAATAACTGGAGAAAAGGCTTGATGGAAACAACAAAAGGATGTTGCTTTGTTTTGAACAAATCCAGGAAGCAGCATCTTACAAAACAGCAGCTGTACGGCCATTTTGCAATCCATCCAAATGAAACGAAGAATATATACTGGTCACTGCTGGTGAAAATAAGCTACGTTCTCTTATGGACTCAAACACATAGATACACCTGTGTTAGTGCGGGGGGGACTAACAAAAACTCACATTCATCGGCTTATTGTGGATACTAGGTGCTGTCGAGAAGACTTACCGAGAGTGATGGCTGAAGAGGATGGATGACAAGAGAGAGTCAAGAGAATGCATACTGTGGGCACGCCCTGATGATGATGATGGTATATTTTAAGGAAAAAAGTATCTATTTCACGTCTTTTTATTATGACGTAGATGATGTTGCTGAGTGACGTAACTTGTGACGTAATGACGTTCACTGAACTGAAGAAGGAAGTTACTTACCATGTAAAAGAAACTCACCAGAAAGTGAGCAGATAGAAAATGCTCCTTTAGCCATTCTCATTTCCACCGAGCATGGCTAAAGGAGGATTTTCTATCTGCTGTGTGACGTAACTTGTGACGTAATGATGTTCACTGAACTGAAATTTAGTTGAAGAAAATGACGAATTTGATGAAGTTTGAAATGACGTTAAGTGGTGTTTGCCTATTCTGACGAACATGTGATTTCAAGGTGGATTTTCGTTTGGACTACAGCTCTTACGGCGGAGCAGTGGTTGATGTGTCGATTTCGAAAGCTATCGATATTGAGTTCGATTATGAACTGATATTAGTCTAACAAGTAACTTTTTTATGATAGTTGTGTAATAATAATAATAATAATAATAATAATGATAAAATCAACTCTCTTCTAAACCCCTATCCGTGTTCAGAGAACGCATGAGCGCCTTTCAGATCCTTTGTAATGCGAAATGTGTAACAGCAATTTTCAAAACAAAACCATGTGAAAAAATATTCACTCATTAATCAAATTTGGCCCAACCCCGAATTATGAGTCACTTCCACTGGCACAAGCCCTTTATCTGCAGCTGTCACGATGGGTAAGAATGTTTGGGGTGGAAGAGGCTCTTAAAACAGACAGCATCATCACAAATAAGCACACCACTATCAATTTTTAAAATAAAGATTTAATTTTCTTCAAAACAAAAGAACCAGTCGGCTGGGACTGTAGAATACACGGTAGAATTTCTACAGAAAGGTAAGACAACCCCCTCCTGCGGAATGAGTGTCCTGGGTATAATACTTAACGGCATCTGATGGTGAGGTTCCAGTTCTCGAGCTTTGGGGAATGTGCAGTTCTCCTTCATTGTCATTACTCCCAGGTCCACTCTGACCCCGAGCGCTACAACGTGTTAGGGCCGTATTTTATGGTTCAAACAGAACTAGTCTCCTGACTATGACACTAAACTGCATCTGATGTCCTGGAGCTTTGGGTAATGTGGAGTACCCCTTTTTATTGCCATTACTCCTAGGTTCACTCTGACCCTGGGCGGGAGTACTTGTTAGAGTCCCATCGATGTGTTGAATTGAACTGAATAATGTTAATTTGAATTGTTAACGAGAATAGCAATTCTTGAAACCGCTTATCTGTGAGGAAACAAATAATTTTGAATAGAATTAAAAGTGTTTGATAGCAATACTTGAAACCATTTAACTGTGATGAAACAAATGATTAATTGCAAATAAAATTATTCGTGCTATATAGCAATACTTGAAACCGTTTAATAGTATACAAACAAAGGATTAAGAGTAAATAGAATTATTAGTGTTAGATAGGAATACTTGAAACCATTTAACTGTGTGCAAGCAAATGAGCTGTGGCTACAAATTGTTTGTATACAAATCATCAACATTTCATAAATGTATAAACAGGATTTGGCATTAAATAGCCTACAAGTGTTGATATGCCATAAAACCAACCAACTAACCAACAAGACCAAAGATGCCAGAATTTAATTAAAAACTGGTCGGGGAAATATGGTTGGCGTAACTGTCATCGTAGTAGGAAATGAACTCCGCGACTACAGTTCAAATCCTGAAGGAGACTATTTACTTTTCATTTCGCGCTATAATCCTTGGGAATGTTGTGAGTTATACTTTCTCATCCCAGCTATATGTAAATAGTAGAGTAGATTGAACTCTTTGGGATTGGTATGGCAACCGACCTAGGAGAAAGAAAATTCTTAATGTAAACAGTCTGTGTGCCGCTTAAAATTGATCTTGTAGCGGAAAGTTTGGATAGGTATATACAATCAAAACAAATACTATTTTATATAATTTATCATCTCACTCTACATCATCGAAACACTTTAACCAAAGATAAGTACACCCATTATATATAAGTAAGTAAAGTTGGCGACTGTAGTCGAGGATGACCCGAAGGCTCCCTTTTTAAGAGCTACTACACCGAGGTGTAGGGGAGAGCGCTACTCCTTTCCCTGGATTGCTCCACTTTACCCTTGATCCTTTCCTTATAATGCTGAGTGTTAAGCAAGGCGGCATCAAGTACCATTTTTTGAGTCTTTTGTATGACTCGACCTGGGATTGAATCCCGGTCTCCCGGACCACTAGCAAACACTCTACTCATTAGCTAATGGCCCGGTTAGTTTGGTAAGAAATGATACCAAACGATATCAGCTTTCAATGTATAATGTTCCACCGTGAATAATCCTGGTATCTTTTGTTTTGGAAGGAAGTTGACGTTTTATTTTTAAGATGATAGATAGATACACAGATAGTTAAAAGAAAGACCGTAAAAGAAAGAAAGAAAGAAAGAAAGAAAGAATATGCAATCTATAGAAAGAAACAGGCTTAGATAGATAGATAGATAGATAGATAGATAGATAGAAACACAAAAAAAGAAGAGAGAGAGGTAAGAGCATATTGATATAGGAATAGAAAGATATTCAGTCAAAATCGTTTACACGCGTGCATGTGTGCTTTCGTGTGTGTGAGTGTGTGTGTGTAAACTATCCATTGTTGAACTTTTATCTTCACAGTTGTCTACTGCTCCAACCATCTTTGCACCCACGCAGAATTAAAGAAACTCTATGCAGTATCAGACGTTCTCGTCAGCTCAGCCAAAAACAGTGACTGATGTTTAAGATTTTAAAAAAATAATATAAAACAAGAAAAAATGTAAATAAGCATTTTAAAATATGGGGTGAATAAAACAAGAAAGACAAAAAAAAGAGGACAGGAAAACGAAAACGAAAACGAAACGCAACATGAAAAAAAAATGTAACTTTGCTTTCGTGAAGAACATATGTTATTTCCGGTCGCATATTTAAGACGGCAAAAAAGTGGTTTTGATTTCGTTCAGGCAAGACAATAATACTTGTACTATGGGACTCGTCTTTTATGTAAATGCACCCTGAGAAGAAGAAGAAGAAGAAGAAGAAGAAGAAGAAGAAGAAGAAGAAGAAGAAGAAGAAGAAGAAGAAGAATGTCTTGCGTCAGTTTTAGAAAATCATTATCAGAAATGCGGGGCTTTACCTGGCCTCAATCATTGGCTGCATAGGGACTTTATATAAAAGCAGTCCAAGAAGAAGAAGAAGAAGAAGAAGAAGAAGAAATGTTAATTTCAAAAAAATAACGAGAAAAATGATGACAGGAAAACGGTAAAAGAGAAAAACACGAACAAGAGAAGATTTTTTTTAAAAAGATTATTCAAGAAGAATTTGTCGTAAGAAATAAAAATGAAGAATTCAAGATATCTTTGGGGGAAATTTAAAATGAATATTTACGAAATCCATCAAAATTCGACAAAAGGACAAATAAGATCAAAGAAGACAGGAAGAGTGTGTTGTACAAACCATTCAAGTGGTTAAGGAATGTTTCCTATGGAATTTAGACTTTTTACATAGTCTTTTCCATCAGCCACTAATATTAATCATTGTCCGTCGATGACAACCAAACCAAGCTTCATAAATGACTTACAAAGGGTTTTTTTTGTAGTAGCAAAGGTTTCTGCAGAGCCAGTTATCCTTTTTGGATGAGCTAATAACACAAGAATGGTGCACCAGATTGCTACAATACTTCTTAGGTTTTGAATTCAAAGTTTTTGTCCTTATCATCGATTGGTTACCCTACCAAAGAATAGTTTGCCTTACTATTTCACACATAGTTGAGAAAGAGATTGATAACCTAAGTTCCATCTATGTGTGAAATAGATCTGTATGAAATAATGTTAACCTGTTTCAAATGATTGTGAAGATACATTGTTGTGTGCTTGACTCTATTCTGCCACTAGCGAACATTAGGCTAATGGCCCGGTTAGTTTGGTAAGAAATAATACCAAGCGATATCAGCTTTTAATGTATAATGTCCCACCATACATAATCCTGGTATCTTTTGTTTTGGAAGGAAGTTGACGTTTTATTTTTAAAATGATAGATAGATAGATAGATAAAAAGTAATTAATAGACCGAATAAGAAAGAACGAAAGAACGAAAGAACGAAAGAAAGAAAGAAAGAATATGCAATCTATAGAAAGAAACAGGCTTAGATAGATAGATAGATAGATAGATAGAAACAGAAAAAAGAAGAAAGAGGTAAGAACTAGTTTTGGAACAAAACATCGCAGCATTTAGCCTTTCTTCAACAGGATGCCACTCAGTCCTTTCCTTTGCGGGAATCCTTAGTTGCCTCAGCCTTTTTTGGAGGTCCACCATTAGCTTATCAAGTAAGTTTGAGCAGTAGTAGCTTTTTGTGACCGGTAGTTTTTTAGCTCAAGGCAAATTCTTCGGGCATCCGTGGTACTTAACCAAATATGGACCATCGTAGTTGCCCCATTTTTGTTGAGAATGGAATGATGTTGCACATTTTCTACAGAGCCTTGTTGAAGAGTAGGCTGTTTCGGCATCGGTTTCTAGTGATAGATCTCAGATGTTCGCGGTGGCAGGCATCAAACTTCTCCATAGCTACCTTTAGAACTGGCCAGCTGCTGCAATTGTTTACTCAGTCGGCTGGAGCTGCAGAATACACTGACTGCTTCTCTGCAGAGGGATAAGAACCTACAATTATTGATGTGCCAAAAACAAACCCAAATCAAACTGCTGCGATTGTACAGCATCAAAGAGAATCGTGTTGCGTCATATAGGCGCAGTTTATTGTAGTACCGTAAACCATAATTGTTAAACAGACTGCAGAATACACCCACTGCATCTCTGCAGAGGCGTAAAACCCACCCCAAATCAGTGTCCTGGGTATGACACTAAACAATCTAAGTGCGAAACTCCAATCATAGAATACCGCGGAATGTATAGTACCTCTTCATTGTCATTGCTCTCAGGTCTGCTCTGACCGGGAGTGTTAGTACTTGTTAGGATCCCATTTATAGGTCAAATAAATCTAACTGCGCTACCGGTGCCGCCATTATACCATTAGAAATAAACAAAAAAAGTTAGTCACCGAGTGAACTGCACCATTTATAAGGGAGTTTTGTTTCCCACAGAGTTGGACTTTAAGATGTCTTAATGGAAATAACGGTTCTTCATACACAAGAAATAAAAGTCCAAACTTCATAGCTTATATAAATGAAACATTCGTTCAGAAATAAAAGATATTTTTCTTATGTTAAGGTGGGAAAAAACAGATTCATATTAAGTATTCTCAGAAGCTGCTTATGATTTTTGTCAAAGGATTAATGTTGGGCTAAGTTTAGTTTGTTTGCTTTTGTTTTAATGTCATACCAACCTTCTTGAATTATTAAATGCCAAAGCCACCCTTGTAGGAGAAGACTAGTGGCACTATTAACCCTTAACTCGGGAAATAAAGGAATCCATGCCTTTCTCAAGAGTATAAGTCCGAAAATGAACGTAATAGCTTACTACAATGTCGCTGTCCAGCATGTTAACCATTACGCTACTGAGACTCTTTCGCCAGTTATTTACGATAGTTTTACAGTGTTTGTTCTCATTTTAAGACATTAAGTCTTGTTTATGTTAAATAATGGGTTACGTCATGGCTTCGGAACCAATTAATGACGTAGGATGTGGGGTGAATACGCTTTTCCCGCTCCTGTAGATAGTATTAATGTGTATTAATTTCTCTTAATGGGATTCTTATTTTCGACCGACTCGCATACTGTAATGTTATGAGTTTATTCAAGCAGACCATTGGAATAATGTTTGTAAACTGTTTAACATTCAAATAAACAGATGAAATGGACGCTAGAAATTGCTGTCGTAACCAGCAAAATTGAGAGAAACGAAATAGTATGCTGTCAAAAACGACTAACGTTTAATAGAAAATAATTGATTTTATCTATTCGTTTTTTCTTTATTTGTCTGTTTACTTATTTATTCATTCACCTTCTTCTTCGCTCCTTTATAAGTTCCTCAACCAAACCCGAATCACTTTAGAGAAAAGTATGGTTGACCAATGGTGATATAAGCGGGTTCGAGTACTCTAAAGCAGAATGGTTTTTCCCGTGTTTTCATGTCCATGCTAAAATGGTTTAAATCAATGGTTCCCAAAAATTTACTGTATGACGGCGCTTTAAAGGCCCTTTTTCTTTTTCGTTTTCTTTTCTATTGATATCGTTTTGTGCCCTAGTACACAGTTTAAAAACCACTGATCTAAATTAATTCAACCCTCAAACCTTCGTTGTTTTCTGAGTGTTTGTTTTAAAAATATATTAAACCCTAAAAAGGCCTTATACATAATATTGTACCCAGGCCGGGGTTCAATAATTGAGACATGGAAATTAGAGTGTAATATTGAGATTGGAGAGCATACAAAAAAGAGGGAAAAAACTAATAAAACGAGTAAAATATTACCGTTAAAGGGAGAGATTTGAGAAATTAGGATTAACAACTTCACTAAAAGAATAAGAATAAGTGAAGATCTATCTAATTGAAGCTTTCGAAATAATGAATAGAATCTCCTCGAACTGGAAATTTACAGTCAAGACAGTTTTCAAAAACTCAGTTTACAAACAAATTGGATTCTTTTGCTTATAAAATAATATATTTTTGAAACAAAATGCTGAATTAGATTAAACACAGCAACAGTATAGAAAATTTTAAAATCTAATAGGGTGATTTCAGAAAAAATGATAAGAAAAATAATTTAAGTGTGCATTTTTTAAAATTATCGGATGAATTAATTGAATTGTATCTGTTAATAGATATTTTATTAATATTGTATATGTTCCGTGCAAAGATTATTTTTCTTTTTTCTTTTTTAAGGTTAATGTGAGAAGATAGCAAAAAGGAAAAATGCCCAAGTAGGCATGAAAATCCCATGAATAATAATGGATTATAACGCGGTATACAACATGATGTCTTCCTATATAATATTGAGATATGAGTATATATTTATCTTATAAAGTTTTCTTAGTTGTGGCACGAGGCCGGAATTATGGGGTACTCAGTGAGACTCAAACTCACATTCCGGATTTCTACCGATTACACGATGTGAGTTATATTATTATAAATGAGAAAAGTGCTCAATAAAAGAAGAGTGGTTAAAAAAATGTTTTTTGGTTTTGTTTTGTTTTGTTTTTGTTGTGTTTTTGCGCAGTTGTACCAATCCAGTAGATGGGGCACACTTCAGCCAGCCGTTGCGTAACGGCACGGAACTGGTCGGGTGTGTTATGTCTCTGGATACGGTAGTCAGATGAGGCCTTCCATTTGCGTCACGCTGTCGAGACTGACTTATTCCTAGAGCCTCAAAGGGCCGTCACCCCAGGTTCTAACCCTTCTCAAAGGATCTAGGCTTATCGCGTGGTGCCTGAGGCGACCCTTTTAAGGTGAATGCCAACGGGGCCCGAACCATTTGGGGAATATCAGGTGTGTCTGGGCTACGGTCCTGCGCCCGGACCCAACTTAAAAAAGGCCTTGTGCCACAATCACCCGTTTGGTGGGGCGTGCGACAAATACCGCTTGTTTGTTTTTAATATTACACTTACAAAACGACATTAATTGCAATTATAGCTCTTTTGAGGGTTAAATTTCTGGAAATATTTTTTTTTAATTTGATAAAATCTTATCTCTTTTTTTTTTTTTTTAGAAAATGTATTTTTCTATTCAACTAAAATCCTGTTCAGAATCGGTCAGGAGATTCTAAAAAGAGAATTTACATTGCTATTTCAAATAGTTACCAAACCAGTAGAATAATTTGGATTCCCCTACTTGTAGAATAATAACAATAACACTTACTGCCGTAAGGGTCCCAACTAGCGTTCAGCTAGCAGGCAAAAATAAAACTGGCTGTAAGCCAACACAATTCTTGCAACATTACTAAATTGCGGATGGTATTTATACAGAAATATCCCCACTCATACACCAGCAGCCAATCACAATCCAGGGAATGGACTTGCTCACGAGCGCACAGTGGGACGTTCCAGTGTACCATACACAACTCTCCTTCTTCTGGAGTTCGGTTTCCAACCCAACTCAGCTAGTTATACAACTGAGTGCTGATTTGGATACATTGCCAAAGTCTATACAATTTGGTTGGTTGTTTGGTTGTGTTTTGAAGCATATTAGCCATTGTGGGTAAATTAATGACAAGCCTGATTCTTAGTGTATAGTGTGTTGGTAACATTTTTAAACGAGTTCATTTGTTTGCACACAGTAATATGGTTTCAAGTTATATGATTTTAAGTGATACTATCCAACACCTAATGTTCTATTTGCAGTTTAATGACTTCAAGTATTGCTATGATATAGCAACAGTTCAATACAGCACGAATCATTTGTTGGCACACGGTTTCAATTTGTCTATTTGATCCATAGTTGGGACTCTCACAGGTACTACCCCTCTGGGTCAAAGTGGACCTGGGAGCAATGGTAATGAAGTAGTACTCCTTATACTCCAAAACTCTAGGACAGGAGTCACACCATCAGGTAGTTTTGTGTCATATCCAGGACACTAGTTGGGGTGGGATCTTACCCTTCAGCAGAGATGCAATTGGCGTATTTTACAATTCCAGCCGACTGGTTTAAATGGTATTGTTGATGTTCTACAAGGAATGCTTTGGGATTAATTTGATTTGGCTTAATTTTATGGCATAGCAACTATAGTCGGTTATTTAATGACAAATCCTGTTAATGCATATATATATTAGATATATATGATTTGGTTTGGTTTGGTTATTATTCCTTCATGTGCACACAGTTAAATGGTTTCAAGTATTGCTATGTATCTCTAACAATTCAATTAAAAATAAGTCATTTGTTTACACACAGTTAAATGATCAAACAGTTCAAGTTCTATTAATTCAATTTATCATAAGTCATTTATTTGCGCACAGTTTAATGTCAGACAGTTCTATTGGACCCTTAGATAAGACCCAATAAGGTGCTACCACTCCAGGTCAGAGTGGACCGGGAAGTGGTGGCAACGAAGGGGTACTCCGCTTTCCCCAAAGCTCCAAGATTACTGGAATCTCACCATCAGATTGTTTAGTGTAATATCTAGTAACACTAGTTGGGAAGGCGGGGTCTTACCTCTCTGCAGAGATGCAGTCGATGTATTCTACAATCCCAACCGACTTGGCTGTTTGACTTTATATAACACACGGAGTTTGATATGCCATTAAACAAAAAAAAAAAAACGATAAAAATAACTTGCACAAAATTGTTTGATGAATTTTAATAATTATATGGTTTCTATCTTTTAATAGTATTTTTGCATACAATAATGTTGTTTCAAGTGGCTAATAACAATCCTTCGTAAATAGCTAGCTCAACTATTCTTAATGCAAATAAGAAGGAGAGTTATATATGGTACACTGTTATAGGATATTAAGTATAGCTATCGAATAAGAATAATAGAATTAAGTATAATAGAATAATAGAATTAAGTATAATAAGAATAATAGAATTAAGTATAATAAGAATAATAGAATTAAGTATAGCTATCGAATAAGAATAATAGAATTAAGTATAATAGAATAATAGAATTAAGTATAATAAGAATAATAGAATTAAGTATAATAAGAATAATAGAATTAAGTATAGCTATCGAATAAGAATAATAGAATTAAGTATAATAGAATAATAGAATTAAGTATAATAAGAATAATAGAATTAAGTATAATAAGAATAATAGAATTAAGTATAGCTATCGAATAAGAATAATAGATAAACAGACCAATTAGATAGATGGGACCCTAACAACTACTATTAATGGGCACTATGTAGGTGGTCCGCCAAGCAGACGATTCCTTTGTCTGTTTTGGCGCGAAACCAGACAAGGGGTTTTGGACCCGCGATCTCGACGTAACCGGAAGTGGTAAGGGAACGCAAGAAGAGAGTTGGAAAAGGAGCTCGAAGAAGGCAGTTGGCGAAGGGTGACGCGAGTGACCAGTCGACACTGGAGAGCAGAGAGACGAGTCGGATGAGATGAAGTCCAGAGCAGAGAGGGAAGATGAGTCGGCATTCCAGTAGCTTTGTAGAAGTTTCGCTAGAATCCACACTAGCGTTAGTCTACACATGCACAATGTTACATAACTCTCCTTCTGCACTCGAGTTAACCCAAGCATATTGTTCCTTTGTTCGTTTGTTCTTTTTCTCCCACTCCCTCGATTGTATTTCTTGTAGCCGTAAGGAAATGTGCGATGCCCCTATCGGAACCACTAGTTCATCACCGGCCGTAAAGAAGTGAAATGGTTCGAAGAAGTTGATGTAACGTGGGTGCCGAAGGGGTAACGTCACAATTGCAATAGAAAGGTTCTTCATACTTCAGAACTGGAGCCTCAGTAGGACATCCCTTTTTTAGAGAGGTGTCTTACCCCTTTGAAGAGGATACAGTTAGCGTATTCTAAGTAATGCTCATAAAGGCTATACTATGTGGTATGAAGATATCACGGTATTACCTCGATATCATTGGTAATACGATAAGTATGGGTTAAACTGTGCGAGTCATAATGATACTGATATCCAATTTTCGCCATACGGTAAAGTACTCTACTTTTGAGCATTTGATAAACGCACATCTAAAACTTTAGTTGCTTTCTGGATTCTTGAAAAAATTATTTTTCTGTCAGCGTATACTTCCTTAACCTATAAGGTCTTTCAAGGTCAAACTAAACCATGTAAAACCCTAAGAGCAAAGCTTCTTATTTGGCACATCAAGAAAATTCCAGTTTTCTGGGCCAATGTGTTCACTTAATTGGTGCTCAACGTAAATTGTATCCTTCAGGCAAAAACACCGAAAAAATAGCTTTCTTTGTACAAATTGAGCAAAGAAATCTATCTAAACTATTGTAAGACTTTGGAATCCCTTTTTCCATTGGAATACAGATTCCTTTTGCTTGGCTCGAATCTCTGCGATAATCTTTTTTTTTTAACTATGTGGGTTGTGCGAGAATTGCAGAACTATAGGCCATCTTTATAGCAATTAGATGATAAATCATTGATACACAGCGCGCTTTTTGCTGTCACTTTGCGAACAAAATCTTTCACCTCGAATAGGTTTACATGTGAGGTGATGGTTCCAACTTCCGGTTGATGAGATATACTGAATCCCCAGAAGGCGTTGAGGAGATTATCGACACTTACACTAAATACAGAGCTGTACTCTTTGTTTCTAGCATTCATTCAAAATACCCAGTATCGTCTTTTATTATGTTTCTTCTGATCACTTACCAAGTTTATCGGTTGATTGATATTAACGGCATATCAACTCGTTTGGGTTATTTATGTCTAAACATTGGAAATTCGCTTTATTCTCGTTCATATTTGCATTTTTAATAGTTGTTTCTTACGACTTTTTGTTTGCTGTAAATTTTTGTTTTTTGTTTGTTTGTTTTTTCTTTTTCTTTTTTCGTTTTTTTCTTTTTCTTTTTTCTTCTTTTCTTTTTTTTCCGTTTTATTTTTGGCATACGGTCCTATCGAATATAAATACATTTTAAACAAATCTATTCGACCAATATATGGGGCCCTGCAAGTCAAGTTACTATTACTCCGGGACAGAGTGTACGTAAGAGCAATGCCAATGAAGCAGTTCTCGACACTCCCTAGATTTCCCAAACTGAAGTCTCACTATCAGATGCAGTTTAGTGTCATACACAGGGCGTCCATTTTATGTAGAAGGAGATCTTACCCCTCTGCAAGTCAGCATATTCTAGGCTCTGCCGATAAGGAAAAAAAACGCAGCTTAATTTGGCACAAAACTAGTTGTATGGTACGCCTTGTGAGAATCGAACCCGCTAGCAATGACCTACTATACGCACTCGCAAGCCATTCACACAAGGATTATATCCTTTTGGATGTGCGTGAATCTATATCAAAAATGTGCCGAGCCTTTCTAGCCTTTAATCACCGCTTCTGTGCGGCATTCTACCTGTGAAATAAGCAGAAGCTGTTTATTGACTTCCTTTCGCGGATCTTTTCGTGGTTCCCCTCTTAACCATTTTGATCTGATAAGTCTTCCATAAAAGGAGACCGTATAATTCCAAGTCTTCTCATTTGTCACTGTTTTCTGCTATCTCTTCTGTTTGTACTCCTTTCTTTTTACACACAGTCTGCCACTTCTGCTGAGATAGATAGATAGATAGATAGATTTGGTTTGGTTGTATTTTATGACATATCAACCTATGAGGGTCATTTAATGCCAAATTCTGTTTATATATATATCTGTGTGTGTGTGTGTGTGTGTGTGTGTGTGTGTGTGTGTGTGTGTGTGTGTGTGTGTAAAATCAACTGATTTCCATGCTAAAAAAAAGCGTGAATTCCTATGCAAAACTAGGTTCAAAAAGCTATAATCTCTGTATGAGTATTTTTGCATTGATTGAACAATCAGTGCTTACTCGCTCTTTTTAAAATTTCTTTGGGATTTCGCTGACGACAATATTTGACTTACCGCGAAAAATTTGAAGGATTGAAACCCAAAATAATTTAAGACTTTTTTCCCTCCTAGATTGTTAAAATACTTTTTTCTTTTTCTTTTTTAGCAGATTAATATTTTTGATAAACTAAAAACAAAAAAAAAGTTATCTACCTAGGTTTGGTTTGGTTTGGTTATTTGGTTAAATGGCACATCAACCATTTTTAGTTACTCTACGCCAAATCTTGTTTATATATATATATATATATATATATATATATATATATATATATATATATATATATGTGTGTGTGTGTGTGTATATATATATATATATATATATATATATATATATATATGATTTTTAACTGAATTGTTTGATGGTAACTTTTTAAAAGAGTCAGAGCTAATTTTTTTGCATGCATTATTTTTTTCGGTTGTCTTTCACCTGATTTGTTATCCTCTTTGCAATGAAACATTAACGTACTACTTACTTATTTCGGTCTTGATTTGATTTCGAAAGAATGAACAATAACGGCGATAATTGTACCGGTGTGTATATGTAAGATCTGAATATTTTTATCTTCCAGTAAATCATGGAAACACCATCTAAAACATTTAAAACTTTGCTTAAGTGTCTCGTTTTCCCGATAAATTGGCGACAAATAGACGCAAAGATTTAAATTTTATGATAGATAAATTGGTTTGGTTTGGTTTGGTTGGGTTGGGTTGGGTTTCATAGCATATCAACCATTGAAGGTTATTTAATGCCAAATCTTTTTGATACATATATATTAGACATATGATTTTTAAACACATTTTATAGATAACATTTTTAAACGAATACAAATATTAATACAAGTATTAATCATTTGTTTGTATACAATTAAATATTTTCAGTTATTGTTTTATATCACTAACAATTCAATTACACATCAGTCATTTGTTTTCAGACATTTGAGTGAACTATCTGTTCTATTTCTAACAGTTTAGTTTAGCATAAGTACACAGTTTAAATGTCAAACAGATCTATTTAACCCATAGACAGGACCCTATTATGTGCTACCACTCTGAGCTAGAGTGGACCGGGGGGCAATAGCAATGAAAGGCTACACTGCATTTACCAAGAGAGATCTGCGAGAGATCTGGAGCCTCACTATAAGATTGTTTAATGTCATATCCACCCACGATTCTCGTTGAGTCTTACTCCTCCGCAGAGATGCAGTCGGTGTATTCTACAGCTCCAGCCGACTGGGTCAGATAGATCGATATATAACGTTGGCTTTGCCTCAAAATAAATTCATCTAATTTGAATTATTTTGTTTTTCTACTTTCTTCATACTGTCGGATTTAGATCCATATTTACTCCCATACTGTCCTTTTGGAAAAACAAATACCAATTTCATTCTTACACAGCATCTAACATGAATGACTTCAAAACGATCTGTAAATATAAAAACTTATCTATCTCAGCATATTTCTCTAAAAAAACTGGAGGACTTTTCTGATCTCTTAAAAAAACTTTTTCAAACATCATTCCACGTGCCAAACTCGTACTTAATACTTTTAAATTAAGAACGCTAAATGTACATTTATACATTTTCGTTATATATATTTTATTATCTCGACAAGCACCCATAGCCATGTGAGCAATTCTCATGATATCCAAGTCCTGATGAAGGTTATTAAAGCCGAAACGTTTAATGATAGATAGATAGAAGTTTGGATTGGACCTGATTCTTGGAATTCTATAAGAAGCTTTCTGTTTTAAAATTTGTGTTAAAAAAATCTTGGAGTCTAAAACCAGAGAAGTCTCATTAACGTTTCAACCATCAAACAATGTCTTTAAAATGATCCTTTCATTGAATTTTTAAAAAATGTCTTGGTTTCCTTGTTTAATGACATATACACCTTCTTTAATGACAAATCTACCCTTGTAGAAAAGCAGTCGTGGTATTGTTGAACCCATAGCTGGAGGATTTAGGGGGTCCATTCTGTTCCCAGGAGTATTAGTCCGAAAGGATACGTAATCGAACGACTGGAGTTCGAACCTGCTTTAAAAAGACTATTTACATAAGAAAGACAACACAATTTTTGAAAAATTGTTCAAATTATTATTTCATAGTCATTTGATTATGCAGTTTTGGTTTAGTTTGGTTTGGTTTTACGACATATCAATCATTGTAGGTTATTTAATGCCGAATCCTCTTTATACCATATTTCATTTCTTCTTGTTATATATTAATGGTTGCTTGGTTTGTTTGGTTTTATGGCATATCAACCTTTGTAGGTTATTTAACGCCAAATCCATTTTTATGTAAATAATCTGTTCTATTGAAAACAGTTCAGTTTAGCATAAGTACAGTTTAATTGTCAAACACATTTCCATTTCTTAATTTGTAATAATTCAGTTAAGTGTAAATACAGTTTTAATGTCGAAAAACAGTTCTATTTTAAACAATTCAGTTTAGCATAAATACGCAGTTTAAATGCAAAAATCAGTATAGTGAAAGAAGCACAGTTTAGTTCTATTTAACCAATAGATAGGACCCTTATCAGGTGCTACCACTCAGGGCCAGAGTGGACGTGGGAGCGATGGCAATGAAGGGGTACTCCGCATTCCCCAAAACTCCAGCATTGCTGGAACCTCACCATCAGATTGTTTAGTGTCATATACAGGACACTCGTTGGGGGGGTCTTACCCCCCTGCAGAGAAGCAGTCGGTGTATTCTACAGCCCCAGCCGACTGGGCAATTGTTATATATTAAATATATATGATTTGTAAATGCATTTTGTACATAACATTTTTAACGAGCCTAAGCTCTTTTTTGCCCACAATTAAAGGAATAATTCTATTAACTATTAATCATTTGTTTGCACAGAGTGAAACGATTACAAGTATTGTTATTTAACATTAATGATTCAATTCAACATTACCACTTCATTTGCATACAGTAAAGTGGTTACAAATATTGCTACTTAACACTAAATATTCTATTCAACCTTACTCATTCGTTTACACACAACAAATAGTTCCAAATATTACTATGTATAACTAACAATTCAATTAAATATCAATCATTTGTTTACACACACTTAAATAATCAAATAGTTCTATTTCTAACAATTCAATTTTGCATACGTCATTTGTTTGTACTCAGTTTAAATGACAAACAGTTCTGTTGAACCCATAAATAAGGCCCTATCAGGTGCTACCAATCTGGGACAGAGTGGACCTGGGAGTGATGGCAATGAAGGAGTACTCCGCATTCTCCAAAGCTCCAGCATTACTAGTGCCTAGCCATCAGATTGTTTTGTGTCATATACAGGAGACTTGTTGGCAGGGGTTGGGTTTCACCCCTCTGTAGAGACCCAGTCGGTATATTCTACAGCTCCTGCCGACAGGGTTAACAATGCAGTTTAGTGTCATATCCTAGGCAGATATTTTGGGGGCCTTATCCACTCAGCAAGGATGCAATCGGCGTACACTAAGAATATTATATGAGCAACATGACAGTTTTGGTTTCTTTGTTTAATGGCATATCAATCATCGCAGGTTATTTAATGCCAAAGTCATCCTTACAGAAAAACAGTAGTGGAATTATTTAATCCATGGCTGGGGGGGTCAGTTTGCACCTTTCCCAAGGGTATTAGTCCGAAAGTAAACATTATAGCACGACTTGGTTTCGAACTCACTTACAACGATGTCGCAATTATAACTCACTTGTTCTTTCTCCATTGTTTTTTTATCCTGCTTTCTATTTTCGCTCTTCCTTCCTTCCTTCCTTCCTTCCTTCCTTCCTTCCCTCCTTTCATTTTTCTTTTCCTGTTTACTCAAATAATTTGAAAGGATTCCAGTCACCAATGCTCCAGCCAAAACAACTGATGCAAATATCTTCTTGTATGTTCTTAATAATTGCATAATTATATCTTACTGTTTCGGATAGATAGATAGATAGATAGATAGATAGATAGATAGATAGATAGATAATCATATATTTATATACTGCACACACCCCCTCAACATATTTAGCTTCAGTGGTGCGGTTAACAGAACGGTTATCGTCGTAGGATATAAAATCAGCGACCCGATTTCAAATCCTTTCACTTACGCTGATGCCCTTGGGAAAGGTACCAACCATCGGTTCTCTCCCTGGTTATGGGTGAATGGTTGGAAAGATTGAGTTCTTTAGCCTTGGTTAAGTCAATATGAAAAGACTCTGAAGTCAAACCATCTTTACTCCGCTTAAAAATTGACCTTGGCGAATGGGTTGGTAACATAAATACTTGTTAGGCTTCGGTCAAATAGAAGTATTCACTCGGGAAAGTTCCCGCTGCAGTAATAAGTCTAATCACGAAATGACAAGATATATTGACTCACGACTGGCTATTAAACCGAATAAACATAACGCGATGTAAGTCTCGCGAGACACTGGATCTACTCCGAGATCTGTGCGCAAGCCGAGGCAAAGTTGTATGAAAAACCAGATAATGATCTGTTGTATAGTGGCTCGTACCACGTTACTTCTGGTATTGCGGAAGTATAAAAGACGCTGTGTCTCTAAAGACGAGAGACAAAAGCAGAAGCAGAAACAGAAGAGCTCTGAAAGTCCTCGGTCAGTGAAGACCAACTTCGGTCGTAACATCTACAGCGACAGACTTATAATTCTAGTCGGACTGTATCACTGGAGTTAATAATTAATTAACTCTGTTTCACTGTGTATCGTTTCCTTACCTCGATACAACATGATCCATCCAGCATTCTCCTTTTTCTCTACACGACACGGGAATAACGATGACTGATAATGCTTGCCGCAAAAAAATGTCGCAGGAGTTGCCAAAACGAAGTCGAATACAACGGCGAACTGCCTCATGGACATAATGTAAGAGTACAAGTATGAAAACGAATCAACGCCTGGGGAGGTGCCCGTGGTGTAATGGTTATCGTCACAGGATATGGACACTGCGATACGAGTTCAATTCCTGGACAAGACTGATTGCATTTCACATAGCACTAATACTCTTGGGAAAGGTATGAATCCAATTATTCTCCCTCCAGCTATGGGTAAATAGTAGGGTAGACTAGGTTCTTCAGCCTTGGTGAGGCAACTAGTCTAGGAAAAGGAAAACTCTGAATTCAAACCTGCTAAACTCCGCTTAAAAAATTGACCTTGTGTCATATCCTGCCCGAGTGGAGGGGTTGGGTAAAATGTGAACAATATCCTTCCGTAAATTAAATTCCATGAAAATTACAAACAACAACAAAAAAATCCTGGAGAAGGCTGGAGGATGCAGCGGCTGAATCGTTTAGAATTTAACAACTAAGATTTTGACGTCTATGCATTTACCTGACCGCTCCGCCAACAGCATGATGTGACACGGGGTCAATTCTTAAGCAAAGTAAAGCTGGTTTGGGTTCAAAGCTCTCCTTTTCCAAGACTGATTCCCTACCAAATCTAGAGATGCCGTTCTATCTCACGAAGATGACTGTTAAATGAATGCTAACAGCTTCGGATGGAATTAGAACCTCGCACACCGATTCCATCTTCCGTTCCGGTAACCATTGCACCACATGTACCTGCTAATAGACAAAGCCGAGGAAAAAAAAACACTCTCGAAGAAATTTGAATGTAAAAAGGAAATACAATGCGAATATGATTTTAAAGGGCCGATGGCATTTGTTCCAGTTGTCGAAAATTCAAAGTTTCTGGGCATAATGATTTCGAAATCTAATTTGCGTTGTTCGGATATTAAAAACGAAACAGAAGAGGAAACAAACTATTATAAGTAGAAGAGAAAGTGGAGATTTTCAAAATACATGTGTTGAATGGTATAAAAAGAAATTGGAGGTGTTTATTACAGTGCACGTCCTGGGGGAGACACAGAGCATAAAATAAGAGAGGGAGAGAGAGATGAAGAGAGATAAGAAAGAAAGGTGGGGAGAGAGAGGTGGAGAGAAAGTAGGTATGGAGACATGAGTTTCAGAAAACGGACTTTTCTTTTGTTTCATTTAAATGCTAACAATGAAATCCCAGTAATGAAAACCCACAGCATAAATTAATTTGACAAATTAGGAGGGCAAATTTATTACATAATGTCAAGTGACAACAAGTCACCTGAAATATCTTCACTTTGTGTTTGTTTGTTTTTAGATGCTTACTTAAAACATATCATACTTTGCTTCATTTCATAACTTTCAATCTTTCTGAAATGTTTGGAGACCAGATCGTGTACTCCATTTATTATAAGCACAAACGTCAATAATAAGTCCTATCATTATTATTACTCCTTGAGAGTTTTTTTAAACCAGTGTTAGCTGATGGTCTTTCACTGGAGTCTAAGTGACAAGTCTCCTAAGATTACCAGGACTGTATTATGACCAATCTTAACAATGTTGTAGTTTGGATGGTCAATGCTCATCCTCTGATTTCCAACTCTTCCAGTCCTCTCACCAAGCCTTTGGGGGTCGTCCCAAACGCACCAATTACAATTGATATTACCGGTACCTTGATGTTCCATAGTTTTTTTAGTTCTCTCTCTTTTCGATTTCTTCGATGTTTTCTCTGTTGTTTGTCGAGACGACAAAGTCCACTATTCGGCAGGTTCTTATGTCTCTCACTTTAATCTATTTATTTATTCATTTTTTTTTTCGCATACGTCTGGTCTTCTGTCCGGGATTAAATGATCTGTTTGTATCTCAAAATCCCAGAGAATTTTGTGCGTCTCATTCTCTCGAACGGATTCTCTCGAACTGATTCTGCATATACCATTTGGTAATATCATCAAATTTCAGTTTCTTGCACGATTCTCAGTGGATCAATTTCCTCGGACAGTTGTGTCTAGTCTTTTTGCGCTAGATTGCTGCATTCAGTTAACATGAGATTAATCGTTTCGTCTCTATCACTACAGAACCTACACTTGCTATTCTGTTGCGTCCAATCTATTTTCACTTTAACATAGTTAGTCCTTAGGGCGTTGTTTTGTGCTATTATTAGAAGAGGTTCAGTTTCTCTGTTAAGGTTTCTCTTTCCAAGCCATTTCCAGGTCTTCTCGCGTGAGACTTCGTCAGTTTGTCGTTTAAAATATTCATAGGGTAGATTTCCTTTACATTTTTGTTTCCAAGTTATTGTTCTGGAGATCCTTACGTTGTCAGTGCTGTTTCTGGTCGCTGTAATTAGTCTTCTTTTAAATAAGCTATTTACTTTCTTCTGCTAATCATCTCAGAGAAATTCAAATCTATTCGTGAATTCCTTTTCCCGGGTAAAAGTGTAATATTACCGGGTCCAAAAATACGACCACTGATACGAATACGTGAAACGTACCTAGAATGTTCATACTCATATATATAGAATATAGGAATCCCGAAACACGAAATTCACGAAATTGGTTCAGATACGAAACTTTATTACCTTTGAGTTAAAGATTATTCGACATGAGGAGAGAGACACACAATCTTTCTATGCTGACTGCTTTTGCATCGTCAGCTCTCAACCCAACCAATGCGCGGTGCCCGTAGCGCACAAATTCGTCTGGCCTGAATCTCAACCTTCCCGTTCGGACGCAGGAACTCAACTAACTGCTTTTTTTCAAATCCCAAAATCCTCAGCCCACGCTTCCGGGCATGACGTCATTCACCTCCCTAGTCCCATTTCCAATCAGGGAATTTTATTTTGATATCTGTGAATGACGCATCCTCCCCGCGCGTGCGTGAACACCTGCGTTAATGTTTCACTTAACTAACCCATACACAAAGCGAAAGGTTCTCATCCTAACTAAATCGAAAGGCAAGATATATAAAACGAAATCCCGCAGCCATTATATTACAAAAGCTTGGCAAACTGCATATTTAACGTTTCAATCATTGTTCATTTCTAACTTGGTAAATACAGCTTCAATCTCGATTTTTTTTTTTTATTACAGATTGTATTTTTAAGAAAATTTATGTTTCGTTCATTTTCGTATTTCTGTTTTGGTAGATACAGTTTTACTCTCTATACTTTTGAGCATAACTCATTTTTTGCATAAAATTAACGCTATATTCTTTGTTCATTTCTGTCTTGGTAAATACAGCTTCAGTCTCGATAATTTTTTAACACACCTCAGATCTTTACGAAAATCAAATTTTCAGAGTTTTTCCTTCTCCTAAGATAGTTGCCACTCCAATAGTTAAAGAGCCCAGTCTGCTATATTTACTTATAGCTGGAGGAAGAATAGTTGGGTTCGCATCTTTCTCGAGGTTATTAGGCTATGTGGAATGCAAACAGCCTCTCACAGGTGTTGAACGCAAAATACCGAGTCTATTTCCCGCGACAATATCTATTATACCACTAAGCTTCTCACGAAGAGTATGTCGGTATAGTTTGTAATAGATGATCGAATGAAAATGAATTTGACAGTTGAGCCAAAAAGGGAAGTCGGTGTTAATCACAATGCAGAAAGAGCGAAGACATGTCATCTACAAATGATGGGAATGTCTCTTTGTGTTATTGTAAATAAAAAGACAATCGGTCAATGTTTGAATAATGGCTCTATACAGGAATGATTTCAAGTGACTTGACCAATGTCTTTTCTCACTACATCATAAATCGTCCATGGCAACACCGTAGGAAAAAGGGTTTTAAAGAAATAAATCTAATAGGTATAGTTTGTAAGAGTGATATATATATATATATATATATATATATATGATAAATTATATTTATATATTTAATGCCATGGAAGTTTGTCTGCGACCTTTGGTTTCATGAAGTTGTTTGTAAAACTTCATGAAACCAAAGGTCACAGAAAAACTTTCATGGCATTATATATATAAATCTAATATACATCTATTTATTATTTTCATATAATAGCTCTATCTCAGATATTGAGCACTCTCCAAATTATATCGCACTTAGTTCGCCACAAACTCACAAAGGGAATTAGTGACAACTGACACCGTTGCAATATATATATATATATATATATATATATATATATATATCTCAAAAACTATCCCTATTAGATTTATATATATATATATATATATTGTCATCCACAGACAGACTGTTTCGTTGTATCACAACTTTTCAGTGTGGCTAGATACGCGAGTCACTCCAAGCCGGGGTACACACCGGTCTATTGGCATATTGATTAGAATGTTCACCAATGGTCCGGGAGACCTGGGTTCAATCCGAAGTCGAGTCATACTAAAAACTCAAAAAATGCTACTTGATGCCGCCTTGTTTAACACGGCGTTATAAGGTATAGATCAAGGGTTAGTGGAGCAATCCATAGAAAGGAGTAGCGTCCTCCCCTATACCTCCGTGTAGTAGCTATTGAAAAGGGACCGTTCGGGTCACCCTCGACTATGATCGGCCAACTTACTTAGTATATATAAATATATACATATTCTCAGCTATGGGTTAAATAGGGCCACTACTTTTCTTCTACAAGGATGTATTTTGCATTAGATAACCGACAAAGGTTGTTGAAATTCCATTTAACAAAGAAACCAAAACGAATCAATTTATATTTACCCAAACCCTCCGCAAGAGCAGGATGTGATATAAGGTCAATTCTAAAGTAGAGTTGAATAGGTTTTAATTCAAAGTTTTGCCCTACGAAGGTTAAACAGCCTGACCAACACCGTTAGCAGATGGAAAACCTGTAGGATTCATAACTTTGCCTAGGACATTAGTGCGGTGAAATGCATATATATATATATATATATATAGGAGGTGCCCGCGGTGTAACGGTTATCTTCGTAGGAAATGGACACGGCAACACGAGTTCAAATCCTGGACGACACTGATTGCATTTCACATAGCATTAATACCCTTGGGAAAGGTATGAATCCAATTATTCTCCCTCCAGCTATGGGTAAATACTGCCTCATGGACATAATGTAAGAGTACAAGTATGAAAACGAATCAACGCCTGGGGAGGTGCCCGTGGTGTAATGGTTATCGTCACAGGATATGGACACTGCGATACGAGTTCAATTCCTGGACAAGACTGATTGCATTTCACATAGCACTAATACCCTTGGGAAAGGTATGAATCCAATTATTCTCCCTCCAGCTATGGGTAAATAGTAGGGCAGACTGGGTTCTTCAGCCTTGGTGAGGCAACTAGTCTAGGAGAAGGAAAACTCTGAATTCAAACCTGTTAAACTCCGCTTAAAAATTGACCTTGTGTCATATCCTGCCCGAGCGTAGGGTTGGTCAATATGATATATATATATATATATATATATATATATATATATATATATATAGGAGACGATCGTGGCGTAATGGTTACCGTCGTTTGAAATGGAGTGGGCCACTCGAGTTCAAATCGTGAACGTGGCTATTTGCCTTTCATATAGCACTTACTGTTTTTCATAAATGCATAATGTACATAAATGAATAAAGCTTGGTTGTTATATATCATTCATACACGCACACATACACACACACACACACACACACACATATACATATATATATATATATATATATATATATATATACCGGTCTATTGGCATAAGGGTTAGAGTGTTCACCGATGGTCCAATCACAGGTCGAGTCACACCAAAGACTCAAAAAAATGCTACTTGATGCCACCTTGCTAATTATCCAGCATTAGAAGGTACGGATCAAAGGTGAGAGGAGGAATTTAGAGAAAGAAGTCGGTGTGGTAGCTATTGAAAAGGGAGCTTCAGGTCGCCTTCGACATCAGTCGGTCAACGTACTTACTTATGTATATAAAAATGAACACAAGCGAGAAGACAAATATTTTGTGTTAATCATTTTTTCTCAACTAGTTTTGACCTTAGCTCTTTAGTTTAGACGAAGAAAAATCTTTAAAACAGCTATTTTTAAATAGTTGTAGGAAGGAGAAGTAAGACCGAACTTATTAGTGATATTTTCCTTTGAATTCCTCAGAATAGACGTGCAGGTGCTGGCCAATCAACCAAAACTAACAATCATGAGCTTTGTAAAGACTTACTAAGATAGGGATGAATGGCGAGAGAGAATAATGAGAATCTGTGCTGTAAAGGATGATGATGATAAATGCAGAAAGTGGACTACTATTTATAAAACTTTTGTGTTGGAGTTTTTATTTAGTGTCTGAGAGAGGGGGTTTCCATTTTCCATCTTCCCTCTTCATTCTTTTGCGTCTCAGCCGAAATATGGATATAAAACTCAAATTTGCCTCCCTTAAACATCAACGTGGGGCATTCAATAAGTTTCCAGACTTTTTTCGTATGGGCATTTAAAATTGTCGTAGACTTTTGAAAATTCGGTATGTTAATACTATACATCTTATGAGATGATTTCAGGTTCAAATCAACAGCTACAGCAGGAACTGGAATGCACCCTACTAAAACCTGATTGCCACAGCTGGTGAATTTCAAAAATGCAATCTAGATGTGAGAACACTTTAGAAGAACAATATGCAATAAAATTCTGTTTTAAACTAGGAAAAAAATGCCACAGAAACGTATGGAATGGTTTAGACTGCTTTTGGAGCATCTTGCATGAATCAAGCATGAGTTTTTGAGTAGCATAAGAGATTCAAGGAAGGCAGGGAATCAGTGAGGGATGATGATAGGTGTGGGAGGAGTAAGGAAATCAATACACCAGAGTTGATTGACCAAAGGGTTAGGGTTAGGGTTACTATGTTGAGGTTTTAAGGGAGTTCAGGAAGAGATTCCTAGGGAAGAGGCCAGCACTCTTCAAATCGGGTCAGTGGCATTTCCACCAGGACAATGCACCAGTCCACAACTCCATCATTGTCATAGACTATTTGACCAAGATGGTTCCTCAGCCTCCCTATCGTCCAGACCTTCTCCCTGTGACTTTTGGTTATTCCCTAAGCTCAGAGGCTGTCGTTATGAGACAATTGAGGAGATGAAAGAGGCTGTGACGAAGGTCATTGATAAGCTCACACAAGAGGACTTCGATGGGGCCTTCCAGAAATTTTTTGAACGGTACAAGTGCATTGCAGTCGGAGGAGATTACTTCGAAAGGAACTAGAGTTTCATGTGTGTACAATCAATCAAAATGCCCATACGAAAAAAATCTGGAAACCTATTTAATGATCCTCGTATTTCTATACTTAAACTCAAATTAAATTTATAATCAATCTTCTCCAACCATCTGGTTGCCCAGTCAGTTGGACTGCATCTCTGCAGAGGGGCAAGACCCCCCCCCACCTCTAACGTGTGTCCTAGATATGACACTAAACAATCTGATGGTGCGGTTCCAGTAATGCTGGAGCTTTAGGGAATGCGGAGTACCCATTCGTTGCCATGGCTCCCAGGTCCACTCAGGCATGAAGGGTTAGTACATGATAAGGGCCCTATCTATAAGGCAAATAGAACTAAACTGCGTACTAATGCTAAACTGAATTGATTGAAATAGAACTATCTTGACGCCTAAACTGCGTACTTATGCTAAACTGAATTATCTGAAATAAAACTGTTTTTACATTTAACTGTGTTTGGACAAAAACTATTCTTATACTAAACTTAATTGTCTGAATGAGAACTATTTGACAAAGCTGAATTGCTGGAAATAGACATGTTTTTGACAATTAAACTGTGTGCTTACATTTAAACTGCATACTCATGCTAAACTGAATTGTTTTAAATGGAACTGTTTTTGACATTGAAACTATACTTACGCTAAACTAAATTATTTGTATGAAAATGGATTTGGCATTAAATAACCTACAAAGGTTGATATGGCATAAAACCCAACCAGCCAACCAACCCAACAATCTGGTGTAATGGTTATCGCCGTAGGAAATGGACACGGTGACCCGAGTTCAAATCCTTGGCGAGATTTTTGTATTTCACATAGCGCTAATACTCTTGGGAAAGGTATGTATATAACTATTCTCCCTCTTGCTATTAATAAAATATTATAGCAGAATGAACTCTTTAAATTTGGTATGGTAACCAGTCTAGGAAAATGATTACAGTGTATTCAAACCTGTTAAACTCCACCAAAAACTGACCTTGTGTCGGATCCTGGTTGAGGTGAACGGTTTTGGTAAATACATTTTTCTCCTTCCGTCCTTTGCTGCAACGATAAAAAGTGTTACAATCTATTTGTTTTGTGCTGCCATTCAGTTCGACCTTCCCTTTACGACCATTTTTAAGTGAATATCAATATTAAGAAAAAAAACGTAAGTCCCAGGAAATTTCCGTTTGGTCCTAGTTCACATACACACACACACACGCACACACAAACGTCTGCTTCGTCATATATATATATATATATATATAAATGCCACAGCATACATTGATTCCATTAAAACCAGATGAACAAAATCTCAATCGATACCATTAGATTTAATTAGGTAAGTTTCACAGATTAACTTTTGAAAAAGTTGTATATAATTACTACAATTAGTGTTTCATCACAAACAACGTTATCTGGCTTTTTCCTATTTGCGCCCTCATCGCAAAATTTAATTGTCATAGTATTATAATCAAGCAAAAAGCCTTTAATCAGACAGATTTTTTAACTGAGAATAGTGTTCTATATTACCAAAGTTATCAGCAATACTCATTTTTAGTAAGGCGTTTGAATAAAAAAAAATACTTTCAGCAATACATTCAGTCTAGTTTTGAGTGTCAGGTTTTAACAGTTTAACAACTATTATTCAGTTGTATAATTAACAATATCTGAAGCATAAAAATAAGTAAATTTGGCAACCTTAGTCGAGGGTTACCCGAAGGCTCCCTTTTCAATAGCTACTACACCGAGGTGTTGGGGAGGACGCTACTCCTTTCCCTTGGTTGCTCTATTTTACCCTTGATCTTTACCTTATAATGCTGACTGTTAATCAAGGCGGCATTTGAGTCTTTCGTATGACTCGACCTTGGATTGAACACTCGGTCTCCCGGGCGATTGGTGAACACTCTACTCATTAGGCCGATGGCCCAGTAATCTATAATAGTTTTCTCTAAATGGCCACCAAATGGCCACCAGTGGAAGGAATCCCCGTGGCTAACCTGCTGGACTACGACATCGTAGTAAACGAGTTCAAATTCCCGTCGTGCCATTACGTTCACTTTCGATCTATCATTAACCTCCTTATTTCCTCAGCAATGGGTTAAATAGTTCTATTGCTGTTCTTCAACAAGGATGGCTTTGGCCACAAAGACTGATACGCCATTAAACAAAGAAACAAAACACAAGCAAACCTAACTGACCATCATGCTATAGTTACTTCATTTCAAGTGGCCCTGTAAGCGATTTCTTTCGTTTGATAATGTTTACTTTTCTTTCTTTCTTTTTTTCTTTCTTTCTTTCTTCTTCTTCTTATTATTATGCTCTTTTACAACAAAAAGTACAATAAAAGAAAAAAGCAAAATTCTTTATTTGTAAATTTTCTACCTTTCTTTCCTTATTTCTCTCTTTCCAACTTTTTAGGTTTTCCTATTTGGTTCTCTCTCCTTCTTTTGTTTCCCCTTGACTTTCTTTCTTTCTTCATTAGTTTCTACATTCCTTGAGTTTCATTTTTCTTTTTCTTTTTTTTTTTCAAAATGATATAAAATAATCTAAATAACTATCAATCGAAAAAGTATTTTTGTCTCTAAAATCAAAAGAATAGATATTTATCCCGAAAGACCTCAAAAAAGTAACCATCACAAGTAATTAGAGACCAATAACGTGAGTGCCAAGGATATGGAAGATCCTAACTGCAACAAATCAGATACGAAATATATTGCGAGCTTTAAGTCCACGGGTTATTTCCAGTAGAACAAAAAAGATCTTGTAAAGGTACAAAAGAAACAGGTTACCAATAATATTACCAGAGACATTCCACATAAGGTAAAACAAGGCTGAAAATGCACAAAAAGAATATGGCTTATGACATGATCCCGCAGATATGGATAACAGAATGTCTGAAAATGTTCACCATATTAGAGTAAGTTGCAAACTTTGTCACAGCTATTAAATACCGGAAGCTGCAGAACAAACTCGAGCGGAGGAAAAAAATTCAAAGAGGCATATCTCAGGAAGACTCAATATCACCCCTACTATTTGTTATAGAAATTATGATATTAAATCCTATCATTGAGGAGGCTACAAATTTACAAAGTTGCAGTTAAATTGCCTTATATCTAGGAATGATATTAAGATACTTGCCAAAAAAGAAAATCTGAAAATCCTCATACAGACTAACAGAATATACACTCAAGTTATAGGAATGGGATTTGAAATTAAAAATGCGCCAAGCTTGTAATGAAAAGAGGGAAAAGAGAAGCAATGGAAAGAATAGCACTTCCCAATCAGGAAAGCATCAGACCACTTGGAGAAAAAGAAAACTACAAATAGCAAGTAACATTAGAAGCAGATACGATCAATCAACTAGATATATAAGAAAAAGTAAGGAAGGAATCGAGAGTGACCCGAAGGTTCTTTTTCAATAGCTACTACACCAAGGTATAGGGAATGACGCTACTCTTTTCCCTGGATTGTTCCAATTACCCTTGATCCGTACCTTGCCCTTGATCCGTACCTTGCCCTTGATCCGTACCTTGAGTGTTAAGCAAGAGGTATCAAGTAACATTTTTGTGTCTTTGGTATGACTCAGTCCATTGGTGAACACTCAAACTGTTTTGCCGATGGACTGGTGAATTCAGGCATATGGATCATAGAACAAAGAAATTGATGTCAATAAATTGAAAAGGCAATGGAACATGGAGGCTGACGGTAATATCAATCACAGTCATAGCTCTTTGAAGAGTCCCTAATAATCTGGAAAAGAAACTGGACAACTTAGGATAAGGGGGAAGAATCAAGACCATCCAGACCACAGCACTACTAAAATCAGCTAGGATACTTAGAAGAGTCCTGGTGAGCTAAGAAGATTTGGTGTCCCTTTTGTGTGAAAACCACTAATTACTCATCATCATAATCATCATGTCGTGCCGCCAGCAGGGATATCCCTGACCATCTCTCGCCACTTCTCCCTATCATTCATCGCCTCCGGCAGGTCCCCTAGGTTACATCCCGTGTCGTCACATAGCTGCTGTATGTATGTTCGGGCTGGTCGTCCTGCTTTTGCTTGACCATATGTGGGGGTCCATAGGAGTACGTCACTTACGAGCTCGTCCTTGTTTCTCCAGCAGTATCTGGCGTGTCTGGCTCGTCTAACCTGTATAGTTTTCGTGATGGGAGGCAAGTGGCCGTACAGTTGGCGTCTCGTGGGGTGTTGTCGCCAGGACTTGTTCAATATTGCTCTCAACATTCTTGTGTAGTTGCCGTCAAGTTTCTTCTCCAGCCGTTGGGAAATTTTTGAAAAGAGTATAATAGTAATTATTATTATTATTATTATGACAGATGACCGGGCCATTGGCCTAATGAGTAGAGTGTTTGCCGCTGGTCTGGGAAACTGAGGTTCAATCCCAGGTCGAGTCATACCAAAGACTCCATAAATGGTACTTGGTGCCGCCTTGCTTAACGCTCAACATTACAAGGTGAGAATCAAGAGTAAAGTGGAGCAATCCAGGGAATGGAGTAGCGCCCTTCCCTACACCTCGGTGTAGTAGCTATTGAAAAGGGAGCTATCGGGTCACCCTCGACTAAAGTCGGTCAACTTTATCTATTTATTATAACGGTGATACTAATTGTCACCAAAGGAGTGATAAAGGAGTTGGAAGAGTTTGTGAGATACTTCGGACCATTCTTAAAATGGATAAAAGAAGAATTCAGACAAACGAACAAAAGGAGAAGAAACTTCATCACTTTGCGCAAGTCCTTTCATCCGAGAGATGGTTGGTTGGTTGGTTATTTTGTTTTACGGCGAATCAATCTTTTTCGGGTCATTTAACGCCGAATAAAATTTTAAACAATTCAGTTTAGTATAAGTATAGTTTTTGTTTACAAACAGTTAAATGTCAGAATAGTTCAGTTAAATGTCAAAACAGTTCTATTTCAAACAATTCATTTTAGAATAAGTACATAGTTTAGTTCTATTTAAAACAGTTCTATTTCAAACAGTTCAGTTTAGCATAAGTACGCAGTTTCAATATCAAAAACAGTCTTATTTCAAGCAATTCAGTTTAGCATAAGTACACACTTTACTTCTATTTGACCCATCGATAGGACTCTATCAGGTGCCACCACTCTTGGCCAGAGTGGACCTGGGAGCGATGACAATGAAGCGGTACTCTGCATTCCCCAAAGCTCCTGCATCACCATCAGATTGTTTTGTGTCATGTCTAGGATATTCGTTGGAGGGGTTACCCCTCTGCAGAGATGCAGTCGGTGTATTCTACAGTCACAGCCGACTGGGCAAACTAGAGAAAGAATCAAGACCATTCAAACTAGAGAGTTGTTAATATCACCTAGAATACTTAGAAGAGTCTTGCTGTCACTTGAACTTTAATGAAAAAACACCGGTATGAAAAACTCGCAAGGAGCAAAATAATAAAAGTACATTACAGGAAATAGCAACCTCAGAATATGAAAAATATCACACAACTAATATAAATACAAACACAAGCAGTATATAATATTCTAGAAAACGTAGCTACTTTTAACGACGTTACCTCTATGGGATAGTCTCTGCAGCGTAATGACAACAGTGCTGAACAGCAGTCTTAGCGTAAGCGAGTTCGAACTCCAGTCGTTCTATTACGTTTCCAACTGTGACGCGAAAACTTTACTTTTATCCCAGAACGGGCTTTATTTCGCACGTGTGAAGACGGGGCAGGTTGGCACTTGATCCCTTATAGAATAAGTCCTCGTTCAGAGTTTTTCTTTCAGGCATATAAGACCTGGCATATTACGTGAAGGATTAATTTAGGGCCAGACTGACCGCCGCTGGCAAGGGGTTCTAAATTTCACACTATCCACACACCCACCAGGTCGCTTTCTTCCTCCCCTAGACAACAGAAGATATGGACCTATAGGTTTTAGTAGTAATAATTTTATATTGTAGTAGCCGGCAACTCCGATTTCCCGTGTGATATTTTAGAGGAATTTATAGGACAATTTTAAGCAAGATAACATAAGGCGAATAGAAGCTGAAAAGGAAGCATGAGGTAACAAATTCGTAGCAGAACTGCCAAGAACAACTCAGACCACGTGGTAACATAAAAATACAGGAATCCTTTACTATACAAAGAGATACACTTTCAAAGTGTCAAATATGTATAATGAATGGAACAGTCCATGGACATAAATGTCTTTCTTTTCTGTTCTTTCGTTTTCCTTCAAATTGAGAGAGAGAGAGAGAGAGAGAGTGGTATATAAAGTTTGGGTATAAAGGAGAAATAGCCCCCAAAGTTACTTATCTTATTTTTCGACGGGGGTTCCACTGGAGAATCTTTCTTCTTTCACGGGCTAATAGACTTTTATTCTATTTTTTACACTGGCTTGAAGAACCTGGGGTCCCTCGTGTCTCAGATATTCTTTTGTCTTCAACCCGGAGTAAATGGCTATGGGTCTGTCTGCCACAAGCACTGCTAAAAAAACTAACTTTCTTATTATTTATTTCCGCTGAGGGGAAGGAGTGCTCACTTCCGTTTTGGGGTCCCAGCCAATCACTTGGCTTCTACCTTCCTCCCCTTCCGGTGTCCGGCGACCTGAGGTTACTAAGTACCAACACCTGTTGATATCTCCTCTGTGACCTACATTCTTTCTTAACGGTCACTTTTTTGACGGGTTGCCACTGTTCATTCCAACGGGAGGATAGTATTAATCTTATTTCTATCGTCTCCGTGGGATATCACGTGACACAACAAATACTCTCTGGAAAGATACAAATACCCCATGTTACTGATATTTTATGTGTTAATAATAATGGATAATAGCAGACGCGGAGCGTGTTACCAGCAGGTTTTATTCTGCTCGGTAGGAAACCAGTATTATAACATCCGGTGTGTGTGAATGTTTTTTGTGCGGTATAGTAATAGTTTTGAGTTGAATAGTATCGCTACTATTCTTCTGCAAGAATGGCTTTAGCTTTGAATAATCCATGAAGGTTGATATGCCATTAAACAAAAAAAAACAACTCAAAAGTTATTCCCTTGTCGGGTTAGATCAAAAGATCTCTTCCCAGCCACAGGTAAATAGAAAAGCAGACTGGGTTCTAACTTTAGTCGGACAAACAGTAAAAAAAAAGAAAAAAAAAAAAAAGAAAAAACTCTCAATTCAAAACCAAGTCCCTTAAGCACTCTGACATTGTCTTCAACATTCTTCTATCAACTTCGGCAGTTACATTATTTGCCATGAAGAAGGAAGATCTGTCCATTAGCAACTGGCGGTCTTACCTCAGTAGGCCTGTGCCGAGATTCGAGCACAGATCCATGGACTCTAACAGATGTGTTCATCATATTAAAAGTGGACAAAGCAAAGGAGAAAACAATGCTACAAGTATGTAGTGTGTTTCTTTCTTCTCCGTGTCTTATATGAGCTTTCCTTTTTAAAATGAAGAAAATATGCTATTCTTTCTAGTGCTATGAATCCAAAGCTTTTTGTTCTTTATAATTCAACGGGGGGAAAAAAGAAAAAAGTCGCAACAAAAACAAAAGATAATTCGATTACTTTGTTCAATCGTGCAAAATGACAAAGAAAATAAATCAGAATATTTATTTCTATCGTTTTTTGCTTTTTTTTTTTTTTTTTTTTTTTTGTTTTGTTTTTTGTTTTTTGCTACGTTTTTCTTTTTTCTTTATATCCTAATTTTTTTTCTGTGGTTACGGAACGAAGAATATCAGATGAGTAAGTCCTTCCCAGATCAATGCAAAGCTCCTGGCGAAGATTTTTTCCGTCGAATATCCCTGCACGCATGCGCAGTCACGGATTTTGTGATGTTATGATAATTCTCAAAACCGACCGCTATAGTATTTGAGAATATTTGATTTTACAAAGGAAAAAGAAATTTGCCTTATTCTGTTTTATTTGTCTCATTTTTATACTCATAATAGATAGATAGATAGATACGAAGAATGAAATAAGATATAATGAAGCCAAGGAGATAAAAATGAATTGACACAGAAAAAAAAACAATAATTGGTTGATAAAAAGATTATGAGGGAACATTTCTCCATCGTTGTATGACAGTGGCGAATGTCTGAACAACACAATTAACACTCTTCATTATTATTATCCATAGACAAACAATATGATTATAGATATTTACTTAGTTCAAAGTCACAAGCATAGAGAACTAGGTGCGGATCGAACTTACTGGTTTGTGGAAATAATGCTCAATATCAGCTTCCCAACCAATACACCATGACGATACATACCGTATGGCCCATAGGTTAGTACACCCTTTCAAATAAAGTTATACAATCAAAACCGGTATCATTAGATATTATTTATTACCAAACCCTGTTATCAAAAATATGTGGCAATCCAAAAAAGTACACCCTTTACTCACACACACACACATTTATATATATATATATATATATATATATATATATATTCATGCAAGTTTATCTTTCGTTAATGGGTTTCAATGCAGTAGCGTTTGGTAGTAAATACTACGTAAAAATAACTATTCTGATTTTACCATGTTCCATTAGAAATAATGAAATTCTGGTATATTTATTTTAGAAGAAAAAAATTTTTTTATTAAACAAATGTTATTGGTGTGCTTATTTATGAGCGTAACAAACGTAAGGCACCCGGTGAGGCACCCGGTGAGGATCGAACTGACTACTACTTAATAGTAATAGTTGCACGATAACATTTTACTAACCCTTACAACATGATGGGGCGCCTCTCATATAAATATATGGTGGCTACTACCTAAAGTTCGAGTATGGCCATCGCCTGAAATCATTTTGAAAAGGATTGATTAACAATGACCTGAACTGATGTAATCTTTTAAGGTACTTTTTTAACGTCCCTGACAGAAACTTGGCACACTAAAAATTTAGCCTTAAGAGAAACTAGTGTTAGACAATTTCAATGCGTTTTAAAATGCCTGTTAAGCCCTCACGCTGACTTGATTTTTCTTCTATTGGTGCGACAGGTGTTGGTGCAATTGGCAGCTACTTGATAATTCACCTGTGCTTTCCTTTCACAAGTACGTGAAGAGCTGTTCATTCCATCTCTACTTAGGCAGATCCTTAGTCATTGCAAATTACTTTTCGGCGGTCACATTTCAAAGGATAAAGCTCAAATTCCAGGTCTTTCCAAGCATTTTTTAACTTACATACGTGCATACACTTATGGCAGGTGCCTATGGTGTAATGGTCTTAGTCGTAGGAAATGGATACGGTGACCAGAGTTCGAATCCTGGACGAGGCTGATTGCATTTCACATAGCACTAATACCCTTGGTAAAGGTATGAATCCAATTATTCTCGCTCCAGCTATGGGTAAACAGGAGGGCAGATGGTGTTTTACCGCATTGGTTTGGTAACCTGTCTGGGAGAATGAAAACTCTTAATTCAAACCTTTTAAACTCCGCTTAAAAGATTGATCTTATGTCGCATGCTACCCGGGTAGAGGGTTTGGGTAAATACAGACATACATACATACATGATAGCTACATGATCTTTAATAGATCACTGTCGTCATTCATTATCTCATACACCTACCATCGGCAATCCTCTTTCTGGATAAACAATGATTTCCTAAACATGGTTGCTCAGGCATAAGAGTTTTCATCGTGGTCAGTTCCTTTCTAGGAAAGGCAAAGTAACGTTGTTAGGATGAAGTTCCTGTCGCGTGTGTCTATATATATATATAACTTCATGCTTCCAACTGGCCGTCTGCAAACGTCACTACACCTCTATCGCCAAAGGACTTTTTCGAAAAAAAGTTTGGTAGATGAAAAGATCGTAAGGGAACTTTTGTACATCATGGTAGCATTGTGGCTAACGCTTGCACAACAGGAATACCACTCATGGTATTCATGATTAGTAACAAGCCGAAGCAAGATAATCAGTAATCATCACGTCACCTGTAGGTGTTAAAAAAGAAATTTCCTTTTCCTAGTTGGATAACTTGACAAAGAATAAAGGGTCAGATACTTCAAGGAATAATGTGAATAATTGATGACCGTTGAGCAAAAAAGCTTCCTCCGCCCTTTTACAGGTCTTGTTTTTCATCCTGCATAATGTCTAGCCACTCTTCTTAATAGACGAACTCGGTGGGGGTACCGGTTAAGTCACTAATGACCCGACTATGAAACAGGTAATACTAGATTATCGTTGTGGTAACAATTTGAGAGACCTGACACAATGCAAGTGTACATACATATAAGTGCGGATAAATGGTTAGGCAGTTCGACAGAGATTTTAACTGAATTTTGATCTTGGATTTTCACTGTATGATATTCGATCTAAGTTATTCATATACATCATTAAATTATGTGCACTGACAAAAAGAAAAAAGAGACGTCCCCATGACGTAATGGCTAAAGTGCAGAACTGCAGCTTTGAAGTATGCGAGTTCGAATATTTGTCACGCTATTACGTTCACTTTCGAACAAATACCCTTAGGAAAGGATGAATCCCCTTATTCTCCCCAGCTATGAGTTAAGTAGTATCACTGGTGTTCTTCTACAAAGATACCTTTGGTATTAAATAACACACGAAGGTTGAGATGCCATAAGAAATCATACCAAACCATTGAAGATTATAAAAATTCGGAATATGGAGGTGCCCGTGGAGTAATGGTTATCGTCGAGGGAAATGGACACGGCGACCCGAGTTCAAATCCTGGACGAGACTGATTGCATTTCACATAGCACTAATACCCTTGGGAAAGGTATGAATCCAATTATTCTCCCTCCAGCTATGAGTAAATAATAGGATAGACTAGGTTCTTCAGCCTTGTTGAGGCAACTAGTCTAGGAGAAGGAAAACTCTGAATTCAAACCTGTTAAACTCCGCTTAAAAATTGACCTTGTATCATATCCTGCCCGAGTGGAGGGGTTGGTAAATAGGATTAAAATTCGGAATATTCTTTGCTACCATTTTCATTTGTTGATAAACTTATTAAACACAAAATGGTATTGAATATTAATTCGATGAGGTTTAGCTAAGTATTTATCTGCTTGTCAAAGTTCCATGTGGCAATGGAACAGTGGAGATTATGTTATATGCTATGGTATTCACAAAAATCTGGAACGAGTAGCTAACGTACTGAACTGCGGCCTCGAAGTAAACTAGTTCGATCTCCATTCCCGCTGTTACGTTCACTTTTGGACTCGACAGAGGAATGAATCCTATTTTCCCTTTCCGCCCTCCGCCCTCAGCTATGCTTTGTTGTTGTTTTGTTTGTTTGTTTGTTGTTTTTTTTTTTTGTTTGTTTGTTTTTGTTTGTTTTACAAAGATGGCTTTGGGATTAAATAACCCACGAAACAAACAAACAAAACCAAAAAGTAAATGGTGCTGAAAAATAAATATATGAAAGCACGTACGTGAAAAAGTGTATATAATTCAATTTAGCTAGTATTTTCTGCGGAAATAACAAATTTGTTATTAAAAAAAAAAAGCAATAAATACAAGGAAAGTAGACCAATGTTCTAAAAAAAAAATTAGTTTGTTGTCAAAAAAAAAATTTACTTTTGCTTTTTGTTATTTTCTGCTGGGAGGCAATTGTAAAACTCCTTCCAAATCGTAAGATTACTTGTTTTTGTTTGTTTGTTTGTTTGTTTTTTCGGTGATGAGGGTGCTAAGCATCTGGGAAACAGACCGCCCCGCTTGCCTAGACAAATTTCTAAATACATACAAAACACAACATCTCTTTCCAAGTCGTGTTTATGTTCTTTATTTATTTATTCTTCGTAATACAATAGCTGACAGCAATGAATGCACTATAGAAGAATGAATCAGATCCAGAGTTTCACAGTATGATCGCAATAGAGTAGAGGAAATACTTAAAAGATTTTTGACAGAGATTAAATAAGTGTGCCTCAAAGTGTCTTACTCTCTTTTGATAGAACTATGAAGGGTTTTTCTACAGTTTTCTTGACTCTTCTTTATCAGTAACCTAGATATGACATTAAACTGAATCTGATGGTGAGGCTCTAGTCTTGGAGGGGGTGTCCTCGTGGTGTAATGGTTAAAGCGATTGACTGCGGAATAGTAGTACGCGAGTTCGTACTCCAGTCGCGCTATTACATTCACTTTCGGGCAAATACCCTTGGGAAAGGTATGAACCCCCTTATCCATCCAGCTATGGGTTAAATAGCACCACTACTGTTCTTCTAGGAGAATGGCTTTGGCATTAAATAACCTAAAAAGAGTTGATATGCCATTAAACAAAAGAAACCAAACCAAACCATCTCGTCTTGGAATTTGAGGAATGCAGAGTACCCCTTCATTACAATTACTCTCAGATCCACCCTGACTTGGAATGGTTGTACAAAGAAATATTTGGTTTATCACACCAGATGGTCACAAAGTAAGGGTCCAGTTTAGCATTGTATGTATACTGTAATTTCTTGCCAAAAATCTTTTAAATATTCAAAAAGTAATATAGTAAAATGAGTCAAATAGAATTGTGAAATCTTTACAATGGATTATTAGATAAAATTAATTATGTTAATTGCTGGTTATTTAACGCTAAAGCACCTCGTAGAATAACAGTAGTGTTACTATTTAACCCATAACTGGAGGGGATAAGGGGGTTCGTACCTTTCACAAAGGAAACGTAATGGCGGGATTGGAGTTCGAACTCGCTTATTACAATGTTACAGTTCTACACGTTAACCACTAGGCCACAGGAACCCTCTCCCCATTGGTTTTATGTATTTTGTGTTAATCTGTAAGTTAACAAATACTGGAACCCTTCTTGATATTCTTAACGTTTACAAAATGATTCGTCTGACCCATTCTTTCGTCTGCGTCAAGTGTCCAGAGGTCACCAGGTTTGGTTTGGTTTATTTTGGTTTTATGGCATATCAACCATTGTTGGTTATTTAATGTCAAATCCTGTTTTTACATATATATTAAATATATGATTTGTAAACATTTTTTGGTGATACACACAGTTAAATGATAAAACAGCTCTATTTCTAACACTTCAATTTAGCATAAGCCAACAAAGTTAAATGTTTCCAAGTATTGCTATGTATCTCTCACAATTCAATTAAACATCAGTCATTTGTTTACACACGGTTAAATGATCAAACAGTTCTATTTCTGACAATTCAATTTGTCATAAGTCATTTGTTTGCTCACAGTTTGAAATTTTAACCCATAGATAGAACTAAATCAGGTGCTACCACTCCGAGTCAAAATGGAATGGTAGCAATGACAATGAAGGGGTACTCAACATTTCCTAAAGCTCCAGAACTGGAGGTCTACTCTGTCCCGGAATGGTAGCACCTGATAGGGTCCTATATATGGGTCGAGCATTTAAACTGTGAACAAACAAATGACTAACGTCAAATCAAATTGTTAGAAATAGAGTAGAGAAAGGATTGATGGGTAATTGCATTGTTAGTGTTACATAGCAATACTTGAAACCATTTGACTGCAAATGAATGGTGTTCAACGGAATAATTTGTGTTAGATAGCAGTACTTGTAACCACTTCTTAGTATGCAAACAAATGATTAATATTGAATAGAACTATTTGTGTTTGGTAGCCATAATTGAAACCATTTAACTGTGTAGAAACAATAGCAATACGAGAATGGAAACAAATTAGTTTGAACTAGATTTAAAATGAAATTACCCACAGACTGTGTGCAAACAAATGACCGATGCTAAATTGTGAATGTTATATAGCAATACTTAAGGCGAATTGGCTATGTGCATGCAAATGATAGGTAGTAAAAAGAAATATTTCAAACCATTTAACTGTGTGCAAAAAAGTGAGCTCATGCTTGTTTAAAAATGCTATCAACAAAATGTTTACAAATCATATATATTTGATATAAAGGTATAAGCAGGATTTGGCATTAAATAACCTATGACTGATGTGCGATAAAACCCAAACCAAACCTAATCTTATATATTTAATATGTACGACTTCTGGAAGGCCCCATGGAAGTCCTCTTGTGTGACCGTGTCAACGACCTTAGTCACAGCCTCTTTCATCTCCTCAATTGTCTCATAACGACAGCCTCTGAGCTTAGGGAATAACCAAAAGTCACAGGGAGCAAGGTCTGGGCTATAGGGAGGGTGAAGAACTGTCAGAGACCCATCTTGGTCAAATAGGATGGAGTTGTGGACTGGTGAATTGTCCTGGTGGAAATGCCACTGACCCGATTTGAAGAGTGCTGGCCTCTTCCGACGGAATCTCTTCCTAAACTCCCTTAAAACCTCAACATAGTAACCCTAACCCTTTGACCAATCAACTCTGGTGTATTGACTTCCTTACTCCTGCCACACCTCTTATCATCCCTCACAGACTCCCTGCCTTCCTTGAATCTCTTATGCCATTCAAAAACTGATGCTCAATTCATGCAAGATGCTCCAAAAGTACTCTGAAGCATTCCATACTTTTCTGTAGCATTTTTTTTTCAAAGTTTAAAACAGAATTGTATTGCATATCGTTCTTCTAAAGTGTCCTCACGTCCCGATTGCATTTTTGAAATTCACCAGCTGTGACAATCAGGCTTTAGTAGGGTGTATTCCAATTCCTACTGTAGCTGTTCATTTGACCCTTAAATCATTAAAATTGGTCAGTCATCTCACACAAAATTTTCAAGAGTCTACGACAATTTTAAATGCCTGTACAAAAAAGTCTGGAAATTTATTGAATGCACCACGTATGTATAAACAAGATTTGGTATGAAATAACCTACAATGGTTGACATGCCATAAAACCAAACTAAACCCAAACCCTGTAATGTCTTGCGAAAAAGTTTTGAAATTTTCATAAACTAATTAATTAAAAGGTCATAATTTTGCTTTTTAGTTAATCAAATTTAACTTGATGTCTACAATTAAACAAAAAGAGATATTTGGTTTGTCTTACCTGATGGTCACAAAGTAACGGTCCAGATTAGCATTGTATGTATACTGTAATTTCTTGCCAAAAAGCTTTTAAATATTCAAAAACTAATATAGTAAAATCATTCCCCTGAGTCTCGTTAATAACCACAGAAATTTTGGTGGCAGTCATGCAATAATGGATAAAAGATATTCAGTGAATTATATGATATAGTTATGGGAAACTTCAGATTTTTACAAGTTGAATATATTTTTATTAAGGGTGGCTGACCTGTTAGGATTGAGTAATCCACTTTCATTTTTTTGTTTCACCCCCCCCCCCCCATGATGAATGGACTTCAAGAGATCATAATTCTAGTATTTTTGGTTATATACAAAATCCGGTAGCATCGTGCACTTTACAACGCAAAACTTTTGTTATTTGAATTTCTTTCGATTTTTCATTCTTTCACACACACACACACACACACACACTTGCCTAGTCGGCTGTGGATGTAGAATACCCCGACTGCATCTCTGCAAAGGGGTAATCACGCCCCCAACAATCTGATGGTGAAGTTCTAATAATGCTGGAACTTTGGGGAATGCGAAGAACTTCATTGCCATCGCTCCCAGGTCCAGATATTTGTCGCTGCCTCCCACCAGACACGACTTGACACAAGGTCAAAAGCCCGAAGGCCAATTAAAGTGGGGATAAAGGAGAGGGGAAGGTCGGGAAGGAGCCGAGACTCGAACCCTGCTTGTCTGTGCTGCTCATCGGCTCACTCAGTGCAATGTGAGCCTGATGAGGCAAGCAGTTTCACGAACCCAAATGTGGGTCCGGGCACGTATGCCAGTTAACGGCTTAAACTAGACGCTTGGTCTAGTGCCGTACAAAGGGGACAAAAGTGCAGCTCGCCCACCCGAAGGTTGCCCAGCCGAAGCTGGGGGCCTATTCGGCCCCGAGTCTGCTCTTGGTTTCGAGCACCCATCCGGCACGAATGCCAGACGGCCCAGCTAAAAAGCCGGAGTGCTAGCACTCGATAGGGTCCTATCTAGGGGTCAAATATAACTAAAATGTGTAATGCTAAACTGATTTGATTGAAATAGAAGCGTTTTGACATTTAAACAACGCACTTATACTAAACTGAATTGTTTGAAAAGAACTGTTTTTTGACATTGAAACTGTACTTACGCTAAGTGTTTCTTATTCTGAAATCATCTCTCAGGAAGGATCACCTTTATGTTATGACATCCATTCACAAGGTATGTGTCGATACAAAGTACATTATCAACAATAACAATACTTAACTATATAAATACTGGCTTTAAGATGGTCATTGATGTTCATAAAGTACTTTGTGTTAAAATCATTTATTTGTTTTGGCTTAACATGTCATTTACTTTTAAAATCTAATATTGCAAATATTTTTCATTATGAAACAACCTCTGTATCAGTGTTTCTCAATGTGGTCCATATAGACTTCTGAGAGTGAATTAAAATTTTGGCAGGGTGAATAAAAGCATAGGGGTCTCATGTCTTTAGAAAGAAAAAAAGATTATTTGATAAGAATTAAAAATATAGATTTTAAAAATTTGAAATTGAAATATAATGCCTTAAAATTATATTATTAATGAAAAATCACCCTCTGATTGATAAGATTAAGATATTCACTTGTTAAGTCAGTTTCAGTATTGCCAGATATTTGTTGGTGTAGTGTTTTGATTCAATATTTTCTTTATTATAACTGTTATGTATTAAGTAAAAAAAAGATATGTAATGACATCAATTCACAAGGTGAGTGTAGATCCAAAGTACATTATCAACAATTGCAGAACTATTATTACATACTGGTTTTTACTGATGTTCACAAAGTATTTTATGTTAAAATCGTTTTTCTATTTTGGCTTTACATTCCTCTTCCTTTCAAAATCTAATATCACAAATATTTTTCATTGTTAAAGAACCTTTTTTGATACGGTGT
>OY757912.1:46855736-46903236 GCA_963585895.1 Sepioteuthis lessoniana
ATGATATCTCCTTGCTTAATACTCAGTATTATAAGGTACATATCAAAGGTAAAGTAGAACAATCCAAGGAAAGGAGTAGCACCCTTCCCTATACTTCGCTGTAGTAGCTATTGAAAAGAGAGCCCTCGACTACGGTCGCCAACTTTTACTTTTTATTTATTGGCCGATCAACATATCTGCATATGCGTGCGTGTGTGTACGTGTGTGTCGTTTGGTTTCTTTGTTAATTGGCCGATCAATATATCTACATGTGCTTGTGTGTATGTGTGTATCGTTTGGTTTCTTTGTTTATCGGCAGATAAACATAGATACATCTGTGTGTGTATGTGTGCATCGTTTGGTTTCTTTGTTTATTGGCAGATCAACATATACACATCTGTGTGTGTGTATGTGTGTGTCGTTTGGTTTCTTTGTTTATCGGCAGATCAATATATAGACATCTGTGTGTGTATGTGTGTGTCGTTTGGTTTCTTTGTTTATTGGCAGATCAACATATACACATCTGTGTGTGTATGTGTGTGTCGTTTGGTTTCTTTGTTTATTGGCAGATCAATATATCTGCATACGTCTGTGTGCGTGTGTGTATGTGTACCGTACACATAGATAAAATAATGTTCACAAGTTCAAAATATAGGGCTTATGATGTATAGTAAAATGGTATTCTGTCGAAAATGTATTGCGCTTAAGATGTGTAATTGTATGTGTCATTCATTTTCGAATCGATATAAATGGTGAAAACATCCGATATAAATGGTGAAAACAGAGAACCCCAACGGACACCTGCTATTTGTATGAAAGTTACTTTAAAATTAATCTTTACTGGCAGATATAACAGCACATGTTTCGTAATGGCATCATGACTCTTTTCCACAATTTCTTCGTCTTCGATAAACACTCGTACGATACATTTCTTTCAGGAAAGCGGCCAGACTATAAATATTATTTTGATGGAGATGGATTTGATGGAGAAAAAATAAAAAATAAAATAAAATAAAATAAATAAAATAGAATAAAAAAATTTTCTTAAAATAAAATAAATAAAATAAAATGAGTAAAAAAGCTAAACGCTTCAGTTATCTCATGTGAAAAAAAAAATGAAAAAAAAAAAAAAAAAGATCTTTGAAGGCGTGTAAAAAAAAATGATCATCACGAACCCCCAGCGTTGGAAGAATGTATGAAATGAGCCCTTTGTAGCTTAATGACGTAAACGATACAAACAGTTTTGATCGCTTGTTTAAGCGGAAAGCAGAAAGTGGTTTAAGCAAGAAAGAAAAGAGAAGAAAAAGAAACGTCTTCATTTAAAGAAATACAAACAGACAGACTGACGGACTGAAAAGCTGTGGGCGGGAAATGATTTTCACGCAATCACTGGTAAGGATTGGTTGTCTGAAATTACTATTCATCGTACAATTTATTTTTGGCACCACCTTTTCTTACAGTCTGCGTATCTATCCACGAATATATCGTTATGTACCTATCTACTTACCTATCTGTCTATCAAAAATATACCTTTATCTAAATATCTATCACCAGATAGATAGATAGATAGATAGATAGGTGAGTGTGTGTGTATATAATCAATGTTTTTTAGTGTTATAGCTTTTCTAAATAAAAAAAAATAGCTTTTTAACTGTTGTGTTCTTATATGTACCTCACGCAAATATAGATAATGAGTAAAATCGCTCTTTATAATAATAATAATAATAATAATAATAGGTAACACACAAAAGAAATTGCCAATGTAGGTTATGTGGTGATATAGACGAAACGATTAATCACATGATAAGTGAATGCAGCAAATCAGTGCAAAAAGAGTATAAGACAAGACACGAGTGGGTGGAAGTGACCCACTGGGAATTGTGCAAGAAATTGAAATTTGATCATCTGAACAAATGGTATATACACAACCCGGAATTCGTCCAGGAGAGTGAGACGCACAAAATCCTCTGGGATTTTGACATACAAATGGATCACCTAATCTCGATCAGACGACCAGACCTTATAATAATCAAGAAAAAAAGAGAATTTGCAGAATAGTGGACCTTGATGTCCCGGCTGACCACGGAGTAAAATTGAAAGAAAATGAAAAGAATTAGCTCGACCTTGCTAGGGAATTGAAACAACTGTGGAACATGAAAGTTAAGATCATACCAATTGTAATTGGTGTTCTTGATACAGTCACCGAAGGATTAGTAAAGAGACTAGAGGACTTAGAAATAAGAGGACGAGTGGAGACAATCGTAACTACAGCATTGCAGAGATCGGTCAGAATACTGAGAAGAGTCCTGGAGACTGGAGGAGACTTGCAGTCTCTCAGACTCCAATGTAAGACCATCAGCTAACGCTAGTGTGAAGAACACTCAAGGAGTAAAAAATTAAAATAATTGTGTTTTATCGTGGTAAGGAAGAGATCCTATTTACCCAACCCCTCCACTCGGGCAGGATATGACACAAGGTCAATTTTTTAGTGGAGTTTAAGAGGTTTGAATTCAGAGTTTTCCTTCTCCTAGACTAGTTGCCTCACCAAGGCTGAAGAACCTAGTCTGCCCTACTATTTATCCATAGCTGGAGGGAGAATAATTGGATTCATACCTTTCCCAAGGGTATTAGTGCTATGTGAAATGCAATCAGTCTTGTCCAGGAATTGAACTCGTATCGCCGTGTCTATATCCTGTGACGATAACCATTACATCACAGGCACCTCCTGGTAAGGAAGAGATCATCATCATCATCATATCGTGCTGGCAGCACGGATATCCCTGACCCTCTCTCGCCACTCCTCCCTATCGTTCATCGCCCTAGGTAGGTCTTCAGGACAACAACCTGTATCCTCACATAGCTGCTGAATGTACGTTCGTGCTGGTCGTCCTGCTTTTGCGCGGCCGTGTGTGGGGATCCATAAGAGTACATCTCTTATGAGTTCATCTCTGCTTCTCCAGCAATGTCCTGCATGTCTGGTTCGCCTAACTTGAATAGATTTCGTGATAGGGGGCAGGTGGCCGTACAGTTGGTGTCTTGTGGGGTGTTGCTGCCAGGACTTGTTGAGGATTGCACGCAGCATTCTTGTGTAATTGCCATCTAGTTTCTTCTCCAGCCGTTTTGTTAGCGTCCATGTAGTGCATCCATATAGCAGTATCGATGTGACCGCTGCCTGGAAGAAACTGCGTTTCATTTTATCGGTTAGGTCTGATTTCCATATAGTCGATAGCCTATTGATAGCTGTCCATGCTTTCGTTAACCTCGTTTCGATGTCCTTTTCGGTTGATTCGACGCTGCTTCCTAGGTACGTGAATTTGTCTACTAGTTTAAGAGGGGTTCCTTCTAGAGTGGAGATGTCCCCTGTTTGGTTATAGCACATATATTCCGTTTTGTGTGCATTAACATGGAGGCCTATGCTTGCTGCTGCTCGTTCCAGGCTATGCAGAAGTGTTTCGGCTTGGTCAGGTGTATTTGCCAGTATCGCTATGTCATCGGCGTAGTCGGCGTCGGTAATTGTTGTTGCGGGATATCTTCTGCTTCTTTTCTTCGTCAGTTCGAAGCCATTCTCTTTGATTTTGTCAATCGATGTTCTAAGTACGTAGTCTAGACAAATGATAAAGAGATACGGAGCCAGCGTGTCCCCTTGTAGTACTCCTGCTACAATGTCGAAGTATTCTGTGTCTCCATCTGGTGATCGTACTTTTACTTTAGTGTTTCTATAGAGAATCGTTATTGCCGCTACGGTTTCTTTAGGTATGCCGTACGCTAGTAGGATTTGTTCCATCTTTCCTCTGTGAATGGAGTCGAAAGCCTTGGTAAAGTCGACAAATATTAATGTCGCTTGTAGGTTCTTTGCCCGTACACCCTCAAGGATTCTGCGGATGGTTAGTATTTGTGAGGTCGTAGATCTATTTCTTCGGAAGCCATTTTGGTTTTTTCTAAGTATGTTGTCGATTTTGGGTTCTATTCTGTTTCGTAGTAGGGCATTGTAGATTTTGGCAGCTATGGATGTAAGTGTTATGCCTCGGTAGTTTTTGGCTAATCCGAGGTCTCCCTTTTTAGGGAAGGGGAGTATGCATCCCTTCGTCCATCTATCTATCGGATTTTGATTGTATACTGCGTTGCAGTGTCGGAAAGGAAGAGATACACGGTGAAATAAAGAGTTAATTATTTATCAACTCAAGTGGTACAGTCCAGCAAATATTATAAGTCCCGCGCTATGGGTGTTACATCCGAAGATGGTCTTACTACTGACCGAGATCTTGCGTGCTTAAGAAATACGACGTCTTTTATACCTACGTGATACCGGAAGTCACGTGGTACGAGCCACTATACAACAAATTGTAATGATGATAATAATAAAAAATAATTATCTCAGAGAGAAACTGAATCTAATCCCTTTTAATAGCAACACAAAATAATGTCATAAGTATATATATATATATATATATATCATCACGACTACAGCTGGGAAGAATTCATGTTTTGTTCTTTTTTCCAAGTTGTAGCTGTGTCAGTACTCCAGTATGTTTGCCCCACTTGAATTCTGATGAAACCCTTGGAGAAAAAACTTGATGGGAACTACGCAAGGACGGTGCGCGCTGTTTTGAACTAATCCTGAAAGCAGCATCCAACAAAAAGCAGCTGTACGGCCACTTACTTCCCAGCTTACAAACCAAACAAGTCGAGCAAGACATGATCAGAACTGCTCTATGCGCTTTGATCGGTTTATGCAAGATGTTTCTTGACTGAAAAATCTCTCTCTCTCTCTCTCTCTTTCTAACTTGCTCTCTCTCTCTCTCTCTTTCTCTCTCTCTTTCTAACTTGCTCTCTCTCTCTCTCTTTCTCTCACTCTTTCTAACTTGCTCTCTCTCCCTCTCTCTAACTTGCTCTCTCCCTGACTGTAAGTGTGAGTGTGTATAGTGTTTTAGCGTTATATTTTTCTAAATTTAATAAAAGTAGCTTTTTAGCAGTTGTGTCCTTGTATTTACCGCACACAAATATAGAATATGTATAAAATCACTTCAAATAATAATACTACTACTACTAATAATAATAATAATAATTCAAATCAAAGAGAGAATTAATAAGACGCAACAAAATACCAGATGTAGGTTTTATAGTGATAGAGACGAAACCATTAATCACATAATAAGCGAATGCAGCAAATTAGCGCAGAAGGAGTATAAGACTAGACACGACTGGGTGGGCAAGGTGATCCACTAGGAGATGTTCAAGAAATCTAAATTTGATCATACGAATATGCACAACCTAGCATCTGTCATAGAGAATGACACACACAAACTCCCATGGGACTTGGACATACATACGGATCACCTAATCTCGGCCAGAAGACCAGACTTTATAGTAGTAAAGTAAAGTTAGCGACCATAGTCGAGGGTGACCAGAAGGCTCCCTTTTCGATAGCTACTACACCAAGGTGTAGGGGAGGGCGCTACTCCATTCCCAGGATTGCTCCACTTTACCCTTGAACCGTACCTTATAATGCTGAGTGTTAAGCAAGGTGGTATCAAGTACCATTTTTAAAGTCTTTGGTATGACTCGACCTGGGATTGAACCCAGAACTTGCAAAATTGTGAACTTTGTTGTACAAGCTGACCACAGGATAAAACTGAAAGAAAGTGAAAAGAAGGATAAGTACATGGACCTTGCAAGGGAATGGAGAAAACTACGGAACATGAAGGTGGCGATTATATCAGTCGTGATTGGTGCATTTGTTAGAGTAACTAAAGGATTATTAAAGGGACTGAAGTACTTGGAAGTTGGAGGAATAGTGGAGACCATCGAAACTACAGCATTGTAGAGAACGGATATAATACTGAGAAGAGTCCTGGAGACTTGAGGAGACTTGCTGTCGCTCAAACTCCTGTGAAAGGCCATCAGCTAACGCTGATGTGAAAATGATTATTATAGTGTGAGCCCTATGTATGATCAAAAAAGGGACAGATAAACACAAGATACCTGGCAGTCACAGCCAATATGAAATACATAAAAATGGCACTTTGTCGAACCATAGGAATGTACGATCAAAGTGACTGAAAAATAGCATCCAAAAGAGATACCAAAAAACATATACATAAAATACATATAATAATAATCAGTTCCTTTCCTCATTCTAGGTCTTAGATAAAGACCCAATGAAAGACTATCAGAAACCGAAATTAATTATATCCAAAGAATGGGTGTTCAATGCACGGCTATTTGATACAAAATATAACTGCAGAGCAAAATATATATTTCTTGTTTATAAACTTGAAATTTAGAAATAATATTCGTGAATACTATTTCTAAATTTCTTGTTTTTTAAACAAATGCAAAGCTCTTCTAACGAATTGAGCGATCTGTAAACAAACAAAAGCTAAAACAAATGCGTTATAATTCCTAAGCTGACGTATGTCGCTGAAATGGCTGAGCGGTTAGATACTAAGTCTAACACAAAATTAGACAGGTTTCAATCGCAGCTTGAAGTGTCCTACGTGTCTAACCACTCTGAATAGTTGTGATACAACAAAACAGTCTGTAGATGACTATATATGTATAATGGTTGATATGATCCATATGTTTTTTATCATACAGCCTTCAGCCAAATTGTTTTTAACCATGCATAAAATTGAAACTAAAAACAAAAGAATAGTAAAAATGGTTGGTTCTACGGCATATCAACTCTTTTGGGTTATTCAAAGTCAAATCGTGTATATATATATATATATATATATGACCGGCCCATTGGCATAATGATTAGTGTCGGCCAATGGGCCAGGATTCCAGGGTTCCATCTAATATCGAGTCATAGCAAACACTCAAAAATGTTACTTGATGCTTCCTTGTTTAATTTCATGCATTATAACGTACGGATCAAGAGTAAATGGAGCAATCAATGGAAAGGAGTAGCGCCCTCCCCTACACCTCGGTGTAATAGCTATTGAAAAGGGAGCCCTTAGTCCGCCCTCGACTACGGTCGGCCTACTTATATATGTATATATTGTAGTGGTTCATGGTTCTTAATAGCTCATTTGGTGAGTATATGGGGGCACTACATGAACACTAACTAAACGGCTGGAGAAAAAGCTTGATGGCAACTACACAAGAATACTGCGAGCAATATTGAACAAGTGAGGGGGTAACACCCTACAAAGCAGTAGCTGTACGGCCACTTACCACCCATCACGAAAACTATCCAAGTTAGATGAACCAGACATACGGGACACTGCTGGAGAAGTAGGGACGAGCTCATAAATGATGGACTTCTATGGACCCCTTCATATGGCCGAACAAAAGCAGAGCGACCAGCTCGAACCTACATACAGCAGCTCTGTGAGGATACGGGGTATAGCCCTGAGGACCTGCCAGAAGCGATGAACGATTGGGAAGGGTGACGAGAGAGGGTCAGGGATATCCGTGCTGATGGCACGACAAGATGATGATGGTGAGTTAAAAGAGGGCCAAATATTGCAGTATTATTAAATAGTGTTCGATATCAATAACAGAGCTTTTATATGTATAGAAATATATATCTGTCTGACGAATGCATAAAGGATGAAACCCAGGGTCAAATGCACTGCCATGTAATATGTATATATATATATATATATATATATGGTTGAGTTCTCTGGCGAAGAAGTAATCGTATTTCCATTAGCGTTTATGGCAAGCCTCTTCGAAGATGAATTGAGGTCTCGGCAACCGTTTGAACGGATGTATGTAAACAATAGTAATTGTGATTCATAACCGTTTAAAATTTACTTCGCACCTAATATCTCGTGGCTGAATGGTTAGAAGCTTTGGCTTGGCGTTTGAGTCAACCGGGTTTCGACCCCAGCTACGGGAAGATACTGTCTAGCCACACTGATGAGTTCTGAGAGAACGAAATAGATCTGTCTGTGGATGACTATTGTGATATATATATATATATATATATATATATATATATGATTTTTGAGCAAATGATTTACTGGTAACATTATTTTTAACCGAGTTGTCAGAGCTCTTTTATTTGTGCACAGTTAATGTTTTAGAGTATTCTTGTCTAACACAAATAATTGTTACGACCCGAGTGGTTTATGATGGGGAGAGGGTGAATCAAGCTTCCAACTACATGCAGGAAGACCTTCCACGTATAGTCCAGATCTCGATTCTCATAGAGCGCAACACATATAAAAAAAGGAAAAAAAGAATACAGAAGATATTTCTATCTTTTGAGGTTGTTAATCAAGAAACCTTCTACTTTAGAAATGTGCAGGCACCGTGACAGACAACGAGACAACAAAGTAGATTTTAAAGGAATAAATCTTTCATTCTACAGCGAACAAAACAAATGAAAAATATACATGGCTATTTATACAGAATTAATCAGAATCAAATAAGAAAGACAACTAGTTATGTATTTGTATCTTGGTGATTAACAAAAGAAATGTCATGTGTTGTGAGCTGGGAAAACGAGTTGGGATATTAATTCAAAAAACTTATCTTTAAAAGTCCATCTCTAAAAAAAAAAGAAAGAAAGAAAGAATGAATGAATGAAAACAAAATGTTTTTTAAATGTTCTCGCTCTTCCCTTTTTTCTTTTCTTTTTTATGTCAGTTTTCCTTCTTTCTTTCTTTTTTTTTTTTCTTCACATTCGAAAGTTCGTTAACATCTCTTATATACTCCCTTTTTCTTTTTGGTTTTTATGTGTAAATATGTATCTTCATATCAGGCTGTTCAACGTTGTTCGATTATTTAATCTACTACGTGCTAAATTTCCCACTAAATTTCCGCTATGCAAGGTGTTATGTTTCCATTACGACTTTCTTTTGCAGACAGTTGCAAGGATCAGATATTTAAATATGGGATTTCTTCAGACTCATCTCGGTCTAAGTAGACTGCAAGGTTTTAAAATTCCCTCTTCATAGATTACCATGATTTTCAGGTGCTCTTCGAATGTGTTGATTTGGTATCCTTCGAGAAATTTATTCCTCTCCATTAGTAGAAATATGAATATTCATATTTTCCTTCCCATTTGCCAGAATATTCTCCAGACAATACCTTCGCTTTGTGTTATGATTTCGGAGTATGTGCAGCGATAAATCCATTTTTTCATCACCAGAAGAATATTTTTGGTGAGAGACTATTTTGTCTAGACCGACCGTCTTAGGGTCATTTCTGCAACTGACTGATATCTCAAGGTTCACGCCGATCTTCAATTTTGGCCACGTGTTACATTCAACCGTTAAATGCTAGTTCGAACAGTTTCGCCTATGCGTTCGACGCGTGCTATTCAAATCATTACAACCCTGCTGTAAAAGTTCAGAGAGTCAGTGGGGACATTGCGTGGGAGGAAATAGGACACAGCCGCAAACGAGTTCCGCTGTCACATTCCAGCATTTTGAAAACTGTTCTCCCAAAAGGAGAGAATAAAAAGAAAAAAAGAGAAACAACAATGTAACAGAGGTAAGAACCTATTAAATATATATATATACATACATACGTTCTCCGCCTATTTTTTTACATATTTTTTTACTTATTCTCAACCAAGAAGTTATATACATGTTGCCATTATATATATATATATATATATATATATATATATATATATATATATACCCGACGACCATGACATAATTCTATTTTATATAAATCATTTCTTTGCACACAGTTAATAGTGACAGATAAAGTTATTTAACATTTGTAATTCTTTTCATTAAGCGTTTCTATTTAATATGTTTAATTTGTACACAGCTCCATAGTTTCAAATAACAAATAATATATTAGTAAGTAATTGAACTATTTAACCTATAGATGGGACCCTAACACGTACGACCAATCTGGCTCGGAGTTGACCTGGGAGTAATAATGAAGGGGTACTCTCCATTCAACAAAGATCCAGGACTAGAGCCTTAGATTCAAATACACGTTAGTATCATACCCAAGACACTTGTTAGGGAGGGTCTTACCTTTCTGGAGAGATACAATCGGCCTATTCAACCGCCTCAACTGGAAGGACGGAAAAGGATTATAAAGTAACGATACGTCAGTTTTATACGGCTCTGATGGCCAGCATTTAAACACTTTTTATCCAACGTTTTTGTTCAAACGTGTTTTGTCACATATCTTTTTTTTACATTAATTTCATATATATATATATATATATAGTGGAAACTCGGATGTCGAACAATATTCGTTCCAAAATTATGTTCGACAACCGATTTGTTCAAAAGTGGAAACAATGCTGCTCAGGTAAACTCGGCCAGCCGTTTGTTTATGTTTAGATTGACTCGTCACTCATTCACGTGTATTCAGTTTTCATCATCTCGACTTGCGTGTTCGAACTTCGAAAATTTGTTCCATCACAGAGGGATTTTTCACTCAAATATTTTGTTCAAACTCTGAATTGTTCGACTTGAGAGTCGTTCGATAATCGATGTTAAACTATATATATATATATATATATATATTGTTATGGTTTATGGTTATCACTAGCTCACTTTATGAGTCAATGGTGGGCCAAATTTTGTGGTATTATTAAATAGTGCTCGATATCAATGATAGAGCTGTTATACATATGGGAATATATATATATATATATATATATATATATATATATAATATATATATATATATATATATATATCATGATTATTATTATATATGCTACATAGTGGTGTCTGTGACCCTGCGTTTGATGTTTTACGTATTCATCAGATGCCATAACTAATGAATGTGTAAAACATGACACCTAGTGTCACAGACGCCATCATATATATATATATATATATATATATATATATATACATTCTATTTTAGACAGGCAGCGATTTTGTTTCCGATTTTAGACAAGTAGAGACTTTGTTTTTGAGCGTCACGTATTCTAACATGTAAGCACGTAATTCTTTCGTGTAAATGTCACACTCAAAAAACCCTATCACCTGACTAAACTTTTCGCTATATAGACCCTAGACAGGCCACTTTTACCGCACAACTATCTAAAGGTTGGGGAAAACATATGAAACGTAAATGACGGATTTATTATAAATATATACGAGTATCATTAAATAAGTTTCCAGACTTTTTTCGTATGGGCACTTTTATTGATAATACACACATAAAACTCTAGTCCCCTTCGAAGAAATCTCCTCCGGCTGCAATGCACTTGTTGTACCGTTACAACAACTTCTGGAAGGCCCCATGGAAGTCCTCTTGTGTGACCGTGTCAATGACCTTTGTTACAGCCTCTTTCATCTCCTCAATAGTCTCATAACGACAGCCTGTGAGCTTAGGAAATAAGCAAAAGTCACAGGGAGCAAGGTCTGGACTATAGGGAGGCTGAGGAACTGTCTTGATGTCAAATAGTCTGTGACAAGGATAGAGTTGTGGACTGGTGCATTATCATGGTGGAAATGCCACTGACCTGATTTGAAGAGTGCTTCCGGCGGAATCTCTTCCTGAACCCCCTTAAAACCTCAACATAGTATTCCTTGTTGACTGTCTGTCTGAATTTTCAAGAGTCTACGACAATTTTAAATGCCTGTAAAAAAAGTCTCGAAACTTATTGAATACACCACGTACAAGCTCTGCTACAATAGCATCGATCAGTTTTCCATACCAAATTTGTCCTTATTTTCAGTTCTTATGCATATATATATATAGTAAGTTGGCCGACCGTTATCGATAGCAACCTGAAGGCTCCATTTTTGATAGCTACTACACCAAGATGTAGGTAAGGACGCTACTTCTTTACATGGATTGCTCCACTTACTCTTGATCTTTACTTTATAATGCTGAGTGTTAAGCAAGGAGGTATCAAGAACCATTTTTAGGCTTTAGTATGATGTGTGTGTGCGTGTGTGAGTGTGCGGATATGTATGTGTATGCGTACGCACGTGTGTGTATGTATTGGTATTTACTTGATGTAGCTTAGTGGCACAATGCCACAAGTTTAGGACACCCAGTATGGATCTAACTCATTACACTGCAGTAATAATCTGCTGAACAAGCACACACAAACACACACGCATGTACACACATGCACACACACAGACACACGCATATATATATATATATATATATGCAGATTATGACACTAAGAAAAAACATGTATCCTTGAATATGCTGTAAAAAAAGTGCTCAACAAAAACAAACCGAATTGATGTCTGAGTGTCGACATATTAATAGATTTCTCTTCTGTCATTTGCCACCTGACGTATTCCATCATTTAGTTTCCTGTATCTTGACAGCTCTATTCTCTCTCTCTATATATATATATATATATATATATATGCGTGTGTGTGTGTGTGTGTGTGTGTGTGTGTGTGTGTGTGTTCTCCGTTCAGCCTGTATTATCGAACTATGTCATTATACTATGAAATTGTAACGTTATCAACAATGATAAGACTCTAAGATTTTTTTTCATTTTTGGCCCTTTATTTTTGTTTGAAAATAACTTTCGGATGAAGCATTATGACATCGCATTCTAACATCACCTGGATGATGGCTTAACAAATAGCGAAACATTTAACGATGGCATATTGTTATATCTAAATAAATAAATTTAGTGAATATTTTGTTTTTTTTATATCTATATATTTACATAGTTTCGGATTTATTTCACTTTTTCATGTGTGTGTGTGTGTGTGTGTGTGTGTGTGTGTGTGTGTGTGTGTGTGTGTGTGTGTGTGTGTGTGCACGCGTGTTTGCGAGTGTGTGTGTGAGTTTGTGTTTGTGTGTGTATATATATATATATATATATATATATATATATATATATATATATATATGATGATTTGAGGAGAAATAATGTGGCAATCAATGACAACATAACAAGAAATAAACATTCATAATAACAAAAAACATTCTGAAGAGATTTATTAGCCTTAACAAAATAATATTTAACCAACCTACGCATAATCACGTGTAAGTAAAAAAAGAAATTTGCGGGAAAATACCTGGAAAAACTTCAATTGCATTGATTCAAAATTTGCTTCAATGCACTTAAAAACTAGGGGTTTTTTTTCTTCCTTTCTTTCTTTTTTTACAAAACACTTCAAGTTTATTCATGTAACTTAGCCGAAGGGTTATGGGAAATAGAATAAAATATTTTGTGTAATGCTATAGACTATCCAATTTCTTCTGCCTCAATTTATACTGATACGAGTACTACTACTATGATTATATTAACTATTGTGAGCTTTTAGTTTATTTTTTATGGCATAACAACCTTCGTGGGTTATTTAATGCAAAAGCCATCCTTCTAGAAGAATAGGAGTGGTACTATTTAACCCATAGCTAGGAGGAAAAGGGGTTCATACTTTACCCAAGGGTATTTGTCTGAAAATAAACGTAAAAGCGCGACTGTAGTTCGAACTCACTTCCTACGATTCCGCAGTCCAGTGCTTCAACCATTACACCGGGAGGACACCACCCGTTCAGTTTGGTTTGATTTGGTTTCTTTGTTTAATGGCATATCAACATTATAAGTAAAGTAAAGTTGGCGACCGTAGTCGAGGGTAACCTGAAGGCTCCCTTTTCAATAGCTACTACTCCAAAGAGTAGGAGAGGGCGCTGCGCCTTCTCTGGATTGCTCCACTTTACCCTTGATGCTTACCTTATAATGCTGAGTGTTAAGCAAGGCGGCATCAAGTACCATTTTTTTAGTTTTTGGTATGACTCGACCAAGGATTGAACTCCGGTGTCCCGGACCATTGGCGAGCACTCTACTCATTAGGCCAATCAACCTTATAGAAGTACATTAATGATACTATTTAACCTATAGCTGAGGAATAAGGGAGTAGCAAACCTTTCCCATTGGTATTAGTCAAGAAATGAAAAGCATGACTGGATTTCGTACACACTCACTTTGAGGCTACAGTCCAATACTTTGCCATTGCCCTACGGTGACTCAGCCCGACGAGTTTTTCATACCAGCTCTAAATATTTTTTAATGAAGTCTGAGCAACATCAAGTCTTCTTACATCTCCAGGATTCTTCTTCTAAGTATCCTGGCCAATTTTAGTGGTGCTGTGGTCTGGATATTCTTAATACGTCCCCTGATCTCAACTTCAACGAGTCTCTTTTCTTGGTTCTTGGGTATTGTTCTAAGTAGTCAGACTACAATTGGTATCACAGTCACCTTTATGTTTCCAACTTTTTCGGTCCTCTAGCTAGATCCTGATATTTCTCCAGCGTTTTATCTTTCTTCACCTTCACTCTCAACGGATCTCCAGGACTCTACTAAGCACTTTAACTGATCTTAAGAGTGCTGTGGTTTGGATTGTCATATTTCTTCCTCTGATCGCTAGTTTACCAAATCTTTTTTCTGTTTTCTTACAGATTGTTCCGTGGACTCCAACTCCAATTGCTATCACCGTCATCTCCATGTTCAACAATACCTTCATCTCTCTGGCAATATCTATATATTTGCCTGACTTTTCGTTCACATTATTCTAACTATATGATCTGCTGGAATTGGACACGGCCGCACGAGTTCAAATCCTGGACTGATTGCATTTCACATAGCACTAATACCCTTGGGAAAGGTATGAATCCAATTATTCTCCCTCCAGCTATGGGTAAATAGTAGGGAAGACTAGGTTCTTCAGCCTTGGTGAGGCAACTAGTCTAGGAGAAGGAAAACTCTGAATTCAAACCTGTTAAACTCCGCTTTAAAAATTGACTTTGTGTCATATCCTGCCCGAGGGGAGGGGTTGGGTAAATATGATATGATCTGCTGGAATAACGAACTCTGCAAGTTGACAAGTTTGTTATTTCTTGTTGACGACAACCAAATCCGTTTTACTAGCCGGGATTTGTATTTCAAAATTCCGAAGACTTCTTCGCCTCATTCTCCTGTGAAAATTCTGGTTTATGCGTTTATCATTATTGATTCACTCCTTGGGGTTTTTTCACTCCAGTTTTAACAGGTAGTCTTCCACTAGAGTCTAACTGACAGCAAGTCTCCTTAGATCTCCAGAACTTTTCTCGTTATTCTAACCAATTTCAACAATGCTGTGGTCAGTGTGGTTTTGATTCTTCCACTGGTTTTCGTTTCCTCCATTCTTTTTCCAAGTTTCTGGGGACCTTTCCAAGTGCACTGTCATTGGTGTCACCGTCACGTTGCACGGCATTTTCTGCTCTCTAGCTGGATCCAAGTACTTTTTTTATATTTTCGATTTCTTTCATTTTCTCTCTTTGGTTCATTGGTATTGCGAAAACCACTGATGACAAATTCATTTTTCCTTGTTCTGGTATTACGACTAGTTCTGGTATTCTGTTCGGAATTCGGTGGTGTGTTTTTATTTTAAATCCCAGAGAATTTTACGTGTCTCATTTTTCTAGGACGGATTCTGGTTTGTGCATATATAATTTGGTAGTATGGCCTAATTTTAATCTCTTGCACAATTCGCAGTAGATCACCTTTCCTACCCAGTCATGCCTGCTTTTGTTTTCCTTTTGTGCCAGTTTGCTGCATTCGCGTATTGTGTGATTAACTGTTTCATTCTTGTCTCCACATAATCAACACTTGCTTATTATCAATTTCCGCTTTGATATAATTGGTCCTAAAAGAAATGATTTTTGCTGTTATCAAATGATATTTAATATTTCCTTCCTTTCGAGTTTTTCCTGCCAGCATCAACCAAAGGTATTTAACTTTTTACAGGAGTTTGATTGACAGCAAGTCTTTACAGATTTCCGAAACTCTTCTCAGTATTCTAGCCGATTGAATAAGTACATTTGTAACAATTTTTTATAGAAAGTTAATTTTCTTCTGAATATCTGATTCCAGGATTTTATCATTTCTAGGAGAAAATTATACAATTAAAACGAATATGATTTGGTATAATGTGTTACCAAACTCTACAGCATTGAAACTCGATAACCAAAAATATTTATAGGTAGCATTTTAAAAATAAGTACACTTCTTATATATATTTATGCAATTTTTATCACCTAGATCGGGTGGTAAGGTTACTGCTCTGGAGCTCTAGGGAGTGTGAAGTACCTCGTCATTGCCTTCTCTCCGAAGTGGTAGTACATGTTATGATCACATCTAAGGCTCAAATAGATATGTTTGAAAATTATTAGTATTTGATAGGAATACTTGAAACCATATAAATGAGTGACGAAAATTATTATTATCAAATGCCTGGTTGGTTGGTGGTTTTGTTGCGTATTCTATAGCCTAAATAATAACCCTTGTGGGTTATTTAATCTTAAGTCCTATTTTTATATATGCGATTTGTAAGCAAATAGTTTGTCGGTAACTTTTTAAACGATTTATTTGAGTTAATTTGTTTGCACAAAATAAAATGGTTTCAAATATTCTTATCTATATGATAATTCTATTGAATAATTATTATTTGTTTACTAACAGTTAGATAATTACAATATTGCCATTTAACATTTGTAATTCTAGCTATCAAGTATTTCTATCTAATATCAATTGTACACAGCTGTATTTTCCCAAATAACTAATAATGAATATCCTAAGTAAGTGATTGAACAATTTTATTTGACCCATAGATAGGATTTTAATAGATACTACCGATCCGGGCCAGAGCGGACCAGGGAATAATGGCATTGAAGGAGTACTCTCTATTCCTCAGAGCTCCAAAACTGAAGCCTTACCATGAGATGCAGTTTAGTGTCATACCTTAGGAAATTTGTTACTGAAGGAGTCTCAGGGTATTCTTCAACCCCAGTGGACAGAGCGGTTATTAAATAAGAATAATTATTTACTAAGTTTAGTTGTGGCACAAGGCCACATGCATTGGGCATCCAATGAGACTCAAGCTCACAAGAAATGGTTTGCTAGACTAACTTGCTAACCATTACACCACTCGACATACCCATAAGAATAGTAACTTGAAACCAGATGCGTATGAATTATTAGTGTGATATAGGAACGCTTGAAGCCGTATAATTATGTAGAAATTATTTGTATTAGATAAAAAAAAATATTTCATATTACATAACTGTGTGCAATTTTTTTATTATTAATGAATAAAAAAAGAGAAATGATTGAGAAGGAACGTCGAAAATATTATAACCAAACATTTAAAAATGAATCAAATTTCAGCATTAAATTTGGTTTAAAAAATAAGTTTAACCAAACATAGACAATTTTATCGTTGGTTTAGTTTGGTTTCTTTATTTTAACAGTACATCAATTTTCGGGGGTTATTTGACGCCACAGTCATCCTTATAGATGAACAATAATAGTCCTTTTTAACCCCTAGCTGGGATAATAAAAGGCTTCTTACTTTTCCCAAGAGAATTAGTGCGAAAGTGCGACTATAGTTCGAATTCTGTTACTACAATGTCACAATTCGGCACGTTAACCACAACACCTCGTGTACTCCTGTTACACAATGAAGAGACCAGCTATTAATTTTGTAACATAACTGTAAAATTAAAGATATATGAATTCAAAAGTTGACTGGTAATTCGTGAGAAGAAGGATGGAAAATAACCCGTGATTTGATAGATAAGACTTGACCCCTAGCAGATCTTTTTTTAGCAGTTCTCTGATTGTTTGGTTCAGACGTGAGAACGGGTCAGTTTGATGGAGTTAATTAGCAGTCCAGGCACTATAACGAACGGATCCTAAAATTGCTATTTCTCCAGCCGTGCAGTTGACGTGGGAATATGGGTGAATAAATATGTCAAAAATCAGTCTTCTTGCCCATTTATCAGAGCCGAAGTGGAAATTGAGACCAAGATAAACAAACACAAGACCACCTGAAGAAGTCCCAGAGAGAAGACCAAAGATCAAGAAAAAGATTAAGGTGTATACAAAACTTCCTTCCATTTTTGGTCACAAGAGTTTCAATGCAGTATATTTTGGTAATGAATAAAAATACTTTTTCATAATATAATATTCCATTGAAAATAACTTTCTCATATCTTTGGTTTAGAATAATTTTTTTATTAGTAGAGTGTATATATTCATGAGCGAAATGGTTAGAGTGTTCGCCAACAGTCCAGGACACGGGGGTTCCATCCCAGGTCGAGCCCATTGAAAAATTGTTACAAATTGTAACAATTTTTTTTCTGAATACCAGATAAGAGGATTTTATTTCTACGAGAAAATTATGCGATCAAAACGAATATGATTAGGTATAATCAAAGATTCAAAAAATGATACTTGATGTCTCCTTGCTTAATACTCTATATTATAATGTATGGATCAAAGACTAGTGGATCAATCCAGAGAAAGGAGTAGCACCTTCCTCTACACCGAGATGCTATCGCTATTGAAAAGGAAACCCTCGGCTGGCACTCGACTTCAGTCGGCCAACTTATATATATATATATATATATAGGAGAAAGACAAACTTATATAATATAGATATGATACTGATATAATATATGATATACATGATAGGTTATATAATAGATTATGTAGATATATAATGTTCAATGCCAGTCAATCTAAACCAGTAGGATGGACCGGGGGTGTTCCGGCGCGAGAGCTCAGAGATTTGGACGGCATAGGGAGTGGATTCTCACGAACATAAAGTTTGTGTGGTGCGTCACTTGCACTAGATGGTGACAGCATGTGCTGAGTAGATTCATCCTGGAAAGATCTGGGCTCCTTGGTATATGCGATATACTCGCCCGGCGCAAGTTGGGATGGGCTGGCCTTTCGGGCAAATTTACGGATAGCGGACTGCCACGACGGATCCTATGCTCTCAACTTGGTCGAGGGGTCATGTAGAACATGTGGACCAAGGATCGGACATAAGGATATCATCAGAAAAATACCGGCAGCCATGGACATCTCTTTGGATAATTAGCAAGACCTGTCCAAAAATCAAAAAAACTGGAGGAAAAAATTAGCAGGACGTCGTCATTAGAGACGATGGACAGCTAATATATATATATATATATATATATATATATATATATATATATATATATATATATATATATTGATAGTGGGTGCTCGCAAGGTAATGGTTACCGTCGTAGGGAAATAGACATGACGACACGCGTTCAAATCCTGGACGAAACTGTAGACATTTAACAAAACGCTAATACCCTTGGGAAAAATATGAATCAAACTATATTTCTCACCAGCAATGAGTAAATAGTGGGATAGACTGGGCTCTGCAACTTTGGTGTGGCAACTGGTCAAAGAGAAAGAAAACTCTGAAATCAAATTTGGTTAGAAATTGACTTTGTGTTGCATCCTGCTTGTGGAGATTTTCGTTTCTTTGTAAGCTCGTGAAGAGGGGTTGGGTAAATATATATACTAGCTTGATAGATAGGAACAGGTTGAGATAGGTAGATAGATACATACATACAATATTTCAACAACAAAATAGGATAGCAATCAAAAAGAAAGATAACTAACGACAATGGTGAGGAAGGAGATCCACTAGGAAATATATAAAAAATTGAAGTTTGACCATACTACCAAATGGTATATGCACAAACCAGAATCTGTTCTGGAGAATAAGACAGACAAAAATCTCCGGGATTTTGACAAACAAACAGATCACCTAATCCCGACCAGATCTTGGTATGATTAATAAAACGATAAATAAAGACAACCTGCCGAATAGAGGATTTTACCGTCGCAGCGGTCCATAGAATGAAAATGAAAGAAATCGAAAAGAGAGACAAGTACTTTGGACCTCGCCAGGGAACTAAAAAAGCTGTGGAATATGAAAGTAACGTTGATACCAGTTGTAATTAGTGCTCTTGAGACGGTCTCCAAAGGCTTGGTTAGGAGGTTGGAAGAGTTGGAAATCCGAGAAAAAGTCGAGGCCATCCAAACTATAGCATTAATATCGGTCAAAATAGCGAGAAGAGTCCGGGAGATTTAACGAGACTTGCTGTCACTCAGACTCCAGTGAAAGACTATCACCTCACGCTGGTGGGGAAAACTCGCAAAGAGAAACAATAATGATAATAACAATAATAACTCTCTGAGATTAAAAAACACTATTAACGTTCCATTTTGATTATAATTGTATGTATATATATGTGAGTACGGGCTTGCATGTGTGTGTGTGTGTGTGTGTGTGTGTGTGAGGCAAATGTATTTGGGAACAGCACAATACGAACCTTTTTTGTATAAAGTTTAATAAAAATTTCTTGATAAAATAGTTAAAGGCATGATAGCCCGAAACCGTTCGTGGTTCTGATTTGAATCAGCTTGCTCTCTCTGGAGAGGAACAGGCTAACTTATCGCAAAGTGCCAAAGAAGAAAAAATATCTTTGAATGGAGAGCTAGGTCCAAACAAAATCCCTTACCAACTGTCAATTCCGAAGAAGAGATACTCAAGACGCAGTATCAATATGCAAACTTTTGGCATAGCAATACGAAACCCTTTCCTTTTTTTTCTTTTTCTTTCTTTTCATTTTTTTTTTTTTTCAAAAGGTTCAGAATACCTTGCTGGTGACAGAGTTGTCACATTAAGACAAACTTTCAATAATAAGAAATGCGAGTTCAAATCTCGCCAGAGGCTTCAGAATCTGACTTGTGCCGCTTACAGAATGATAATGAAAGGATGACCTGAGTGGTGTGATAAGAAATAAATACTTAAAACCAAGATAAAGCAAAGAATATACAAAACGCTCTACTATTATTCTCTTTGCTTGAATACATGACAGCTATGCTTTTGTTCATAGATAGGTATATAGATGGAATTATATATATATATATATATATATATATATATCATTCTATCTATATACCAACCAAAGTTCATTTAAACTGGAAACAAGAGTGAGTTCAAGTCTCATTGAGTGCCCCATTAACAAGGCCTTGTGCCACATATGTTCTCTAATGAAAGCAAAAATCTGGAAACATACATATATATAACACGTATGTAAGAACAAAATAGATGAATTCAAAAAATACAAATCTCTTCGTGGACCTTCTTATTTTAAAACATATCCTTATTCTTTCTTAGGACCAACAACAACCATCATTATATATATATATATCATCATCATCATCATCATCATATCGTGCAGGTAGCACGGATATCCCTGACCCTCTCTCGCCACTCCTCCCTATCGTTCATCGCCCTAGGTAGGTCTTCTGGACAACACCCTGTATCCTCACATAGCTGCTGAATGTACGTTCGAGCTGGTCGCCCTGCTTTTGCGCGGCCATGTGTGGGGATCCATAAGAGTACATCTCTTATGTGTTCATCTCTGCTTCTCCAGCAGTGTCCTGCATGTCTGGTTCGTCTAACTTGAATAGTTTTCGTGATAGGGGGCAGGTGGCCGTACAGTTGGTGTTTTGTGGGGTGTTGCTGCCAGGACTTGTTCAGGATTGCACGCAGCATTCTTGTGTAATTGCCATCTAGTTTCTTCTCCAGCCGTTTTGTTAGCGTCCATGTAGTGCATCCATATAGCAGTATCGATGTGACCGCTGCCTGGAAGAAACTGCGTTTCATTTTATCGGCCAGGTCTGATTTCCATATAATCGATAGAGAGAGAGAGAGAGAGAGAGAGAAAGAGGGAGAGAGAGGGGGAAGAAGTTCCCGAGACGTTGTGGCTAAAGTGCTGGACTGTAAAATTGTCGCGCTATTAAGTTTACTTTCGGACAAGCACCCGATAAAAGGCATGAAACCCCTTATTACCAAGCTATGGGTTAAATAGCACCGCTACAGTTCTTCTACAAGGATGACTTTGGCATTAAATAACCCACAAAGGTTTATATGCCATTAAAACAAAGACTTATCTAATGATACAGACTTAGATTGACTGTGTCACGTCGTCTACCTCTGAGAGGAAAGAAATAAGAAATTTCCCCTACCCCTCCGTGTTTGAATTAACAGGCCGCCAAAGACTGACCATTAAAAGAGGAATAAGAAATGTTGGTCAATTCCTCGCGGCCGAAGTAACAAATCCGGGTCAGAATGAAAGTCAACAGATGTTTGCACTCTGTGACCGGATGGCTAAAGAAGGAGATATACTGGATAGAGATAGTAGTCCGAATGAATCGCCTGACAGGGCGAAGGAAGAAGAAAGAGGCCGAATGATTGGCTAGAACCCTAAAAACGGAAGTAGCACCCTTTTCTTCTGCGGAAAATGGAAATAAAGAATTTAGTTTTCAGGACGGAGGTCGCCGTGAACGGACAGGCGAATCTGATGCCAAACACCGGGTTTTCAGGACAGCAGTTGATGTGATAAGATGAATTGAAACTGTCACCGAAAGTCCGGGGAAAAGCGGAAAGAATCTTGGACAAGAGGATGACAGACGCCTTCAAGCCAGGCTATATAAAATCCCACTAACCCGTAAAAGAGAAAATACTCTCAGAAGGAATCCGTCAAAAAGCTAAGTAAACCTTAAGACTGTTTTCTCCCTCCACCCTTCCTAAGTATTGCAATTACATACTCTCTCTCTCTCTCTCCCTCTCTCTCTCTCTCTCTCTCTCTCTCTCTCTCTCAATTTAAAGAAGGAAGAAAGAAAAGAATATGGAAGAAATACATTTGTATTTTGATAGTATCCGCTGATAATATAGCCGACACGTTAAATATCAGTGTCCTCATGTATTAAAAACCTTGTTATATTTTATATCTCTCCTCGTGTCGAAATTTATTCATTGTGTTGTCTGCCTATCAAGTTGTTTTTTGCATGTTCCTTTTCAGCTTCATTCGCCTCAATTTATTCTCGCTAAATGTCCTATTCGCCTTGAAAAATATTACACGGGAAATTGGAATTGTCGACTACGATAATTAATATTGTTATATCTAAACCTAGAGGCCTATATCTTCCATTATCCTTGGGGTAGGAAGACGAAGTGGTCTGGTGGGTGGGTGTGACGTGAAAAATAGAAACCCCTTGCCAGCAGCGGTCAGTATAGCCCAAATTAACCCCCGCATTATCTGCCAGTTCCCCTACACCCCAAAAGGGAATCTTTACTGGAACTTATTCTGCGAGGGATCAAGTTCCAAACAGCCCCGTCTTCACATGGCCAAAAAATAAACTCCCGTCCTGGGATAAATATTTCATACCGTGTCACAACTGGCTTTGAATATATCTACATAATCAATAATATAACATATTATATATATTATACCCAAACTAGTTCCTTTTCTGACCAGCCGTTTTTGATTAGGCGGTTAGGTCGGGACTGGACTTTGTTTGCAGATGTACAGTCGGTCTGGAGTGCTTAAAACGACTGCCGGAATAGGCCAGCAGTCGCAGCTACATAGATCTGGACAGACACATTCCTCGAGCCTCAGGGAGCAGCCCTTCAGTTTCTAACCGACTTCGGTGCAGCTAGGTTTATCGCCTGGCGCCTGAGGCATCCCTTCAGGGGAATGCTGACAGAGATCAAGGTATTTTTGTGCCCCCCAGGCGTGTTTGGGCTACGGTCTTGCGCCTTAAAACACGGCTTTGTGTCACACATACACGTTAGTAATAGGATGCCCGTCAAATAACTATTATACGTATATATATTATACATTGTATCTATGATATATCTATATTGTATCCATATTATATATATAATATTGTCATTGTCTCTCTCTCTCTCTCTCTATAAATATATATATAATGGTCGCCAGTTGTCGGGGGCGAACCAAGACTCCTTTTTTCAAGAGCTGATACACTGATGTGTAGGGGAGGGCGCTACTCCTTTCCCTGGATTGAATCATCATCATCATCACAGTTTGAAAGGGTACTATCCACGCCTACTGCCAGCAGGTTTGTGGCTGATAAGGCCGATGCGAGACAAGGTGGCAGAGTCGCAACGGTCGTAGCTGAAGGTCTGCTTAAGACTTGATGGCATAGTGTTGCAGTTCTCTTCCTGCATCTTTTGTGCTTGAGAGCAGCTCTGCGAGTATTTTTAAAGGACGAGACAATGTGTTTGGTTGTGAGACACCAGGAGTCACGGTTCTCCACTCAAGTAGACCTTCAGCCATGGTCGATATGACAGGTACATAGGAATTGTTTCAAGAAGTCATTGAAACGTTTCTTTGATGCCACTCTATTACGATATCTAGCAAGGCGCTCGCCGCACAATATGATTCTGAACAGGCGATGCTTTCTCGCCCTGGAAACGTTACCAGCCCAACGTAGCCGGGACGTCAATTACATGGCCTCGATGCATCCTTAAGGACTTAAGTATTAGTGATTAAGTCTCTGTAGTAAATATTGAAGATGGTGTGGAAGCAGCACTTATGGAACTCCATGGGGAGTCAGAAGTGGTGACGATGTCTCTACACGCGCTAATCTTTGTGTTCTTCTTCAGGTGTCTCTAGGAAAATGAGTAGCGCCTCCCCAACACCTCGGTGTAGTAGCTATTTAAAAGGAGCCTTCGAGTCACCCTGGACTACGGTCACAAGCTTTACGTTTTCTTCATAACAATATTAATGATTATAATGATAACAGTTGTATCGGACAGAATACTGAGAAGAGTTTTGGTGACTTGAGGAGACTTGCTATTACGCAAACTCCAGTGAAAAACCACTAGTTAACGCTGCGGTGGAAAACACTCAAAGGAGTATAATAATAATAATAATAATAATAATAATAATAATAAAGTAAAGTTGGCGACCGTAATCGAGGGCGACCAGAATGCTCCCTTTTCAATAGCTACAACACCGAAGTGTAAGGAGGGCGCTACGAAGAAGAAGAAGAAGAAGAAGAAGAAGAAGAAGAAGAAGAAGAAGAAGAAGAAGAAGAAGAAGAAGAAGAAGAAGAAGAAGAAGAAATGACAAAAGTATAATATTTCATATAATCTAATATCATATGTTTCATAGGATAATAATAAAAGCATAGTACTTGCAATAATAAGTAGAGTAATAAAGTATATTATAATACACCTGTCCAAGCTGATTCCTTGCAGCATAGCCTGAAGCAAACTGTAGGGGGTATTTATTGACTTCTACATGAACGCTAACCAAACAGGGTTCATGTGTTTTAAACAAAAATATTTTTCCCTTTAAGTGGCAAAACACTGAAATTAATAGACCAGTTCACATACCTCGGCAGCAATATCTCATCTACTGAAAGCGAAGTCAACTTACGCACGGAGATGATGTGGACTGCTACTGACAGGCTGTCATTCATATGGAAATCTGATCTCTTGGAGGAAATAAAACGGGATTTCTTCCAAGTTGTGGTTGTGTAGGTACTATGGTATACGTGCACCACCTGCACTCTAACAAAAACCACGAGAAAAAAAGCTAGATGGGAACTACATAAAAAAATTTACGAGCTATTTTGGACAAATCATGAAACAACAGCAATGCAGCAACACCTCATATCTCAAAAGCCAGCCACATTAGATGAAGAAGACGTACAACTAGTGAAAAAGGACAAACTCAGGAGTGATATTCTCTTGTGTACTCATACAAATAGAAGGGCCAGTGTTGGCCGACCAGCGAAGATTTACATAGATGAGCTCTGTGCGAATACTGGATGCAATGAAGAGGACCTACTAGGAGTGATGGTTAAGAGGAACGGATAGTGAAAAAAGTCAAGGAATTCTGACTCGAGGATTATTATTATCCCTATTGTTTGTTTGTTTTTTTTTCATATCAGCGTCAGCTGATGGTCTTTCATTGGAGTTTGAGTGACAGCAAGTTTCCTCAAGTCTCGAGGACTCTTCTCAGTATTCTGGCCGTTCGCAATAATGTTGTTGTTCAGATGGTCTCCACTCGTCCGCCAGCTTCCAAGTCATCCATGCCCTTCAATAATCCTTTAGTTACTATTCCCAACAAACCAATTACAATTAATAATTGTCACCTGCATGTTCCATAGTTTTTTCAGTTCTCTAGCTAGGTCGAGGTACTTATCCTTCTTTTCACATTCTTTCAGCTTCATTCTGTAGTCAGCCGGGACAGCAAGGTCAACAATTTTGCAAGTTCTCTTCTTTTTGTTGATTATTATTTATTCTGGTCTTCTGGCCGAGATTAGGTGATCCGTGTGTATGTCAAAGTCCCATGGGAGTTTATGCGTGTTATTTTCTTGGACAGGTGCTGGTTTGCGCGTATGCCATTTGTTTGTATAGTCAAATTTATATTTCTTACACATCTCCCAGTGGATCACCTTGCCGACCCAATCGTGTCTAGTCTTATATTCCTTCTGCGCTAATTTGCTGCATTCGCTTATTATGTGATTGATGGTTTCATCTCTGTCACCGGATAGTCTACATTTGCTATTTTGTTGCATCTTGTCTATTCTTGCTTTAATATAATTGGTTCTTATGGCGTTGTTTTGTGCTGCTATCAGAAGAGATTCTGTTTCTCTCTTAAAGTTTCCTTTTCTGAGCCATGTCCAGGTTTTGTCGTGTGAGGTGTTATTTATTAGTCGTTTAAAACGTCCATAGAGTTGCTTTCCTTCCCATTTTTGTTTCCTAGTTATTGTCATTCTGTTGTCCATCGTGTTATCATTATCGTTTCTGATGGCTGTAATCAGTCCTCCGTCGTGTTTTTGTATATATTCTTCGAGTTATTATTATTATTATTATTATTATTATTTTACACTTTTGAGATATTTTCTCACCAGCGTTAGCTGATGGTTTCTCACTGGAATTTGAATGACAGCAAGTTTCCGCAAATCTCCAGGACTCTTCTCAGTATTCTGGCTGATCTTAATAATTAGTATTATTATTATAAATTTGGACATTCTGATATCTTGACTTCGTCTAAACCAGACTTTGCCAATTCTTTTTCTCTTTTGAATTATAAAGCTAGTCTCAATATATTTTTTAACGAGTGTTTTTGTTTTTCGTAGGGAATTTTTTTTTCTTTGTTTTTTTTTCCCGAAAACTGGGATTCTGAAAATACAGCTAACCAAACCTGGTCTCTTGCAAATACTTCTGGTTACTTCCACTGAAAATTCATTTCAAAATTATTTAAGATTTAAGGATGTGAATGATTTTTTTTTTATACGGCGGCGCAAATAAGGAGTTTCACAGGTGCTTTGGTGAATAGAAACTTTCTGAAATTATCATCATCATCATCATCATCATCATCATCATGTCGTGCCGCTAGCACGGATATCCCTGACCCTCTCTCGCCACTTCTCTCTGTCGTTCATCGCCTCTGGCAGGTCTTCAGGGCTACATCCCATATCCTCACATAGCTGCTGAATGTATGTTCTAGCTGGTCGTACTGCTTTTGCTCTGCCATATATGGGTGTCCATCGGAGTATATCACTTATGAGCTCGTCCCTAATTCTCCAGCAGTGTTCTGTATGTCTGGTTCGTCTAACTTGGATAGTTTTCTTGATGGGAGGCAGGTGGCCGTATAGTTGGTGCCTTGTGGGGTGTTGCCGCCAGGACTTGTTCAATATTGCTCACAACATTCTTAATCTAATTTTATGAAAATTAACGTTTCAGTTTTTTGGTAAATATGGTTTCAGTCTCCCCTCGCGTAGATAGATAGATAGATAGATAAGAACATGAAACTCGTTATAAGGGAACTTCTCTTTCGTCAAAGCACTAAAGATATTTTTTTAAAATTTTTCATCGCAAAATAGGTTACATTATTTATGCCCTATCATCGTCATTTTTAGATAAATAAATAGATAGATAGATAGATAGATAGATAGATAGATAGATAGATATGGGAAGAGAGAGACAGAGACAGAGAAAGCTGAATAGATTTAGAAATAAGTACATATTTAGATTAAAAGTGAATCGAATATTTTATGCCATATATCAATATATTTCCGCATATCTATACAAATATATATATCTCTCTCACTTTCTATGTGTGTGTGTGTGTGTGTGTGTGTGTGGACAGGCAGAGCATTTAAAAATAAATTATTAGTTATCAAATGCGAATGTTTTACACACTTTCTAAACCAAGAAAAGTTGATTTTCTATATATGAATAGAAACTTTATAATTATTCAAACCGTTATTTCTTTTTACCTAAGACATACATACATATATATATATATATATATATATATATATATATATAATATATAATTTTTGACTGAATGTGTACACACACACACACACACACATATATATATATATATATATATATATATATGTGTGTGTGTGTGTGTGTGTGTGTGTGTGTGTGTGTGTGTGTGTGTGTGTGTGTGTGTGTGCACAAATCAGTGTACTCTATTCTTTAAAAAAAACCAACTGCAATTATAGATTATGCTTCCAAATAGCTATCATACGTTTTCCCGGAGGCGTCGATGAATTACTTTTGTATTTTTTGTTTCAACAGTTAAAGTCCATTATTTATCGGCTCTGACAAGCGGTGCGCCCTTTCGCAAACTTTTCAATCTATTATGATAGGTTGTCAAGAAATAGATTTCTCCGTTAGCATCAATTCATAAATGAATGAGAACTGTTCGCGGCTGAAGACCTCAAATTATTCAACAAAAGATTTTCCTACCGAAAATGAACACCGAGTAAAATAACGAATAGGAAAATGTTGTCGTCAATGAGTGAGGATATCTTTTTAATAGACAAACATTCAAAGAGAAAAAAGAAGCGTGACAGTGTATTAGAGAGAGAGGGAAAGGGAGAGGAATAGTGAAATGAAATAGACAGCATAAGAAAAAGAGAGGAGGAACGAGAGAGAAGAAAGGGTAAGGTGAGAGAGAGAGGGGGGAAAAGGAAAGGGAAATTAAATCGGAGATAGACAGAGAGTGAGAAAAGGGAATAGAGAGAAAAAAGAAAACAGGAAAGAGATAAAATGAGAAAGGAAAAAGAGAAGAAAAGACCGCAGCAGAGAGAGGAAGCAGAAGGGAATAAAAATAAGAAGAAAGATTGAGAGATTGTTTTAATAAAGGAGGAAGAAGTAAATAAGAAAGAAATATGAATATCCTAAAAACAAAAAAAAATGATCTTATAAAAAGAAATATGGTGAAAGAAAGAAAGAAAGAAAGAAAGAAAGAAGAAACCTGATAACGAAGACAAAACAAAGTAAGAAAGCAAAGTGAATTAAGAAGGTATTAAAAAACGAATGTTGAGATAGATAGATAGATAGATAGATAGATTGATTGATTGATTGATTGATAGATAGATAAGAGAAAGTAAACAGAAAAAGAATAAAGAAGAGTAGAAAAACGATAGTTAAGTAAGAAAGAAAGAAAGAAATTCATCTAAAGGATTCAAATAAGAGGTTTTGTACCTTAAAAATTCCCCAAAAGATTTAAATCTTTAATTTTTATAGTTACAACCAAATAACCAGTGCCCCCAGAAAAACAATATCGGTTCGAAATTAATGAGGTAATATTTAAATTTATTTCTATCGTATAACATCGAAAAAATAATCTTATACATTCAGTTCATAAATCTAGACTCATTATTATAAAATGAAACTTTTCTTATAGAAATTACTCTATGGCCACAGAGTGCAAACTTGAAGACCTACCAGAAGCGATGGATAACACGGATGGATGGCGAGAGAGTCATGAAACTCCTAGCTGTCACATTACTTCGTGTTGATAATGTTAAAACTGTTATAACAACCTAATTACCTTTGTGTTCGGGATTTGGCATGAGTCATCCAAATCGAGTATAACCCAGTCGACTGGAGTTCTAAAATACATCTCTGCAGAGGGGTATGACTCCCCCAATGAATATCCTGGATATGACACTAAACAATCTAATGAAGAGGCTCCAGTAATGCCGGAGCTTCGGGAAAGCGGAGTACCCCTTCATTGTCAGCGCTCCAAGTTCCACTCTGCCCGGAGTTGTAGCACCTGATATGGTCCTATCTATGTGTCCAATAGAACTATTTGACATTTAAGCTGTGTTCAAACAAATTATATATGCTAAATTGAGTTGTAAAAAATAGAACTGATTGATCATTTAACTGTGTGTAAACAAATGACTGATGTTCAATTGAATTGTTAGTAATACATAGTAATATTGGAACTATCGAAATGAGAGCAAACAAATAAATTATGTTTAATAGAATTATTAGTGTTGAATAGCAATACTTGAAACTCTTTAATTGTATACCTAAATTGAATTATTGGTTCTATATAACAATTGTTGGAACCCATTAACTGTGTGCAAATGAAGGAATAGTGTTGGACACAATAGTTAGTGTCAAACAAGATTAAAATTGAATAGAATTATTAGTGTTGAATAGCAATACTTGAAACTCTTTAATTGTATACCTAAATTGAATTATTGGTTCTATATAACAATTGTTGGAACCCATTAACTGTGTGCAAATGAAGGAATAGTGTTGGACACAATAGTTAGTGTCAAACAAGATTAAAATTGAATAGAATTATTAGTGTTGAATAGCAATACTTGAAACTCTTTAATTGTATACCTAAATTGAATTATTGGTTCTATATAACAATTGTTGGAACCCATTAACTGTGTGCAAATGAAGGAATAGTGTTGGACACAATAGTTAGTGTCAAACAAGATTAAAATTGAATAGAATTATTAGTATTAGAGACCAATCACAGAAAACTTTTAACAGGTTAAAAACTATAGCGAAACTAGTGTGCAAACAAACTAGTTCTAACTCATTTAAAATTGAAATTACCGACAAACTATTCGCTTACAAATCATATATGTATATCCATTTAAATGTGTGCAAACGAATGATTGATGTTAAATGGTTACATAGCAATACTTGAAAACATTTAACTGTGAGCGAAAAAAAACGTGCTCAGGCTTGTTTAAAAAATGTAACCAACAAAAGTTTTACAAATTATGTATATTTAATACCTATGTATGAAGAAGATTTTTAACTTAAATAGCCTATAAAGATTGATATGCCATAAAACCCAACGAAACCAAATCATATATATTTAATATATATGTATAAACAGGATTTGGCATTAAATAACCTACAAAGGTTATGCCACAAAAAACAAATCAACCAGATTATATATATTTAATGTATATGTATAAACAGGATTTGGCATTAATTAACCTACAATAGCTAATATGCCATTAAAACCCAACCAACCAACCTAATGGAATAATGAAATGAATACACTTCGCCGAGTGAAAAATCAACCCCTAGTACGCACGCATGTATATTTTAACAACATGGCTGGGCAGATGAAACAGGTTATGAAATTAACGTTTAGCGCACCAGCGGTCCTCTGATGACCTCACCGTGATACCTGTCTCAGCCAACCTCTCTCCACAACGCTCGCTCATTCCTGCTAAAATGCTACAATAATATTGGACTTGTAACCTACTATTTCACTACGTTTATTATTATTTTAATCTTTGTGAGTTTTTAATACCATCAATTGTATACGATGTTTAGAAGGAAAATTAATCATAATCGTATTCTCTGAATCCAACAGACTGCAGGGTTACTACCCGTAGCATTGTGGGTAAAGTACAGGAATGCAGTATGGTAGGTAAACGAGTTCGAACTCCAGTCACCCTCTGACGTTTACTTTCAGACTAATACCTTTGAGAAAGATACTGAACCACCTTATCCCCTACAGCTCTGGGTTAAATTGCACTGTTATTGTTTTTCTATAAGGATGGCTTTGTCATTAAATAACCCACGAAGGTTGATATGCCATTAAACAAAGAAACCAAATCAATCCAACAGACGGCTAAGTAAGTGCTCTGAGTTGGTATCAAACTGTCATCACAAAAATAATTATTTTGGCCGACTTTTACCTTTGGTATTAAATAACCAACTCGGGTTGATATACCGCAAAACCAAACCAACCAACCATCATGTACAATATTTTATTACCCAACACTTCAATTATCAGTCGTATGTGACACAAGGTCAATTTTTACGAACAATACTCCTGGTTTAAATTCAGAGTTTTTCTTCTCCTAGACTGGTGGTGTAACAAGGCGAAAGACCCCAGTCTGCACTACCTATAGCTGGGATGTGAAGACAAGATTTTCTGTTTTTCTTAAGGGCATTAGCGTAAAGGGAAACACAAACAATTTCATGGACGATTTGAACTCGAGTCACCGGGTTTATTTTACACATTATCCTTACAGTAAATTGTATATCTTTTTTTGAGCAACAAACTTTTTCTTTTTTCTTTTTTTTTTTCTTCTTCTTCTTGATAACCTTTTACTAAAGTATAACAAACATTTGCCATCTATCATGTGCCTTTATCATTATCAGGTTGTTGCAGCTTTGTTGGTTTCCTTGGACTCATACGTTTTCTTGAAATTCACACCTTGGATTTTGGTCCGGAGTTTGAGAAATCCCAATGTTGATTGTTTACTTTCTAATCCTGAAAAATGTTCCGTACTAGTTTAGAAGTAAATTCCATATCATTTTCGTGCAGATATCTCCAACCATACTTCGATTTAAGATTTCTAACGGGCACTTTCATGTTAGAACTTTCACGGGGGTTTGAATTCAGAGTTTTCCTTCTCCTAGACTGGCTACTAACACGAAGGCTAAATATTCTAATCTTTACAAATGGTTATTGTAAGAAGAAATGGCTTCATGCTTTTTCCTAACAGCTTTATCTTAAATCAAAATGCAAACAAACTCGTCCAGAATTACATACAAGAAATAGAAGGCACTCGTGGAGTAACAGTTATCGTCACTGAAAATGGAGTCGATTAGCCGAGTTAAAATCCTGGACGAGACTGTTCTACATAGCACTAATGTCCTTGGGAAATGGTATGAATCCAAATATTCTTCCTCCAGCCATAGATAAACAGTCGGGGTTGATGTGGCCACCGGTCAAGAAGAAGGAAAACGCTGAATTCCAATCAGTTTGACTACACTCAAAAATTAACACTGTGTCGTATCCTGTGAGGGTCAAAATGCTCGATGCAATATTTAAAGTCACATGACAATTTTTGTCATATGATTCAATCTGGCGACAAAATAAAAAATAGATGTTTAACTTCGTGGTGACATTTTGACACCAGCCATTTCATCCCCATTTCTGGTGCTCTGGAGAGAGAACTGAACCCTTCATTCCTAATACTCCCGTGTCCACTCTGATCCGAAATGATAGTACCTGTTAAAGTCCCATGGATCTAGTTGCAAATTATTTCTATTAACTAAGAATAAAGTAAAATAAAGTCGGCGACCTTAGTCGAGGGTGACCCAGAGGCTCCCTTTTCAATAGCTCCCACACCAAGGTATAGGGAAGGGCGCTACTCTATTCCCTGGATTTCTCTACTTTACCCTTGCTCCGTACTTTATAATGATGAGTGTTAAGCAAAGCCGCACCAAGTACCATTTTTTGAGTCTTTGGTATGACTTGACTTGGGATTGAACCCAGGTCTCCTAAACCATTTGCGAACACTCTACTCGTCGGGCCAATATAAAACCATATGCAAAAACTCTTAAGAAACTGCACAACAAATCAAAGTATAAAAGTGAAAAGTTCGTAAGTTACAAACCTCTTGGCATAAAATAACCCCAGACGGGTCGACATGCCGTTAAAATCAATCTCCAAGACAATATAACATCAACTTCCCTGTTGAAAAAACCGGTTATTGTTGCTGCTGAATTCCTCCTCTCCCTCAGCTGACGACGACCACAGAGGATGAACTGGGGAGAGTTTTTAGTTGGTATAATTGCAAGCTTCCTGTTTTAATTTTAAGTATTACACATTTACCACACACTTACCAGTCCTTACATTAGCAGATTCAAAGAAGCATTTGAATAATTTCTATTCAAGATCCTGTTTGTTTTTTTCTTTTTTTTTTTTTTTCGCTCTTTAAACAATTATTTCAGAAGTTGGTTTGAGCAGCCCGAGTTAACTATGATGTTGTTCGAGGTAGGTGGCCAATAAGATGGAGGCGTTTGTCTACACAGTAGGAAATGATCATTGTAATTTTCTTGATGGTGGTACATAGAATGATTTCAAACGAATATCTATCTATCTATCTATGTATCTATCTATCTATCTATCTATCTATCTATCTATCTATCTATCTATCTATCTATCTATGTATCTATCTATCTATCTATCTATGTATCGATCTATCTATCTATCTATGTATCTATCTATCTATCTATCTATCTATGTATCTATCTATCTATCTATCTATGTATCTATCTATCTATCTATTACGCCTTGGGAGTCCTCTTGGCATACTGACTAAAGTGCTGGACTGCAGTCATGAAAGAGTTCGAACTTCATTTGTGCTATTACGTTCACTTTCGAACTCTGAGAAAAGGTAGTGAGTCCCCTAATCTTCCCAGCTGTAGGTTAAATAGTATCACAAGGATGGCTTTGGCATAAAATTACCCACAAAGGTTGATATGCCATAAACCACAAACCAGTATCTATCTATCTATCCCTGGAGTGGTGTAATGGCTATCTCTCTATCTATATCTTCATATCTATCTATCTATCTATCTATCTATCTATCTATTTACTAATCTACTATCTACCAGCATTCACGGTTACCAGAAAAAAAGAAAAAAACCCGCCAGGAACAAGAGATAAAAATATCTCGAATCACCGCCCGGGGGAAAAAGATTTAAGTTAATTTTGTAATTTTGTATATATATATATCGTTGCCTAGAGTGGTATAATGGCTATCTATCTATCTATCTATTAGTATGTTCATATCTATCTATCTATCTATCTATATATATATATATATATATATATATATATATATATATGTTCATACCTATAACTATCTATCTATCTATCTATATATATATATATATATATAAACAAAGAAACCACACCAACCTTTCTCAGTCTGTTCTCTTCTGATCTATCTATCTATCTATCTATCTATCTATCTTAATCTGCTCTGTTCTTATCTATCTATCTATCTATCTCTGTCCTGTTTACTGGGGCTGTAGAATACGCCGACTGCACCTCAGCAGAGCAGTGAGACCCCCTCCTCCCAACAAGGCCACCTGTTAACTTTGGGCAGTGACCTGTAACGTTTGAGGAAGGGATTCTTTTTGCTGAGTAGTTCGTCATCTGGTAACCCAAGTGAGCACGTGACCGGCAAGACCTCACTTAGGCTTTTACTTGTCTCGACAGGCGCTAGAAGAAGCCCGATCCGAGTAATTGGCTGGTCATGTCAAACCCAAGCACCTATATGATTATCTGAAACGTATTTTTAATTTGCTCTTAATTTTATCTTTAAGGGGCTAGAAGGCTGTGGCTGAGGGTCAAAGTTCAAGAATACCTGAAATCATCTGTTGGCAAATAAACGAACTCTGGCTCGTTTTTAAATAATGTTACCTACAAATTATTCGCTTACAAATAATACATATATATATATATATATATATATATATATATATATATATATATAAAACCATGATTTGGCATTAAATAACCCACAAAGGTTGATATGCCATAAACCACAAACCAGTATCTATCTATCTATCCCTGGAATGGTGTAATGGCTATCTCTCTATCTATATCTTCATATCTATCTATCTATCTATCTATTTACTAATCTACTGTCTCCCAGCATTCACGGTTACCAGAAAAAAAGAAAAAAAAACCCGCCAGGAACAAGAGATAAAAATATATGGAATCACCGCCCGGGGGAAAAAGATTTAAGTTAATTTTGTAATTTTGTATATATATATATATATATATATATATATATATATATATATATATATATATATCGTTGCCTAGAGTGGTATAATGGCTATCTATCTATCTATCTATCTATTAGTATGTTCATATCTATCTATATATATATATATATGTTCATACCTATAACAATCTATCAATCTATCTATCTATCTATTCATATCTATTCATCTATCTATTTCTGTCTGGAGTGGTGCAATTGTTATCCATTCATCTATCTAAGTTCATATCTATGTCAGTATATTCATATCTCTCTAGAGCCCAGTCGGCTGGGGTTAGAGAATACACCGACTGCATCTCTGCAGAGGGGTAAAACTCCCCAATGAGTGTCCTGGATATGACAATAAACAATCTGATGTTAGAGCTTTGGGAAATGCTGGGTACCCCTTTATTGCCATCACTCTCAGGTCCACTCTCGCATTGAGTTTTAGCACCTGATAGGGTTCTATCGATGGATCAAATAGAATTAAAATGCGTACTTATGCTGAACTGAATTGTTTGAAATACACCTGTTTATATGTATAAAAATGGATTTGGCATTAAATAACCTACAATGGTTGATATGCCATCAAACCAAACCAAACCAAACCAACATATCTTTTATGTGTCTATCACATACGCTAATGAACAATTGTCTTGTTCACAACGATTAAAATTATTTTCCAAAATTTTGGCTGAACTATATATACAAATATTTGCTTAACATTTCTCTACCGAACAAAAAAGGAAGCGTCATTTTCTTTTTAATTTGAATTGAATTTATTTTAGAACGGTTAAATAAACTTAATAAACGATGTTCTAAGTGTGTTTTGCCACGAGAGGAAGGTGTGTAATAAACATAAATGATTGATGGATCTTGGTCATTCTTTTCTTGGTTAGGCTGAGAACTTTTAAGCTCATCTTTATTCTTTCATTCTTCAAATGTTTCTTCTTCAACCTGTTCTCTCCTTTCCAATTTTTTATATTTTATTTTGCTTCTTTTTTTTTTTTAGATTGTTCGCCAATTGCTCGGTTATCGTGTTATATATTGACCCTCGACCGAGCCGTCGATCAAGAGACGCACCCGTGTAAATAAGCGGAGGAACAGCGGAAGCAGGTGGGTGTGAGACAATTATATAACCAGGTGCCACAGACGGCTTGGACCAGTTCCAGTTCCAGTTGGAGTTGGAGTCAGTTGGGGACAAGATGCCGAATTGAGAGCCAGCGGCAGACGGAGGGCTTGTGGCCCTCAGTGACCCACGTGAAAAAAGTGCTGCTATGATCAGAAGAACTTTGGGTCAATATGTAGCAGTCTGTCCCCGTCTCCAACTCACCTCTCACACACAAGAAACATCACCCTTTCGAGAATAAAGTGCGAGAGGTATATTTTTATAAAGAAGTGTGTTCGTTCGTTCATTGAAGTCGTCATTATTGTTAACTATGTTTCCGCTTATATTTATATTTGTATTATGTATATGTAAGAGGCTATACAACAATCGGAGTTGAATCCCAGATCGTGTTATATCAAAGACTTCAAAAATTGTACTTCATGCCTCCTTGCTTAACACTCAACATTATAAGCTACGTATCAAGAGTAAAATAAATTCTCTCGTTGCCAAAAAAAAAAATAATTTTGTCTTTTACGTCAATAGATTCCCACAGTCCAATGCCAACTAAAAATTTGTTTTCTTTCCTTTTTTTTCAGCTTCTATTCTTTTTTTGAATTTTTCTTTTTTTTTTTTTTTTTTTGCCTTAGTCATCGGTAAAATCATGAACGATGTCTCCGAGTAGCTTTAAGTAAATCTCTATGACAGTCACTGCAGTACTGTATTAAACGTGATAAAATTGATATAATTAATCTTATCAATGATAACACTTTTAATCTGCATAACAGCCTTTTAAATAATGACAATTGGCATATGGAAGTTACTCTAAAGTCTAAGCTAATAGGAGATGCTTGGTAGCTAATTTTGGCCGACTATAGCGAATTATAAATCTACATAGGGCATATAAAACACATCGGAATTTTTAAAGATATTCTTAGTAAAAAAGTGCGTCTTATATGCCGTCAAATACGGTAGTTATTTATTGAACATAGCTCAGTTTGGTACAAGGACAAATAATTGGACCTTGTTACAAACTGAGCCAATCTTTATAGAGAAGTGGAGGCACTCTATGTGGAATGAGAAACATAGTAGGAAATGGACACGGCGACCTGAGTTCAAAACTTAGACGAGGATGTTTGTATATCACATACCTTAGGAAAAATAGGCATACAACTATTTCCCACCACACACACACACACACACACTTAAAAACTGACTGTGTGTCAGCTCCTGCTCGTGCAAAGAGGTTGGGTAAATCCATGTATAATGAAGGGTGTTCCCGTGGAGTAATAGCTAAAGTGTGAAACATCGGATAAAGCGAGTTCGATCTCCAGTTAATGTATTCGTTCACTTTTTGACATACATTTTAGAAAGGTACGAACTCCTTATCCCCCCAGCTACTGTTTAAAAAGTGTCACTACTGTGGCTCTACGAAGATAGATTTGACGTTAAGAAAACCCACGAAGGCTTGATATGGCATCAAACAAAGAAACGAAACCCTATATAGAATAAGTGAGTGAGTAACAGAAAAAAGAACTGAGTGTGAAAAAGTAAAATAGAGAAAAGGAGAGTGAAAGAGAGAAATAGAAAGAGAGAGAGATAGAGTGTGTGTGTGTGTGTGTGTGTGTGTGTGTGTGTGTGTGTGTGTGTGTGTGTAAAACACAGGATAATCTAGATAAATGTGATATGTATTAGTTGGTGGTGTTTTATGGCATATCAACTCTTGAGGGTTATCTAATACCAAATCCTGTTAATAAATATGTATACATATGTGTCTGTGTGTGTCTGTATGTATGTGTATCTGTGTTTGTGGAAATGAATAGTTTGGAGATAACATTTTTAAACGCGCTACAGTTCATTTGTTTGCATACAAATAGTTTCAAGTTTTGCTATCAAACAGTAATAGGTCTATTTAAACACATTTAAATTATTTCAAGTATTGCTATCAAATACTAATAGGTCTATTTAAACACATTTAAATTATTTCAAGTATTGCTATCAAATACTAATAGGTCTATTTAAACACATTTAAATTATTTCAATTATTGCTATCAAATACTAATAGGTCTATTTGAACACATTTAAATTATTTCAATAATTGCTATCAAACACTAATAGGTCTATTTAAACACATTTAAATTATTTCAAGTATTGCTATCAAACACTAATAGGTCTATTTAAACACATTTAAATTATTTCAATTATTGCTATCAAATACTAATAGGTCTATTTGAACACATTTAAATTCTTTCAATTATTGTTATCAAACACTAATAAGTCTATTTAAACACATTTACATTATTTCATGTATTGCTATCAAACACTAATAGGTCTATTTAAATACATTTAAATTCTTTCAAGTATTGCTATCAAACACTAATAGGTCTATTTGAACACATTTAAATTATTTCAAGTATTGCTATAATAATGATAATTCAGTTTGATATTAATCGTCTGTTTGCACACAGTTAAATGGTTTCAAGTATTGCTATCTTACACTAATAATTTAATTTAATATCAATCATTTCTTTGCCCTGTGTTGAATGGTTTCAAGAATAGCGATCAAAAAATTCTGCTTAACCTTTATAAGTAACCCTAACTCGAACAAGTATAGCACTAAATCTCGTTGTCTAGCTCAAGCTATAAGCAGGCATCCGTGCCTGGACCCATGTTTGGGTCCATCTCCAGCTAGGTTCATCTGGCTCACATTGCACTAAGTGAGCCGATGACCAGCAAAGTTCAGCAGCGTTCGAGCCTCGGCTCGAGCTAGACCTTCATCTCCTCTAATCCCCACTTTAATCCGACCTTCGAGTCATTGACCTTGTATAAAGTCCTGTCTTGTGGGAGGCAGAGACAAATACTTTAGACGTAACCCTAACACTTCGAGTCAGAGTGGACCTGGGAGTAATGGCAATGAAGGAGTACTCCACATTCTCAAAAGCTTCAGGACTAGAACCTTATTATCAGATGCAGTTTAGTGTCATAGACAGAACAGTCGTCGGAGGTGAGTCTTAGCCTGTCTGCATCGGTGCAGACGGTGTGTTCTCTATCCCAACCCACTGGGCAACATCATGTGTAATAAATAAATCCTTCCGTTTAAACTACTTACATGCTCAGCAGAGGAAGTGGTTAAGAAAGAAAACAAACGAACATTACCACAGAAATAACGGAAATGTTCTTTATTTTGCTAATCTAGACACTCTTTGGTCAATTGATGTTCAAGCATGAAGAAAATCCACGGCACACAATAACATCGATACACAATATTGAGTCTTTCATATCTTGTTTTTGTTCTCTCTCTCTCTCTCTCTCTTCTTGGTTTCCATTTAATCATGCCAGATTTTGTTCCCTGTTCTTTTTCTGCCGAGTAACGTTTGCATGTTTTTAGAACTCATAATTGAATATAACAAGTTACTTAGTTTTGCTTAGTCATAAACAATGCAACAACAGAAGGATATTTAAGATAGGACTAGGGAGAATATTGAAAAACAATTTTAAGAAAGACAGAAAGAATCCAGATAACGAAGGCAAAACAAAGAAAGCAAAGAGATTTAAGTAGGATATAAAAAAACGAATGTTGAGATAGATAGATAGATAGATAGATAGATAAGAGAAAGTAAACAAAAAGAGAATAAGAAGGGTAGAAAAACGATAGTAAAGAAAGAAAGAAAGAAAGAAAGAAAGAAAGAAAGAATCCTGATAGCGAAAAAAGAAATAAGAGAACTGAAAAAAGAAAGAAAGAAAGAAAGAAAGAAAGAAAGTGTGTGAAATAAGATAAAAAAGGAAAGCAAAGAATTATGAAACTAAGAACAAAAAACATCGAAAAAATAAAAGACAAACTCATCAGGCTTTTAAAAAGCAGACGAAGAAAAAAAATGTAAAAACGATTAAAGAAATAAAGACAAAAATATATACGACATATGTAGGAATGCATTTTATATATGTTCGTGCATATATGTGTGCGTGTGAGTGTGTGTTTGTTCGTTTTTGTTTGTCTTTTTTTTTTCTTTTTTCTTTTTTTTGTTTGCTTGTTTTTCTGTTTTTTTGTTTTGTTTTGTTTTTCGATTTTTTTTTTTCAGCCCGAACAAAATGGCTAATTATCACTATCGCTTGACAAGCTGACGATTTTTGGAGCAGAGCGCAGGTGTAAATCACACGGGTTCTGGCTGATGGACGTTATGCAGACACCGATCTGACTGGAGTGGTTTCAGTGCATACAAACAGCAATTTGCTCGGTCGGACCGCGATCATCGTGCAACACAGCTCCGCAATGTCTGACCACTCCTGCTCCGAAATCCTCCCAGCATACAGACACACGAGATTTAAGTCCATGGCGTATGTGCAACCGGAAATTAAAAACAATGTCTCTTATCCTACACCAATGTCTTTGTTGAAAAAAAAAGCTAGTTTTCTTTTTTTAGATCTGAGTTGTTTTTGTATTTCTTGTATTTTTGTTTTTGGTTTTGTATTTTCTGTTTTGTTTGTTGTCTTTTTTATTTATTCATTTTTTGTTTTTGTTTTATCCCTCCACCCAAGAATAAAGAAAAGGGAGGATAACTTAGTTACTATACAAACATATATAATCGGACTGGAAGAAAAGATGAACTAGAAATAATCACTTTTACTTTCATATATGTGTGTGTGCATCTTTTAAAATACTTGTTTATATATATATATATATATATATATATATATATATAAACGAGTATTTTCTAAAGGCATCGTAACTAAAAACTCTCTGCTTATTAAGCGATCATCAAAACAAAAATATAAAAAACATTCCACTCACCGGACACAAATTATCTATTTATTCACTTACACCATATCCGTTTACTTTATATATATATATATATATATATACGTTCGCACAGTAATTTTAGTCGAATGGTTGGTAGCACAAGAGAAACTTGGTTTCATGCCGACACTTAAACATTACATTGGATTGTTTACTCAGTGATCTATTTGCTTTCGGAAATCCCACAATATGTATTTCTTCTTCGAAACTCAACAAGCAACTTTTTCATCTCACGTTGTATGTAGGTAATTGTTTCGACATTTTACACTCCACTCAATAAAAGTCAGCTGCTAACTAAGGATTTTTTTCTTTTATGTATATTTGTATAGTTTATGATTGGAATACCTTTACTTTTATGGTCTTTCAGCTGATCCAATGTAAACGTAATTAGGTCATCCTAATATATTATATTTTTGTACTGCATTTTCCTTTTAAAGGACAGTCCAATTTGACAATGCAATTACAAAGCGGTTGTGAGTTAGACATTGGTGATCTTACCACCTTTATATTGGACTTCTTCAGTAATTTACTAAGCTTTTTGCTTTGATGTGACACAAGGCCAAAGTGAAACGTAAACAGCTTTGTACAGGTTTTGAACTTGGCCCGCTGAGTCCAATTTCTCCGACGGGAACCCATATTGGACTTTTTTTTTATCAACTTCAATGTATTTTCCGTACAATTATAGCTAATCTAGACAGAGTTTCTGTTAAATATTTTGTGTAATTTACAGTTTTGAAAAAAGTGTTTATCAATTAAAGGCATATTATTCGAGGGATTAAAACATTCCATTTCACTTTTTATTGTTTCTTTTCGTTTGTTTCCATCTTTCGCGTAAATCAACAACATTTGGTTACCAGTTTGTTTGATTGAAAATATGTTTGTTACAAAAATTAACAATCTAACAAACACAAACCAGGGAATCTGTTTAAAAATAACTTATTCATTTCTAAAAATTTGATTATAATCATAATCATTTATATTTGAAACGTTCCATTGCAATCATTTTAAGCACACTTTTTATCACTTACACTTTTTATCAATAATAATCATTTCTTTGCTCACAGTTATATAGTATCAAGTATTCATGTCCAATACTAATGATTTGCGCACAGTTATGTTATTTCATGTATTCCTATCTAATTCAATTGATTTTCCATCTGATCTATTTGACTCAAAGATAGGACCGTAAAAGAGTGGACCTGGAAGTAACAGCAATGAAAAAGTACCCTACACGCCCCAGAGATCCAGTACAGGATCCTCACCACCAGACCCAGTTTATCATCATACGCAGGACATGAAAGAAGCTGGTTGATAGCTTCGTTGATATATATTAGTCGACCTTTGTCGAGGGTGATCCGAAGGCTACCTTTTCAATAGTTACGACACCAAGGTGTAAGGGAGGGCGCTATGAGGCATTATTCAGTGGGAAATATATATACTACTCACCAGACAAAAAATGATGTCCTAAAATTTCTAAAAACTAAAGCAGTATAAAATGCCACAATTTAAATCCATCTTCACAGACCTAACATTTTTAGAATATATATATACATATATAAGGAAATAACAAATAATACAATATAATCAAATGAGATTCACTTTCGAACTAATAACCGTAGGAAAGGTATAAATTAGTTTCTTTGGGTTTTTAATGGCACATCAACCTTCGTGTGTTATGTTAAAGCTATCCAGTGATAGTATTTAATACATACGGGGGAGGATAAGGGAGATTACTACTTTTCCCAAGGGTATTAGTCTGAAAATAAATTTAACAGAACTAAATCTCAAACTCACTTACTTCGAGGCTACAGTCCCGCACTTTAACCATTACGCCACGAAGAATGAAACCCTTTATCCCTCCTATTATGGGTTAAATAGTATCACTAGTATTCTTCTACAAGAATGACTTTGGCATTAAATAACAATCAAACGTAATGTCTATTGTTAAATAGTACCACTAGTATTCTTCAACAAGGATGACTTTGGCATTAAATAACAATCAAACGAAATGTCTATTGTTAAATAGTACCACTAGTATTCTTACGCAAGGATGACTTTGGCATTAAATAACAATCAAACGAAATTTCTATTGTTAAATAGTACCACTAGTATTTTTCTACAAGGATGACTTTGGCATTAAATAACAATCAAACGAAATGTCTATGGTTAAATAGTACCACTAGTATTCTTCTACAAGGATGACTTTGGCATTAAATAACAATCAAACGAAATGTCTATTGTTAAATAGTACCACTAGTATTCTTCTACAAGAATGACTTGGACACGAATACCTTCCACAAGGCATTAAATAACAATCAAACGAAAAACATTAAAAAGATAATTATTGTACGTTAAAGATTAGAAAGATAAAACGAAACAAAAATATAAAATACAGTCAGGTATCATACTATGACAATTTATACATTGGAAATATTAAAAAATAATTTTAAACATTGTAGAGTTAGTATTTCTGTTCAAGTTTCAAAGCGATTCTGTGCAGAAAGAACTAATAATGTTGAATAGCAATAGTTTAAACCATTTAAGCGTATAAAAACAATCAATAGCAATACTTGAAACCATTGAACTGTGTGCAAACAATAAATAGCAATACTTTAAAACATTAAACTGTGTGCAAACAATAAATAGCAATACTTGAAACCATTTACTTGTATACAGACAATAAATAGCAATACTTGAATCCACTTTGCTGTGTGCAAACAAATGGTTAATAATAAAAAGAATTATTAGTGTTAAATAGCAATAATTGAAACCATTTAACTGCGTGCAAACAAAATGAGCTCTGGCTCGATAAAAAATGTTACCTACAAACTATTCGCTTACAAATCCTATATATAATGTATATAAAGAGGAAATAGCATTAAATAACACACAAGGGATGATATGTCATAAAACACAACCAAACCGAACCAATTAAAGCAATCCAAGCATTGCCTGGTGTAAAGGAAACGGTAATGATAAGAGTTCACAATATATTACTTTTATATTGGTAAAATTTGATTGTGAAATAATACCGAAAACCTTTTCTAATCGTCTTTAATATGGCATTATATGTAGTACAATATAATTTAAGAAAAACTTTAAAAAGCAGACGATAACCTGAAGGCGTTAACCGAGGGTCAACCATGTCGAGAGAAATAGTGAAAACTATTTCCATCTATTTATTAATATATAAAGTGAAAAATTTTACGTTAAGATTATTTCTCCCATATATTGATACACAGGAACATGTTGGAAATTATTTCTAGCTGCATTTTAATACATATGAAGATAATGGAAATTATTTCTTCCGATATATTGATACACATGAAGATGATGGAAACTATTTCTACCAGTATATTGATGCACATGAAATAAATGAAAATTATTTCTACCAGTTTATTTATATACATATAATGATATTTACAAAAAAAAGATTTGGTATTAAATAGCCCACCAGGGTTGATATGCCATTTAACAATATAACCAACCGACCTGATTCAAATGATTAAGTTAAATGTCATCAAGTATTCCTATAAAAGAAGAAGAATTTGTAATTAGATCTATTTGACTTCTACACGGAATCCTAACAGGTACTACGGTTCCAGGTCTGAGTGGACCTGGAAGTAATTGGAACAGTGGGATACTCCACTCTTCCTAAATCACCAGATCTAGATCATCATCCTCAGATGCAATGTCATACTCAGAACATCCGTTTGGTAGGATCTTAAGCCCTTTGCAGGGGATACAGACAGCGTATTCTCAGCAACGGTTTTCTCACCTGGTGCTAAACATTTCTGGTCTTGTACTAAACTCACCAAATCTTAACAGATGATTACAAATTTCAGTTTCGGTTTCTTTGTTTAATGGCATATCAACCTTTGTGATTTATTTAATGCCAAAGCCGTGGATGTACGTACCTTTCTCAAGGTTCTTCGTTCGAATGAAAACGTAATATCGTGACTAGAATTCGAATTCGCTTACTACGATGGCGTAGCCAAGCATATTAACCACTACACCACCTTAACAAATATGAATACTTCATCATGATGTAAAAATCCGCTGGGTGGTTTTGCATATTTGTTATTGTTCAGTAGAGTGTTCGAGCCTCGCTAGTTCCTATATCGGCCTTGAGTCTAATCTAAGATATATTTAGTTTTTAGGGCGTCAAGTGTGGTATAATTTTAACATGCTACGTTAGCAGACGGTTGTAAGTCAGTTTGATTGTCATTGGGATCCCCAGACTTCTAGCCTTGTGCCAAACTAAACTTTGTAAATGACAACTCGACTCAACACATAGTCATGTGCTAAAGCAACAAATGTAATCTGAAAATATTCGCAAACACTTCTTTCCAGCTTGGGTTACAAAAATATGGAACGGTCTGAAAAATAAAACTGTGACAATAAAGAATTCTCAGACAATGATATGTTTAACAACTTTAGTTATTGAAACAGCATCAGTGTGAGAGTTCTGTGTGTGCAGTGAGTGAGAAATGTTTAACCTCAAGTATCTAAGCAAAGCAGATGTTACAGTGGTGACTGGTGGTATCAACAGTTCGTGCCCAGAAAAAGAAAATGTGCATAAAAATAACGACTTCAGTTACCCATACTTCATCATCTCACTACCTACTCAAGGTAATTAAAGGTGAAATTTAAGGAAAATTATGGTTAATTTATTGCTCGTATGAGCATACTCTTTAAGAAACGTTTGCCAGAAAATATTCATGAAAATTCCAGCTTAAAAAACAATGAGCATATTTGACATTGGTTAATCTTCGTCTTTATCAGGTTTATCTCTCTCTCTCTCTCTCTCTCTCTCTCTCTCCCTCTCTCTCTCTCTCTCTCTCTCTCTCTCTGGGTGGGTGTCCTCGTGGTGTCAACAAAAAAAGAGAATATGTCGATTAGTGGACTTTACTGTTCCAGAAGAACACAGAGTAAAACTGAAAGAAAACGAAAAGAGAGATAAGTACCTAGACCTTTCTAGAGAACTGAAAAAAACTATAGATCATAAAAGTGGCTCAAAGGGGAGGAGATGACCCAGAAAATAAGGAAGAGACGGACAACTGCTGACCAACCCTCAGAGAGTGCTTTCGATGAGAGTCGAAAAACTCGATAAAGGTTGGACAGCACCTGAATATGTATTCTCCTAAATATTGATTCTTAAAAAAGAAAAAAATATGATTACTCACTAATAACTAGTCTCATGGAATCGTATTAGATAAGTATACTTGATAAATAGAATTGCTTATGTTAAATAGTAAATAGTGTTAATAATAGTGACTAACACTATTTAACATAAATTATACCACTTATCAAGTATTCTTATCTAATACAAACAATATGCACTCAGCTGTATGCTCTCAAATGACAAATGTTAATAATTATAAATGATTGAACAGTACTATTTGACCTATAGATGGGACCCTAACAGGTACTACCACTCTGGGTCAGAGTAGACCTGAAAGTGATGGTTATGAAGAAGTGCTCTACATTCCGCAAACTCTAAGACTGGAGCCCCATCATTAGATGTAGTTTAATGTCATACTCAGGACATGGTATGTGTGTGGGGGGGCTAGTGGAGGAAACGAGGCAATGAATCGCTGATGTTTATGGCAATCATCCAGCAGGTACAATCACATGACGAAAGTGATTTATGAAGTATTTCGTTTTTATTTTTGTTGTTGTTGTGTGTGTGTGTGTGTGGTTTTGTTTGCTTTGGTTTGGTTTTATGGCATATCAACTATTGTTGGTCATTTAATGCCATATCATATTTTCACATGCATATTAGATATATGACTTGTAAACACATTTTGTAGATACACACAATTAAATGATCAAACAGTTCTTTTTCAAACAATTCAATTTAGAATAAGTCAACAAAGTTAAATGGTTTCAAATATTGTTATCACTAACAATTCAATTAAACATCAGTCATTTGTTTATACATAGTTAAATTATCAAACATTTCTATTTCTAACAATTCAATTCAGCATTAGTCATTTGTTTGAACACAGCTTAAATGTCAATCATTTCTATTTAACGCATAGATAGGACCCTATCACGTGCTACCACTCCGGGCCAAAGTGGACTTGGGAGTGATGGTAATGAAGGGGTACTCTGCATTCTCCAAAGCTCCAGCATTACTGGAACCTTACCATCAGATTGTTTAGGGTCCAAGACACTCGTTGCA
>OY757912.1:46908236-47060736 GCA_963585895.1 Sepioteuthis lessoniana
TCGATCTATATATCTACATGCCTATCAATTGAGCTATATATCTACATACCTATCAATCGAGCTATATATCTACATGCCTATCAATCGAGCTATATATCTACATACCTATCAATCGAGCTATATATCTACATACCTATCAATCGAGCTATATATCTACATGCCTATCAATCGAGCTATATATCTACATACCTATCAATTGAGCTATATATCTACATACCTATCAATCGAGCTATATATCTACATACCTATCAATTGAGCTATATATCTACATACCTATCAATGGAGCTATATATCTACATACCTATCAATCGAGCTATATATCTACATGCCTATCAATCGATCTATATATCTACATACCTATCAATTGAGCAATATATCTACATGCCTATCAATCGATCTATATATCTACATACCTATCAATTGAGCAATATATCTACATGCCTATCAATTGAGCTATATATCTACATGCCTATCAATCGAGCTATATATCTACATGCCTATCAATGGAGCTATATATCTACATACCTATCAATCGAGCTATATATCTACATACCTGTCAATCGAGCTATATATCTACATGCCTATCAATCGAGCTATATATCTACATGCCTATCAATGGAGCTATATATCTACATACCTATCAATTGAGCTATATATCTACATGCCTATCAATCGATCTATATATCTACATATCTATCAATCGAGCTATATATCTACATGCCTATCAATCGAGCTATATATCTACATACCTATCAATCGAGCTATATATCTACATACCTATCAATTGAGCTATATATATATCTATATACTTCTATCAAATAAAAATAATTTCTACAAAGCTAAGCGTCTCTTTCTATTTTTCTCTTTATTTCTATCTATTTATCTATGTGCCTCTATAAATCTGAGTGTCTCCTTTTTATTTTTGTTTTCCTTTATCTTTATCCATCTATCTATCTATCTATCTACCCATTTATCTGTCTCTTAGTCTGTCTGTCTGCATATCTATCTATCAATCAATCTCTTTCTTACGCAGTGATAATGGGAAACTCAGTATCTCAATACGTTCTTTTTTTTTCTGAAAAGGTGTGTTGTTTTATTGAGTTCTTTTCCGGGTTGTTCTTTTTTCTATTTTTGTTTTGTTTTGTTTTGTTTTTTCTAATATATACATTTTTTGTCCTTCGGCTCGAATACCTTTAAAATGTTTTCTTTTGAATTATTACCGTTTTCCCTGACGCATCCGCCATTTTTCTTTTTATTTATCGTTTGCTCTACACTTTGACTTTTGTCTTTGCAGGATTGGCGCAATGAAATTCGTTGTTGTATCAGTTTTTATAGCTTCTCTTGGCACATTTTGGATTCTTTTTTCATCTTCATGCTCTTCTTTTCTTTTCTTTTCTTTTCTTTTTTTTTCTTTTTCTTTTTTCTTGTCTCTCTATTACGCTTCTCCGTAGACGAAAGAAGCACTCAATACGTAACTGTTGTTTATACGAAAAGACTTTCATTAATTACATTCATATCTTCTTTTTACTTTTGTTATTTTCATATTTTATCCGTTACGACTTTGTAGTTGCCTCTCTTACCTCATCCTCTCTTTTTCTTTTTTTCTCTTTCTTTTAACCCTTTTCCTCCTTCCTTTTGATTAGTAATTGCTTGTGAATTTTTGGCCTTTCATATGTCCCATAATCTAACGAACTCTTCTACTGTCTGGAAGCTGTTCCTTTTAACGAAGCCATTTGCCATGAAACGAGAGCAGATGGAATGACATTTTGGATTAGCTTGATCTTAGTGGATTATAAAAAGAAAAACTTTCAAAATTCTAAGCCTTCTCGAACGGCAAATTTCAAAGAATATGCTCTGATAGCCATCTCAGTTTCCAAGATCAGAAGTAATTAGAGTGACATAAAATTTAGATTCTCTACAAACGATTGTTTGGTTTCTTTCTCTAATGGCATATCAACCTTCATGGATAATTTATTGCCAAAGCGATCTTTGTAGAAGAGCAGATGTAGTAATAATGAATACATAATTTGGGTAAGGGAGTTCATTCGTTTCCCAAGGGTATTAGTCCGAAGGTGAACGTAATAGCGCGACTGGAGTTCGAACTTGCTTACTACGATGTTGCAGTCCAGCATATTAGCCACTATGCCACGGCGGACTACCCCTTTACGAACAAAGATTTTGTGATTTTTTCATCTAACTGTAATATTATCGTATCAATTTCAGATTAACTGTTTTTCTGCATGTTCAGTTTCGGATTAATAGTTTTTATCAGACAACTGGTTTATATATGATCTGTTTTAGATTAACTGTTTTTTTGTCTAATCTGTTTCTGATTAACAGCTTTTGTCCGGTCGCATAACTGTTTTTTACATGATCAGTTTAGGATTAATTTTTTTCATTGAATCAGTTTTAGATAATCTGGTTTTGTATGATCAGCTGTTTTTTGTCCGATCGAGTTCAGATTAATTGTTCTTTGCCCGACCAATTCCAGAATGATTGTTATTTGTCTGACCAGTTTCAAATTAAAGGTTATTCATCCTACTTTTTAATATTAATTATTTACCCGATTAAGTTCACATTAATCATCGTTTGCCCAACCAATTTCAGATCAATGACAACTGGTCTGATCTACTTTAAATTCAATGTTTATTATCAACTGACATTGGTCTGGTCAGTTTCAGTTTAAATATCACGAGTCCGGTCTGTTTCAGTAAAATCTTTATTTGCCCCTCCAATTCAAAATTAATTGTTATCGATCCGATCATTTTAGATTAACTGCTATTAGCATAATCAATTTAAGATTAACTGCTATTTGCCCGATCTGTTTCAGATTTGATATCATTTGCCCAACCAGTTTCACTTTGATTCTTTCTATGTTAATTTTTCGACACGATTGGATCAATTTACGCCTCTCCAAGATTTATGAGTTTAATTTAAAATTCGCATTTAATAATTTATTAGAATTCGCTTCCCTCATAAATGACTCTTACATAAATGACACTTTTGAAGTAATATCATTGCCTATCGATTTTACATCTGATTAAATTGATTGATTTTATTCTATTATTAGTTTCCAATCGACATTCTCTTATGTGTTTTAGACCGGATATTGTCATAATGGTTAGAGTGTTCGCCAATGGTCCTGGAGACGAGGGTTCAATCCCAGGTCGAATCATACCAAAGACTCAAAAAAGGGTACTTGATGGCTCCTTGGTTAACACTCAACATTATAAGATACAGATCAAGGGTAAAGTACATTTAAACTGCATGCTTAATCTATACTGAATTATTTGAAATAGAACTGTTTTTTGACTTTGAAACTGTATTTACACTAAACTGATTTGTTTAACATTGAACTGTTTTGACATTTAACTGTGAGTAAACAAAATCTGTACTTATACTAAACTGAATTAGCTGAATTAGAATTGTTTGAATAAACTGAATAGTTTGAAATAGAAATGTTTTTGACAATTAAATTGTGTACTCATGCTAAACTGATTTGTTTGAAATAGAACTGTTTATATACATGAAAATGGATTTTGAGTTAAATAACATACAAAAGTTGATATGCTATAAAACCCAACCAACCAACTATGAATCTTAGAAGCAACATCTCACAAAACAGCAGTTGTAGGGCCACCTACCTCGCATCTCACAAATCCTCCAAGTAAGACAAACGAAACACACGATACACTGCTGGAGAAGTAAGGACGAACTCGTAACCGACGTTCTCTTATGGACTCTTTGCGCTGTTTAATAGTATATCAGTCATTCATGTAGAAAAATAGCAGGAATACAATTTAACCCATAGCTGGTAGGTAGATAGATAAGAGTGTTTATACTTTTAACAAAAGGTGAGGGGAATAGCACGACTGGAGTTTGAACTCGCCTACTTCAAGGCCACAGTTCTGAATGTTATCAATTATGCCAATGGAACTCCCACTTCGTGTGTTGATGTTTTAAGCTTTATCAACCCTCGTGGGTTATTTAGCGCAGAAAGCTCTTCGAATAAATCGAGCGCTATGGTATCTGGTTAGGTATAAATGTAAACAAAATGAAAGCTACTACTTAATGCCTTATAATTCCCGATGTGACATTCGCTTGTAGGCTGAGCGGTATGATACTAAGTCTAACGTAAAGTTGGGTGGGTTTCGATCCCAGCTTCAAGCGTCCTACGTGTCTAGCCACACTGAAGAGTTTTGATACAACGAAACAGTCTGCCTGTGGATGACAATATATATATAATGTAACTGGAAGAAAACTCAACCATGGTTAAAGTGTCATCATAAATTTATTTCGACGAAGAAATATTATCTTCGTCTCGTCAGGCAATACACCCTTGTTCTTGGTATGAGATCAGCAAATATAGTTTATTATATATATATATATATATATATATATATATATATATATATATATCTGTGTGTGTGTGTGTGTGTGTGTGTGTGTGTAGAAAAACTGATAACAACGATACAAGTGGGAGGAATGATTTATTAACGAGTATGTGTGTGATTTTGTGATATATATATATATATATATATATATATATATATATATATATATATATATATATATATATATAAAGGAAAAAGTCGGGGGAAAGCCCAGGTAAGTTAACCATATTTGCTGATCTCATACCTAGAACAAAAGTGTATTGTCTGAAGAGGTTATGATAATGTTTCTTCGTTGAAATGAATTTATAATGACACTTTAACCGTGGTTGAGTTTTCTTCCAGTTATATAGGGTCTGTGAGTTTTCTTGTATACATCCTGAAAGGCATATATGATAATAGCCATACAAATGAACGCACTCGGGTTGGCCGACCAGCTATGGTTTTCATATATCAGTTCTAAGCGGACATTGCATGAGGTCTAGAAGACCTATCCGGAGTAATGGATGACAGTGACGGGTGGCGAGAAAGAGTCAGGGAACTCCGTGCTCACAACGTGATTTGATGATGATTAGTCGGCTAATCAGGTTTATATCATCATCATCAAGACATGAGTTGGATTCTAAGTTGAAACGGAAAATTCTTTTCAATTTTTTATTTTTTATTTTTTTAGAAAGGAAACTCCCATGATCAAACCTCAACAAGTTCGTAATACTTGCTTTGGATATCTAGTTTGGAGGTGCTCGTGGTGTAATGGTTGTCGTCGTAGGAAATCGACACGGCGACACGTGTTCAAATCCTGGACGAGACTGATTGCATTTCACATAGCACTAATACCCTTGGGAAAGGTATGAATCCAATTATTCTCCCTCCAGCTATGGGTAAATAGTAGGGCAGACTGTGTTCTTCAGCCTTGGTGAGGCAACTAGTCTAGGGGAAGGAAAACTCTGAAATCAAACCTGTTAAACTCCGCTTAAAAATTGACCTTGTGTCATATCCTGCCCGAGCGGAGGGGTTGGGTAAATAGGATAAACTTCTTAACAATAAAACGACGACCACCCAGTCGTACCGGAGAGGAAAAACCCCGCGATAATCAAACATGCGACATCATAAATAACAAATCGGCTTGACACTGAATATCATATTCTGGGAGACGGGAGTGTTTTATAAGAGTCGTATAAGCATATAGCATTGAAAATCACGGGATGCTAAATGGTGGATGTTAAATAGAGCAGGTGGATCCAAATGCGGGTCAATGACGCACTTTACCTGATGCAAGGAGGACGAGCTTCACAGGACAACGGCTACTTCACTCAGAAAACTATTGCTTCTCATCTATAAGGATAGCGTCTATTGATGAGGGGAAAAAGCCATCGAAATATCACTACTCTTCTCGTCCAAAAAAAAATTGATGCTGAGTTACCATATCCGGTGTGCATGTTTATTGAAAGTTTTACCATGAAAAGAACTTGTGTCCAATACTTGCAATACATCGATTGTCTAAGTTTCCAAAGAATTATTTTTCAACTGCACCAGATGGCGTGACTATCGGCTTAGTTATGAGGAACTGGTCTACCTAACGAGAACTTTTTGTAATAAATCTCCTTTTTTTCATATAGCATTAAATGCTGCTCTGTTAAACTTCTAATCTATTTGGCTTCCAGCTTGAGCTACGTGAAACTATGGTATTCGGTCTAGTTCTTTCGCCCTTGTCAAATATCCAAAGCAGATATTACGAACGATATTATATCTTCTAAAGGATACACAAAACACATCTCCGAAAATCTATTTCAACATGACAGACATGGCTTTAAAAAAGACACAACCAAATAATCATGAGCGAAAGAATTTCCCCCGAAAGTACTGGATTATATTTTCGTTCCTATTCTGCAAAATCATTCGGCCCACACCTTCAAGGAGTCGTTTGTAGTGTAAAAGTTATCGTCGTTGGAAATGGAAATGGCGACCAGAGTTCAAAACCTGGAGGAAACTGTTTGCATTTCACAAAGCGCTAATATCCTAAGGAAATTCATACATCCAAATATTCTCCTTCTAGATAGGAGTAAATAATAGGACAGATTGAACTTTTTAATCTAGGTATGGCAAACGATCTAGGAGAAGGAAAACACTGAATTCAGAGCTGTTAAACTCTGCTTTAAAAAAATTGACCTTGTGTCAAATGAAGATATATTTATCAACTGCATGAGCAGGATGCGACACAAAGCCAATTTTTTAAACTGAGCTTAGCAGGTTTTAATCCAGAATTTTCCTTCTCCTAGAAAGGTTGCCATACCAAGGCTAAAGATCACAGTCTGACCCATTATTTTAGCCATAGCTGGAGGGAGAATAGTTTGATTCATACCTTTCTCATGGATATAAGTTCTATGTGAAATGCAAGCAGCCTCGTCCAAGATTTGAACAAAGACATCCATTACACCACGAGCATCGAATGAAGCTGTATGTATATATTTACCAACCCCCTCCTTGTGTTGAAGAAGTTGATAAATTATATATATATTGTTTGGTTCTGTTAGCGAGGCTTAGAATAAGTATCCAATGCAGTCCGTTCTTGCCTTCTCTGATTCCAAGCATTTTGGGAGGTTGGTACCTTATAGATCCACAGACTTGTAGTCTTTTAATTAACTGTTCAGAATGTTTTTAACACAGTTTAATTTAAGTACCAGAAGACTTGTGCATCACCTTCGGTTCCGCAATAAGGTTTTTTTGGTTTGGTTGTTTGGGTTTTATGGCATATTAACCTTCGTATGTTATTTAACGCCAAATTCATTTTTATACAAATTGTCAGTTCTATTTCAAACAATTCAGTTTAGCATGAGTACACTGTTTAATTATCAAAAACATTTCTATTTCAAATAATTCAGTTTTTTCAAAGTTCTAATTCAGCTAATTCTGTTTAGTATAAGTACTGATTTTGTTTACACACAGTTAAATGTCAAAACTGTTCTATATTAAACAAATCAGTTTAGCAAAAGCACGCTGTTAAAATGTAAGTACAGTTTAATAGTCAAACACATTTATATTTCAAGCTATCTAGTTTAGTCAAACAGTTCTAATTAAAACAATTCAGTTTAGCATAGGTATGCAGTTAGTTCTATTTGACCCATTGATAGGACCCTATCAGGAGCAACCATTCCGGGCCAGAGTGGACCTGGAAGCAATGGCAATGAAGGAGTGCTCTGTATTCCCAAAAACAGTTTTATTTCTGGTAATTCAGTTTAGCATAAGTACAAAGTTTAGAGGTCAAGACTGTTCTATTTTGAGCAATTCAGTTTAGCATAAATACACAGTTTAAATGTCAAAACAGTTCTATTCTAAACAATTCAGTTTAGTATAACTACACAGTTTTAAAAAAAGGAAAAATACACAGTTGCAAAAAAAAACCCAGTAAACTCAAGCCACGGTTTAGTTCTATTTAACCCATAGATACGACCCTTTTCATGTGCTACCACTCCGGGCTAGAGTCATATCTAGGACACTCGTTGGTGTGGGGGGTCTTACTCCTCTTTAGAGAAGTAGTCAATGTATTCTACAACACCAGCCGACAGGGCAGTTCGCAATAAGAACAGTCTATGAAGTTATTTATATTTCATTTTTGAAGGAGTGAAGGATTCTAATTAGTTTTTCTTGCACGTTATTATATGAGAGAATTTGAATTATTAAAAGGTGCATTATAAAAAAATGAATTGTTAAAAGATGGATTATTAAAAAATGGATGAAAAAAAGATGGGTAATTAAAAGATGGATAATTGAAAAATGGATTATTTTAATATAGATTATTAAAAGGTGGATTATTAAAAGATGGATGATTGAAAAATGAATGATTAAAAAATGTATCATCAAAAGATGGATTATAAAAAGACGAATTATTAAAAGATGGATTATAAAAAGACGAATTATTAAAAGATGGATTATTAAAAGATGGATGATTAAAAATGGATTATTAACAAATGAATAATTAAAGAAAGGATTATTAAAAATGGATTGTTAAAAAATAGATCATCAAAAAATGTATAATTAAAAGAAAAGGATGATTAAAAATGAATTATTGAAAAATGGAATATTAAAAGATGGATCATGATAGCTGGATTATCAAAAAGTGACGTTCAGTGCATAGCAAACCCTTCTATATTATAACACAAACTGAACTAGAAATACCTCTATTTTCAAAGTTGGAGTATTTAAAGTGTATTCCTGTTGGTTGGTTGGTTGGTTGGTTGGTTTAATCGCATAACAACCTTTGATGATTATTTGATGCCCAATCTTGTTTATACGTAAAATATACATAATTCTTAAGTGAATTGTCTGTTAGTAACGTAATTTTTAAACCAGCTCGAGGTCATTTTCTGGCACATGTCTAAATGATTCCAAATATTACTATTTATTGTGGGCTCATAGTTAAATGGTTTCAAGTATTGCTATTTATTGTAGACTCATAGTTAAATGGTTTCAAGTATTGCTATTTATTGTAGACTCACAGTTAAATGGTTTCAAGTATTGCTATTTATTGTGGACTCACAGTTAAATGGTTTCAAATATGGCTATTTATTGTGGACTCAGTTAAATGGTTTCAAGTATTGTTATTTATTGTGGACTCATAGTTAAATGGTTTCAAGTATTGCTATTTATTGTAGACTCATAGTTAAATGGTTTCAAGTATTGCTATTTATTGTAGACTCATAGTTAAATGGTTTCAAGTATTGCTATTTATTGTGGACTCATAGTTAAATGGTTTCAAGTATTGCTATTTATTGTGGACTCACAGTTAAATGGTTTCAAATATGGCTATTTATTGTGGACTCAGTTAAATGGTTTCAAGTATTGTTATTTATTGTGGACTCATAGTTAAATGGTTTCAAATATGGCTATTTATTGTTTGCACACAGTTAAATGGTTTCAATATTGCTATCGAACACTAATAGTTCTACTTGCACTCAGTGAAATGGTTTCAAGTATTGCTATCTATAACTAATCATTCAATTTTCCACAATCAAATAGTTTTAAGCATTGCTATTTAATTGTTTGCACAGAGTTAAATGGTTTCAAATTTTACAATCTAACTCTAATAGATCTGTCTGCACACAGTAAAATAGTTGTAAGCATTGCTATAATAATAATTATTCAATTTAATATTAATCAAACAATGAAATTGTTTCGAGTATTGTTATCAAACACAAATAGTTTAATTCAAAATTAATTATTTGTTTGCATTTGTTTGAATGGCTTCCAGTAAAAGATTAAACAGTTCTATTTGACCGATAGATGGGACCCTACCAGGTTCTACCACTCCGTGTAAGACTGGGCCTGGGTGTAATGGCAACGAAGAAGTACTCCACGTTCTCCAACGCCCCCAAAATGAGCCTCACTATCAAATAGTTTAGTGTCATATACAGGACACTGGTTGCGGGGTGGGGACTTACCCCTCTGCGATGATGCTGTCGGTTTATTCTACTGCCCCAGCTGACTGATCTATTAAGTGTATTGCTCTAATAAAAATCCTATATAATGCTATAATCCTATTTACCCAACTCCTCCGCTCGGGCAGGATATGACACAAGGTCAATTTTTAAGCGGAGTTTAACAGGTTTGAAGTCAGAGTTTTCCTTCTCCTAGACTAGTTGCCTCACCAAGGCTGAAGAACCCAGTCTCTCCTACTATTTACCCATAGCTGGAGGGAGAATAATTGGATTCATACCTTTCCCAAGGGTATTAATGCTGTGTGAAATGCAATCATTCTCGTCCAGGATTTGAACCCGAGTCGCCGTGATCATTTCCTACGACGATAACCATTTCACCACGGGCACCGCCATAAATATCATAAAATCTTGCTATAATATGCTTTGGTCAAACCCCACGGAAGTATCCTTCACTTGCAAATTGCACTGGAAATTGCTCTCTTTTCAAATAATAAAAATCTTACAGTGAAGTGTTGTTGTTGCTGAGTTACTTTATTATTGCTGCGAACTTCAAATTTCATCTGACTAAAATATACACTTAAGATATGTTACGTATAAAGAAAAAGTGAAAATATTTGCTTACACTTAAATTTTAATTGCCGCCCCGAAGTAAGCGAGATTGAACTCTACTCGCGCTATTACAGTCACTTTCGGATTAAAATGAGAAAGGTATCAATCTCCTTATTCTTCCAGCTATGGGTTAAATAGTATCAATACTGTTCTTTTGTAAGGATAGTTTTGGCATTAAATAACCCACGAAAGTTGATATGCCATCAAAGAAAGAAACCAAACCAAACCAACCAAATAAATTTAGCCTTTGTACGACAACCAGTTTAGAAAAAAGTAAATTCTTATTTATCATTCAACTGAGTGCAAACAAATGATTAATTTTGAATTAAACTATTTGTGTTTGATAACAATACTCGAAACAATTTCATTCTGTAATTAATATTAAATTAAATAATTATTATTATAGCAATGCTTACAAATATTTTACTGTGTGCAGACAGATCTATTAAAATGAGAATGGTATCAATCTCCTTATTCTTCCAGCTATGGGTTAAATAGTATCAATACTGTTCTTTTATAAGAATAGTTTTGGCATTAAATAACCCACGAAAGTTGATATGCCATTAAAAAAAGAAACCAAACCAACCAAATAACTATATGTATAGTTACAATAAATTTAGCCTTTGTACGACAAACAGTTTGGAAAAAAGTAAATTCTTATTTGCCATTAAATAAAGAAACCAAATCACATCAAACCAAACACCTAAATTTATTGAAGTTCATCTAATGAATTCAGCATATAAATTAAACATATAAATAGAACACAGAAGTTTTGGACACATTCCGAAATATGAAATATAAATAAAACAGATGAGAATTTGCAGTTTGGATTTGAAATCTATTGAATTTAATGATTTACACATTTCTACTGACAAACCAGAGTATGCTACACACACAATAACCGACAATTTCAAAGGTATGTGTGTACTATAAACGAACATTGACTTCCTTGTTGACAATTGCGAACGTTTCTCAATGGCGAAAGCAGATGAATTCACTCATATAGTTCGTAAAGTGATAATTAATCCTTATAATCGTATAACGGGATATCAATGAACGCAATATTTTCGGTAATATGATTCAAGCCATTATTCTATTTCCGAATTTGCCTCGGAAATTAAGTGAATAAGTAATTATCATCGTCAGGCAGACAGCATAGAGTACCCTAATTCTTTTTGACCGCCCGTTCTTATCATCTATTGCTCCTGGCGGGTCATTTAGACTGCATCTAGTGTCTGCACAGAGCTGATTTTGTTAAGTCGTTGCTTGTTGGCCAACATTTGAATCTATGCCCATTAGAGAGTTGTCGGTTATGAGTTCATCCTTACTTATCTAGAAGTGCCCCGCATGTCTACTTCGTCTTACTTGGATGGTTTAATCCACAAAGTTTGATTAAAATTATAGAAAAGATAGTTTACTTAAAATTTAAGAAAATTCAAAGCGTAAGAATGGAACCCAATTTGCGTAACACCAGATCTGTACAACTTGTGACAATAAAACTCTGCAATAATTATTCTACTCCGGCTTGTTATTGGATAACAGTCGCTGGAAAGGGAAGAATATTACATAAGCCACAGTATTATATGAGCCACAAAAGTATATACCAATGGAAACAATGGGAAGCAGCATGGTGGATTAGAAGTAAGGCGGGTGGGTCCAAAGGCAGGTCAATGGCGCGCTGCGCCTGATGCTATGCAGATTAACCTCATAGGTCAAGAGCCAGGATCAAATAATTCGGTCAGGAAGCTACTTCTATTCATCTATAAGGGTGACATCTATTCATGAGAAAAAATACAGTGAATGAAAGATTACTATTGAACAAGTAGCAACATCCAATTGTCGGAAAGTAATTCGAAACCCATCCACTCGTCGAGAAGTTCAGAAAGAACTATAGGCAGCCAGAAAAGAAGTGCTCAATTAATCGGACACTCCACCGTGTATATCTGCATTACTGGACTCTGAGTTTAGTTAATTTAGTTGGGTTTTATGGTATATCAACTATTGTAGGTCATTTAATTCTAAATCCTGCTTATACCTATATATATGATTTGTACACACATTTTGTAGATATCATTTTTGCACACAGTTAAATGGCTTCAAGTATTTCTTTTTACTACCAATCCTTTGCCTGCACACAGCTAAATGGCCTCAAGTATTGCTACATAACAGTCACAATTTTTGTCGGTAATTTCATAGCTAAATGAGTTAGAACTAATTTGTTTGCATGCGAGTATTGCTATTGTTTCTTCACTGGTAAACGGTTTCAGTTATTGATATCTAACACAAATAATTCTATTCAATATTAATCTCCTGTTTGCGCTCAATAAAGTATTTACAAGTATGGCAATTTAACACTTATTATTCTATTCAACACTATTCATTTATATGCACACCGTCAAATAGTTCCATGTATTCCTATTAATCCCTAATCATTCAATTAAACATATCATTTGTTTACACACTGTTAAATGATAAAATAGTTCTATTTCTAACAATTCAATTTAGCATTATTCATTTATTTGCACACTGTTTAAATTTCAGTTATATTTGACCCATAGATAGGAACCGATCAGATGCTACCAGTCCAAGACAGAGTGTGCCCAATGAAGGGGTATTCCATGTTTTCCAAAGCTCCAAGCCTGGAGCCTTACCATCTGACGATTTTGAATCATATGCAGGAAACTTGTAAGTGGGAGTGTCTTACTCCTCAGGAGAGATATTGTCGACGTATTCTACAGCCGCAGCCGACAAGGCGGCGAACTCTTAGGTAAACCTTAGCCCAGTTACGTGAACTCTCGTTTACTGTTTGCTCATAATAGTCTCAAAGGCCCTGCTTCGTTCTGGAACAAATTATAATGGCCCAACGTGACAAAAATTGAACTCTTCGAATTGAGACAGTTTGAGGTACGTCTGGAGACAAAAAGAGTACTTTGTCTAACCTTCATTTCGTTAAAAACGTATCGAGATTGGCTTCAACATTTTTTTTTCAAATTGCTACTGACTAGTCTAGACTTTGGTATATCATCTGCTTGTTATATAAGCTGTCATTTACTAAGATTACCATACAAAGTCAGAAGTATAAGGCACCCTTGTGAGAATCGAAACCGCAAACAATGGTCTGCTAGTCTAGCTTGCTGATTATTAGACTACACCAGACCCCCCCACACACACACACACGCTTTTTATTATATATTTTGTTCAGCTGTCAACGTTTGGATTTAAATTCTAAATTTTAAAATATTCAAAATTTCAGCCGCTTCCACCGCATTCTCCATGAGTGCTTTCTTTCTTATCTTATCCCCTCCACAATTTTTTCTTTTTTTTCCTACGCATATTCTTTATTTCTTTACCTACACGTCCCTCTATTTTGCTCTCACTACTTCTTCATTCTCTTCTTCCTTCCTTTATTTCCTTCCTTCATTCTCTTCTTCCTTCCTTTATTTCCTTCCTTTATTTTCTTCTTTTCTTACTCTTTTCCATTCATCGGCTTTCTTCTTCTTCTTCTTCTTCTTCTTCTTTTGCTTTTCTCCCTTTCCTAATTCTTTCTTTACCTCTTCCTCCTCCCCTAGATCTTTTTTCTCTCTTTCTTCCTTCCTTTTTGTCCGTCATTTATTTTTTTCTTTTCTTGCTCTTCTCCTTTCTTCTTCAATTTTTGCTTTTCTCCCTTGCCTAATTCTTTCTTTTCCCCTTCCTTCCCCCCTTATTCCTCCTTCTCTCATTCTTCTTGCTTTTTTCTTTTTCTCCCTCTGTCTCCCCTATCCAATTCTTCGTGTCTTCTTTCATTCAATTCTTCTTAATCTTCCTTTTTTATTATACTCTTCTTCCTAACTCTTCTTTTTACTCTTCTTCCTTCCCGAAATCGTTTTCTCTTTCATTCTGCCCTACTTAGTTCTTCCTTCTTTTCCCTTCCAAAGTCTTCCTTTTTATCTTCCTCCTCTCCTAATTCTTCTTTTTCTTCTTCTCTTTCTTCTTCCCTTTCCTGTTCTTTCTTTTTTTCCTCTTCTTAATTTTCCCATTTCTTTGACTCATCTCCTTCATTTTTTTTAAATTTTCACTTTCCTCCTCTTCTTCCAATTCTTTTTCTGTTTCTTCCAACCCTCCCCAGATCCTTCTTTCCGCATCCCCAACCTAAGTCTTTTTTCTCTGCCTTTTTTTCTTTTACATTTTCTCGTTCTTTTGTTTCCCCGACTTTCTAATTTGTTTCTTTTCTCTTTTCCTTTTCCTCGTTCTAATTATTTCTTTACTCTTTCTTCCTCCCCTTCCGAATCCTTCCTTTTCTATTTTTTCTTCTTTTTAATTATTTTTTCTCCTTCCTCCACCCCCAGTAATTTTTTTCACATTCCGACCCCTATATTCTGTTTTGGTAGCTGGTGACTTTTATCGTTCAATCCTCAAGATGTACTAACCGATATTTAGTTTGCCTAAAAATAAAAACAAAAGCGTCTAGCAAAGATTAATAAATATTTTGACCCTCGTCATGGTCGCTATGTCTAATTCCGATAAAGGTCAGCGCCTCCAAAAATGAAAAAGTTTTGGCTTGGTTGATGATATGGTAGGTGGTGATGTAAAACCCAAAAAATGCATAAAGGTCAATATTTGTAAAATAACTTAGAAGTAATTATGCATAAATCAGAATGTTTGTCTGAATGTAATAAGATATATATATATATATATATATATATATATATATATATATCACCTATGCGATCATTATATATATATATATATATATATATATATATATATATATATATATATATATACTATTTGTATAATTGTGTGAGAAAAGTAAGAATTTTAAAAAAGCATTTTAGACTGTGTTCTTGTATAGAACACATTTATCCTTCATTGCAAACGATGAAACACATTTTATTCTTGATATATATATATATATATATGAGGGAGACACAAAATGGTTCCGAATATATATTTTAGAACCTATACTTATTTTTACCTTATCCTATATATATATATATATATATATATATATATATAGGTTTTAAATATATATATTCGAAACCATTTTGCATCTCTCTCTCTCTCTCTCTATATATATATATATATATATAGTGTTTGGTTTGGTTGCGTTTAATAGCATATCAACTATTGTAGGTTATTTTGTGTCAAATGTATATGTTTTGTAAACAAATTTTATAGATAATATTTTTAAATGAACCTGTGTACATTTTTTCACATAGTTAAATGGTTTTAGATATTTCTGTTTACTCTCAATGATTTGCCGACACACAACTAAATAACCTCAAGTTTTGCAATATAACAGTCACAGTTTAACATCAGTCATTTGTTTGCCCACATAGTTTGTGGGTAATTTCATTTTTAAATGAGTCAGAACTAATTTGTTTGCATACTGGTTTTGCTATTGTTTGCATACAGTTGAATAGTTTCAATTATTAGTATCTAACACTTATAATTCTGTTCAATATTAATCATTTGTTTGCACACAGTGAAGTGCTTACAAGCATTGCAATTTAACGCTAATTATTCTATTGAACACTTTTTATTTATATGCACACCGTCAAATGGTTCCATGCATACCGTCAAATAGTACTATAAACATTCAATTAAATATCAATCATTTATTTAATCACAGTTAAATGATCAAACAGTTCTATTTCTAATAATTCAATTTAGCATAAGTCATTTGTTCGCGCTCAGTTTAAATAGTCGGTTCAATTTTACCTATAAATAGGACCCTTATCAGGAGCTACCAGTCCGGGTCCGAGTGAACTGGAGAGCAATGACAATGAAGGGCTATTCCGCATTCCCCAAAATTCCTGGTTTAGAGACCCATCATGAGATGCAGTTTAGTGTCATAACCCAAGACATTCGGAGTCTCACTCGCTCTGCAGACATGCAGTCGGTGTATTCTACAGCCTCAAACGACTGGTCTTTATATATATATATATATATATATATATATATATATCGTGTCTATGTGTGTCTGTGTGGAGAAAAATAGACACATAAACGTTAATAATCGAATTTAGGCGGTGCCCACCACGAGTGCAGAGGTTATTTCAAAACTGATGGATTGATTCCAGCGTTATTTTATGCCAATAGAGGGATAGTCAGATTTATTTTAATCTTTTTTTTTTCCAAGGATTTTCAAAGATTTCAGTAGGGAAATGTCGTTAATTGTTTTTTTACTAAGTAGATATGTATAATTGTGTGAGAAAAGTAGGAATTTTTAAAAAAGCGTATTAGATTGTGTTCTTGTATAGAACACATTTATCCTTCATTGCAAACGATTAAACACATCATTTAATTTAATTTATTCTTTGTATATAAATGAGAGAGACACAAAATGGATTTTTGGGTGGGTAGGCTTATAGGGTGAAGTTCAAGTTTACTGCCATATATTTTGTAATATAATGGCCGAGAGATTTCGTTTTATATATCTTGCGTTTGGGTTTAGTTAGGTTGAGAACCTTTCGGCTCAGCACATGGGTTAGTTAGGTGTAAATTTGAGCTCAGGTGTTGACGCGCGCGTGGGGAGGATGTGTCGTTCACAGATATCAAAATAAAATCCCAGATAGGACTTGGGGATGTGAAGGACGTCATGCACCGGATGCGTGCGCGGAGGATTTTGGGGGATTTGAAAAAAGTCAGTCGAGTTGAGTTCTGCTTCGGGAGAAGACGGTTGACTTACGCTTGCTCGCGGAGGCCTTGCGACGAGTGCACACGTGTTGGGGGGCAGCATAGAAAGATTGTGCCTCTCTCCTTATGTCGAGAAACCTTTAACTCAAAGGTAATAAAAGCTTTCGTACCTGAACTAAGAAGTCGTTACTTGTTTTTTCGTGTTTCGGGATTCCTATTTTCTACCTATATATGTAATGAACATTCTATGTACGTTTCACATATCTCGCTATGGTACACTTTGGTGTAATTCTATTTCTTTTAGGAAGGATAAAATGTTATTTATATTGATAAATGTATTTCTCGTGTTATTTGTGTTGTAGAAGCATTTTATGATAGCCTCAAAATCACTACATTTTATTTGAATGTAGTTAATGCTATGGGATCTTTGACATGCAATGTATTCTGGTTGGTTTTCTTGTATAAATAAAAAAGGAGTGTTTTTGCCTTGCGCATAGTTGGGATATAGTGACATGCTTCTTTCTGGGCTTTCTGAAGACTGGCTCCCATTCTTCAACGTTGAGTTTTATTGAGAATAGTTTGTTGAACGTGTTGTTACTCCAATTTTGTTGCCATTTTAAAAGAACATGTTGATTTTGGTCTTCAGGTCTGTATACATTTCTAATGTTGTTTTGGCTGCTAAATCAGTTTTGTCATTTCTACGTATTCCAAAGTTGCTTGGAATCCAGCAAAATGTAGTTTAAGGTTTTTTTTACCTGGATTTTTAAGACAGCTAGAAAGTCGGAAAAAATGGTTAAGTTCTTTACGTTGCTTTTCGAGATGAGCGCTCGACCTATATTACATGGGCTTCGGCACAAAAAATGGATTCTGCTGTTTTGAGGGTTTGTTTTGTGGCTTTTTTTAGTATAGCTGTGCATCCAGTTTTGTAATTATCTTTTGAGCCGTCAGTGAATATATGACAGTAGTTTTTAATTATTCTTTGCATTTTTTTTTGTATTCGACGGGGTGGGTATTCATTTTGGGGTGTTTGATATCTGTATTAGCTTGGATAGTTTGAAGGTCAATTGTAGGGATTTGGGATATCATGGATGTTAGTGAGGTGGATTCCAGATTTTTCGAGTATGGGTTCAATTCGCAGTTTGAGCAGCTTTATTTTACGTTTAGTTATTTATTTATTTTTGTATCTATTTTTTAAAGAATCGTATATATTTCGGTTTAATTATGCTGCCCTAAGTCCAACGATAGACACGATTAAGCTTTACGCAGTATTGTTGCGCGAATTTTTCATTTATGATCTGAAGAGAAGGTTCATGAGCCTCGGTGCATAGGCTCTCGACTTGCGAAGTTTTGTATGCACCTAAGACAAGTCTTAGACATTCATACAGTATTGAATCCAAAACTGTTTACATCACAAGACTTACAAATGTGAAGAGGTCAGAATGTACTCGTGAAAAAAGGACATTTTTAGAAATCAGTCATCAATAACAAATTTGATTGTTGCTTACAAAAATAATTTTAACTGTTTGGTTACTTTTTTTTGTTTATTGTTTTTTTTTGGGGGGGGCCTTGTGTTTGTCTGGCTTTTTTTTGGGGGGGGGAGGTAATTTAATTTTTTTTCATCGAAGAATATGTTAAGTAGTAAAATCAATATATATATATATATATATATATACCCTTAGTCTGAAAATTGCATTGCTAAGAAACTGAAAACCCCCAAGTACCGTTGACTTTGTGTCTACACTATTCTAACTTGATTATATAAATGCTCTATTAGAGATCTTGAGCACTCTTTATTTATGAATATACCAAACAACATATATATATATATATATATATATATATATATATATATATATATATATATATATATATATATATATGCGTGTGTGTTTAGTATGTGTGAGAGAGAGATATAGAGTGCATGTGTGTGTGTGCGTGTGTGTGCGTGTGTGTGTAAGAGGTTACTGAAGTAATCAGAATAAGAAAAAAGAATTAATTTTTCCTTATTTTCATTACCGTTTTTACTTTCAATTGTTTTTTGTTTTTTTTTGGTTTATTGTTTATTTGTTGTTTTGTTTTGTTTTTTTTGCTTTGTTTTGCTTTGCTTTGTCTTTTTTGTTTGTTTGTTTGTTTGTTTGTTTTTAGTGTTTTGGGGAGGTTTTTTTGTTGTTTTCTGCGAGGGTTACGGGAGGAATTCTGGTGAGAGTTAAAAAAAAAAGTTTAGAAGCGATGTGCCAAATATTTTGAACTCCAGGGAGAATGTGTGAAATAACATGGGCGTATCATAACTGTAGGTCATTACCTACTTGGTCAAGCTGAAAACTTTTCAGCAACACCCCCACACACATACAAACTCATTGGGTAGCTCTTGTCAAGGTTTTTGCAGTTTACTTTTCTTGTTTTTTTTTTTTTACTGACTGTACTATCATAAAAGAGCAGTTTGCTCAAGTACAAACTGATTCACTCACTCAATCTTCAACCAAGTTTGAATGCCAGAGACAGAACTCAAAGATTCCTTGCAATGAAATAAAGAGAGTCATGCCATTCGCAAAGACATTAAAACTGAAGGAGGATGCAAAAAAAAATATACCTTGCATCTATATTCACACACATACAAATACACACGCACACAGAAACACACACTATTTCTCTATCTCTCTCCCTCTCTCTCTATATATATATATGTATGTGTGTGTGTGTGTGTTTGTGTCCGTGTGTGTGTGTCCGGAAAGGAACTAATGTGGTTACTCTGCCCTCCTCTAGTGATTTTAGAAATATATATATATATATATATATATATATATATGTGTGTGTGTGTGTGTGTGTGTGTGGAATGAGATAAAGTTTTATTGTTCTTCTTTGTCTTGGTAAATATAACTTTTTGAACACAAAATCCGCTCATTTGGCATGATGGTTAGTGCTCGCCAATAGTCCGAGGGAGAGCGGTTCAATCCCAGGTCGAGTCATACCAAAGACGCAAAAATGGTACTAGATGCCTCCTTGCTAAACAGAATTATAAGGTATGCATCAAGGATAAAGTGGAGCAATCAAGGGAAAGGTGTAGCGCCTTTTTCTACTCCTTGGTGTAGTAGCTATTAAAAAGGGAGCCTTCGGGTTGCCTTCGACAACTGTCGGCCAACTTACATATAAAAAATATATACACGCACATACATGCATGTGTGTGCACGTGTGGGTGTTTGGGTGTGTGTTCTAATAGTGATCTGATGCTCGCATAGATGAGAAACTGTCACCAAGCGACGTTGACTCTGTGTCTACGCTATTAAACTAAGATCTGCAAATGTAGCACCAATATTGAAGATAAACCACATAATTATATATTTATCTATCAATCTATCTATCTATCTATATATATATATATATATATATATATATATATATATATATATATATATATATATATATGGGGGGTGTAAACATCATTAGTTTCCGGGACTGGCTTAATAACTTCACTCTAAAACAAAAGAGCGATGGTTTGGGGGTGTTCTTGTTTTCTATACGGAAATTCATCTCATTGGTAAGAATTGAAGGAGTGGAGGAAAGTAGTAGTAGTAGTAGTAGTAGTAGTAGTAGTATGGGATGTCTTTCAAACAAACACGACTTCTTTCTTCAAATAAATGACAATATGTTTAAGTGAGCTGCTGGTAAACCCGCTCATAGGAGTGCTGCCAAAACTCTGCCCACACGTTGAAAGGACATGAAAAGAAATACGGTGACAGATGGGATAAGAAAACGTTTCATTGTTCTTCTTTGTCACAGCACAAACAGCTTTTTGAATATACACCACATATATATATATACATATATATATATATATATATATATATATGTGTGTGTGTGTGTGTGTGTGTGTGTGTGTGTGTGTGTGTGTTTATAACTGGTCTATTTTTATTGGTGCATTTACGTATCGATTATATATATATATATATATATATAATAAAAAATTTCATTGTTCTTCTCTATCTTAGCAAATACATCTTTTTGAACATACCTCATGTATATATATATATATATATATATATATATATATATATATATATATATATATACTGTAGCATTTTTAATTGGTGCATATATGTATCGATGCTTATATATATATATGTATATATATAGTATCCTTCTCTCTCTGTGTGTGTGTGTGTGTGTGTGTGTGTGTGTGTGTGTGTGTGTGTGTGTGTGTGTGTGTGTGTGTGTGTGTGTGTGATGGTACTGTGTCACCCAGTTCTACCTGTTTCATAGTCGGATCATTTGGGACCAAACCGGCACATTATTCCTGGGAATGTTGGACTCCTTTTTCTTTGTCAAGTTATACCACTAGGAGAAGGAAAACTCCGAAGATTGACGTGATTAAGGTTATCTTGCCTCGGCTTATCACTGGATAATAATCAAAGAGACTTAAAGAGTAGTATTCGTGTTGAACAAGCGTTGGCCATTATAATACCATGATGTACTGATAATCCCTTACGATCGTTTCGTCTAACAACCTTTCTTTCAAAAAAAAAGTCTTATGGGGATGAGGCATAGTGATGTATGCAGAAGACCAGTTAGAAGTATGCAGTCACGTGGGCGGCTGGAATATTATTGTGTCCTCGTATGACAGAGATTGGCCCCAGTGGAGACTTTTGTGTCTGAGCAGCAATTTTTATGAAAGTGCTGCTCACACAGACGGCGAAATGTTGATGGTGAGGAATACGAATATAAGATACAACAGTGATCTGAAAAAGATTGTGCAGTTGCCCATATATATATATATATATATATATTTGTATGCACATGTATATATATATATAAGTTTTTGCATAACAAAGTGCTCAATGCTATTATGGTAGAGGATGTAAGTAAAGTTGGCGACCATAGTCGAGGGTGACCCGAAGGCTCCCGACTACACCGTAATGGGGGGCATCACTCCTTTCCCTGGATTGTTCCCCTTTACCCTTGATCCCTACCTTATAATGCTGAGTGTTAGGCAAGAAGGCATCAAGTAGCATTTTTGAGTCTTTGGTATGACTCGACCTGGGATTGAACTCTGGTCTCCAAGGCCATTGGCGAACACTCTAATCATCATGCCATGTACAAAACCGAAAATATATTATAATTATGGTTACTTATGGAGGTGCCCGTGGTGTAATGGTTATCGTCGCAGGAATTGGACACGGCGACATGAGTTCAAATCCTGGACTGATTGGATTTCACATAGCACTAATACCCTTGGGAAAGGTATGAATCCAATTATTCTCCCTCCAGCTATGGGTAAATAGTAGGGCAGACAAGGTTCTTCAGCCTTGGTGAGGCAACTAGTCTAGGAGAAGGAAAACTCAGAATTCAAACCTGTTAAACTCCGCTTAAAAAATTGACCTTGTGTCATATCCTGCCTGAGCGGAGGGGTTGGGTAAATATGATAATTATGGTTACTTGAAGTCCATACTCGAAATTTCATGTGGTGTGCGCAATCATCAGACAGAAAGGTGAAAAAAGAGGTTAATCAAACGTCTATAGAAGGTAAAAGTTAAGTGTTAAGATTTTACTTGAGACATACACATTGAAAATATGTGTGTGTGTGTGTGTGTGTGTGTGTGTGTGTGTGTGTGTGTGTGTGTGTGTGTGTGTGTGTGTGTGTGTGTGTTAAATGCAGCTTTTTGGACATATCCCATATATATAACTCCTATTTTTTTGTGTTATGACATAAGGACTTTTATGATTAACAATGATCCCAGCAAGTCAACCAGGTCGAGAGCTAAAGACATGAGAGTGTATGAGTTTCTTATCAGGCAGGTAGAGTATGATGACATTCGGTATTCCTCTCAGATAATGAAAAAAGACCAACCGCAGTCCATAAAGGACAAGAGGAAAGACTGGATCGAGATCAGTGCCATACCACAAAAGTAAAAGAATTCAATGTTGGCTGCTTGGACATTTCTAACATCTGGCCGCCCAACTCCCCAGATTGCAATTCTCTTGAGACAAATAGAACTCTGTGCCACACCAAAGATGATCTAAAAGCAAGAATAATAACTGTATTAAGCAATTTAAACACGGAGACCGTCGGAAGGGCTTGCAGGAGGAGTCAATGATGATTTCTTTGAATAAATTTAATCTATAATATTTCAAGATATTTTTATATAATTTCGGTAAATACATCTGATAAAATTTGATGTCAGTGTTACTTTCCTTTTTGCGTAATTTATACGAGAGTTTGCCCATTGTACCCTGTTTATATATATGCATATATATATATATATATATTGGATGTGTGTGTGTGTGTGTGTGTGTGTGTGTGTGTGTGTGTGTGTGTGTGTGTGTGTGTGTGTGTGTGTTATTCATATATTCTTTATATGTCCATTGATCTATCAAATTTACACGGATGAACTGATATGAAAATTAATTTCTGAATTTTTCATACTAAAAAAATAAACTAAAAAATTAAATTTCATTTTTTTTTGTTTTTTGTCTTTGTCTAAGGAACGATGCTAATTAGACACCCAGAAGTGTTTAGCATATTAAAAAGATGTCAATAAAACTCAAAAAAAAATCTATTTATTCTTTTTAAAAAAATTAATTACATAAAAAAACAACATGAAAATTAAATCAAACAAATCAAATCACGTTCTTGATTATAATTGGCTGCATTTAATTACTGACGTAAACCACATTTAATTACTGACGTAAAACACGTTGACAGCAATAAAGAAAATAAAAAACACATGTTGCTTGAAGTAATTCTGACGTATTTCAGTTTGATCTGCAACCTAACAATTCATTTGCTGGATTCTGGCGCAGTCGCAGTGAGGTTTAAGATTTAAGTACGAATTCACTCATTCATATTTTCAATTGGATATTATTAATGAATTGGAATCGTTTAGTTGTCACTTCATAAGTAATTGAAAGCCCTTGTACATCAAGTTATAGAGCCCTGTAGACTTGTAATCCTCTGCACTGGCCTTAGACTGCACCTCTGCAAAGAGGTAAGACACTCTCCCCCAAAGAGTGTCCTGAATATGATACTAAACAATCTGATGTTGAGGCTATAGTAATGCAAGAGCTTTGGGGAATGAGGTGTACCCTTTTTTGCCATCGCTCCCAGGTTCACTCAGGCCTGGAATTGTAGCACCTGATAGGGTCCTATCAAGGGGTCAAATAGAACTGTTTGATACTTAAACTGAGCGCAAACAAGTGACTTATGCCAAATTCAATTGTAAGAAATAGAACGGTTAGATCATTTAACTGTGTATAAACAAATGACTGATGTTTAATTGAATTATTAGTGATACATAGCAATACTTGGAACTATTTGACTGTGCGAAAGAATGAGCTCAGGTTCGTTTAAGAATGTGATCTACAAAATATGTTTACAAATTATATATATCAAATATATATGCATAAAGAGGATTTACCATTAAATAACCAAAGATGGTTGATAAGCCATGAAGCAAACCAAACCAAACCAATCCAGTGATAGCAAGTCTCTTAATACCCCCGTATTCTCTTTGCCATGTCGGTGAAATTTGAATACGTTGACTGTATTTGTAGAGTACCCATTCATTGCCATTACTCCTAGGTCCACTTTGATCTGGTGTGGTGGTACCTGTTAGGGTCCCATCAATGGTTCAAATAGGTCTGTCTGAAATTTATTAGTATTAGATAGTAATACTTGAAACTATATAGTTATTTACTAAGCTGAGATGTAGCACAAGGTCAAAAGTATGGCGGAGCCTGTGAGAATCGAACTAACTACTAATGGTCCGCTAATCTAACTTGCTAACCATTACAGCCCGTGAGGTGCTCACTTGAAACCATACAACTGTATGGTTAAGTATTCCAATTTAATAATAATCATTAGTTTGCAAACTTCTACTACTTATAATAATTCTTCATCTTATTATAAACCCTTTGAGAGTTTTTCACGTCAGTTTGAGCTGATGGCTTTTCACTGGAGTTTGAGTGACAGCAATTCTCCCCAAATCTCCAGGACTCTTCTCAGTTTTTTCAATGCCCTAATAAGGTGGAGGTATTTTTATCCTTTTTAATTTTACTCTGTGTTCAACCGGGACAATAAAGTCCACAATTTTGCAAGTTCTCTTTTTTTTTTCTTTTGTTGATTATTATAAGGTCTGGTCATCTGGACGAGATTAGGTGATCTATTTGTATGTCAAAGTCCTATAGGAGTTTATGTGTGTCATTCACCTTGATAAATGCTGGGTTGTGCATATACCATTTGTTCGTATAGTCAAATTAAAATTGTTTGCACATCTCTCAGTGGATCACTTTGCCCACTCAGTCGTGTCTACTCTTATACTCCTTCTGTGCTAATTTACAGCATTCGCTTATTATGGGATTAATGGTTTTGTCTCCATCCCCACATTACCTACGTTTGCTGTTTTGTTGCGTCTTATCTATTCTTGCTTTGATATCTTTGGTCCTTCTAACGCTGTTCTGTGCTGCTATTAGGAGAGATTCGCTTTCTCTCTTAAGGTTTCCCTTTCTTAGCTACGTCCATGTTTTCTCGTTTGATGAGTCGCTTATTAGTCGCTTATAACGTCCATAGAGTAGTTTTTCTTCCCGTTTTTGTTGTCTGGTTATTGCCATTCTGTTGATCCTTTTTATTAAATAAGAATACTTGCTACCATATAATTGTGGGCAAACGAATGGTTATTATAGACAAAAAAAGTGGGATTAAAAAAATTATTTCAATGAATCGTTGAAAATCTAAATAGTAGTGATTATAATCAAAGATTTACAAATGAATCCAATATCGGTACTAAAAAAGACCTTAGTCGAGGGTGACCCGAAGGTTCCCTTTTCAATAGCTACCACACCGAGGTGTAGGGGGGCGCTACTCCATTCCTTGGATTACTCCACTTTATCCTTGATCCTTACCTTTAAATGCTGAGTGTTAAGCAAGGCGGAATCAAGTACCATTTTTGAGTCTTTGATATGACTCGACCTGGGATTGAATCCCGGTCTCCCAGACCATTGAACACTCTACCCATTATACCAATGTAAATGACCCATAAGTGATTGATATGCCGTTAAACAAATAAACCAAACAAGCTACTTTCAAATAGACAGTCTGGTCGGCAGGAGCAGTAGAATACACCGACTGCATCTCTGCAGAGAGGTAAGACTCCCCAAATGAGAGTTCTTGGTGAATACAGAGTATCCCTTCATTGCCATCGCTCCCAGGTCCACTCTGGCCCGGATTAGTAGAAGCTGATAGAGTCCTATCTATGGGACAAATAGATCTGTTTGAGATTTAAATTGATTGCAAACAAATGACTTACACTAAACTGGATTGTTTTAAATAGAACTGTTTGAGCCTTTAACTCTGTAAACAAATGAGGAATGTTTGGTTGAGTTTGGTATGGTTTTATAGTATATCAACCATAGTGGGTTATTTAATGCCAAATCCATTTTTATACATATTAACAGTTCTATTTCAAACAATTCAGTTCAGAATAAGTACACAGTTTAAACGTCAAAAATATTTCAATTTCAAGTTATTCAGTTTAGTCAACAAAGTTAAATGGTTCTAAGTATTGCAATGTATCACTAATAATTCACTTAAACATCAGTCATTTACTTGCATACAGTTAAATGTAAAAACAGTTCTATTTCAAACTATACAGTTAAGCATAAGTACGCAGTTTAGATATCAAAAACGTTCTATTTTAAACAATTCAGTTTAGCCAAAACATACCGTTTAGTTCTATTTGACCCATAAATAGGACCCTTTCAGGTCCAATCTATAGGTGAAATATATCAGTGGCAAAATTATTGCTATTAGCTAAAAATGCTTGAAAATAACTGTGTATTAACAAATGGTCATTACTATAAAATAGAAATGATTATTTTTAATTATACAATTACTTAATTTTTAATTAATTACTTAACTATTTTAAACTATATAATTACTTATAAACCACTATTGTTAGATTGGAATAAGTGAAACTACATAACTTTATGCAAATTGTTTTTATTTTATTAAGAATAGTAACTTGAAGCTATAATCGTTGACTAAAGATTATAAGTTGCTGAGAACTATATAACTGTATACAAACAAATTACTATTGTTGAATAGGTTGGTTTCTTTGTTTAATGGTATATCAACCTTTGTAGGTTATTTAATGCCAAAGCCATCCTCCTAGAAGAACAGCAACGGTACTATTTAACCTATAGCTGGGAGGATAAGAGGGTTTATCCCTTTCCCAGCGGTATTTGTCTGAAAGTGAACGTAATAGCGCGACTGGAGTTCGAACTCACGTACTACGATTCCGCAGTCCATCGGTTTAACGATTATATCACGAGGATACCCCGACTATTATTGAACAGGAATCATTACTTGAAATCATATAATTATTAGAAACCGTATTATTATTTGTTAATACTAATAATTATATGGTTTCAAATAATTATAGAAATACTTAAAGCCATATAAATATGTGCCTGTTATTTGTATTGGATAGGTTTTGTTTGGTTTCTTTGTTTAATGCTATATCAGCCTTCGTGGGTTATTTAATACCAAAGTCTTCATTGTGGACGAACAGCTGTAAGGGTTAAGGTTAGGCTGGATGGGGGATCACGGGGTTCATACTTTTCCCAGGGCGCATTAGTCCAAAAGTGAAAGTATTAACGAAACCGGAGTTCGAACTCGCTTATTTCGCTGTCGCAGTCCAGCACGCTTACCACTACGCCACGGAATGCGTGATATCAAATAAATGGGAATAGAAACCCTATTAACAAACAACTACTTTAAGATTAGAAATATGAATGTACAATGAACACAATTCCCTAACGTGTAGACATAAAATTACCCCAAAACAGTTTGGCATTTCATTAGAATCAACCAATCAACATTGAAGCTGTAATCATATAAAATTGGCGACCGTAGTCGAGGGTGACCCGAAGGCTCCCTTTTCAATAGCTACTACACCGAGGTGTGAGGGGCGCCACTCCATTCCGTGGATTGTTCCAGTTTACCCTTGATACTTATCAAGGGAATTGCTTATATAAAAGAATGACTACGGCATTAAATAACCCAAAAAGAGTTGACATGCAATAAAACCTACCAACTAAAGGAAAACTATAGGATTCTATAATATACATCCTATTCTATCAGTAAAGCTTTTATTAGCTCCTGACCTGCCACAATCACAACTCAAATAATATCAATGATCTTTTTCTTAATTTTCTTTTAACAACATTTTAAAAGTTGTCAAATCATTTATATTAATGTATATTTCTCGTATCGTATCAATAAAAAAAATTAACTGAATAACAAGAAGGAAATAGACAAGCTTCAAACTGATATTTTATAAATAAACCAGTTGGGTTTTTCCACTTTAAAATGGGTAAAATGATAGCGTGTAAACATGCTCGTAACAACACGTCATGACATGAAAAAAGGAATAAAAGAATAAAAGAAAAAAAAATAGAATAAGAATAAAAGAATAAAAAGAATAAAAGAATAATTTTTTTATATATTCACTGAAATCAAAAAGTATTGAGACTGAACTTTGTAATTTTGTTGTTTTTTTAACTTGAAATTTACGTGAAAAACAAGGTGCTCAACTGAACAACTTTAAAGTGATAATATCTACGCGTTTAATCTGCTCTCGAGACATCTAGAGTTCGTTTAGATGACTCAATACTAATCCTCAATACTATTTTATTAGCTTTTGTATCGGTGGTTTTGGGTAAAATACACGTTCCATAATCACCAGACCTTCAATTCTGAACAACTTTTTCTTGATATCAAAACAGAAAATTCTTTCCAAGCGTAAAAACTTGATGACGTGAAATGAACCGAACATAAAAGTATCTCTAATTTTCATTAATTCCGGAAGAAAACCAGTTTCCATTCATTGCTTCTCGATGGTGTCCAATCCATCTACCGTAAATTGCAGCGTATAAGAGGATCTTTTAATTTATAAAAAAATCTCTAGAAAACTAGGGGTCGACTTTTACGGTGTTATCCTAATCTTTACCACAGACTGATCATCCAGAGGTAAATGTTTAGATTTTAACCCTACTGTATAAGTCGACCCCTAGTTTTTAAGAGACTTTTTATCGAGCTTGAAAGGTCAACTTTACACGCTGCAATTTACGATAATTTCAAACTTTACCTGAATATAGTAAATACTTAAATATGTATTTTGAAAAAAAGATATTTCCCTCCACGTAAATTTACTGATAAATTCAGTATATATAGCAAACACAAATTTTGGATACAAATTGATACATAGCATTCATATTTACGAGCATAATCCTTATCAGATGTTTAGAATAATTTAAAATAAGATTCTTGCAGAAATTAACTCCAATTTTATTTCACTCCTGTTGAGAAATCACTTTTATCCATTATAACCCAATTTTTTTTTATTTTCCGATTAATAATGAAATTATTTTAAAGATACACAAAGAAATAAATGGTAAACACACTGAAAAACCCATTTAACCTTTATTACAGTAAATATGAATATAAATCTTATAAATTCAAAGTATACATTAAATTAACCAAAGCGTAAGAATTTTAATGAGATTTTCATATTCATCTTGACTTTCTTCAAAAGAGGACATAGGTTTATAATGAGTTAAAAGGTCGACTAATACGCCATAATGTACGATATTTTTTTATGATCAGCATGGGATATCAAATTTGTTAATACCCTGTTAATTTTGTTATTTATTAAGTTTTGCCAAGTCTAGTACATAAGTCTAAGATTGCTTACAGTAGGTGGTTACCTGTCATAGTACAAAGCAGACACATTGCTTTTTATCATTAAGTGTTTTCGGACTATTTTCTTCATCTTTATAGCTACTTCCCTGACGTTTCGGTCGATATGTGCTCCGGCCTTCTTCAGGTGTTTGTCGAACTCGGGAATCTTCACGGAACTTCGAACTACGTCCTTTATTGAATCCACTGAAGTCGCCTGTTCTGATTCCGTTAGCCATAACCGAGTACAAGTGTTATGTATTCCAGTATTGTTACTCGCCTGCAGTCAGGATTGAACCTGGAACCTCCAGACGATTGTCTCCTTAGAAGCTTAGGGAACCAACGCCTATAACTGTTATGCTATGCGTCCTGCAGGGCAATTCAGAGTGAATTTTTGGGAAACGTGGTGGAAATAACAATAAAGATGAAGACAATAGTCCAAAAACCCTAAATGATAAAAATCATCAAGCTTCGTCTCAGAAATTTAGATAACTAATAAACACATCGCTGTTTAATATCGGCAGCTATGGAGTTTGGAAAGGTTGCAGTGAACAGGCAACTCCCAAATCTATAAATAATACTACTTAGTGCTGGAAAATACGTTAGGTCTAAGGTTGTTTACAGTACCCGCAGTTACTAGATGATCACCGATCTAAGTACTGAGCAAATTCGTCGTTGCTTAACTTTTCCAAGTTAACTGTTGTCATTGACTAAGCATTGTTTTGATTGGTACATACTGTATCTATAATACGCATATTTAACATGAAAATAATTCTATGCCAGTATCACACAGCGTCTCATTCGTTGGTATTTTGACTAGAAGGTTATCAACTGCAGTTTAAAATCGACAGCTATGGAGCTTTTGGCGAAGGCTTACCAATACAAACTCAAAAGAGACTCAGCGTTGCTGGTGCATGTGTTCGTCAAAGGCAACATCCGGGCTTTCTCATCAGCAGTAGACGAAGACGTGGCGTCTTTAGATACTGGCTCTTCGGCAATTCCGGGTTATCTCCTTCCATATCTTGTCAATAAAAACAGTCAGCAGGCAACTTTAGCATCGACTTGGGCGCCTCGGGTGGTGTAATGGTTAGCAAGCTAGACGAGCAAACCCCATTCATACGGCCTTGTGCTGCATCTAAGCAAAAAGCTTAGTAAAGCACTTACTGCTTCAGTAGTGATTTGTTGGGTGGTCATTAAAGCGTATTTTGGGGGTCAAGTGGCAAAGAATAAAACCCCGATACACACTATTATCATTTTCCTACAGAGCTTGGAAGAGTTGCAATGAGCGGTAAGCCTCAAAAACCATATGTCTTATATATCCGGAAATACTGTAGGTTGCTTACAGTACCTCCTGTTACTACATAGTCACCAATCAAAGTACTGAACAGACCGATCCCTGCTCAACTTTCTTTCCCCTTTTAATGGCGGTTATTTAATAAGCTTTGCTTAGTCAGGCATACATGCCTCATGTTATTCAAAGTACGTGCTGTTACTGATACTAATACTGTTACTTACAGTGCCTATCGTTACAAAGTGGTCACCCATCACAAAACTGAACAGACTCTTAACTGCTTAACTTAAGTGATCTGATGAGAACTGACTCTTGCAGTATGATGTGACCATAACTTTTCCCTTTTAGGAAATTACTTGCTCTTGTATTTACCCAACACTTCCGATACAGACAGGAGGCGTTACAAGGTTATTTTTTAAGCTCGGTTACAGCTAGTTTGAATAGACCAGTTGCCACATCGAGGATAAAGACCCCAGTCTGATCTGCTATTTACCCATAACTGGGAAAGAGAAAAGATGGACGTGTGTCTTTCCCTAGAGCATGAACGCAAAGTGAAACTCAAACAGTATCCTTCCAGCGGGCGGGGGCAGTAGAATACTCTGACAACATCAATGCAGAGGTGTAAGACCCCACAACGAATATCCTGATATATGACATTAAACTACACTAGATGGTAAGAAATAGAACTGTGTGTAAACAAAGGAATGATGTTAAATTGAATTGTTAGTGATACATAGCAATACTTGGAACCATTTGATTTAGTTGATTTGAGCTAAATTGAATTGGTAGAAATAGAACTGATATCCTTTAACTTTTTGTATCGATAAATGTGTTTACAAATCATATATTAATATATGTGCAAAACGGAATTTGGCATTAAATAACGAACAATAGTTGATATGCCATAAAACCAAACCAAATCAAGTTCACTCTGACCTGGAGTGATAGTACCTGATAGGATCTCATCTATGGATCAAATGGAACTGTTTGATCATTTAACTGCGTGCAAACGAATGATTAATGTGGAACAGAATCATTAGTGATGAATATAATTACTTGAAACGCTTTAACTGCGTACATAAATTGAATTAATGGTATTACATCACAATACTTGAAACCATTTAACTTCGTACATATAAAACTATTAGAGTCGAATACTTGAAACCGTTTAACTGAATACAAAAATTAAATTATAACATAGAATGCATGGGGACATTTGACCGTGTGCTAATGAATGAATAGTGTTGGATACAATTAGTGGTTTGGTTCGGTTGTTTGGGTTTTATGGCATATCAACCCTTGTAGGTTATTTAATGCCAAATCCATTTTATGCGAATAAGCAGTTCTATTTCAAACAATTCAGTTTAGCATCAGTACACAGTTAAATTGTCAAAAACATTTCTATTTCACCCTATTCAGTTTAGTCAAACAGTTCTAATTCAAACAATTCAGTTTTGTATAAGTATAGTTATGATTTACACACAGTTAAATGTCAAAACAGTTCTATATTAAACAATTCAGTTTAGTATAAGTACAGTTTCAATGTCAAAAACAGTTCCATTTCAAACAATTCAATTTAGCATGCAAAAACAGTTCCATTTCCAACAATTCAGTTTAGCTTAAGTACCAGTTTAAATATAAGTACACAGTTTAATTGTCAAAAACATTTCTATTTCAAGCTTTTCAGTTCAGTCAAACAGTTCTATTTCAAACAATTCAGTTTAGCATAAGTACACAGTTTAGTTCTATTTAACCCATAGATAGGTTCCTATCAGGTGTTACCACTCCGGACCAGGGTGGACCTGGGAGCGATGACAATGAAGGGGTACTCCGCCTTCCCCAAAGCTCCAGCATCACTCTCACCATCAGATTGTTTAGTGTCATATCTAGGACACTCGTTAGTTGGGGGGGGTCTTACCACTATGCAGAGAAGCAGTCAGTGTATTCTACTGCCCACCGGACTGGGAAAGATACAATCAGTGCTAAATAGCAATACTTGTAACCAGTTCATTGTGAGCAAATAAATGTTTAATATTCAATAGAATTATTCGTGTTTCATAGAAATACTTGAAACCAATAATTGCTTACATAAAGGAGCTCAGGTTCGTTTAAGAATGTGTTTACAAATCATATGTAAGTATAAACAGGATTTGGCATTAAATAGCCAACAAGGGTTGATACGCACCCAACCAACAAATCAAACGGTCTCGTCTAGGATTTGAACTCGGCATGCCGTGTCCATTTCCTGCAACAATAACCGTTACGTTAGTCCACCTCCTCTGATGACTTAGTAATGTTTTCAAATTTTAGCCTAATGTAAAAACTATTTTAAAATACCTATGCAGAATTGCTGTGGACATGCGCACAAATGCATTTTTAGTTAACGATTTTATTAACGAATTTCCTGTTCTAATCTCATCTGCAACTGGGAAAAATTAATTTTGCATGAAGCGATTAAAAATCAAAGATATAATTGAATGTGACGTTACAAAACGCAAGAATATGAAATAATTTAATTAAATATTTCATACATTTTCTCTGAATTCTTTATTTTAAATTTTGTTTATCTTTACCGAAATTTTGATTTTTAAAATATCTTACTTGGGTATTAGTCAATGAATTTCAAACGTGAATCCAAGCTGAAAGCAATATTTTTTTAAATAAATGACAATTTTTTTTCATAACTTTGTATTTCAAATAGAACACGAATCTGCGTGCACTAGCTTTTATGATCTTGAAAGTAGTTCTTCAAGTTTTCATTGGTTTTTACTTATTTATTTATTAATTCATTTTGTTCTTTTGCAGTATGAGTACGTGTTACTCTCTGTTTAAGTACGTGTGTCGGTGCCTTTAAAGGAAATCACGAGCGTGTATACACATAACACAGCAGATAGATAGATAGATAGATAGATAGATAGATAGATAGATTTATGTAAACAGGTAATTAGAAAGAAGAAACAAATAAGTTTTAGCAGACTGAAATAGAAAGAAAGAATGAGACTTAGATTGACAGAAACAAAATGAACCAGAAAGAATTAATTTATTAGTTTTAGATAGATAGAAAAAGATTAGATATGAAATAATGAGACATAGATAGATAGATAGATAGATAGATAGATACTAAAAGAAATAATTGAAGAAAAAAAGAATGATACTGCGATAGATAGAAACAAACTAAAAAGAAAGAAATGAGAAAAAATAAAATGATGCTCAGATAGATAGAAACAATGAAAAAAGTAAGTTTTAAAAAAAAGAAAGATAGATAGATAGATAGATAGATACGATGATAGGGTTTTCTTGACCCGACTTCGTAATTATCGACGAAGTTAAGATTATTAAACAATAATTTTAGATGACAGTATAGCCCGGTCGCCTGGGGCAGTAGAATACAATAACTGCATCTCTGCAGACCCGTAACACTACCCCCCTCGCTAACGAGTGTCCTGGAAAATGACACAAAACAATGCGATGGTGAGGCTCTACTAATGCTATAGCTTTGAATACGGAGTACCCCTTTATTGCCATCGCGCCCAGGTCCACTCTCGTCTGTAGTGGTAGCACCTGTTAGGATCCTATCTATGGGCCAAATAGAACTGTTGGACATTTAAACTGATTACAAACAAATGACTCAAGCTAAATTGAATAGTTTAAAAAAGAACTGCTTGATCATTTAACTGATATTTAATTCAATAGTTAGAGATACATAGCAATACTTGGAACCATTTAACTTTGTTGACTTATGGTAAATTGAATTGCTGGAAATAGAGCTGTTTGATCATTTACCTGTATGTAACTACAAGATGTGTTGACAAATCATATATGTAAAAACAGGATTTACCCATTAAATAACCAACACTGGTTGATATACCTGAAAACCAAACAGAACCAATAGCAGTATATAATTAAATATTGACCATCCGTAGAATCCTTGAAGGCGTACGGGAAAAAAAACCGACAGGCGACATTACTATTTGTCGACTTTACCAAGGCCTTCGATTCCATTCACAGAGGGAAGATGGAACAAATCCTACTAGCATACGGCATACCAAAAGAAACCGTAGCAGCAATAACGATTCTCTATAGAAACACCAAAGTGAAAGTACGTTCACCAGATGAAGACACAGAATACTTCGACATTGTGGCAGGAGTACTACAAGGGGACACGCTAGTCCCATACCTCTGTCTCGACTACGTGTTTAGAACATCGATTGATAAAATCAGAGAAAACGGCTTCGAGCTGACAAAGAAAAGAAGCAGAAGGTACCCCGCAAAAACAATTACCGACACCGACTACGCTGATGACAGCGATACTGGCAAATACACCCAATCAAGCCGAAACACTACTGCATAGTTTGAGACGAGCCGCCGCAGGCATTGGCCTCCATGTCAATGCACACAAAACTGAATATATGTGCTTTAATCAGACAGGTGACATTTCCACTCTAGCGGGAACCTCTCTGAAACTGGTGGACAAATTCACCTACCTAGGAAGCAGTGTCTAATCAACCGAAAAATACATCGACACGCGGCTAACGAAGGCATGGACAGCTCTCGATAAGCTATCGATCATATGGAATTCAGACCTGACCGATAAAATAAAACGTAGTTTCTTCCAGGCAGCGGTCGTGTCGATACTGCTGTATGGATGCACCACTTGGACGCTAACAAAACGGCTAGAGAAGAAGCTAGACGGCAATTACACAAGAATGCTGCGAGCAATATTAAACAAGTCCTGGCGGCAACACCCCACGAAGCACCAACTATACGGCCACCTGCCTCCCATCAAGAAAACTATTCAAGTTAGACGAACCAGACATGCAGGACACAGCTGGAGAAGCAGGGACAAGCTCATAAGTGATGTACTCCTATGGACCCCCACATATGGCCGAGCAAAAGCAGGACGGCCAACTCGAACATACATACAGCAGCTATGTGAGGATACGGGATGTAGCCCAGAAGACCTGCCTGAGGCGATGAACGATAGGGAGAAGTGGCGAGAGAGGGTCAGGGATATCCGTGCTAGCGGCATAACATGATGATGATGATGATATAATTAACAAAACGTGACACAAATAATTCAGGGTGAAAATAACCTTGCTAATGCTAAACTCAACTTTTCCCTACTCACAACGAAGTGGTTATGGATATTGTGATGATAATATGATTAAATGGAAATCTTAAGTTGCTAAGCTGAATAAATTAAGAAAACGCAATTCGAGCCTAACAAATTATCGTATGTTACTTTAGCTTGTTGGAGACTTGCATAATCATTCTTATGATTGATGAACTTAAAAGTGATTAAAATATGGCATTTTGCGTAAATATTTACCCTGACAGTCTTCGTTCAGTTTATCTTACTTTATTCTAAGAGCTCGTAACAACAGAAACAACCATATTCCACTGTCTAATGTGGGTAGCTTTGGTTTTGATGTTTTCGCTTTATCGTTTGTTGGTGCGTTTGTTTGTTTGGATTTTATGGTTAATCAACCTTTGTTCGTTATTTAACGCCAAATCAATTTTTATACAAATAAATAGTTCTATTTCAAACAATTCAGTTTAGCATAAGTACATAGTTTTATTGTCAAAAACATTTCTATTTTAAGCTATTCAGTTTAATCAAACAATTCAGCTTAGTATAAGTATAGATATTGTTTATACACGGTTAAATGTCAAAACGGTTCTATATTAAACAATTCAGTTTAGCGTAAATACAGTTTCAATGTCAAAAACAGTTTTATTTCAAACAATTCAGCTTAGCATACAAAAACTGTTCAATGTCAAGCAAATTAGTTTTGTATAAGTACTCAATTAGTTCTATTTTACCCATTGATAGGACCCTATCAGGTGCTACCACTCCGAGACAGAGTGGGCCTGGGAGCGATGGCAATGAAGGGGTACTCCCCATTCCCCAAAGATCCAGCATCACTGGAACCTCATTATCAGGTTGTTTAGTGTCATATATCCAGGACACTCGTTGTGGGAGGTCTTACCCCTCTGCAGAGAAGCAGTTAGTATATTCTACTACCCCAGCCAACTGAGTAATCGCTTTATCGTAAGCTATTGCTCTATATCTATATATCAATAAAAATCAGAATTTTTCTTTTTGGTGGGGGTGGGGTTTTTAGAAATATTTTCAAAAATTAATTTCTGCGTTGTTTGAAATTGTTTATAGCGAAAATCATTTTAATTAAGCTGAAATATTTATTTTGATTCAATCAAAAATAACGGCAAATCAGAGTGTTGTATCATCATCACAACATCCTTAACCAATTTGTTGTGAGTAGGGAAGAGATCAGTTCAGCAATAGAAAGATTCTTTTCATCCTGTGTCATTTGTGTCACGTTTTGTTTATTATGCTCTAGGATTGAACAGCGGTCTGTCATCAAATTTTTAGTCACTGACATTAACAGAATAATGTATCATGTGTACGGTGAAGCATGTTTTAGTAAAAGAAAAAATGTTTGCAAATAAGCAAAACATGGGTTTGTCTCAACGAGCAAGTCTTATTACTACCAATCTTCAGCTGTTCGCCTAAGGAGTGGCCCTCTAAACATAGGTGGAATAATATAAGCACACCAATTTTCACATATGTGTGCATCTCAGCTCCTCGAATAAAGTGATTAAATTTCAAACTCTTTTTCTAAATTCTGGGACTTTTTGGTCACATGATTGAGTTTATCCAATCCCGTCAAGTTCTCATACAGAGCCAAGAGTCATACCCTGTCACTTATTCCCAGTTGAACAAACGCCTCTGGATACGATTTCAAATTCATTTTTTTCAAATCCTACACTATCTCCTAAATAATAAATACTGCTACTCTATTATTTAACAATTGAGGGAGAGATGGAGGAGTTGCCCGGTACCTGAGGCGCCCCTAAAAAAGCAACCTAAGCAATTTTTGCGCCTGAACTTCGAAAGGCTGGCTACCTGCTGGGCACCCCTTTCTTAAACCGACACTGAGTCATATTTTGGCCTCTTGGGGAGCCAAATAGATGCGTAATACTCTCACTATACAGAGTCGCATAACACCAATCGTCACGTGAGGTTCAACTATACGCCAAGAATCTTACCTGATGATCTGTGTTGTGAAAATTTGAGTCGTCAGATAAGTAATTATATATATATATATATATATATATAGTCTAGGGGTCTCTGTGGCGTTGTGGCAACGTGTTTGACTGTGACATTGTAGTAAGTCGGAATAATATAGTTTAGAAAGAGAGTCAACGGTGCTTGCTAACTTTCAGTTTCTCGCCTATGTGATCATCGAACCGATATCATATTTTAGTCAATAATAGTCCGATGATCGCGAGAAACTGACCGTTACCAAGTGTAGTTGACTCCGTCTCTCCCCTACCTTAACTTATACACACACATACACACACACACACACGCACACACACACACAAACACACACAAACATATATATATATATATATATATAGAGAGAGAGAGAGAGATTGATATAAACAGGGTGAAATAGAAAGAAAGAAAGAAAGAAAGAAAGAAAGAAAGAAAGAAAGAAAGAAAGAAGTTTTTTGTTAATGATAGATAGATAGATAGATAGATAGAGTCCTGTTTCCTGTTTGGCTACCTCTTTCGAGAGGGTAAGAAAAAAGTTGCAATCTTCACCTGTGAACCACACTGTTCAAGTCTCATGTGAAACTCGGTATCTTGTTCTTTATTTGTATTTCCAACTGTTTACATAGATAATGTAAACGGTATGAGATATCGATTGACGACCTGATGCTTGGACTCAAACTTATGATCTTAAATTTACATATTTGATCCAGATATGCAGCTGTGAACAGGATGTCGGTTTGACCGTGAGAAAAGGGCGTAGGAGGACGAAATTAGGTATGTCACTGGAGATGACACGGAACTGCACAGTCTTTGCGCTTTTCATATATTCAATCAGCTGACAAGACAGCGAACGTGAAAGCTTATGTTCCGCTCACGCTAAAAGGTTAGAGCAAACATCACCTTTCAAGATATCTTATCCAAGATTGAGCCTTGAAGGAAATGACCAGGCAGATAAAACTATTAAAGGGTAAACACGCTGTCACTGGGTCATACTTCGGATCTCGTAAGAAAAATCAAACTTTTTATACTGAGTTTCTACCTTCTGTTCTTTAAACGCCTGACAAGATGATCACTGCTGAAGTTTTGCTTCACAGGTGAGCCTCATGCAACAATAATTGAAGTGAATACAAACAAAAACGTTTAGATGAAAAGCGCACAAAAATTAATAAATAAATAAAAAGCCCACAAAAATTAATAAATAAATAAAAAGCCCACAAAAATTAATGAATAAATAAAAAGCGCACAAAAATTAATAAATAAATAAAAAGCGCACAAAAATTAATAAATAAATAAAAAGCCCACAAAAATTAATAAATAAATAAAAAGCGCACAAAAATTAATAAATAAATAAAAAGCCCACAAAAATTAATAAATAAATAAAAAGCCCACAAAAATTAATAAATAAATAAAAAGCGCACAAAAATTAATAAATAAATAAAAAGCGCACAAAAATTAATAAATAAATAAAAAGCGCACAAAAATTAATAAATAAATAAAAAGCCCACAAAAATTAATAAATAAATAAAAAGCGCACAAAAATTAATAAATAAATAAAAAGCCCACAAAAATTAATAAATAAATAAAAAGCCCACAAAAATTAATAAATAAATAAAAAGCGCACAAAAATTAATAAATAAATAAAAAGCCCACAAAAATTAATGAATAAATAAAAAGCGCACAAAAATTAATAAATAAATAAAAAGCGCACAAAAATTAATAAATAAATAAAAAGCGCACAAAAATTAATAAATAAATAAAAAGCCCACAAAAATTAATAAATAAATAAAAAGCCCACAAAAATTAATAAATAAATAAAAAGCCCACAAAAATTAATAAATAAATAAAAAGCGCACAAAAATTAATAAATAAATAAAAAGCCCACAAAAATTAGTAAATAAATAAAAAGCGCACAAAAATTAATAAATAAATAAAAAGCCCACAAAAATTAATAAATAAATAAAAAGCCCACAAAAATTAATAAATAAATAAAAAGCCCACAAAAATTAATAAATAAATAAAAAGCCCACAAAAATTAATAAATAAATAAAAAGCCCACAAAAATTAATAAATAAATAAAAAGCCCACAAAAATTAATAAATAAATAAAAAGCCCACAAAAATTAATAAATAAATAAAAAGCCCACAAAAATTAATAAATAAATAAAAAGCCCACAAAAATTAATAAATAAATAAAAAGCCCACAAAAATTAATAAATAAATAAAAAGCTCACAAAAATTAATAAATAAATAAAAAGCCCACAAAAATTAGTAAATAAATAAAAAGCGCACAAAAATTAATAAATAAATAAAAAGCCCACAAAAATTAATAAATAAATAAAAAGCCCACAAAAATTAATAAATAAATAAAAAGCCCACAAAAATTAATAAATAAATAAAAAGCCCACAAAAATTAATAAATAAATAAAAAGCCCACAAAAATTAATAAATAAATAAAAAGCCCACAAAAATTAATAAATAAATAAAAAGCCCACAAAAATTAATAAATAAATAAAAAGCCCACAAAAATTAATAAATAAATAAAAGCGCACAAAAATCAACCTGTAAAAATAATCTCAACATTCAAATTCAGCAATTAAGATTTCTTTCCAATATGTACGATTAACAATAGCATTAAATAAATTTAATTGCTTGCAAATCAAATCTAGATTTGAAACAAAAGCCTAAGCTTTTTTGCTTGCTTGCATGAGGGTTGTTCAAAAAGTTCAAAGCCTTATCCAGAAAGAAAAACATAGCTGAACATTTTTGTAACGGCAATACACTACCACTTGTTACAAAACTAGAAGAATCAAAATTAGTTTTTCTAGTTTTATAAGAAGTGGTTGTGTGTTGTCACAACAAAAAAACAGTTATGCTCTTCTCTTTTGGTGAGGCTTAGACCTTTTTGAAAGATGCTCCTATGTCATAACGTCATTGATCGCCCTGTCGACGAGGCATATTCTGCATCCTCTTCAGAGAGGATTTACTCGAAAACCCTCCCTTAAAAAATAGTAATCCTGAATATGACATTAAACTGTATCCGATGGTAAGGCTCCAATTCCGGAGCTCAAGGGAGTTTGAAGTAACGCTTCGTTACCATAACTCCTAGGTTGACTGTGACCCGATGGAGTAGTATCAGTTATAATCCCCTCTTTGAGACAAATAAATATGTTTGAAAGGTGTTATCTGTATTATTTGTCTAAGTTTTTAGATGATAGTTGATTATTTTTATCATTTAGATTATTCGGACTATTGTCTTCATCTTTATGGTTATATTTAAAACGTTTCGGCCGATATGTCCTCCAGCCTTCTTTTGGGTGTTTCTTGTCGAATTCTGGAGCTTACACGGAACTTGGAACCGATCCCTTTGTTTAAAGAAACATCAAAAAGCAGTTGTACGAGATGAAATCGAAAAATCGGGTATGGCTGATCATATATGGAAAGAAAAGGGAAATAATCTGTCCTTATGGGATGAAGCCAAAATAATAGATAGGGAAGAACATTGGAGAATAAGACGTCTTAAATAAGCAGCGCATATGTTGGGCTATAGTAACCTGTTGAGTAGACTAAGTATAGAAATAGATTCAATAAGAGAAGCAATAATAAAAAATGGTAGATGATAAAATTGCAACATGATCTAAGGTAAACGAAATCGTACATAATAGTAATAAATAGTAATTCATAGAGTTGATAGAATCTTTTGGTTTATCATATTTACCCAACCCCTCCGCTCGGGCAGGATATGACACAAGGTCAATTTTTTAAGCGGAGTTTAACAGGTTTGAATTCAGAGTTTTCCTTCTCCTAGACTAGTTGCCTCACCAAGGCTGAAGAACCTAGTCTGCCCTACTATTTACCCATGGCTGGGGGGGGGAGAATAATTGGATTCATACCTTTCCCAAGGGTATTAGTGCTATGTGAAATGCAATCAGTCCAGGATTTGAACTCGTGTCGCCGTGTCCAATTCCTGCGACGATAACCATTACACCACGGGCACCTCCTGAATCTTTTGGTTTATAAGTCCCAAAAATTCACACTGAATTGTCCAGCAGGACACGTAGTATAACTGATATAGGTTATTTGGTTAATAAACTTTAAAGTGAAATCCTCTGAAGGTTGCACGTTCAATCCTGACGACAGGTAAAATTAACAAGCAATTCTTACGATAGATTAACACTTGTACTCGGTTATGGTTAACGGGATTAGAACAATCTACCCTCGAGGATTAAATAAAAGGTTCTGTTCCAAGTTCAGTGTAGGCTCCTGAATTTGACAAGAAATGACGCATCAGGCGACACGTGAATAGAAAGATGAAGATGATAGTCCAAATATTCTAAATGATAAAAAGTATTTATATTCGATAAGAATACATGAAACTTTATAACTCTATGTAAATTATTTGTATCATGAATAGTTATTATGAATTGAATTACCATGACCAAAAAATTTTCTGGTCATAGTAATTCAATTCACAATATAATTCCTCTACTTAAAAAAAAGAAAAATATACATCAATATCGTTGCCCTTGAGGTCATAATAATTACGCGGATGCGTATTTCTAATCCTCTTGGGAAGACATGGCCCTGGAGGTAACCGTGTCCTCTGGAAAGAGTACGGATGTACTTACAAGACACACTCAGGTTAATTGGCCGCGCAATTGCCATTGCTAGTTAATTTGGCGTCACTTCTGTACGATATGAACTGTTGGATCAGCTGTAGAGTTTCGGCTCTGCAATCTGTTGTCGCTGGTTCGATCTCCAGTGGTAGAGATCACGGTATACACTACTGATGAAACCTAATAACAATTCAGTTTAGCGTAAGTAAGTTAAGTTGGCGATCGTAGTCGAGAGAGACCAAAAGGTTCCCTTTTCAATAGCTACTACACCGAGATGTAGGGGAGGACGCTACTCCTTTCCTTGGATTGCTCCACTTCACCCTTGATACGTACCTTATATTACTGAGTGTTAAGCAAGGAGGTATCAAGTCTTTGGTATGACGCGACCTGGGATTGAACCCAGATAAGTACACAGTTTAAATGTCAAAACAGTACTATTTTAAACAATTTAGTCCAACATAAATACACAGTTTGAAAGTCAAAAACAGTTCTATTTCAAACAATTCAGTTTTACATAAGTCCAGTTCTTGTTCACACGCAGTAAAATGTAAAAACACTTCTATTTGAAGCAATTCAGTTTAGTATAAGTACATTGTTTAGAACTATTTGACCCATAGCTAGGACCCTATCAGGTGCTACCACATCGGGCCAGAGTGGACCTTGGAGCAATGATAATAAAGGGGCACTCCGCATTCCCACATCCTCCATTCAGGTACTTAATGTAGGTCTCTGCGTTGAGTCTGAGGCCATTTGAATGAAGGCATAACCATTACTAGTGACCACCACAAACATCATGATATGGACTGGTTGCTTGCTTTTGATTGACAACCAAAACCTGAAATCTTCATATTGGGTCTTCCATCGTGAATCCCACATAGTACAGCATGTCGTTTCCAATTTTTTTGGAGTCGTGAATTACGTCATAGTGCTGTTTTCCTCGTAAATAATGCTAAACTGACTCTTGTTCGCTGTACAGTAAACAAAACTTAGAACAAATAAAGCACATTCAAAATGGGGATGATTCATCCATTGCATCCTATATATATAGGGGGCGGAAACAAAATAAGGAATATTATAGTATAATAATAAATGAGTCTATTATAAAACAAGATAAATTCTAATTTTTTTAAAAATAAGATAGGCACAAAACATTAAATTTACTCAATATTGTCATATTTTTTCAGTTATTAAATCAACGCGCCTTCGAAACGATTTGCATGTCATCAAAATAAATTCTTCAGACATTTTATTCCATTCCTCCTCAATAGTAGTCTTAAGCGAACCAATATTTGGATGGGAAGTTGCATTTGCTTTGTTTTCTAAAATGCTCTACATACCATAATCAACAGGGTTAAGGTCTGGGCCATAAAGAAACTACCATGATTTCGGAAAGTTTTTTTTTTAACTTGGTTTCGGCGTTAAGCAAATCATAGATTCTTTTTCGTTTCTTTTCTTGCTCCCATATTGGGGTGAAATTTATTGAAAAAGTGCTAATCATGAAAATTTAGATTTATCGTGTTTTTATTTTTAAAAAAAGGTTCTAAAAATCATTCCATATTTTACTTTTGCACCCTGGATATACATACAATACATACACACACATAAATATATATATATATACACACTAGTAGTTATGGTATTGAAGAGGTACTTCACACTACCCATTGCTCCCGAATTAGAAGCTCACCTGAAGATGTAGTTTAGAGCTATATCTCGGTCACCCCCTGTTTTAAAAGGGATCTTAGCCCTCAACAAGAAATACAGGAGCATATTCTTAGCTCCACCAACACGGACATCCTATTTTGTGAGTTTCAGTACTAACCAAATTATTCCCAGTAATTTTTCCCCTTTGGGTATCCGAGCAAAATTCCCACACAGCTGCCAGGGACGCTGACTCATCCTCTCGCGCTGGCTGACCCAGACTCTGGGTCCACAAGTCCCATCTCCTCCTTCAGCAGCTGCTTCTCTCTGACCATCACCTTTCCCTGACTGTCGCTAACTCCTCTCTTCTGTTAACTGTCCTGGGACCTTGCCTTTCCTCGTCTTCTCCCGGTCTCGTAGGAGATCTCGCGCTCAAGCCCTTTGTGTGGGTTTCGCGCCAAAGCAGACAAAGGAATCTTCTGACTGGCGCTCACCCACACCTACAGAAACGAATGCCCACGATCGTTCCACAGTAAAAACAAGGCAAAACAAAGCAAAAAACAAACATGGTGATAAATATGGCGAAGAGTCGAGTGGAAAATGTTGGAAAGGGACATTGAAGGTTGGTTGGTCGGTTGGTTGTTTTGTTTTACGGCGTATCAACCCTTTTGGGTCATTTAACGCCGAACTAATTTATTTTGATGAAAGTTCAATCAATTCAATTTAGTATAAGTACAGATTTTTGTTTACACATTTAAGTGTCAAGACAGTTCTATTTCAAACAATACAGTTTAGCATAAGTACGCAATTTATTTCTATTTGACCCATAGATAGGACCCTATCAGGTGCTACCACTCCGAGCCAGAGTGGACCTTGGAACGATGGCAATGAAGGGGTACTCCGGATTCCCTAAAGCTCCAGAATTACTGGAACCACACCATCAGATTGTTTAGTGTCATATCCAGGACACTCGTTGGGGGAATTTTACTCCTCTGCAGAGAAGCAGTCGGTGTATTCTACAGCCCCCACCCAGCCGACTGAGCAAAGCATTGAAGGTTGAAAATGTATAAACAGTTATGATTGTAACCTAACACTAAAAAATGAATTAAATTTCAGCATTGAATATATCATAAGGAGTTGATGTGCCGTTAAGCAAATCAAACCAAACAATGACGTTATTGATTGCCGTCGACACGACCTAGTTATCTTCATCGTTTGGAAAACAGGAAAATGATAGACAGGCTCCAGGACGCATGGGTTGATCGCCACTGACAGACATCAGTTCCAGAGGAAAATTCAGGCCTAACAGTTATTCGTTGGGCACGAGGCCAAGGAGTGAGAAGAGTGGAAGTCAAAAATATGCACGGATGCGTGACACTTGTCAGACAACGTTTTCTTTTCTTTCTTTTTTTCTTTTTTTTTTTTTTTTTTTTTTTTTGCTTCTCATATGCATACACATCGATCAGGAATAAATATGTTTATATAGGCAGATAGTTAGAGTTGAAAAGCAAATGAGTCTTCTTGTCTGTTGCCAAGCAAGGACCACCCACTTTGCGGTAATGAGACAGACCGTCTCTATCTGATACCCCACCGAAAAGAAAGGAATTCCAATAACAATATCTAGCCTGCCAGGCTTAGAAAATTTTAACCGCTTATATTTTAGAGAGATAGATAGATAAAAAGGTAGATAGATAGATGAGATTTGGAGGCTATATGTATTTATAATATTATTCAATCCAGTAAATCCATAATAGGGAATAATTCAAATCAGGACAAATAAAAATAGAATATTAAGTTTAAATATTCCTGGTAAAGAGATCAATGTAAATAAAATCCATAGAGCAAATTAATTTGAAAAAAAAAAAAAAAAAAAAAAACAACGATCGGTCACATTAGGATAATAAATTTATTTCCATCCTGTTAAAAGCATTGATATAAATCAATGCTCTAGAAAAATTCAACAGAACTTCATCAGATCATATACGAAGTCCTGTTAAATTTTTTTAGAGCATTGATTTATATCAATGCCTTTAACAGGATGGAAATAAATTTATTATCCTAATGTGACCGATTGTTGGGTTTTTTTTGGGGGGGGTTAATATATATATATATATATATATATTCACCGAACCACCTCCTCAGGTATATATATCTCATCAAATCGATCTGATTGCTCAAAGTTCGCTGACACTCTCTCACCCTCCGTTCCTATCATCCATCGCTCCTACAGGCCCTCTAGATTACATCCAGACTCCACATAAACCTAATGTAAACCCTAGCTGGTCGGCCAATACTGATATGTCCATGTGTAGGAGTCTATATGGTGCATCCTTCGAGATGGTGCATCCATACAGTAGTACTGACGGAAGAAATCTCGTTTTATTTTATCAGAGGGATTTCCATATGATTTATAAACTATCCGTCACAGTCTGTGCCTTCGCTGGGCGCATGTAAATGAGATATTGCTGCCAAGATATGTGAAATGGTCAACTAATTTCAAAGGTTTGCTACTTAGAGCAGAGATTGCTCCTCCTTGCTTAACACATACTTTATTTGCGTTCATGAACAGTTTAATTTCTTGGACAAGTGTATTTGTGAGAAGTGCTAAATCATCTGAGTAGTCAGCAACCTCATAGTTTCTAGTGAATATCGTCCGCTTCTTTTCTTCTTTTTTTTTTATGTGAAACCATTTTCTTTTATAAAATCTATTGTCGTTCATTGCATGTTATCTAGGCAAATTATAACCATATATGGCGCTAATGTATCTTCTTGCAAGACTCCAGCGGCAATGTTGAAGTCGCAGTTACCATCAGATGAACGAGCCATTCCTTTTGTGTTTTTGGAAAGCTTAATTATAGCGGTTACAGTTTATTTGGGAATACAATACGCTAGAATAATTTGCTCCATCTTTCCACTGCGAATAGAACCAAATACCTAAGATAAATCTCCGAACAATACTGTTATCTCGAGATTCTTCGCACATATTTTTTCGATGATTCGATCGATAATTGTTATATAGCCACGTCATAACCATATCATAATCATAATGATATCTCAATCCAACGGCACTTGTACAAATTCAAATACAGGGTAATACACAACACATTGACAGGCGAACTCACTGTTGTTCACGTACGAACGTTTATAAACTTCTGGACTTCTGAGTTCAGTTCTTCGACACGAGGAAAGAGAGACATAATTCTTAAAAGTCTTTCGTATCATACTCTGCTAACAAAACTCAAACGCTCAGCACATCTCGTGGAGTTTTAGATCTCCTTTCATCTTCGCTGGTCGGGACCCGAAAAAACTCAACCGTATGCCTTAACGATAGAAACCCAAACTTCTCAACACCAAGGTCGGAACTCAACTTCTACTGTCCGTTTACATGGCCCAAGTCGACTACCAACTCGACTGGTCCCCATTCGACAACCAACTGGACTGGTCCTCAGTAAACTACCAACTCGACTGGCCCACAGTAAAAACCCAACTGACGTGTTCTTTCAAAATACCCAAATTCTCAGCCCATCGCTTCCGGGCATGATGTCATTCACGCTCCTACCCTATTTCCTTTCTGGGGTTTATTATGACAATTGTGATTGTCATATCCTCTGCGCGCGAGGGTAAACTGTACCCAATGTCTGTGCACCTGAACTAAGAGCCGAATAGTTCAAAGCCCAACTAAACTGAATGATAAAATATAATTAACGAAAAATGATTAATATGAAAAAATCATTCCGTAATCATATAACATAATCAAAATCTATGATGGGGAACAATTTCTACGAAAACTGTATTGGTTTTTTATTAGAATTTTCTCGATTTCAGGTCGGATATGATGGAGAAGCAGGGCATAAGGAACTTTAGTAGCTAAAGCAGTAAGAGTTATTCCTCTGTAGTTCTTAATGATTACAAGGTCGCTTTTCTTGGTGAAAAGCAAAGTACAGCTTTTCAAGCCTTTCTCTGCGTTTCGTTTTTACTCACCGTTTATTACTCGAAGATCTACGTAGATGAATTTCTTTGTCTACTATTTTTCAGAAGGTATTTCATCTCGGCCTGAAGCTTTTCTGCTATTAATTTCTTTTTTTTTTTTTCTTTTTCAGTACTGCTTCAAGTCCTACCTCTATAAACAGTCCAAGTTTGATGTCTAATTGGCCATTCATAATTTTTTTCAGTAGTTTTATCATTGAGTATACTTTTACATATGTGATAAAAACGCTTACACACATATACCCACACATACATATACAATATGTGCGTGTGCTATCACATTGTAATAAGTACACTATTATCAAAGCTTTTTAATAAAAAGATAAACCCAAAATACCAGGAATTTGTTACTTCTTGAGGGATATTATACAGACAAAACGGATATTATTCGGCATTATTTATTACCGAACTCAACAGAATTGAAACTCTATAATCAAAATATAATTGTATGACTACATTCATATATACATACATACATTCGGGGGCATTCTTAGTGTAATGGTTACTGTCTTAATAAATTGGACAACAGCGACCCGAGTTCAAATCCTGGACGAGATTGTTTGCATGTCATATGGCACTAATATCCTTGGGAAAGGTATGAATCCAATCATTGTCATTCTGCTTATGAGTAGATACTTGGGCAGACTGGACTCTTCAACCTTAGAATGGCAACCGGTCTAGAAAGGAAAGAAACTGTGAATTCAAACCTGTGAGATTCCGCTAAGAAGTTGACCTTGTGTCATATCCCACTCACGTGGAAGGGTTGGCATACATATATATATATATATATATATCAAAGTAAATATGGATTAAAATCCGACAATATGAAGGTAGCATATATATTTGTATATTTCTCATTTGCTCCTGTCATCTCAGGAAGCATCAATCGCTATGTGAACTATTTTGATATCCAAGTCCTGATGATGGTTACTGAAACCGACACGTTAACGTCGACTTTACATCATAATATATTCACCTATTTGGATTATGTTTTTCTGCTACCTTCATATATATATATATATATATATATATAAGTACAAGTTCTGTACCCATTTTAGGATTGCTACATATAAAGTAAAGGTAATAAACAACAAAAGGTCTTATACAGGGTGTTTCAAAATAGCTATGTGACTGCTAATAACTCTACTAATAATAATGTTGTGTTCTTTTCTGTTTCAGGTTTGAAAATAGTATACTATAACAACTATTAATCATTGATCACAATGCCTTGGACAAGCGAAGAAAAACATTTTGCGTCATTACTTATTTGGAGACAAAATGATTTAAAACTGTGCAAGCAAAATTTCGCAGGAAGTTTAATTTTAACAATTATTCTCAGAAAAACCAAATTTATCGTTGAGTACACATATTTCAAGTCACAAGATCAGTAAACATCCTCAAAAAGAACGAAAAAAATCCCTGATCTGATAGGAAGTTGACTGCAAGATGTCCTGACAATGTGGATACGGTGAGAGATTCTGTCGGAAGGAGTTCGAAAAATTCCCTCCGAAGACATTCCCAAGAACTTGGTCTTTTACGTGCTTCGTTGCAAAGAATCTTAAAGAAGTATCTTCAGCTGTCCATATACAGAATCCAGATCAAGCATAAACTCACAGCAGCTCACATGGAAAAACGTCTCAGTAAAAAATCATTATCATATTAATGGGTTACATCTATTTTGAAATACCCTGTATTTGAGGCAAGTAGTGTTTTTTTTTGGGGGGGTTGTATTTTCCCTCACCAAATACACAATCAGATCATCATCCTCATCACCATAGAATCTATCGGAGACAACACTTCACCAAGAATTCTGATGATTATCATGACTGGTTGTACTTTATCACTTGTAAAATAATCAAAACAATTGCGATTTGCCTTTGGTTTGGTTTGGTTTCTTTGTTTAATGGCACATCAACCTTTGTAGATTATTTAATGCCAAAGCTATTCTCCTAGAAGAACAGTAGTTATCCTATTTAACCCATAAGGGAGGATAAAGGGGTTCATACCTTTCCCAAGGGTATTTGCCCGAAAGTGAACGTAATAGCGCGACTGGGGTACGAACTCGCTTTCTACGATTCCGCAGTCCATCGCTTTAACCATTACACCACGAGGACACCCCCGCGATTTGTCTTTGCAATGCTAAATAAGTATTAATATATCAATCCTCGGGGTCGACATTTTTGTTTTGTGGTTTCGCTAATAAGTTTTAGTTTCAACACACCTGAACAAAACGGGGATAAACCTTTGAAGAAAATGAACCAACAAATAAATATCATTCGAAATAAAGGAATCATGATCCTTGATCCATGTGATCAAGACATTATTTCCCCCCTTTTCAGTTTTATAATCACCTTTCGTCCGAAGAATTGTGAAATCAGTTATCATCATAAATCCACAAGACGTTCTTATATTCCAATAAATGAATGCTTTGATCACTACGTTTTCGGTCTTCCTCATTGTATCATATCTGTGTATAATTCTGAGATTAGGCATTGTTATTATTGTCATTATGATTCTCTACACATTGCTGACTGCATTACGTATCTTGATTGCTCAATTCACAACGTTTCGGCCGCTGAGTCTCCTAAATGCTGCACAGCGGACCCTAACTCCTATTGCTCTCTTACGTTCACTTTCGGACTAATATCCTAGGGGAAAGGCATGAACTCCCTTATCCCCTCCAGATATGAGTTAAATACTATCATTGTTATTCTTCAACAAGGATGGCTCTGGTATCAAATTACCCACGAAGATTGATATGCCATTAAAAAAAGAAACCAAAATCGATAATCTCAGATGAGTCTTTGTAAATAATCCATTAGACGTTCTGCCCCATAATTCTATAAATTTCGGTTTTAATCTCTACGTTTCGGCTGACTGAGTTTTCCGCCTTCCCGTCCTATATTCTGAAATAAGTCTTTTTAAACTGGGTTTGAAATGGTTATCCTTATTATAAAAGATAACTCCTAATAACAAAAAAGTGATTTATGAAATATATTCTTATATTTCTATATTCTATAGTTTCATATTATATGGAAAAGAAAATTAAACCAACTGAAAAAATGAAAAAATGAATAATTTCTTTACATGAATGAAATATTTTCAGATAATTTTTTAAAATTTAATTGATTCTTACTTAAATCTTTATTCTTTCTTTAGTTGCCTAGTTTTTAATGGTATATCAATATTTGTAGGTTATTTAACGCTAAAACCATCCTTTTCGAAAAACAGGAGTGGTACTCTCTAAACCATAGCCGGCAAGATAAGGGAGTTAATAGCTTTCTCAAGAGTATTAGTCCGAAAATGAACGGAATAGAACTACTGGAGTTCGAAATCGTTTACTCCGATGTCGCAGTCCAACACGTTAGCCACTACGCCACGGGAACTTCACTATAATTATTCTGCCTCTCTAAGTTAAAAACTGCCAATACTCCTGATAATTAATGTTTAAATAGATATGAGCGGACTATTGGACTATTGGGTAGTGTTCGCCAATGGTCCGGTAGACCAGGGTTCAATCCCAGGTCATACCAAAGACCCAAAAAATGGAACGTGATGCCGGCTTGCTTAACACTCAGCATTATAAGGTAAGGATCAAGAGTAAAGTAAAGCAATCCAGGGAATTGAGTAGCACTCTCCCCAACACCTCGGTGTAGTAGCTATTGAAAAGGGTGCCTTCGGGTCACCATCGACTTAGGTCGCCAAATTTACTTTTTTTCTTATATATGAATAAATTATTATAATAACCCAAATTTGAAAATTTGAATTCTGTAAGATTAGATAGGGTTTGCTTTCACCTGATTATTGTTAGAAAGTCATCTTTTCCTAAGCGGAACTTTTTTCTGTTCAAACTTCCTCTTGGGAGTATTCATGCAAATTTTGAAACTCTTCACCAAACTGCTTGGTTGTCTATTTAGAAACTTTCCCTAATTATCAATATAGGTACAACCTTACTTTTACTAAGTATACGGTTGTAAGACAGAATAGTGTTGGCTTCTTCGTTTTGATGGCATTTCAACCTTCATGAGTTATTTAGTGCCAAAGCCATTCCAGTAGGAGAACAGTAGTGGCACAATCTAACCCATACCTGGGGGAAAAGGGGGTTTATACATTTCCGAAGAGTATTAGTCTAAAAGTGAACGTAATAGCGAATTCGATTACTCCTATCTTACAGTCAAGCACGCAAACCACTACGCTATGGGAACTCTCACTCGTATTTTTGGCTTATTTTCTTTGTTTAATACCATATCAATCTTCGTGGATTATTTACTGCCAAAGCCATCCCTGTAGAACAGTAATGATGGTATCTAACCCGTAGCTGGAGGGATTGGAGGGTTCAAAGATAGAATAAGCAACGAGATGTCCTACATAAACACATTATAATCATATAAGGTATGGTTATATTTCCTAAGCTTCGCTTAGTTGTGGCACAAGGCCGAAAGTATGGAGTTATAGTAATTATGAGCAGGAATGTATAAAATAGTGGAGGGGGGACAGCCATACACGAAAAACGAACTAACTTCGTAGTCAATACAGTCATGATCTATAACCGTGTCTCGAGAACAACAAGACAAAAATACCCCCCTCTCTCTCTCTCTCTCTCTCTCTCTCTCTCTCTCTCTCTCTCCATCTATCTATCTATCTATCTATCCCCCGGTAGGAGTCTCCGTGGTGGAGTAATTAACGTGTTCTATTGCTGAATCAAAGTAAACGAGTTCGAACTCCAGTCACACTATAACGTTCACTTTAGGACAAGTACCCTTAGGAAAGGTCTCACTTGTCACCCCCAACCTTAGCTATGGATTAAATAATACTACTATTGTTTTCCTACGAGGATGGGTTTGGCATTGAATAACCCACAAAGGTTAATATGTCAAAAACAAAGGAATCGATCAAACCTCTCTCTCTCTCTTCTTTTTCCCTTAAAGCGAGAAGGAAAGAGAACTAAGAAAAACTTGAGATGGCAATAGATATAAAGAGTCAGAGACAACGACCCACATAATATTAAAGCCACACACTATTACAACTCTAAATAATAATGGCAAAAGAAACAAGACGATTGCCGAAAGTATTTTGACGCAGGAAACCAGAAATTAATCAAATAAGAAAACCTCCGTTGAAATGATAGAAATAAGTTCAGTCTCTCCCGTAAAAATAAGTCCCGTTGTCTTTTTAGGAAAAATAGATGATTAGAATTTGAAGATTGTTTGTTTGTTTGTTTGTTTTAAGAGTGTGGATTAAGTTCTGAGCTGGTCTCATGTAACGTCTCGAATATGTTTTCTCCGTATCCAGTGTAAAACGAATTTTTTTTATAATTCTGATTATTCGGACTCTTGTCTTTATCTTTATTGTTATATACACAACGTTTCAACCGATACGTCTTTCCGCCTTCTTTTCCAGTGGAGAGGTTCCAGTACTGGAGCTTATTCTTTGGGGGGCAGGACACATAGCGCAACGGATATAAGCGTTTGGTTAAAGTGCGTTTAAGTTAAATTATCAGGAAGTAGCAGGTTCAATCCTGATTAAAGGTTTAAATAACAGGGAATACTGACTGCAACTAAACACTTGTACCTGGTTATGGTTAATGAAATTGAAACAATCTACTTCCGTGGATTAAATAAAGGGTTTGGTTTGAAGTCCCGTGTAGACTCTCGGGTTCGACAAGAAGCACCTGAAGAAGGCCGAAGGATGCATCGGCCAAAACGTTGTGAATATAACAATAAAGACAATAGTCGGAATTTTCTAAATGATAAAAATTATCAAGCTCGGAAATTTAGATAAAGAATTCTAAAATCTATAACTATTCAACAGCCCTGACTGTATCTTTTGCAGAGGGGGAATGACCCCCTGGCCCCAAAAATAAACTCAGGAGAGGATCCTCACCAATGGATGGAGTTTAGTGTCGTACTCCGGACATGTTGAAAGTAGAGTTATGTTAGTTTCTGGGCAACGAATGCTACTTGTGTTATTGTTCTTGGACATCATGGCTACGAGGGTCGATCAAAAAGTTCTAAACCTCAACAAGATTTTAGATTTGTCAAACTTCTTTTCACCTTTATATGGGCCTCACCTGCACAGAAATCAAGACAGAAATCTGAATATCTTTATATATATATATATATATATATATATATATATATATATATATATATATATATATATATATATAAGTTTTTTAAGAAGTGGTAGTGTGTTTCTATGATAAAAATTGTTAAGCAATGGCTCTTCTTTCTTATTGAGGCTTAGACTTTTTTGAACAACCCCTGTAAGTAACACAATTGCTCTCTCTCTCTCTCTCTCTCTCTCTCTCTCTCTCTCTCTCTCTCTCTCTCTCTCTCTCTCTCTCCAAACACAAACACACACATATATGATGTATAAGGTTGTGGAATGCCAGCAAAGTTAATGGGAAGTTTTATTTTCTCTCTTTTTTCTTTTTTTTTTTTTTGCCATACATTGACTAATTTGCTTTTCATCGATTATCGGCTGCCATAGTGGGAAATAAACAACCTTTTTCATCCGTAGGAAACGAGAAAAAAAAGGAAAGGCTTTTGAAGTTCCTGATAACTGTAGTTTCCTCCGAGTTTGTAATTGTGTATCTGTGTGCATTAATATGTGCATGTGTATTTGTCTATCTGTATGAGTGTGTTTGTGTGTGTGCACGCGCGTGCTTGTGTATGTTTAGTCTACATTATGACTGTTATTATGAGTTTACGTATGTATTTCTGTGTGTGTGTGTGTGTGTGTGTGTGTGTGTGTGTGTGTGTGTGTGTGTGTGTGTGTGTGTGTGTGTGTGTGTGTGTGTGTGTGTGTGTGTGTGCGTGTGTTTATTTGTGCATCTGTATATATGTGTACGTTTAGTCTCCTGAGTTCCCGTATGTACTCTTGTGTACGTGTATGTGTGTATGTTTGGTTTACTGAGTGCTATTGTGTATTTCTGTGCGCATGTGTATGTTTGGTTTCGTTAGGCTTTAGAGCATATCAACCATTGTATGCCAAACCCTCCTTCTACATATATATAATGTCAAATCCTTTTTATACATACATATAATGCCAAATCCTTTATATATATATATATATATATATATATATATATATATATAATGCCAAATCCTTTATATATATATATATATATATATATATATATATATATATATTGTAAAATCCTCTTTATACATATATATTAAATATATGATTTGTAGACACATTTATTATAACATTAGTATTTCTATCTAATATTAGTATTTCTATCAAATATTAGTATTTCTAACAAATATTAGTATTTCTATCTAATATTAATATTTCTATCAAATATTAGTATTTCTATCAAATATTAGTATTTCTATCAAATGCATATTAGCATTTCTATCTAATGTTAGTATTTCTATCTAATATTAGTATTTCTATCAAATATTAGTATTTCTATCAAATGCATATGAGTATTTCTATCTAATATTAGTATTTCTATCTAATATTAGTATTTCTATCTCATATTAGTATTTCTACCAAATACATATTAGTATTTCTATCTAATATTAGTATTTCTATCTAATATTAGTATTTCTATCAAATACATATTAGTATTTCAATCTAATACAAATTGTTTTATTTTATATTGATAATTTGTTTGCACAGTTATATGGATATACATTGGATTTTTAAGTGAACAGGTTGTTGCTAGTTTCATTGTTAAATGAGTAAAAACTAATTTGTTTGCACATTCATATTGCTATTGTATCGACACAGCTAAATGGTTTCAGTTATAGCAATCGAATACAAATAATTCTATACAATAGTCAAATGGTTCCAAGAATTGCTATGTAATACCAATAACTCAATTTAGACACACAGTTAAATAGTTTCAAGTATTGTTATTTAACACTAATAATTCTATTCAAAATTACTCATTCGTTTGCACACAGTTAAACGGTACCAAGTATTGTTATGTATCTCTAAAAATCCGTTTAGACTTTCATTTTTTTACTCACAGTCAAATGATCAAACAGTTCTGTTTCTAACAATTCAATTTAGTATAAGTCATTTGTTTACCCTCAGTTCTATTTGACCCCTAGATAGGAACCTATCAGTTGCTACCACTCGGGGTCAAAGTGGACCTTGGAGCAATGGTAATGAAGGGGTACTCTACATTCCCCAATGTTCCAAAGCTGGAATCTCGCCATCAGATTGTTTAGTGTCATATCCAACACACACGTTGGGGCGGGAGGGGGTGTTTTATCCCTCTGCAGAGATGCAATAGGTGTATTCGATAGCCTCACCCGACTGGGCTATTATGTATATGTGTATTTGTATATCTGTATATATGTGTGCGTTGAGTCTCATGAGTTTCTGTATGTACTCTTGTGTGCGTATATGTGTGTATATTTGGTTTACTGAGTGTTACACTGAGTTCACGCGTGTATTTCTGTGAATGAGTATTTTGTGAGATGTTTACTTAATGACTTATTGTCTGAGCATTTTTTCACCCATTTTCATATGCGTCACTTCCTATTAGTGTAATAGTTAGCAAGCTAGTCTTGCCGATCAAGTATAGCGAGTTTGGTCCTTACTGGGTGCTCCATACTGTTTGAGGCTAAGGCATGATTATTTCTTTTTATTGGCCTCGTGCGAAATGTAATGGTTGGTAAGCTAGGTTAACAGAACTTTAAAGTGGGTTCAGTTCTCACTACATGCTCTATATATCTGGCCTTGTGCCACAATAAAGCTAAGTTTAGTAAATAACTATATATGCGTTAGCGGATGAAGTACGTTTAGGAAACCACTGTCGGAAAAAGGTGTTCGAATATAGTACTGTACTAAACTTAGTTCTTCTTGAGAAAGACATGAAACCACTTCTCCCTATGTTCTATTTCATTATCAGATAATCAGATAGAAATATCTCTCATTAAGAGCAAAGGTACGTCAGCTAATAGGTATCCATCACTACCTCTCATATGATTCTTGGAGTAAAGATGGGCGTCGGTAAGTAACATGAATGGAAAATGTAATTCTGAAAATGTAATGTACCAAGCTAAGATTTTCTCGATGGAAGGTAATTTTGAAGATAAGGTATATATAGGTATTTCCGCTCTTTACCGGAAACAAAGATTGTATAATCATAGACTTTATTTTCCTAATACGTTACTTAAGAATCAAACTGCTCTAAGTATTATTGGAGTTTGAAGTACCATGAATTAACGCCACAAATTCTTCGACGGGAAATACTTTAAATGGTAAATGTCATCTTTGCCGAGAAGAAAAAAATAGCATATTAAAATACAAAGACACTTGATAAATATTAATAAAAGAAATTAACAAATATTCAAATATCAACATAAAAATAGGTTTAGATTAAAATGATATGATTATGAATCATGAAGAATTTTATGAACTGGTCCATTGGCCTATTGGGTAGTGATCGTCAATGGCCCGGGACACCGGGGTTCAATCCCAGGTCGAGTCATACCAAAGACTCAAAAAATGGTACTTGATATCTCCTTGCTTAACACTCAGGTAAGGATCAAGAGTAAAGTAGAGCAATCCAAGGAAAGGAGTAGCGCCCTTCCCAACACCTCACTGTAGTAGCTATTCAAATGGGACCCTTCCGGTCGACCTTGACTACGGTCACCAACTATATTGGCCTTGAAGTATAATTCAGATAAATAGTTAAAATACCAATTTTTAATGTATAACGAGTAGGTTTTAAGTATAGATTACAATAATAACATTATTATTATTATAAGTGAAATTATTCTAAGAATATTATAAACTTGAATATTAGACTGATGAAAGTGTGTCAGTTTCTTTTTTCGAGTGTTAACAACCTTGAACTGGTATTTAAAAGATTTAATGGAATTAATTGCATTTGGAAGATGTAGATATTAATACATGAAATTAAATTAACCACGATGAAAGGGGGTTAAGTTAATATGTAACCTCTTAATACGATGTAAAATGTAAACACAGAAACTTACGACATCTCATTTATGGTTGGTTGGTTGGCTGATTGGGTGGGTTTTTTATGGCATATCAACCTTTGTAGGTCATTCAACGCCAAATTCTGTCTATATATACATACATATTCAACCAAAGATTTCAAAACGAATATTAAGGTAGGTAGAATTTTCTGTTAGCAGGATTTCATTTGTTTGCACAAGATTAACCAGTTTTAAGTTGTCATATTTTTTGGTACAACTCAAGAAGGACAGAATGTCATCTATTTTGATGTTCTCGAACAGATCGGTTAAGTTATTTACTTTGAAAAATCGCTTTCTGATAACAGCGAAAGTTCTCATTTATGGTAACAAACAACATATAATCTTAGAATATGTTAGATTTTAAAATATATCAGATTGAATTGTTAAACTGATAAATTGAAAAGCTAATAAATTAAAGATCTATGTAGCCTTCTAATAAGAAGAAAATTGTAATCGCAATCATTTACATCGCCTTTAAATTAATAATTAGACCGCATATAGCCTTAATATATGAAATTAGAAATATATTAAATTGTTATGCTTTTAACTGATAAACTGGAAAGCAAATAAAAATTTAAATTGTTAAATTATGATAAAATAGGATTTTTTTTATTAAAAAAAATTGATTTTTTTAATAAAAAAATCCTATTTTATTATAATTTAAATTTTGGGCATAAAAACGAAATTATATTTTATAAGGTTGTTTTTAGATATATCTATATTTAAATTTTGGGCATAAAAACGAAACTATATTTCATAAGGTTGTTTTTAGATATATCTATATTTAAATTTTAGGCATAAAAACGAAACTATATTTCATAAGGTTGTTTTTAGATATATCTATATTTAAATTTGGGGCATAAAAACGAAACGATATTTTATAAGGTTGTTTTTAGATATATCGCCGGCTGTTATAACGGAACACCGACTGGGAATTTTTTGTGTTTCTTTTTTATATTGGTTTTATTATTGAAAAAAATTTTCAGTATAAATTTTTAAATGTTAATTTTAATGAAAATTTTTCCCCGGAAAAGCAATATTTATTATCTCCATTTGAACTATACGTCATCTGAGGAAAAGTTCGTATTGAGCAAATTATCGAAATAGATTTATATTGGCATAATATCTGAGTTCTCTTAGACATTACAGATATATACTTACTCTGTGACTATTTCTATATATTTTTATATATTAATAGCCATACAACGAGTTAGAATTTTATGAAACTTCTCTTATATTCTATATATGAATTATTCCATATAAGTCAATTTTTGAAGTAATTTATATCAATAATATATATATTGTCATCCACACACAAACTGTTTCGTTGTATTACAACTCTTCAGTGTGGCTGGACGCTTCATATATATATATATATATATATATATATATATATAGTGTGTGTGTGTGTGTGTGTGTGTGTGTGTGTGTGTGTGTGTGTGTGTGTGTGTGTGTGTGTGTGTGTGACATGCATATATATGTATATGTATGTAAATATATCTATATGTATATATACATATGTAGATACATATATATAAATGTATATATCTATATATATAGAGAGAGAGAGATAATTCTTCCACAAAAAAACTAATTTTGCTCTGAATGACCTTCAGTTGAAACAAGTTGAGAACAATAAAGATATATAGAACATGAAAGTAGCACTTTGGCGATGGGAATTAACGGCTACCACCTGCCTAATGCAATCTAACGAATTGAACACTCCGGTATCCGATTGCGTAAAATGTAAACAAATGAAAGTTAATACAGAATGCGTTAAATTCCCTAGGTGAAGTAAGGTGGCCGAAATAGCTGAGTGGTACGTTATCGTTCTAATGTAAAGTGAGGTAGGTTTCGCTTGAAGCTTCCAGCATGTCTAGCCACACTGGAGAGCTGAGATACAACGAAACAGTCTGTCTGTGGATGATAATATATGTATATATATATATATATATATATATATATATATATATATATATATATATATAACGAGCAGGATGCGACACAAGGTCAATTTTTAGCGAAATTTAAAAGATTTGAATTCAGAATTTTCCTTCTCCAAGACTGGTCGCCATTTCATGGTTAAAGAGTCCCGTCTGCCCTTGTACTTACCCATAGCTGGAGAGAGAATATTGGATTCATTCCTTTCTCAATTCGATAAGAGCAATGGGGAATGCAAAAAGCTTCGTCCATGGTTTGAACTCTGGTCACTGTATCCAATTCCTATGATAGCAACCATTCCAGCAAGAACATTTCACCATTATACAAATATATACAAAAGAGTTGCAGCCTTATAGCCACTTCCCTCCCATCTCACAAACCATCTAAATAAGAGGAGCAAGACATGCCAGGCACCGCCGAAGAAAAAGGGACGAACTCATCAGCAACGTTCTCGTACCGACTCCTACATATGGATATACCGGTGCTGGCCGATCAGCAATGATTTACATACCTCACCACTATGCAGACACCGGATGCAGCGAGATACTCAGCTAGAAGCGATGGATGATAGGAAAGGATTGAGAGAGTCAAAGGTTTCCGTGCAATCAGCTCGATTGATGATGATGATGATGATGATGATATCACAGCAATGCCTCTTCTCTTCCTGTACACATTTTTTTTCCTTTGTTTCTCTTGTGTGATTTGGGGGCAGGAAATACTTTGCCAGTCGCACCCAGATGTTATTCCGATTCAACCCACTCCCGTATCTTCTTCGTTTTCTTCTTAAAACCCAGAAATTCCTACAAGAATCACTCAGCCAACCGATTCTTTCATCTCCTTGTTTAATTTTTTTTTTTTTTTTTGATTTTTTCATTATTATTCTTTACTTTTTATTTATTTACTATTTTTTTTTAGTTTTATTTATTAATCTATTTTTCATCTGTTTATTTATTCATTTACGACGGTCCCAATTGCAAAATTCCCGATTCGTACCATCCTTTCCCTTGCATTGAATAAGTCTTCTTTATACTTTCTTCAGTTTATTAGATTCCCGCCTTCTTTCGTTCAATTGCTTAAACATGCACATACTCACCCACTCGCTTATTCACTCACTCACTCACTCACTCTCTCTCTCTCTCTCTATATATATATATATATATATATATTTGAATAGTATATATATATATATATACTATTCAAATGCAAAATGTAAAAACTACTCACTCGTCGTTTTCGAGTTCAAATCCTAGACAAGGCTATTTGTGTTTCACTTCACATTAATGCCACTGAGAAAGGCATGAGTTCATCTGCTCCCTCCAACTAGAGGTAAACAGTAGGGCAAATTGAATTCTTTAGCTATGGTAGGCAACCAGTATAAGACTGGGAAAATTGTGACTTCAAACCAGTTGTACTCCGCTATTCTTTCCCTGGCAATGATTAGATCGTAGGACAGATTGGGTTCTTTAGCCTTAGTTGAGACAACAAGTCTAGTAGAAGAAAAATAATTTATCCGGAGGGTTGGGTCCAAAACCTCGTTCACATAGAGTGTGTCTCTAAGAAGCAATGAGGCCGATTTTTATTTCATTTTTCAGGTTGGCAACTTTGACAGAAAACCAATTGATCAATGTTTTTCACCAATCAATCTTGCCACCAAACGTTTATCAGATCTGATAGTTACTTTCACTTTTATTTAATTTTTCAGGTTGGCAACTTTGATTGAAAAGTAGCTGATTAATGTTTTTCACTAATCATTCTTACCATCAAACATTTATATGTATAAACAAGATTTGGCATTAAATAACCCGCAACCGATGATATGCCACTGAAATCAGTCATCCAACAAAAAAATATCGGTAACATTATCTCTATGTAATAAGATCAATATATCGTGCAAGTTTATTAGAACTCCCAACCATAACTTATTTTTAAGTGTGAAGTTTTATTTGGTCATATTAGTCATATTTTTAGTTGGTTACTGGTTGTGTTTAAATAACCTACAAGGTTTGATAAAACCTTGTAGGTTATTTAATGCCAAATCCTATTTATACACATTTATCAAATATACATGATTTGTAAACGAAAAGTTTTTAGGTAACAGTTTTTTAACGAGCCAGAGCTCATTTGTTTGCACACAATTATATGGTTTCAAGCATTGCTATTATTACTAATAATTCAATCTTACAGTCATTTGTTTGCACACAGTTAAATGGTTTCAAGAACAGTAAATGATTAAACATTTCAATGGAACCCTACGAGGCACTACCACTCTGGGTCAGTGTAGACCCGGGAGTAATGGCACTGAAGAGGTAGTCCACATTCCCCAGAGCTCCAAAACAAAAACCTCAGCTTCAGTTGGTTTAGTGCCATATCCAGAATTCTCGTTAGGGTGGGGGTCTTACCTCTCGGTAGAGATGCTGTCGGCCCTATTCTACAGCATGAACCGACAAGGCTTTTTAGTTGATCATATTATGTGTGTATATTATGTGTATATATATAAGTAAAGTATAAACTGTAGTCGAGGGCGACCCGAAGGTTCCCTTTTCAATAGCTACTACACCAAGGTGTAGGGGGCTCTACTTCTTTCCCAGGATTACTCCACTTCACACTTAATCCATACCTTATAATACTGAGTGTTAAGCAACGAGGTATCAAGTGCAATTTTTGAGTTTTTGGTATGACTCGGCTTGGGATTGAACACCGGTCTCCCGAGCCATTGACGAACCCTCTACTCACTAGGTCAATGGGTCAATATTTTAGATTGTCAGAGGTGGTAAGAAAGATAAAACTTCTAAAGAGAAACAATATTAAGTCAGCCGCCATCTTTAATTAAAAGAAACATGTTTTATGTTAAATCGCTTTAATTCTATGGATTAATTACAATAGTGAACATGAGATAAATATAAATAGACAGAGATAATGTATTCGTGGATTATTTAATGCCAAATCCATCCTTTTAAAAGAATAGTAGTGGTACTATTTAACCCTAAGCCGGGTGGGGGTTGATATTTGTTCATACTTTTCCTTGGGGTATATGTCCGAAAGTGAACGAAATAGCGCGACTGGAGTTCGAACTCACTTACTATGATATCACAGTCCAGTCCGTTAGCCAGTAAGTCATTAGAACTACCCCACTCTGCGCTATCTAGCTTGATACATTACATCAATCAGTATAAAGGATGATTAAAAAAACGTTAATACACCTATGGGGGTACCTTTTTGATATTATCTCAAACATTCTCCTTTTTTTACCAGTAGGTCTCCATGGTAACAGTTTAGTTTTTCTAATGCAGCTACTCCTATATAAGTGCTAAGATATTTTTTAAACACCTGTTGAATATTCCAAAACAATGTTAAGAGGGATGGTCAAGCGGTGGCAATTGTTTGAAATTGTAATATCATTAAGGTACTCACTTAAAACGGATGATGTTCATCATCAAATCGCGCGTAGATAGCACAGATTCGCCCAACTCTCTCTCTCTCTTTCTCTCTCTCTCTCTCTCTCTTCATCCGTCTCTATCAGCCATTGCTCCCGGCAAATCTTCCAAATTACATCCTGTGTCCTCGTAGAGTTAATGTAAATAAGTTCTTGCTGATCAGCCAACACAGGTACGTTCATATGTTTGGGTCCATAAGCGACGTTCTTCTATCGACCCCTTCCATAGAACTGATAACATTTTCTTAATTCACCAAATATATATATATATATATATTCTTTCTTATTCATGCTCCAATTTATGGCAAGGAACAGGAGCAAGAGAAACCGTCGCATGGATAGAGTGAGAAGAACCACCAAAAGAATCGAAAAGAACTGGTTCTTATAATAACAAAGAAAGTTCCGCAAATCTGTCCATAATCCGTTTCCTCATATTTTCACATATTTACCTGAACAAAGAGAATAAACAAGAGAAGGTCTTATATTTTAGACAGGTTGTGTTTTTGTATTCTCTTCCACCTAATAGATGATTACCACCACTGACATTGCATAGTGACAATGAAAAAATATGATATATAGCTATAAAAAAGTTTTATTCTGGACATTGCTGGAGAAGCAGAGATGAACTCATAAGAGATGTACTCTTATGGATCCCCACACACGGCCGCGCAAAAGCAGGACGACCAGCACGAACGTACATTCAGCAGCTGTGTGAGGATACAGGATGTTGTCCTGAAGACCTGCCTAGGGCGATGAACGATAGGGAGGAGTGGCGAGAGAGGGTCAGGGATATCCGTGCTGCCAGCACGATATGATGATGATGATGATTCCGTATTATATAAATATATACATATATATAATAAAGTTTCATCTTCTGAGGGGTGTCCTCGTGGTATAATTGTCAAAGCGATGGACTGCGGAATCGTAGTACGCGAGTTCGTACTCCAGTCGCGCAATTACGTTCACTTTCGGGCAAATGCCCTTGGGAAAGGTATGAACCCCCTTATCCTCCCAGCTATGGGTTAAATAGTAACACTACTGTTCTAGGAGAATGGCTTTGGCATTAGATAACCTAAAAAGAGTTAATATGCCATTAAACAAAGAAACTAACTAACTTCATCTTCTGATCATGTTTTCTATTCTTGTTGAGGCTTTGAAGGACCAGAAATGAATAACACAAAGATGTAAGGCTTACAGCAGTATATATTTACAGAAATACAGACAGTAACGGTAACTGACTAGACTCGCTTGACTTGCTTTACAATCGAGTCAGTCACTGTTTATAGTGTCGGAGAGGATCCATGTAGTGACGTCTTGAGGTATATCACCATAGCAATTAAATAGAAGACATGAAACTATTATTCTTGAGACGAAGGTAAGATCCTATATAATTCCTTTTCAATTTTATACTGCTCTGCAGGCCAGTATTTAAGCACTTTTGATTTATCGAACGCAATTTAAAGGATTCTTTATTCTCATCTGTTTACTATTCTAGGAGGGTCGTTCAAGAAGTTCAAAGCTTCACCTAGAAAGAAGAACCAAAGCTGAACATTTTTGTTGTAGCAGCACACTACCACTTCTTATAAAACCAGAAAGAATAATTCAGATTTTTCCATGTCCAGCTAAACTCTTCTTCTAGGGTGAGGCTTTGAACTTGTCAAACGAACCACGTAACCATTGTAATATTAATATAAGTCATCAGTTTTTATGTTTTTATACCACTTTGCTCACAAGCATTTGAGCACTCTAATTTTTAGTACCACATTTGGTTTGTTTAATTAATACAAAAATAGATATCTAAAAAAGCCAGTCAGCACATTCTTTAAAATGGCTTGAGACACAATCTTAAAAGATGAAAATTAACCTTTTTAAATCCTATAACACACACACACACACACACACACACACATACATACATACATATATATATATATATATATATATATATATTAGAGATAAATGGAAATAAATCCGACGGTATGTGAATATAAAATATTTTAAAAGTAATATTCAGAGGTTTGTTTATTTATATATGATAAGGTATATATATATACTTAATCCCAAAATTATTTTCAAATGAAAAAATTTCGGCTGAGGAATTTTCATTAGAAATTTTTCATTATTTCTCGGTTAGAAGATGCAGATCCAACATTTCAAAAAAAAAATATAGGGTCTACTGAAATAAATTACAAAAAAAAACATGAGTAATTCTTTAAGGTTTTTCTTTTATATGGAATTATTTGCTCTTTTTTTTTTAAATTTATTGTTATTTTACATTCAGCTCTCTATTGGATTTTGAACTACATGGATATTGAAGAAAGAAAATCTTAAAATAGAATCGTTCCCAACATCGACTGATTTTGTGTCGGATAATATATACATATATATATATATATATATATATATATATATATATATATATATATATGTATATGTATATATATTTATCTTATAAAATTTTATCCGAGACTAATATACTTGTCAGCTCATCGAGCAACTTTCATAGATAAGTAATTTCAAAAATTTTATTAGCAAACATTTTCTGGAGTCCTGATTAAAGTATTGCTACTGGGGTGGTGGATCATCTTCTTATGATCAGTGATTCCATCATGGTAGGATTTTTTTTAATTTCCGGAACCTTTTTGTCGGTATGGTTCATTGGTACACAGTGCGACACTGCTGGCCTTTTCTACCGGTTGTTTTGTAAACCCTACCCTCTCCTAGCATGTGGCGCCAATTATTCATGCCAACATTGTTTCTGATACGAGCTATGTGGTTTACACTATAACTCCTCTCTTAGTATCTTACACTGGCGTTTATACTGGGTGGATAAGGTAAGATTCTAGTCTTGGTTCCAGGGGGCTTTCAACCCAAGCAGCACCTTACCATCTCGTCTTAAAGAGGTAAGGGCTTTATTGGAAATGAGAATGCTGACTGAATCCAAGCAATTTTAACCCACCCTCCCAGAGAGAGTGTCCCTTCCTGCATTAAAGCCTTTATTAAACCGGTCTTACATCACATTTGGGCTTAGTGAGGAGCTAAATAAATATCCCAACACTTACTCGATCTGTACCCGACGACATCAGGATCATTTCTAAGTTATTACATTATATACCTATTCTCAGATGTCCACACATAACCCACGTGTTCATTGACATTGAACGAATGTATTAGAAGTGTAATGACGCGGGAAACTTGATCTATTCAATGTTTTAATTGTGCTTCAAATATCTGTTGTAATTTTCGTGTAAGTAAATAGTTGGTATAACCTTTGGTAAGACCATCGAATTTAATAACTTAATAGCCTAGTTGGTTGATTGATGGGTTTAACGGCATGTCAAACCATGCTGGGTTGATTAATGCTGACGTTCGTTTGGGTTTTTGTTTTATTTTTTGGTTTTTAGCTAATTATTGGTTTGTTTGTTTTTAATGCAACCAATTATATGGCTTCAAGAAACCAATGATAATAATCATTCGTAAACAACTATAACTCCAAGTAATTATTCTTCATAGAAATAATCAGTGCAGTCGGTTGAAACTGAAGAATTCACCGACTACTTCTCTGAAGAGGAGTAAGATCTCCTCCAATCAGTGTCCTGTGGCCCAGTTGGCTGGGGCTGTAGAATACACCAACTGCATTTCTGTAGAGAGGTAAGACCCCCCCCAACAAGTGTCCTGGATATTAAATTAAACAATTTAGTGGTGAGGTTCTAGCAATGATGGATTTTTGAGGAATTCGGAGTACCCCTTCATTGCCATTGCTCCAAGGTCCTCTCTGACATGGAGTGATAGCATCCTGTCTATTGGTCGAATAGAACTGTTTGACATTTAAACTATGTATTACTAACAATTAAATTAAGCATCAGTCATTTGTTTACACATAGTTAAATGATTAAACATCACTATTTCAAGCAATTCAGTTTAGAATAAGTCATTTGTTGGCATTCAGTATAAATGTCAAACAGTTCTATTTGACCCATAGGTAGGACCCTATTAGGTGCAACCACTCCAGACCAGAGTAGACCTGGGAGCAATGGCAATGAAGGGGTATTCCACATTCCTCAAAGCTCCAGCATTGTTTTTACCTCACCATCAGATTGTTTAATGTCATATCTAGGACACTTGTTAGGCGGAAAGTCTTACCCTTCTGCAAAGATGCAGTCGGTGTATTCTACAGGCCCAACCAACTAGGTCAGCTCTGCACAGAAGCATGGTGCAAGAGAGTGTTTGTTCCTTTGTTTTAGTTTTTGGAGGAAAATTTTTGGTGGGGTGAGGAGGTTGGGTTTTTTCTTGGAGTATTTATAGACTTTATTTTTTCCTCGTATTTCGAAATAAATTATTTTATCAAATGATTATGTCAACTTATATTGCCTTATTAATTTTCTCACGTTTTTATACTTGTTGAAATTGAATGTTTTGGGGGAACTTCGTCATTCCAATTCATTTTTTTATTTTTCTAGAATTTTCTTTTTTCTTTTCTTTTTTTTTTTTTCAAAAACAACGCTCCTGTTATTTACCACTCGAGCTACGATGACTGCATGAAGAAAAGCTTTGATTTTTTTTTATATAATTTGAAATTCAGGCTGAAATCCTTCATAACAGGAGTGTACTTATTTTGGGATTAATACATATTAATGTTTTAGTTACAGTTTCAAAGTTGTAGTCCTTGTTGATTAATGATACCTAATAATATCTGTTTTCAATATATAATGTTCTACTAGAATTAATAAAATACTGGTTTCTTTGATTAAAAGAAAAATTTATATAGGTTTAATATTCATATTTTTATAGGTTTTATAAAAAAAAATTTAGTGGCGTACATTTGACGCCTAATTGAGACACGTGACTTCGTATGTCAATCATGTGATAGTCATGCGACCAGAAAAAGGGAATACATTTGTTCATTTAAATCTTAACAAATCTGGTAGGTTGAATACTAACTCCCTTGTGAAATTCTGAGTCTTTATCCTGTTTTTTATTATTATTATCTAATCTTATATTTAATACATACATAAAAAAGATTTGCAAAAATAATATACCAGCCATGTTTGGATAATGAATATTATGCGCGTTAGTAATTTATTTATTGTTACACTTCCTTGAGCATCTCCCATTTTTACGATCTTCTCGAATAAACGTTTAAAAAATCTCTGTACAGAACATATACACTATTAATACAATATCTATCTATCGATATATATATATATATATATATATATATATATATATATATATATATATATATTAGCAAAAAGGTCCAATTAAGAGACTTGGTTTTTTGAAATTATAAATTTCCAATTTGAGGAGAAATATTGAATAAAATTACGACCATAATTAGAAATCCCGTCACTTATTTTGAAAGTTTCAATTAGATCTCCAATCATTGTTCTTTATAGTAAAGTAATTAATCCTTACTTCTGTAGTCTTTCCTATCCTGTGTATGACATTAAACTGCATCTGATGGTGAGGCTCTAATTTTGAAGCTTTGGGGGAACGTGGAGTTCCCTTTCATTACCATTACTCTAAAGCCCACTGACCGTGAGTGCTACTACTTGTTAGGGTCCCATCTATGTCAAATAGAACTGTTCAATCTTTTACAAGGATTATTATTATTAGTTATTTGAATCCATTCAGCTGTGTGCAAGTTATTCGAATTAGATAGGAATACTTGTTAAATAGAATTACCAATGTTGAATAGCATTGTAATATGACGGACGTGCGCTGTCGTCAATCAGTGAAGGCGTCACGAGACTAGCGTGTGCGGGCAGAATGACCAGAAAAGTTAGACGTGATTTTAAAATAATCACAGATGAATTATCACGTGTTTCACTGGTGACATCGAACATTCGGGGATCTTCGATTTGTTCTCCAAAATCTCTATATAAGAAAACAAGTAACGAGATTTTGGCAGAGTTGAAGGCAGCTTTCAAAACAGGCGAGTCAAAGGTTCCGATGCCCCGACCCGTCCTACCCAGTCTGCTATGCCAGGTGTGTGTCAATAGCCAGATCTCACCCACACCCGGTCACCACCAAGAGGAAGTGAGAAGTAGGACGTAACTACAATGAACTTTTCGAGTTGCAGCAATCATAGCCCTAAGTGAATAATAAACGATTGCTATGTTTTCTTCCCTTACCTTCGAGTTTGAGTATTTCTTTTTCTGCGGACTTCTTTCTTTACAGCACAACACGTTGGTCCTATGTTACAGCATTACTTGAAACTATTTAACTGTGTGCATACAAACGAGCTCTAACTCGTTTAAAGTTACCTACGAATTACTTGTTATATGCCAACTATTCGCTATATAATCATATATATGACATTGCACTGCTGGCAAATACACTCGCACAGGTGGGATCCCTGCTGCATAGCCCAGAGAATCAAAATCAAAATCAAACAAGACACATCTCCACCCAAACAGGTGAAATTTGAGGGCAAATTCACTTACTTCAGGAGCAGCGTCTCATCTACTGAAATGAAATCAATACGCTAGTCTCGTACTAATGTCATGGTCAGCTATCGATAGGCTATCGGTCATATGGAAGACAGACCTATCCGATAAAATAAAACATAGTTTTTTTCCAAGCAGCAGTCGTGTCCATACTGCTATATGGATGCACCACATGGACACTGATTAAGCGTATAGAGAAAAAGCTTAACGGCAATTGCACCCGAATGCTATGAGTTATATTGAACAAATCCTGGAAGCAACATCCCACAAAACAGCAGCAATACAGTCACTCATCTCCCATTTCTAAAACCATTCCAATCAGACGAACAAGACATGCCGGACACTGCTGGAGAAGTAAGGGTAAACTCATAAGCGATGTTCTCCTGTGGACTCCTTCACACGGACGGAGCAGGTGTTGGACGTCCGGCCTAAACCTATCTACAACAGCTCTGTACAGATACAAGATGTAGTCTAGAGGGCCTGCCGAATGTGATGGACAATAGAGACGAATGGAGAGGGAGAGGCCGGGAAGTCCATGCTCGCGGCATGACATGATGATGATGAGGATGATAATATATATATTACAAATCATATATATGTAATACATACATCATCATCATCATCATCATGTCACGCTGCCAGCACGGATCTCCCTGACCCTCTCTTGCCACCCATCTATATCGTCCATCGCTCCCGGGAGGTCTTCCAGGCTACATCCTGTATTAGCACAGAGCTGTTGCATATAAGTTATAGCTGGTCGTCCTACCTTTGCTCATCCATGTGAAGGGGTCCACAGGAGTATGTCGCTTATGAGCTCGTCCTTACTTCTTCAGCAGTCCTGCATGCCTGGATCGTCTACCTTGGATAGTTTTCGTGATGGATGGTAGGTGACCGTACAGCTGCTGTTTTGTGGGGTGTTGCCTTCAGGAATTGTTCAATATTGCTCGCAATATTCTTGTGCAATTGCCATCAAGCTTTTTCTCCATGCGTTTAGTTAGCGTCTATGCAGTGCATCCATATAGCCGTATCGACACGACCGCTACTTGGAAACATACATACGTATATGTAGATTTGCGTGTATGTATAAAATAGATTTGGCATTAAATAACCTACAAGAGTTGATATGCTATAAAACACATCGAAACCAAAGCAATCTAATCTCTACCAGTAACTGTGATCTTTTTTTAATTATTTTTATCACTCTTCTTTGTTTGCCCTCCAATCTCAATATTACTCCAATTTACATGTCTCAACATAGAGTCCAAGCCTAAGTACAATACTCTACGTAAGGTCTCATTAGGGTTTTATATATTTATACACAGTAATGCCGAGGTTTTCACGGCAACTCAATTATCTGGCGAAAACAGCGGAGTCTCAATCAGAAAATAGAAAATACATATATGAGGACGCACTACACATGATATATCGGGGGAAATTTCGAATGAGTTCATGAAAATAGAGTGGAAGATTAGGAAGAGTTGTGAGAAGAGTACAAAAGAAATAATTGAATAATATATCTTCTTGCGCCGTCAGATGTCGAGATCTTACGGCCAATATAACTTCGGAGGTGCCTGTGGCGTAATGGTTATCGTCGTAGGACACGGCGACACGAGTTCAAATCCTGGACGAGACTGATTGCATTTCACATAGCACTAATACCCTTGGGAAAGGTATGAATCCAATTATTCTCCCTCTAGCTATGGGTAAATAGTAGGGCAGACTGATTCTTCTGCCTTGGTGAGATAAATAGTCTAGGAGAAGGAAAACTTTGAAATCAAACCTGTTAAACTCCGCTTAAAAAATGACCTTGAGTCATATCCTGCCCAAGCGGAGGGGTTGGTAAATATGATATGATAACTTCGGAATATCTGCTTGAATTTGTGGTGTTGGGGCTACAAAGAAGAAAAATATATAAAGATGCCTCAGGATTGAATAGAAGGTAAATCTATCCTCACTCAAAGCCGATTATTGTAAAATATTGTTGGTGTGAACTGATATTTAAGTGCCGACCTAATTGTCATCATTTCATGAAAGCTTGTGAAAAAAACTCTCGCTGTATTTTCCCAGCAGCCATCGTATCAAATATATATATATATATATATATATATATATATATATATATATCTGCATGTGTGTGTCTGTGATACAGCTATATATACGCGTGTGTATATGTATACGCAGTTTCTTTCAGGCAGCGGTTGTATCGATACTGCTATATGGATGCACTACATGGACGCTAACTAAACGGCTGGAGAAGAAACTAGACGGAAATTACACAAGAATGTTGAGAGCAGTATTGAACAAGTCCTGGCGACAACACCACACGAGACACCAACTATACGGACACTTGCCCCCCATCACGAAAACTATACAAGACGAACCAGACACGCGGGACACTACTGGAGAAGCAAGGACGAGCTCATAAGTAATGTACTCCAATGGACCCCCAAATATGGCCAAGCAAAAGCAGGACGACCAGCCCGAACTTACATACAGCAACTATGTGAGGACACAGGATGTAACCCTGAAGACCTGCCGGAAGCGATGAATGATAGGGAGAAGTGGCGAGAGAGGGTCAGGAATATCCGTGCTGGTGGCACGACATGATGATGATGATGATGATGATATGTATAAATTATTAGAAATAGACAGGAATTGTTGATACCATATATAAGTAAAGTAAAGTTGGCGACCGTAGTCGAGGGTGACCCTAAGGCTCCCTTTTCGATAGCTACAACACCGAGGTGTAGGGGAGGACACTATTCCTTTCCCAGGATTGACCCACTTTACCCTGGATCCCTACCTTATAATGCTGAGCGTTAAACAAGGCAGTATCAAGTACCATTTTTTTAGTTTTTGGTATAAATCGATCTGGAATTGAACCTAGATCTCTCGGGCCATTGGCGAACACTCTAACCATTATACGAATGTCCGGTAATATACGATATATAATTGTATATAAATTATTAGTTAATACTAGAGGAATACTTGAAACCACACAACTGTGAGAAAATTATATGTATTAGATTGAAACACTTGATATCATATAACGGTGCAAACAAATGACTTTAGACAAATGAGAAACGGGCAATTAAAATCCAATAGATCATAGAAAACATAGCAATGATTCTGATAATTTTAAAATGAATCAGATTTCGGCATTAAATTTCCCATAAAGATTTGATATGCTGTTAAGGAATAAATCAAGCGAAACCACCTACTCAGCCTACTAAATACCTGCTGTTACTGCGTGGTCACCCATCTAAACACAGAGCAGTTTCATCCCTGTTTAACTTTTATGATATGACCGGAAAAAGTGGATTAAGCGTGACTTGATCGTAGGTATCTATTTTCCTAACCCCTTCGCCACAGATAGGATGTGATACAGAGTCAATTTTAAGTAGAGTACAGATGGTTTGACCAAAGATTTAATCTTAAAAGAAGACCTATGCACAGCTGAGCAACTTATATGATAAATATGCAAAAGTCTAGTCAGTGTTACTTCTAAATACTTTTTGATCAGCAGCTTCTTGTGAAACACAAGATTACGCAAGTGCAACATACTCCATATTCACCACACCAAACACCATGAGATATTTTCTTGTTTCTTCAAAAGGAAGTATGATGGTGATGCTTCACACCATTTCAAAAGATGAGTTTTAGGGATACTTCGACCAATGTAAAATTCTTTGGAGTAAATGTGTTCAGGGTCGAGCGGACAATTTTGAAGAAAAATAACGAGTCAGAAATATACAATATGCCTGTATTTTGCCAATGCCCCCAAGAAAAGTCCCCGACGCGTAGTGGCTAAAGTGCTGGATTGTGATATCTTAGTAAGCGAGTTCGAACTCCAATAGAACTATTACGTTCACTTTCGGACTAATAACATTTGGAAAAGTATGAATACCCATTTATTCCCCCCACCCAAGCTAAGGGTTAAAATAACACCACTAATGTTTGTACACTAGGATGGCTTTGGCATTAAATAACCCCCAAAGGTTGATATGCCATTAAAACAAACAGGTTATGACACGACAGCAATTTTTAACAGAATTGCAGCAGGTTTAAATTCAAGTTATCTCCTCAAAGAACTCAGTCTGTTCTGCCAATAGCTGAAGAGAAGAAACGGATTCATGCCTTTTCCAATGAAGTGAAATGCAAACAGCCCTGTGTGGGATTTGAACTTCATAACTGATACCTAACTAATTCAGAATTTTCTAAGATTTGCCTTGTCTAACACCTTAACTACAGCACCTGTAGGATATTCATCTGTTTATAAAAGCTGAGCTTAAATTTGGCACAAGTATAGAGTTCCAAGGGAGGATTGATCTCACTACTCTTTCGTGATTGATTGCTAACAGTTGCATTATGCAGGTCCCCCAAATCATTGTTCGTTCTTGATGGAAAATACAAATAAAATCTATATAGCGACAACTGAAAATCAGTCGTTGCACAAAGTTAAAGGTCATACACTGTCAAAATTGGCTCTTATTTGGAAAATATACTATTTATGACATCACTGTTTTGTCAAAGAAGAAGACGCCCCTGAATTGTCGACTCAATTTAATTTTTCTGATTGAGATGTGTTAACCTCAACCGGACAGTCAGCGACTACATTAAGTTAATTATCTTCCAAAGGAGAAAGAGAGAGATGGAGAGAGAGAAAGAGAGAGAAGGGAATCCAATTACGACAATGAAACTTAAAGTGGCCATGAAAGAGTTTTAAGACAAGTTGATGGTTCGTAAAAGGTTCTTGCTCGCTTTTAGAGTCAGGACAATAAAACGAAAAGATCTAACACTAAGTGTCAATTTGGCAGGATTCATTACCGCTCACTTCGAATGCAAGATAAAGACAGCAAAAAATTTCAGAACAATAACACTTACTTTTTCTCCCTCCTCTCTCTCTCTCTCTCTCTCTCTCTCTCTCTCTCTATCTATCTATCTATCTATCTCACACGCGCATTCTTTTTCCTTTTCTCTTCCTTTTCATACTCTCTCTTCCTCTCTTTCTTCCTTCCCTCTGTCTCATTCTTCTCTTTTCTCTCGCTCTCTCACTCTCTCTCTTGCTCTCTCTAGTTCCTTTTCTTTCTCTCTTTATCTCCCTTTCTCTTCCTCCCCCTCTTTCATTCTCTCTATCTCTGTCTCTATCTTCATGTCTTGCTCTATCTCTCCTTTCGCAATCTTTTCTTCTTTGTGTCTCTTGTCTCTTTCTTTTACTTTCGTTCTTTTTCGTTCTCATTACGTTCTGCTTTTCTTTTTTTTTTCTCTGTCATCAGCTCTCTTTCATTCATCCTCTCTCTCTCTCTCTCTCTCTCTCTCTCTCTCTCTCTCTCTCTCTCTCTCTCTCTCTCTCTCTTAGAAATAGCTTTTGAAGCTACACACAGACGAAAACGCTATTCCAAATCATAGAAACAGTAACACTGCTTTCAGTTGCTTTGTTACGCACGTTCTCAATACTTCCCACGTGGCCACTAATAACACGAGTTTTGTGTTTTTGCAATAAGAAATATTCAGAAGGACTTAAAACTAAGAAGCAAAGGACTATAACACGAACAGAATATTCTTTTGGGCCAACACTAAAGTAAAGTAAAGTGAAGTAAACAAAACATCGAGGGGGCAGGTGTCCTCGTGGTGTAATGGTTAAAGTGATGGACTGCGGTAATCGTAGTAAGCGAGTTCGAGCTCTAGTAACGCTTTTACGTTCACTTTCAAACAAATACCCTTGGGAAAGGTATGAACCCCGTTATTCCCCTAGCTATGGGTTAAATAGTACCATTACTGTTCTTCTAGAAGGAAGGCATTGGGATTAAATAACCTACAAAGGTTGATATGCCATTAAACAAAAGAGACCAAATCAAACATCGATTATTAGATCTTTTGGTTACCTACGTCTATATATAAAAGGATTTCCGATATAACACTAAACTGCATCTAATGGTGAGGCTCCATTTCTGAAGATCTAGGTATTGTGGAGTACCCCTTCATTTCCATTACTCCCAGTTCCACTTAGGCCCAGAGTATTAAAAGTACCTGTTAGAGTTCCAACTACAGACCCAATTGATCTGTTTAAAAAGTATTCGTATTCGATAGGCTCGAATGCAAAAAAGAATCATTTGTATTCGATAGGAATACATAATAGTTTGTAACTGAGTGCCAAGAAAACGCTTAAAAAACAACGCAAAAACGAACCAATAAACATACAATTAAGGCGCTTTTCCTTTAATATTTACTTATTATTATTTATTATTATCTAATATTATTTAATACTAAAGCCATCCAGTACAGTAATGGTGCTATTTAACATAGCTGGAATGGATAAGGCGGTTGATACCGTTCGCAAAACCGAAAGTAAACGTGAAAGCGCGACTGAAGTTCGAACTCACTTTATTACGGGTGGTGTAATGATTAGCAAGCAAGACTAGCAAACCTTCACAAGCGATTTCAAATCTTGTTATGTGCCCCGTTCATACGGCCTTGTGCAAAAAGCTTTCTAAATTACTATTACGATGTCGCAGTCCAGCATTTTAACCACAATGCCATGAGGACTTCTCAGTTTATTTGTTAAATGTTTCTCTCGAATTGTTTTGAAGTTTGATACCGAATTTGATCTTGCGTTCCGTTTTGGTGACACACTTTACTAAATGCACTCGGGAGGAACCAGGATTACTCAGCTGATCAGGCAAACATTAACTGAATGCTTTTTACACGTGTTCAAGGCCAATATTGATCAATTGATTTTCTCTCGGAGAAGCCAACTTGAACAATGAACGAAAAAAAAATATCTTTCTATAAGGATTTTTAGTTCTTTTTTATTGCAAACAAATATCTTAACATTATCCTCAAATAATCTTTCATTATTAATCGAAAAAAAAAAACAGGAAAAGAAGCTAAAATAATATAAAAAAAATATATGATTTGTTTTCTTTGTTTAATGACATATAAACCTTCATGGCTTATTTAGTGCCAAATCTGTTATCCTCCTAAAAAGACAGTTGGGGTATTATTTAAACCATAGCTGGAGGGGATAAGAGGGTAGATACTTTCCCCAATAGAGAACGTAATAGCGTGACTGGAGTTCGAAGTTGCCTACCACGATATCGCAGTTTAACGCTTTAGCCACTACGCCACAGGAACTTCTCCTCAAAAGCATGGTAAACAAACAGCTATGAAAGAATCAATTGAGAAGTGGATACTAGATTTTTTTTTTCTTCATTAATACTTGGATGAGTCAAGCGTTTTGCATTAGTTTGTTACGTGCTAGTTGATGGCATGTACATCACATGACCAAAGCAGATCAAACTGTGGTAAGGTACCCGCTTGCGCTTGGTATTATATTGGTAGTTGGTACCCTGACACGGTGTACATTTTCTTTTTTAAATTGAGGAATTATATTGTTAATTGAATTACCATGGCCAGAAAATTCGACAAACACTTGTGCACAGCATACGGAAACACGGGACAGCTGTTTCGGCCTTATTAGGTCTCATCAGCAGTGTATACTGTGATCTCCCCGACTGGAGATCTAACTAGCGACCACAGAATGCAGAGCCGAAACTTTACCACTGAGCTATCGATCCACATCGCACACAAGCGATTCCAAATTAACTTTGTCATGGTAATTCAATTCACAATATAAATCCTCTACTTAAAAAAAGAAAATGTACATATATTTCCTTGTATTTTAAGTTATAATAATTACGCGGATGCGTATTTACAATCCTCTTGGGAAGACATGTCCCTGGAGGTGACCGTGTTCTCTGTAAAAAGTCCGGATGTAACTTACAAGACACATTCAGTTTATATAAAAAATGGTTACAAATCATATAAAATTCATATATGTAAACCGGATTTGGCATTGAATAACCCATAGTGGTGGATATGCCGTGAAACTCAAACAACCAACTAACAAAAGCATTAAGAGGTGCTGAAATGTGCTTCACGTTACCAAAATATTGCAAAACCTTTGACCCACCCTAGTAATAGATAGTGCCGATATTGCTTGCATTTAATTCATTAAAGAAACCCCTATCTAACGTAATAATTGATTGATTACAACAACATAAGAACCTGTGTGAGGTTATTTTGTGCCTAAATGTTATGAAATCATTTTATTTTCATATTTACATCTATTTCGTCGTTGTTTCTTAAATTCTTTTCACGCACGTTCCTATCAAATACGAATCATTTTCAAACAATTCTATTTAACCCATAGATTGAGCCCTAACAGGTACTTCTACTTCGGATCATGGTGAACCTGGGAGTTATGGCAATGAAGGGGTGCTCCACACTCTCCAGACCTCCAGAACTGGAGCCTCACCATCAGATGCAGTTTAGCACCATACCCAGGACACTCCTTTTTGTGACTGGCCATACCATTCTGTAGGGGATACAGTCAGTGTAATCTAAGCCCCACTGACAGGATTACCATCTAATTTTAACTATGTGGTAATTACAAAATGTACAGGATGTTCCAAAAAAGTTTCAGCGGGAATTCCTTTATGACATGATTTTAAAGTCGTCACCAGTTTACTATCCCTGTCAACTCATTATTGGAATCTTCCTCAGTTGGTCTCCGTAAAATTGGTTCGGTTTTTCCAATAAAGATACTCCCACAGAAACATTAACATTTTTTAATCACCGGTACGAGACTCAAAGAATGTCTTGACAGAGATAGTGAAAATGTAGAAACTGTTTAAAATTATATCATAAAGAGACTCCCATAGGGATGTTAACATTTTTTATCGCCCTGTATTTTACACATTACGATCCCAGTCGAGATGCTACACAAGGTCAATTTTTAAGCAGAGTAAAGTTTATTTAAATTTTGAGTTGTCCTTCCCACAAGATCTGTTACCTTTTTTCAGAGCAGGAGGGAGAAGAGATGGGTTCGTGCCTTTTCTGAGATGAAAAATTGAAAAGTAAAAGAATAGATCGACTTATTACTTTCTAGGTCGATTTTATGCGTCGTTTAATAATCAAATCAACCACAAACTATCGATTTTGGATTATTGAAACATCCTAAATACTTTTATATAAATGGTTTCTTTGTTTTAATGGCATATCAACCTTCATGGGTTATTTAATTGTAGAAGAAAAGTAGTATTACTATTTATAGCTTGGCGAGTAAGAGGCTTCATACTTTTTCCGAAGGTATTAGTCCAAAAGTGAACGTAATTGCGTGACTGGAGTTCAAACTTACTTACCACGATGTCGAAATCCAGCACGTTAGTCATTACTCCCTTATATAAATGGATATGAAAATTCAAAGATACGCAGAGAAATATATTTTAAAAAAAACGGTAGAGATTCAAAAACCTACATATGCGCATGCGTGATATTCTTTGTCGTTTTTTTTTTTTTTTTAAACATTGTTAGAGATTGATGCATCGTCCCCAAAAAGATGACAGTCATCATTCCTCCTTAGATAATGAGAGATTTATTAAAATTACAAACCAGGCACAGAAAAAATTGGTAGGTAAAAAAAAAAGATGACTAGTTGGCGTCTTTCTGTAATATTCTTTCTTTGTGACAGTCTGTACAAAGCCCTCACGAAATGGAGCCATGGTCGAACTACAAAATCAATACGAGGTGAACAATGAATAATAAATGATTGTAAATAGCAAATGTGCAATTGTTGCGAACGGGAGATTCTCGAGGATATGATATTGCAGGTCGTGAATAATAAATACCTTTAATGTTATAGCAATGTCCATATGGTTAAGAGGAAATAATGTTAGATGTTCTTTAAAAATGTGGCCAATATAGTAAAGTTGTCAAGATAAATACTGGACTGAAACAAATGGTGTTGAAGTGTAAATAATCTCGATGAAGACGAATATAAGATGATATCAGGTCTCTTCTAGCAGACTTAACGTCTCAACTGGTTATTTTTATTTAGTTTTTTACGCCGATAACAGCAAGTTTTACATTAAAACTTCTTGTGTGAATCAAAAGTTTTGCACTGTTTTAGTACATGCTAATTAGTGGCGCGTATATCATGTGACTAAAGCAGTTCAAGCCGTGATAGGTATCCGCTGTGGATTGAAAGTATTGTGGTAGCTGGTGCGCTGACACGTTGTGCGTTGCTTCAGTCCGTGTGTGATTTGAATGTCGCACAGATAAACGTGAAGTGTTGTCTGATTCGGAGACTTATGATTTACGAGTTTGAACTTGGATATAATGCCGCGGAAGCAATCAAAAAAACGTTTGTTGCGCAAATCGTGAAGGCACAATTGATGACAGTGTAGTAACAAGATGGTTCATGGCCCAGTCGTCTGGGACAATAGAATACACCAACTACATGTCAGCAGAGGGGTAAGACTCCCCCCAACAAGTGCCCTGGATATGAAGTAAACAATCTAATGGTGAGGCTCCACTTTGGAGAATGCGGTGTACCCCTTTTTTGCCATCGCTCTCATGTCCACTCAGGCCTGGAGGTAGCACCTGATAGTGTCCTATCTATGGGTCAAATAGAACTAAACTATGCTTATGCTAAACTGAATTGTTTCAAATAGAACTGTTTTGACATTTAACTATGTAAATAAATGACTGATGTCTAATTGAATTGTTAGTAATACATAGCAATGCTTGGAACCATTCAACTTTGTTGACTAAACTGAATAGCTTGAAATAGAAATGTTTTTGACATTTAAACTGTGTACTTATGCTAAATTGAATAGTTTGAAATAGAACTGTTTATACGTATGAAAATGAATTTGGTGTTAAATAACCTACAATGGTTGATATGACATAAAACTAAACCAAACCAGCAGGTTCAAGTAATTTTGCTTGAGTTGCAAGAACCAATACGATCAGGCAAAATCAGGTAAGGATTCCGAGGCGGTACTTCAAGCCATTGAGACAAATCCGACGAGTAGCACCGGAAGAGTATCAGGTGGGCTCGATATCTTAAATTTTAGAGTCACCTTCAAGTCATTGGCAAAAGAATCCAGAGCAGCCGAATTGTGCCTCACGTACTACCAAAATTTTACAAAAGTTTTGATTCACCCTCATAAAACTAAAATACAAATAAGAAAGTAAAATCCCTGAAAACATTGCATAAATTTCAAAATAATTCATACCGAGAATTTTTGCCATATCAATCAAAATGGAATATAAACTACAAAGTATGTATTTACCCAGCCCATTCGCCACGGACAGGATGTGACATAAGGACAGGTTTTAAGCGGAGTAAAGCAGGTTTGAATTCAGTTTTCCTTATCCTAAACTGGATTCCCTGACCAAGACTCAAAAATCTGCAGTACCATTTACCCATATCTGGAGAGACAAAAGTGGAGTATAGCTGCTTTGAAGTCAGTTTTCCTTCTTCTATACTAGTTGTCTTACCAAGATTACACTACCCAATCTTCCTTACTATTTACCGTTATGACACCTGTTTTCAGCGGCATCAAATGATTATATTACACCACTATAAGTGAATACTTTTAAGAGATTGGCTTAGCGTGACGATTATCGTTACAGGAAATGGAATCGAAGACTCCAGTTCAATACCTGGACAAGGCTGTTTGCATTTCAATTTATACTAATGCCCTTGGGAAAGACATGGATTATTCTCTCCGTTGGTCCTCCAGCTATGAATAAAGGATTGGACAGATAGGGTTCTTCAGCTTTGTACTCAGCTTAAAAACTGACCTTTGTTACATTCTATCCGTTTGATTTAGGTTGGTTTCTTTGTTTAAAGGCATGTCAACATTCATGAGTTATTCGATACTAAAGCCATCTTTGTAGAAGAACAGCAGTGATACTATTTAATCCATAGCTGGAGGGGTAGGTAAAAAAGGGTTCATGCCTTTCTCAAGGGTATTTGTCCGAAAGTGAATGTAATAGTGTGACTAGAATCGCTTACTATGATGACGCAGTCCCATTCGATAACAACTACACCACGACGCCCCCTCCAATAAAAAAAAGTCACATACTAACAATTTTTCAACATTTTTTACAGTTTTCAAAAAATTATTATCTTATAGTCATTTGAATATGCAGTGTAATACCCTAGAAAACTATTTGGGGGTCTCAAACATTTTTTTTTAATTTTTTTAAATTATTTTTTGAAGAGTTAAAGATTGGTTTTTATGTTTAATGGCATATCAACCTTCATTGGTTATTTAATGCTAAAGCCATCCTTGTATAAGAACAGCAGTAATACTATTTAACCTATAGCTTATAGGATAAAGGGGATCATACATTTCGCCAAAATCCAAAAGTGAACGTAATAGCGCGACTAGATTTCGAACTCGCTTAACTCTAGGTCGCTGTTCATCATTTTAGCCATTACCCTACAGAGACCCTCCCCGTGATAAAAATTATTTGTATTAGATAGGAATAGAAACAATTTTTAAACATTATTTACAGTTTTTAAAAATTATTCGAATTATTATTTTATAGTCATACAGTGTCGAGCAAACCATTTTGGGGGTCATACACAAATTTGTATCTTTTAAATTTTTTTAAGGGTTAAAGATTGTGTTTAATGGGACCTTATAGAAGAACAGCAATGATATTAATTAATCCATAGCAGTTGGGGATAAAGTGGGGTTCATACCTTTGCAAAGGGTATTAGTCTGAAAATGAACGTAATATTACGATTAAAGTTCGTATTCGCTTATTTCGAGGCCGCAATCCAGGATTTCAATTAATACGACACGGGGTCTACTTCTCCCTAGTATTCTGTACATGGCCAAAAAATCGGGTTAATACATATAAGAGTACCCCGAGCAAGGTGTTGGGAAATGTAAGAATGGATATGGGTTCGACAGAGAATCGATCACATCTCTTCACATTTTTTTCTTTTACATTGGGTTCTTACATAGAATATCCCTCTCAATTTCACACGCGTAAAGAAATAGAAAGAGAGAAGTGTAGAAAATGAGAGAGAGAAACAGATAGTGGGGAACAGAGAGACTTATCACCATTAGTTTGGTTTGGTTTGGTTTGGTAGTGTTTTCGGGCATATCAAACCATGAAGGTTAGTTAATGCCAAATCTTGTTTATACAAATATATTAGTTTGGTTTTGTTTGGTTTGGTAATATTTTTGAGTATATCAACAGTTGTGGGTTATTTAATGCCAAATATATATATATATATATATATATATATATATATATATTTACTAATCTAATATCTACCAGTATTCACGGTACCAGAAAAAAACAAAAAAGACCCTGCCAGGAACAAGAGATAAAAGTATCTCGAATCACCGCCCAGGGGAAAAAGAAAAAAAATATGGGTTAAAAAGAAAGAAAAGGCCAACCTCGTCCGACCCCTTGAAAAAAAATCAAGGGATACGCAGTCAGTGGTCAAAAGAAAACCAAAAACCCTCCGCGAATGCTGCAATGCTACAATTACTAAAGTGCTCAACACAATTGGAGCCAATTATTTTTATTCAAAGTAAGATATTTTTTTATTTTTTTAATTTATTTATTTATTTGTTATGCAAATTCTAAGCAAGGTGGGGTTTTTGGTGAATAAAAGAAGGCGATTTCTCCTTTAGAATTAGTCGAAGTTAGGCTTCCTGATGATCCGATAAGGTAAAACTTTAGTAGAAGATTTTCGACTCGCGATTTAGGTTAATTTTATATATATATATATATATATATATATATATATATATATATATATATGATTTGTAATCGAATATTTTGTTGTTAACATCACTTTTAAACGAGCCAGAGTTCATTTGTTTGCACATAGTTGAATAGTTTTAAGTATTGCTAACACTAATAGATTTATTTACACACAGGTAAATGGTTTCAAGTAATGCTATTTAACATAAGCAATTATATTTATCAAGTATTCCTATCAAATTGAAACTAATTTGTTTGCACATAGTTGAATGGTTCCTAATATTGCTATGTAATACTAGTTATTCAATTTAATATCAGTCATTTGTTTTCTCGCAGTTAAATGGCTTCAATCATTGTAAATGACTGAATATTTATATTTGACCTATTGATGGGACCCTAACAGGTACTACCACTCGGAATCAGAGTGAATCAATGAAAGGATACTCCACACTCCCCAAAGTTCCTGGAACTGAGCCTCACCCTCAGGTGATTTAGTGTCATTTCAAGAGACTCCTTTGGGGCAGGGGCCTTATCCCTCTGTAGAGATGCAGTCGGCGTATTTTACAGCCATAGCCAACCGGGCTTTATCAAGATTAAAATTCAATGATAAAATCTACGTTCTTTATTCTGGTCACTATAGCTAAGTCACAGATGACTGCTATGTCGGTGCTGGCTAATTGTACGATATGAAGGGAAAGACACCATATGTCTGCTAGCTTCTTCGTTCTTTTAGGAACAGGAGTCTTCTCGTATCTTTGATTTGTTCCACGTTGTGTGTTCACCCAAACGTTTGTCTCCTCTACCCCAGCCACCAACAGAGGAAAAATCGAGAAATCCCCCGCCCTTTTTGTGAGAAGGGTTACAGAACACTCCCTGTCAATTCTATCTCAGGTGAGTGATATAGTTCAGCTAGTTTTGGCTACCACTTTGATGGCTGATTGCTGTTGACCTCAGCAAGACTCGGTCCGGGGTGCTATATCAAGTTTATCTTGTTACACCAAGCCTACTGGCCGAGATGTTGAATTCTGTTGTCCAGTCTTTCTTTCCACTGCTGACTTTTATAAATAACTTATTTATTCACGCCCCTGTAGCATCAGCTTACAATATTACATCACCCTAGAATTTTAAAATTATTTATGCTTTTTTTTTGTCTTAGTAAAAAAAAAATCAGAACGGATAAAAAATTAAAATCTTCACTTTCAGTCTCATACATTCATCAAAAACTATAAACAACCCAGCACTTATAGTGCTATGGGTACGTCATTAAACAAAATCCAGTGGTGAGTCTCCAGTTCCAGAGCCTTAGGGAATGCGCAGTCACCTGTTTACTGTAATTATTCCTAGGTCCACGCTAGCGTTCAGTGGTAGTATTTTTTAAAGTCCCATCAATAGGTCAAATAGGTCTGCTTTAAAATTATTTGTATTAGATAGGAATACTTGAAACGATATGACTGTAAACAAGTTATTTCTATAAAGAATAGTTATTTGAAGATATAAGAGAAACGAGCTAAGCGCAACGGTTATCATCGTACGAAATGAAATCAGCGACCCGGGTTCAAATCCTGAACGAGGCAGTTTGCGTTTCAATTCACGTTTATGCTCGGTGGGGGTAATTTATGAATCTATTCTTCCACAAGTTATGGATAAATAGTTGGGCAGACTAAGTTTTAGGGGAAGAAAAACTCGGAATTCAAACCAGCCGTACACTACTGACCTTGTGTTGCATCTTGCTCATAGCGGAGAGGTTAGGTAAATCTATATTTAAAGTTATAATTCGTCCAAAGGATTATAATTAGTTACTTGAAAGTATGCAGTTGCTTGAAATACTTGAAACCATATGAATGTGTGCAAATTATTTGTATAAAGAATAATTACTTGAAGCTATTAGTGCGTATGAAGGATTATTATAATTTATTTCTTTAGACCATATAATTGTTTGAAATACCTGAAGCTATATAATTACGTGAAATACTTGTGACCATATAATTGCTTGAAATGCTTGAAACCATATAAATGTGTGCAAACTATTTGTATAAAGAATGATTACTTGAAGCTATGATTGTGAATAAAGGATTATTATCATTTATTACTTTAGACCATATAATTGTTTGAAATACCTGAAGTCATATAATGATGTGAAATACTTGTGACCATATAATTGTTTGAAATACTTGAAACCATATAATGATATGAAATACTTAAAAGTATATAACTGTGAACAAATTACTTAGAGGAAGTATAATGATTTGAAGCTATTTTTGTTTACACGTGATTTTCATTAAATTCTTGAAACAGTATAAATCCTTGAAAAAAGCACTGACTTCGGCATTATATAACCCAACAAGATTTGACATTCCGTAAAACCAAACGACGAATGTATATCGGATATTGTTATGTTACAGGCTTATACTAATCTAGGATTTTTATCATAGAACATTTACCAGGTAGGTTATGTCACCCAAACCAGATAACGTTAAACTTAAATGTCAGCCAAAGGCAACAGTTTAAATATATTGATGTACGTTCCTATTAAAAGGCTATTTATTTTGGATTATAGCCATTTTTTTTCTGAATGTTAGCTTATAATGAAAGTGCCTTTCAAATAAGGTCAACTATTTATGCTTAAATGCGTTGATTAGAATATCTACCAATAACGTGTGTTTCTTTCTAGCGATAAAAACACGGGTTTTTCAACTTGGCGTTTTCACATCCACCATTTTAAAAAACGCAGTGTGTTCAAAAAAGTACCGAGACTGAAATTTTATTCATCAAGACAAAAGTGCACTTTAAATGAAGCGCTAATATGCTTTAAAATAGTTCCAGCGAGTTTTTCATTGATTGGAACACCTAGTTACTTAGTAAGTATTTGAAGCTAAATTGTTTATTTTTCTAAAAATGACAAATATTATTGATTTTTTTCTCGATGATACAGAAATCAATAAAATTGATTTGTAGGTGTAGGACAGGATTCTACATTACTTTTCATTCAAAAATTGTTCTTGTATTATTGTTTATAATTTCTATTAGGATTAATATATTAAAAAATAAAGAGAAAAAAGACGATTCTTAATTTCTCCACTCAGAAGAGACCAGAGTTTACTTCTGACAAGTTTTAAGTTACACTATGAAGATACGAAGTCGTATTTTTATAATAGTCTTTATGTCCGTATATCTTACTCTTGAGATGAACTTTCAGTTAAGGAAACCAAAAAAGTCACAGCACGCTAGGTTCTGGTGAATATAGAGAAACCTACACTTGCATTATCTTGTTTTTCGCCAATTTTATGAATTAACAATTTCATAATCTTTAATGAAATGTTGGTCTTTACATAAGACTGACTCTTACATAAGTATGTAGGCAGATGGAGCAATAATTCCGGACGCTATCTTTACCGAAATGTTTAATTCATAGTGTAATGACAGTGAATGAACACTCCAAAAACTCCTGAGTACCAGAACAGAAGCCACACTATCACATATAGTTTCATGTCATACCCAAGACAACCCTTTTGGTGGAGGGAGTTTGAGCCCTCTGTAGAGGATGCAGTCGGTATAATCTAATCCCCACAGACAGGTATATATATATATATATGTGTGTGTGTGTGTGTGTGTGTGTGTGTGTGTGTGTGTGTGTGTGTGTGAAATCCAAACAGCCTTGTTCAGAATTTGAACTCAGGTCGCCGTGTCCATTTCCTACGACGATAACCGATACGCCACCGACGTAGCTTGTGGGTATCGTTCCTTGTTATTGGCACCATGTAACCGAGCACAATCTGTCACATGTTACTTGGAAAGGAAATGGGTGCCGCTTGGTAAACCATCGCACTGCCCTGAGAGACGTCCTGAGGACGAATTGCTCGATATGGCTGACCCAAAGACCTGAAAAGGGTCATTGAATTTATATGCATATACATTAAATACAAGATGTGGATTGTAAACGATAGACGAATGGGTAAAATTTTGAATAAATAAAACACAATGTAAAAGTCTCTCTGTGTGACACCCCCCCCCGTATATATATATATATATATACCAACCCCTCCGCTAGGGCAGGATATGACACAAGGTCAATTTTTAAGCGGAGTTTAACAGGTTTGAATTCTGAGTTTTCCTTCTCCTAGACTAGTTGCCTCACCAAGGCTGAAGAACCTAATCTGTCCTACAATTTACCCATAGCTGGAGGGAGAATAAATTGATTCATATCTTTCCAAAGGATATATATATATATATATATATATATATATATATATATATATATATATATATATATATTAACCGTAAGGAAACTGAGGTTATGTACCGATCCCCAATGGGATCTCATTACATTGGCAGAGACATACAGATAAAGAGCTAGGTATTAATCCAAGTAAACAAATTCAAATAACTAGGCTCCACAGTCACCCTCCACAACAAACTTGATGGGGAACTAGATACACGAACTTCAAATGCTTCCAAGGCCTTCGGCGGGCTAATTAGGTTTGGTTTAGTTTGGTTTGGTTTCGTTTTATTGCATATTAACCATTGCAGATTATTCAATGCCAAATCTTCTTTATACATATATATTGAATATATGATTTGTAAACACATTTTGTTGATAATGATTTTAAACGAGCCTAAACCCATTCTTTTGTACACAGTTAAATGGTTCCAAGCATTGCTATGTATCACTAACAATTCGATTTAACATGTCATTTGTTTGCATACAGTTTAAATGGTCAAACTGTTCTATTTTACCCATATATATAGGACCCTATCAGGTGCTACCACTCCGGGTCAGAGTGGAACTAGGAGTAATGGCAATGAAGGGGTACTCGCATTACCCAAAACTCCAGCATTACTGGAGCTTCAGTATCAGATAGTTTAATTTTATATTGTTATATTTTGACCCCTCGCCCCGGCCCAAAAATACTATTCCAAGGTAATACACCGGAAGGAAGTGACACATTCCAACGGCCAGTAATCGAAAGAGATCGCGTGGGCGGATTAAGGCTTATGATATGGGAAAAGATGAAGGTCCCATTCTGCCATTACAGTCATGCACCGGAAGAGAGTAACCTCTGAACTGCATGACAGTTATTTCCACTTGATGACGATTAAACATTCGATTTCAAAGATCCAGTAGGCGATCGTGTGGGCGTTGAGTTATTTAACTCAGTTGAGTTTGGGTCCCAGAGCAGTTGCCAGCAGACTCCCAGAGGGTTAGAGACGAGATGCTGTAGGGAAGGCCACACCCGACCGAGGGGGACCTCGGAAACCCCCGATGCAGTTGCCAGCAGACTTCCAGACAGCAGAGACCAGATGTGGTAGGGAAGGCCACACCCGACCGAGGGGGCCCTCGGAAAAGCCCCGATGGAGTGGACCCCAAGGCCTCTGGTTGAACATCAAGAGAACAATAAAGACACAACGTGACGGTCATAACAGTGGGGTCAAAATATGAAGTTTATGTTCGGTCTCCAGCATCCTCTCACATGCTAACCTTTCGAACCCTTGCAATAAAGTGAGAGGTAATTATGTTGTAAAGAAGCTTCCTGCGTCCTTTCTTCATGTGTCTTTCTTTACTATTATTGAGTCGTTATGATACGGCAAATGAGTATATAACAATATCCAGGACACTTGTTATGGGAGTCTTACCCCTCTGCAGAGATGCAGTCGGTGAATTCTACAGCCCCAGCCGACTTGGTTGTTTGGCGGGCTAAAGAAGCGAGTCTGATTCAATAAAGGCCTCTCCATAAAAACGAAATGTTCAGTGTACCACTCCATAATTCTCTCAGCCCTCCTGTACGACGTAGAAACTTGGACCATATACAAAGTAACTGCCCAAACTCGTCACGTCTATAGGATGCATCACTTGCGCAAAATACTTAATTCTATCGTTGGCAACTTACCTCAAATAAATTCATCCTGGAGAAATCTAAACTCCCTGACATGTATGATATACTCAACTAACGCAACCTAAGATGAGCTGCCCACTTGAACAGACATGAGGACAGCAGACTGCCGAAACAGATCCTGTATTTTCACTTTAGAGAACGGTCACATAAAACATATAGACCAAACTCAGGCATAACGACATCATCAAAAGAAACCTGGGGTGTCATTGATATTCCTTTAGACAATTGGCAATACCTATCCAAAAATCGAAAAATGAAGAGGAAAAATCGGCGGGACGTCATTTTCGGATACGACGAACAGCTAGTAGTACCTCTATATATATATATATATATATATATGTGTGTGTGTGTGTGTGTGTGTGTGTGTGTGAGTGTGTGTACATTTGACAAGTTCTTACAAAAAGCTAATTTTCTCCCAAATGAAAGATATTGAGCTTTTATTATTTTCAGTGGAACAGTTTACAATAAAAATCGATATTATAAGGTATTAATTATTACCAAACTTTCCAAGAATGTAAACAAAAATATGAACATTCTTTATATATATATATATATATATATATATATATATATATATATGGATTTTTTCTTTATTTTTGGTTGTTGAGGTTTTACAATTTCATTTTTGGTTACTGAGTTTCAATGCTGCTGATTTTGTGCCTTGCTGGCACTTGTTCCCTGACAGAACTTAAAAGTGGCAGATTGTCCGGGTGACAAAAAGGGGTAAACAAATACGACATATTCTTTAGATATCTTGTCTCTTTTTAACTTGTTTGTTTTTATTTTGTCTTTTTATTCTTTCGTTTTGTCTTGTTTTGTTTTGTTTTTTGTTGTTGTTTCTGTCGTTTTTTTATATCAAAGATCGATCTTTTACGTCGGTTTTTCAGCTGTCGTTAAACTAAGAAGAAAAATTCACGATTAATATTTAGTGCAGTATCCCGAACGAGCTAAAAAAGAGAAAAAAAAAGCTCCTAAATTACTTTCTTGTTTCTGTGTCGGTTGCAGCTCCCAAATCTAACTAAAAAAAAACCAGTCTTCCGCCCTTGGTCACGTGTCCATATTAACCAACGAGAATCCATATTTTCATTAAACCTTCGTTTTGGTTTTGATTATCATATCTTTGCCGAGTTGATTGCTGTCACAACCTCCAAAACATGTCAATCATTAAGCGGATGTCAAAATGTGCGAACTGCACTGAATGTCGCAATCAGTATTATATATATATATATATATGTATATATAAGGTATAAAAGTAAATCCGGTGTAAGGAACAATTCCGTCAGGACAAATAAATTATTTAAATTTCAAATATTTAAATATTTCTGATAACTTGTTGGTGACTGTAGTCGAGGACGACCAGAAGGCTCCCTTTTCAATAGCTACTACACCAAGATGTTGGGGAGGGCGCTACTCCTTTCCCTGGATTGCTCCACTTTACCCTTGATACGTACCTTGTATTGATGAGACTTAAGTAAAGAGGTATCAAGTACCATTTTTAAAGTCTTTGGTATGACGCTACCTTGGATTGAACCCAGTTCTCACGGACCATTGGCGAACACTCTACTCACTAGGCCAATGTATATATTTCTGGTAAAGCGCTCAATGTAAATAAATTTACAGATTAATTTTTTTTTCTTATTGGATCTGATGAAGTCCAGTAAATATCATTTTAGAGTCTTTGATTCATATCAATGCTTTTAACAGGATGAAAATAAATTTATCTTAATATGACCGAATATTGTGTTTTTCTTGAAATAGTATATATATATATATATACACGCGTCATTGAAGGTCGGATGAACGCTACGACCTACCAAGGCGCTCTCCAGAGTTCGCTAACGAATTCAGGAAATCAAATATAGCATGATGATAATACCCCCTGCCATGCTGCACATTCCGTTTCAAATTGGTTTTCCAGTAAGCGAATCAACATTCTCGACTGGCCAGCCAACTATCCCGATTTAAATACAATAGAAAACGGGTTTAGGGGAAGTCAAGAATGCCTTTAGGAGAAAATTAAAAGGAAAACGAATGATTCGATACTTTTCAGTGGCAGCGCTTCAGTCTGCCTGGGAGGAAAATACGATAACACTTGAATTTGTAGATTCCTTAGACAAGGCAAGACGTAAAGTGATTCAAACAACACTACTAGGAGAAAAGAGATCACAAAATACTTATTACATTAAATTTTCTTGTTGATTGATTGATTGATTGATTCGTTAGTTGCTTTTTGTGGCATGTCAACCCGTTCATGGTTATTTCAATAAATGCCACAAACCTGCTGACGTATCGGCCAATCTCTGAATCTATAAGTAGTAATTTACTAAGCCTTTTGCTTAGATATGGCACAAAGCCATATAAATGGGGCACCAATGAGACTCAAACTCACTTGTGTAAGATCACTAGTCTAGCTTGCTAACCATTACACCACCAGAGGCGTCCAATCTGAATTTGTGCGTATCTCTCTCAAGCGTGTGGACCCCTTATTTATGCCAGTTCGGTTTCAAGTATGGTTTAGTTCTCCCAAAGTGTCTTTGATGACTCCGGCATGTATATATATATATATATATATATATATAGGGGTTGATCAAAATAATGGAAACACTGGAAAACTTAGTATCATAATTTTGAAACTCTCATCAGAAAGCAATTTTTCAAAGTGACTAGTTTAACCGAATTGTTCGAAAACATCAAAATAGATGACGTTCTCTCCTTCTTGCGAGAAACAGGGTTGTACGAAAAAATACGACGAATTAAAACTGATTAATCATGTGCAAACAAGTGAAATCCTGCTTGTAGAAAAGTTTACCAACTAAGTATTCATTGGTAAAAGGTGTGTATATATAGACAGAATTTGGCGTTAAATAACCTACAAAGGTTGATACGCCATAAAACCCAAACACCCAACCAACCAACTTGAAACTCTCATAAACCATCAAACATTTGTTATTTTTATGTTTTTTGATTTATTATTAATTTTCTTGTCTTATTTTACAAAAATTGTTGTTCTTTTATAGATATCATCAGAAGAAATCAATCAAAATTTATTAAAATGGCAGATCTATCAGACTTTAAAAGAGATTAAATTGTTGGTACTTGTATGACAGGCGCTAGTGTAACAAAAACCGCTGAATTATTTGGTGTAACAAGGAGTACTGTCTCGAAAGTAATGATAGCATTTGAGAAAGAAGGAAAAACTTCCTCCCTGAATCAAAGTCTGGAAGAAAGCGAAAGCTCTCTGATAGGGACCGTTGGATTCTTATGTGGATTGTTAGATAGAATCACAAGAATACAGCTCCGAAAATTACAGCAGAGCTTAATGACCATCTTGAGAACCCAGTTTCCTCAAAAACTGTAAGAAGGGAGGACTACAATCAGAAAACCATATTAGAATAAATTTGTTTGAAATTTCCAGGTGTTTCTATTATTTTGTCCAACCTCCGTGTATATATATATATATATAGAGAGAGAGAGAGAGAGAGAAAGAAACACTACCATTCAAAGTACTGGGCCATCCTCAAAAACTTTTGTTTTTCATCCTAAAAGTGTTATTTTTAAGGAAACAAGTTAAGCACTACAATGGTTTTATTTATTATTCAAAATACAAGTCTTCCTCAGTAACTTTGACCTTAGTATAAGCAGACATCTTTTGAAAAATTGATTTTAAAAGCGTTTTTCTTTTTTTGTACTGAACATGAACAAAACAATTTCCAAAAGTTACAAAATACCACCACTTGAACTCACATTAGATTATATTGTGTTGCGAGTTACTATCTGTTTTACCTATGTGAAGGAAAATTTCATCAGAGTCACGAGCTTGAATAACAGAAGGCTGACTGCTGCAAACATCACTGAACGAATGAACAAACGTAAAAAAAATTTGTCAACATCCACTGTGAGGAGAAAACTCCGTGAAGCTGGCCTATATGACAGAATTATTGTCAAGAAACCACTGTTGAGGAAACAAAAGAATGTCAAACGGCTCCAGTGGACCAAGGCGCTAAGAGACTGGATAATACAGCAATGGAATAAAGTCCTTCCAATTGACGAATCAAAGTTCGAAATCTTTCGGCCAAATAGGACGGTCTATGTGCGGCTAAGAGTTGGTGAAAGAGCTGCAACCCCCTGAATCACACCAACCGTAAAACATGGAGGAGGTTCCATTATAGAGGGAGGGGGCTTTTGCTATTTGAAAAGTCAGGGACTTGCACCAAGGGAAGGGCAAATTGAATCAGACCGGATATCACAGCGGACTGCAGCATCACGCGATTCTCTCTGGAATGCAGCTTTTGGGTCTAAGATTTATACTCGTGCAAGATAATGACCCAAAACATAAAAGTAAATTCTACCAAAGGCACATTAAAAGCAAAGAAGAACAGCACGTCCTTCAACTGATGTCTTGGTCGGCGGAATCAGCGGACTTAAATCCCATTGAATTGGTGTATGATGAACTTGAGCGAAAAGTCAGAGCCAAACAACCCACTAGTGCGGTCCACTTCTGGTAACTCTTGCAAGAAAGCTGGGAAGAACTATCTTCAATCTACCTCCGATCTTTGGTGGAGAGAATGTTGAGAAGCAGTAATAGCGGCCAAAGGTGGTCATTTTGATGAATCAAACGTTTAAGAAGTTTCTCTGTGTGTGTGTGTGTGTGTGTGTGTGTGTGTGTGTGTGTGTGTGTGTGTGTGTGTGTGTGTGTGTGTTTTGGTTTAATTTGTATTTGATGTGACTCAGGTAGACTTATGTCTAGTATAAATAAAACCATCGGGGTGCTGAACTTGTTTCATTACAAATAACACTTTTAGGATTAGAAAAAAATTTTAAGGGGAGCCAAAAACTTTTAAATGCTAGTATATATATATATATATATATATATATATATATATATATATATATATATATATATGTGTGTGTGTGTGTGTGTGTGTGTGTGTGTGTAGGAGAAAAACAGCAATATAATCTGATGATATGTAAATATGAATATCCCAAAAATTATTTTTTGAGAAAAATTTTTTTCGGATTTTGAGAATATTTTTTAAGAATAAATAAATAAATGAAAAAGTAAAAATTTTCGAACATTTTGAAACAGAACGCAACAAAAGATAATAGATCACTTGGAATTTTCTCATTTTTTTTCGTTTCATTTTTTACATTTGAAAACTTTTTTATGAGGCAACATTACATGATAACATTGTCCTGAAGATGTTTTTAAAAAAATAAGTAAACGCTCAACATTGGCATCTTATCAATATATAAGGAAATACATTTGTAAATATTTTGTTATTTTTTTTTTACTTTTTTCATATATATATATATACATGTGTGTGTGTGTGTGTGTGTGTGTGTGTGTGTGTGTGTGTGTGTGTGTGTGTGTGTGTGTGTGTGTGTGTGTGCTACAACAACAATACATTATCTATCAATATATATATAATGTACTGTATAGCATATCCATTGGTCTAATGATAATAACTCATTTATAAAAGAAAAAATTTAAAACTTTCGAGGTAACAAAGATTCCTTTCCTGATAATGACCTAAGGTTAAAATGAGTTAAGAACCATGAAAAAAATATAAAACATATCAGTAATATTCCTATTTGTCTTATCACTTTGGTTCATCATTATATATATATATATATATATATATATATATATATATATATATATATATATTACAGTGTTATCTGGTAGTCATTATCACACGTGGTGAGTTTGTGGCAGACCAAATGCGGTTTAATTTGTAGGGTGCTCACGAACTATGATCGAACTATTAGATAATAATTAACAAATATATATTAGTTTTTATTTCTATTTGTTTAATAGAATGGGTTCTTATCTGCAACCACAGGTTTCATGCCGCCTTATTAGGACAATCATCTCAGCCTGATGATTCTACTAAGCAGACGGCATGAAACCTGTGGTCGCAGATAAGCTTCCATGCTATTAAATGAATATATAAATAAAAGCTAATATGTATTCCTTTATTGTATACATATATATTTCTATCTCAAATCCACAACCGTTAGCTGTATTAAACCAGCCAGAAAAAGACGTATGTTGTCAGGCATCAAAATCAATAATAATAGTTTTGCCCATTAATGTTCTTTTATTCTTTCAATATGTTATTCAAAGTATCCAATGTTGAAGATATTTTTCCCAAGTAGAAGATGCTGAAGACTTCTGGATCCAGTCACGGTTTTCTCTATTTTTGAATTTTTGTTGTAAATCCATTATACATTTGCTCGTGACTGTCTCGTCAGGAAATGACTTTTCTTGATGTTTTTATATGTCGTGTAATAAAATACAGACTTACGTTGAAGTATTTTCCCCGAATTCACTTGGAACATATTTTCCAATTTTCAAGTTTTATAAACCCTGAGCAACAGTTAGTTGATTGGTTAGACATGAAATGAGTAAATAAAACTTGGTTAAATTGGTTAAACTTCAGCGACACTATGAATATTTACTTAACTTTTTTTTAATGCATTAACCTATATTAGAGGCGTTCGCAGTGTAATGGTTACCGTTGTAAGAAATGGATGCGGCGACACGCGTTCAAATCCTGGATGAGACTGTTTGCATTTCGCAGCGCTAATACTCTTGGGAAATGTATGAATCCAACTATTCTCCTTCCAGATATAGGTAAATAGGACAGACTCGCTCTTCAACCTTGATGTGGTAACCGGTCTAGGAGAAGGAAAACTTTGAATTCAAATTCTTCTTAAAATTCTTCTGAAAAACCCTGCCCTGCTCGTGCAGCAAATATGTATGTTAGATAAAGCTTGATTAATTCTTCGACCACCCTGTCGACAGGGCCAGAATAAGCCGACTGTATCACCTATACTGGCGTTAGATCTCCCTCCCAAAAAAGTGGGGCCCTTGATATGACACTAAACTGTGTCTGATGGTCAAACTTTAGTTCTAGAACTATGTGAAATAAACCATTTCTTGAGATTATTCCCAGGCCCATTCTGACCTGGAGTGATAAAACCTCTTAGAAGCCTATGTGTAAAATAGATGTGTTAGGAAATTATTTGTATAAAGAATACATTAAAGATATCCAAAATACCTTAAACCTAATCTTACACTTTTAAATGGAATGATAAATACGACTCCAGCAGTAATAAGCCTTGTAACGATTACATATGAACAAAATAGCTTTAATCAACCCAAATGGAAATTAAGGACACAAAAAGAAATAGAGGAATACTGAGAAGATATCCATGCTTGATAAAATGCCTAAGATTGTCAAAGAGAAAACTAGGAAAGCAAGAAGAATTCAAAGAAAATATGAAATAACATCAATTGATAAAAACCCGATAATAAAAGAAACCTGAAGTAAAAAAAAAAGTAACTACAAACCCAGCTTATGTGTAGATATGAAAAACGAACAAAATTCCTCAGATATTTCAAAAATATTCTATGGACAAAGAGGAAAGAAGACAATAAAACCCCACGATTGAAGAATTTAAATTATTTTTGAGTAATTTGTAGTACCATAAAATATCATATAATAAAAGAGGAAAGTGGATCAGAAATAGAAAATACGCTTACAAAAATAATTAACCTATAATGTACGAAGATATTACAACAGGAAAAATACATTTAAACACAAACATAAATGGAAGTCACCCGGAATAGATAAAATAACCTACTTTTGGTTCCATCAATATCATTCATATCAACTAATGACGAAATTTATTTCAGAAATCATTAAAAAAATAAACCCAGGAAAATTTCAGATTGGCTTTTAAAAAGATGTAAAAAACCTACTACCAAAAAAAGAGAAACAAGACACAGCAAATGCAAAAAAACAACCGACCAAACACTTGCCTTCCCACAATATATACAAACTATTTACATTGGGAATAGTTACTTAAAACTGTTATAGATTACAAAAGATTATTTTTAGTAGTCACCTAACACTACACAATCACGGAAGTGAGAGTCTCCGAGGTATAGTGGCTAACGTTCTGAACTACGACATCGAAGTAAGCGAGTTCGAACTCTAGTTGTGCTATTACGTTTACTTTCAGAATAGTGCATTGGGAAAAGTATGAACTCCCTTGTCCTACCCAGCTGTGAGTTAAGTGCTACCTTCTAAGGGATGGCTTTGACATTAAATAACCCGCGAAGTTTGATATGCCTTTAAACAAAGAAACTAAATTAAAAATGAATTATGAGTAAATGAGTTCGATCTCCATTCGCGTAATTACGTTCACTTTCAGATAATACCCTTGGGAGAGGTATGAACCCCCTTATCCTCATCAACTATGGGTTAAATAGTATGGTTTGTTGGTTGGGTTTTATGGCATATCAACCCTTGTAGATCATTTAATGTCAAATCCTTTTTATACATATATATAAGGTATGATTTCTAAATACATTTTGTTGGTAACATTTTTAAACAAGTCTAATCTCATTTTTACACGCAGTTAAATGGTTTCACTTATTTCTATCTAATACGAACCATTCAATTTACTATAATCATTTGTTTGCACACAGTTTAATGTTTTCAAGTATTGATATATATCACTAACAATTCAATTAAACATCTGTCATTTGTTTACACACAGTTAAATAATCAAATAGTTCTATTTCAAGCAATTAAGTTTGGCATAAGTTTGCTTGTACTCAGTTTAGATGTCAAAGTACACAGCTTAATTGTCAAGCAGTTCTATTTTATCCATAGATAGGACCCAATCAGGAGCTACTACTCCAAGCCAGAGCGGACTAGGGAACGATAGCAATGAAGAGATACTCCACATTCCCCAAAGCTCCAGCATTACTGAAGCCTCACCATCAGATTATTTAATCATAATCAGGACACTTGGTGGGGTTTTATTCCTCTGCAGAGATGCAATCGGTGTATTCTACAGCCTCAGCTGACTTGGCCATAAATAGTATCAGTCCTTCTACAAGGATTGTTTTGGCATTAAATAATCCATGAAGGTTGATAGGCCTTTAAACAAAAGAAACCAACCAACCAAACCTTGAAGTTATATATATATATATATATATATAAAAGTGCTTGAAAAAAGAACTGACTTCGGTATTGAATAATTTAAGATGGGTTTACAAGCCGTTAAACCAACCAACCTAATTCTTCACGTTGCCAGAAATGAAACATTATTAGGTTTTATAGAGTTTGGCATGGAAGCCACGTGTGGCTTACAGTACCTGACTTTCCTAAATGGATACCCATTTTAAAACTGCTTAATTTCGGTAATCTTACGGGAACAGGTGTTTTTAGCGTAAGCTTACCGTAATTCAACAGAAATAAAATGTTGATCTCAGTAACACAGTAAGCCTGGCGCGACCACAAAGCACCCCGTGAGAAGTGAACTCACAAACAATGATCTGTTAACGCAAATGGCAAGGTATTACACTGTACGAGATTTCCTTGAAACAATTTAAAGACTAATTTGAAAAATGAAATAATCTGTAGAAACGAAGCTAGAGCTTCTGCCCAGGAATAAACTAGAGTTTTACCTATATAATCTTATATAATATAAAACAGAGTCATATCCATCACCTACCCGTCCCTCTATTCTCAAATTAAGTGGATGTGTTTCCACCTATGGCACGGGCCATGTGTTTTTGTTTTCTTCACGAATCTGCTAAAGTTGTAAAGACCACCTCGAGACGAAGAATAGAAAGAGGGCCATAAAAGAATAATGAGAAATGACATTTTGAAAGAAACTGGCCAGATCAGATCAGCTTCCGGTTTTCTACCTGTGTGTTCTACACATCGTTGGGAAGAAAATGCTGATTATTCAAATACCGATGGTTGTTGAACTTCTACAATAGAATCATTTCTTATTTAGAGACGCTGGATTTACCGGAAATAGGTCTCCTTTATGCCTCTCCCCGATTTAAAATCAAACTCTTCAAAAATCCTGAACATTTTCCATCCTTCAAAACTTTTTAATTATAGAAATTGTTGGTGGAAATGCTCGTTTCTTTTATTTACTGGCATATCAACCTTTATGTGTTATTTATAAAAATATCTTTTATCTAATGATATTGTAATTAATTCCCAGACAATTATTTGTTTTAGTTGTTTATTTTTTAGGCAAGCGTTTTTTTATTTTAGATATTTTGTAAATGGAAATGAATGCTTGAGTCACTGTTGTAAAAGTGATGAAATGCCGTGTCTGTGTGTTCGGTTTGAAAGTTTCAATCTCCAGCGTTTCAAATTTTAAAAAATGTAGCGTTTCAAATTATCGTCTGCTTAAGGAATTCGATAGACTAACGAAAAAATTCTAGAAAGACTAACGAAAAAATACTAGAAAGAACATTGAATTCGTACAACGAAGACGTTCAGTTCTTTCTCTGGTTTTTCATAAGTCGAAAAATCGAAATTCGAATATTTATAAAGTTATGATCGTAAATTTTATCGTAACTTATATTCTAACTTTTATACATAATTATTTATGTATTAGGAAAAATTTATTGTAATTTGAACAAGCGAGTTCATTTTTAAAAAAATGAGTGACACTCTCAAGATGAATAACTCCTTGTAATACGTTAGTAAAAAACATTTTTTTTTAATATTTATTTGTCTTGTGTTTTGAAATTCGTAGAAAACAAGTTTCATTTTAAAATGAAAATCTCTAACAAGTTTTGTTAAATATTATTGTATGAGATTAATTATTTTTTTAATGTCGAAACTAACAAGACAGTTGTTTAATTCCCGTTACATTTGTAGTATCGGTTGATTTAAATTATTTAAAACTATATTATCTTGTTCTTTCTCACTGATTGCATATAAGCAAACATAAACACGAGGGGAAAACTCTTATGAAATTGTTTTTTATTTTTTTTAAATTATATAAAAATTTCAATTTTGCCTTTCGATACTGTAAAACTGTTAATCTTTAAGATATCCCTTGAGAACTTTTATACAAATATCATTTTATATTTTTTGGGTTAAATAAAATTTCTTGGATTGGATTTCTGGGTTTTTAATTTCTTTTTTTTTTTTTTTTTTTTTCATTTTGAAAACCTTCAACTGAATTGTCCGAATTGGCAGACGATCTTCATTTTATCAATATCAGAGTTTATCTTTTATCTGCCTGATAACTTTTAACAGTTAAATCACATTTTTTTCAACACAGAAACTATTTACTATCTTTGTAGAAAAATTAAAATAGAATTTATTGAGTTTTAATTTTTAAAAAAAGAAAGATTAAATTTCGCTTTAATATAAAAAGAATTACATTTTCCTAAAAAGATTATTAAAATATCTTTATATTTAAAGCCAAAGCCACCCTTTTGTTTACTGGTATATCAAGCTTTGTGGGTTAGTTAATGCCAAAGCCATCCTTGAATGTATTTACCAACCCTTCTGTACGGGCAGAATGTGAAAAAAGGTCAATTTTTAGTGGAGTTTGAATTCATGTTTGAATTCAGAGTTTTCCATCTCCTTGACTGGTTGCCTAAGCAAAGCTGAATAACTCAGTCTGTCCTGCTATTTACACATAGCTGGAGGGAGAATATGCAGATTCATACCTTTCCCAAGGGTATTAGTACTTTGTGAAATGCAATCAGCTTAGTCCAGGATTTGAACTTATGCTACCGAGTCTATTTCCTACGATGATAACAATTACACCACGGCCACCTATTGAACGATTTAACTATGTGCCAACAATTGGTTAATATTAAATAAAATTCGGTCAAGTTAGGTTATTTGGTTTAATGGCATGCCAACCTTTGATGGTTATTTAATGCCAAATCCTGTTTACATTAGTGATTTTTAAGTGAATAGTTTATAACATTTTTTAAACAAGCCAAAGCTCATTCGTTAGCATTTTCAAGTATTTCTATCTTATACTAATAACTCAATTCATAATTAAAAAGCAGTTCTATTTGACCCAGAGATGAGACCCTAACAGATACAACCACTTCGAATCAGAGTGGACATAGGAGTAATGGCAATGTAGGAGTACTCAAGGACTAGAACCTCATCATTGGAAACAGTTTAGTTGGAAGGCGTCTTACCCCTCTACAGAGACGAAGTCGGCGTATTCTACTGCCCTTATCTAAATAGAATTATTAGTATTTGATAGGAATACTTGAAACCATTTAACTGTGTGCAAACGAATGTATAACGTGGAATAGAATTATTAGCATTAAATATCAATACTTGAAACCCTTTAACTGTCTGCAAAAGAATGAGCTCTGACTCGTTTAAAATAATGTTACTTACAAACTATTCGATTACAAATCCTATATATAAAAATAGGATTTTGCATTAAGTAACCTACAAGGGTTGATATTCCACAGAACACAACCAAACCAAATCAAGACTGATAATTTTCAAGCACATCTATTTGAACCATAGATGTGAACATAACAGGTTCGATCACTTCAGTACAGAGTGAACCTGGGAATAATAGCAATGAAGGGAACCCCATATTCCCCAGATCCCCAAGACTGCAGCCTCGCTATCAATTGCAGCTTAGCATCACAGCTTGGACAAAAATTTTGAATCAGTAAAAGTAAGTGCTACATGATTTTAAAATAAATACTAATAATGTATTATCTTATTGCAAAATTTGTGTCATGTTTGCTAACAGATGAAAAAGAGGAGCCGTATCACATTCAGAAGCTGGTCACCTGCTCTACTCACCGGATTAGTCCACTGCAATAAACGAGTTCGAACTCCAGCCGTGCTATTACATTCACTTTTGGACTAATACCCTTGGAAAAAGTATGAATTCTTTTATCCACCCCAGCTATCGTTTAAATTGTACCAAGGATAGTTTGGAATCTAATAACCCACAAAGGCTGATATATCATTAAACAAAGAAACCAAACCACGCCCCTAGAAATACCAAAAATGTTACAAGACCAAGTACCTCAACTTGTGCCTAGCTTCTTTTTTTTTTTTTGCGCTACGTGGGATATAGGGTCTGCAATGAATGGGGAAAGCGTAAAAAACTAACATACAGACAACTCTTGTATTTTGTTGAGATGATATACATAGAACGTCTACAAAAGAAATAGACCGGCTTGTTGAGATGATATACATAGAACGTCTACAAAAGAAATAGACCGGCTTTTTTTTCATTGGTAAAGAAAGAGAAATGAAGTGGGAGAGAGAAGGAGATGAAAAAGATCAAGAGAGAATGAAAGAAAGAGTAAGTGAGAGAAAGAGATGAGGAATGAAAGAGAGAACAGGAATTGGAAGAAAGAAAGAAAGAAAGAAAGAAAGAAAGGTGAAAAAGACAGTGGGAAGCAAAGAATGTCAAGGAGTGAAGAGAGAAGTGGTGAAATAAGAAGTGAGAGAGAAAAGAGGGAAAAAGAGAGCAGCAGTGACGGAGATCAAAAGAATGAAAGAGAGAAAGGTGATGAGATGAAGGAAGGGAGTGCTCGAGGAAAAGATGGCTGAGTTTTATCATTTACATATGAAAACAATTTACCTTCAGCATTAGTGAGTACGAACGAACTAAAAAAATAAAGCACTTGACAATATCAGATCATTTTTAAGTTTGTATTAATTGAACACTTGAAATTATCTTATACATATAAAAGTATGTACCAAGATAAATATGCAAAGACGTATAGCAGTAAGTATATGCACACACACACACACACACACACACATATATATATATATATATATATATATATATATATATATATAGTTGGTGTTAAATCAAAACACCCCAATCGAATATTTGTATATTTTCTTAGAAAGTGTGAATATTTGCAAGAACCTAATGTATTTGCTATAGATATTTTATTCCGTATTTTGTTTTAAATAGTTATTGAATTCCTAAAAAAAATTTGATTTGTTATATTCATTTTTTGGAATAAGTGGCGCTGTTCAAAATTACCCCCCCACTTATAGAAATTATCAAATAATATTACTCTACACCAATTGTATCTTTTTCTTATTTTGATATTTAATACAAGTACTCTTTGAAAAGGGTTCTGTAACATTATTGACGGTTCTGAAGAAGACAATGTTTGGTTTGGTTTGTTTTTGTGGAATATCAACCATAGTTGGTTATTTAATGCCAAATCAAGTTTTTTAACTATATATTAGTCGGTGTATTCTACAGCCTCATCCGATTTGACTGAAGACTATGTGTGAGTATCACGTACGACGATAACGTATTCGTTCTGCCCTGGCTAAACTTTACAGGATGCTTCGAAAGAAATCAAAGTTATGGATACGCAGCCCTTTTTAGATTGGCAATTCGGGGCATTATTAAGAAGTACAACAAGACTGATTGCGTTGAAGATGAAGTTGTGAAAAAAAAGAAACAATTAAAAGCAATAAACAATAATAAAGCTTACGCAATTAATTATTAAAGTATGAGGACTCATAATTTTGTCGTATGTTAAATTTTTGTTTGATTTATTCCTTTTTTTTTTTTTTGTATCATAGTTTGATATTAAAGATATTTGATGTAGGTATAACTGCACATTCTTTCAAATCAATTCTTTCATCAATTGTGAAAAAATGCACATGAAATTTCCATGAAAACTTTAGGTATTACAGCTTCATCAATACTTATTGGAGAGGATGTGTAAACTAACTGTATGCAAAATGTGTTCAAAAAGTATGGAAATGGAAGTTGTATGCAGAGATAATTGCGAAGAGTAACAGTTATCGACGTAAGAATATGTCATGACGTCAATAGGTCAATGCATCTTAACGTCAATAAATACGTCAATAAGTCTTGACGTATCGACGTAGGAAATGGTCTTGACGAGTTGAGTTTAAACACTGGATGAGGCTGTTTGAATTTTCTTTTATTTTTCTTTTTTTTTTCTTTTTTTTTTTTTGAGATTCAATACGTGTTAATGCTCTTTAGAAAAGTCATGAATCTGTCATTCCCTAGTGATTGATAACTAGTTTGATTTAGTTTGGTTTGATTTGGTTTTATGGTATATCAACCATTGTAAGTTATTTAATGCCAAATCTTCTTTATTCATATATATTAAATATATATGATTTGATTTGGTTTACTTTTATGGTATATTAACCATTGTAGGTTATTTAATACCAAATCAATTTTATATATATAAACAGTTCTATTTCAAACAATTCAGTTTAGTCAACAAAGTTAAATGGTTCCAAGTATTGCAATGTTTTGACCGAATGAGTAGAGTAGTCGCCAATGGTCCGGGAGACTGGGGTTCAATCCCAGGTCGAGTCATACAAAAGACTTTAAAAAATGGTACTTGATGCTGCCTTGCTTAACACTCAGCTTTATAAGGTACGGATCAATGGTAAAGTGGAGCAACCCAGAGAATGGTGTAGCACCCTCCTCTACACCTTGGTGTAGTAACTATTGAAAAGGGAGCCTTCAGGTCACTCTCGACTAAGGTCACCAACTTTACTTATTGCTTTGTATCACTAACAATTCAATTAAACAGTCATTTGTTTACACACAGTTAAATGTAAAAACGTTTCCATTTCAAACAATTCAGTTTAACATGAGTACACAGTTTCGTTCGATTTGAACCATAGATAGAACCCTATTAGATGCTACCCTTCTGGGCCAGAGTGGACCTGGTATCAATTGCAGTGAAAGGATTCTCCGCATTACCCAAAGCTACCGAATTACTGGAGCCTCACCATCAGATTGTTTAGTGTCATATCCAGGACACTCGTCGGAGGGGTCTTACCCCTCTTTAGAGATGCAGTCGGTGTATTCTGCAGTCTCAGCCACCAGGTAGTAAGGTAGATTATGCTTACTAATGTTGTTAAGGCAACCTGACGAGTTAAAAACTCAATTCTAAAACCTGAACGACAAGGTTTACACTGCGCTGACTTTACACCCTAGAGAAGGGTAAGATACCTCCAAAAATGGTTGCCCCGTAGTTTAGTGGATAACATACTGGACTGTGACATTGTAGTAAGCGAGTTCGAATTCTAGTCACGCTATTGCGTTAAATTTTGGATTAATACACTTGATCTCCCTTATCTACCTACTATGGTCCAAAATGCTCCTCTATTGTTCTTCTACAGAGATGCCTTTGACATTAAATAAACCATGAAGGTTGTTATGCCATTAAAGCAAAGAAATTAAACTGGGCATGAAACTAAACTGGGCTTAATGTTGAGATTCCAGTCAAGGAAATCTTGGGAGTTTTGATTATTCTTTCATTCTCATTACTCCTAGGTCCACTCAGACCCGAGATTGTAGTACTTTTCAGGGTCCCACAGAGTTTCCACCAGTTCAATACAAAAAAATAGACATTTTTAACCATTAGCTATTTAAAAATCTAAACTTGTAACACAAGTCCAGGGCCCTCTCTAAGAATCGAACTCACTAACAATAATCTACTAACCTAGCAGGTTAACCATTACACCACGCCCAAGAATATGTACTTTTAGGTAACAGTTCTAAGAATTCGCCTGCTGAAAAATAGATTTGTGGTGAAGATTGAAAATGAAGAAAACGCAAGATAGCCGCTGCCATCTTAAATTTAATGGAATCTCCAGTTGGAATACAAAGGGAATTCCTCTTTAAGTATTTGAACGCTGAAGTGAAACCACTGATAAATCTTTTCAGTTGTACAAATAAATGAACCTGTAAATGAACGTACATTCTTTTTTTTTTTTTTTAATAATGGAAGAAGGATATAAAATTCTTCTACCTGTGGTGCATTTTCTGGATCTGCCACTTTCAGACTGTCACTTCTTTTGGCTCCATGCAGAATTTTTTGTCTGGTTAAAGGTTCCTCGTAGAATTTTTCGATTAAAAAAACAGAATCGTTCGTTTAAGGTTTGGTTTAGTTTGGTTTGGTATGATTGATTTAACGGCATATCAACCCCTTAGGGGTTATTAAATACCGTAATTTGATTCAATAGCAAATGTCTGATTATAATCCTACCTATGTATATCTTTAACCTTTTATTGATCTGATACTAATGATTTAAACAAAATTATATGCCACCTTGTCAGCTCGGGCTCCAAAATACGCCGACTTCACCTCTGCAGAGTGATAAAACCTCCAAATGAGGCAACGTGTTAGCTGTGGTTGGTGACCCGTAATACTTCAGGACGGGATCCTGGTTTCTGACCAGTCCGTAATTCGGCAGCGTAAGTGATCACATGACCTGTAACACTTCACTCGGGTCGGATCCGATCCATCGGCTGGTTATGTCAAGCCCTAGTACCAATATGATTGCCTCGGACGTATTCTTCAAATTGCTCTAATGGCAAACAAGTGTCCAACCCTATTTCATCTAAGGTGCTAGAAGGCGATGGCTGAGGGTCAACTGCCCTGAAGTAGCAATACTTGAAACCAATTAACTGTATGCAAGCAAATGAGCTCTGGCTTGTTTAGAAATAATATTACCTGTAAACTAAACGGTTGCAAATCACACACAGACGCACACACACACACATACACACACACACACATATATATATATATATATATATATATATATATTAACAGGCTCCGGCATAAAATAACCCGCAATGGTTGATATGCCATAAAACACATCCAAACAAAACGAAGTTTCAAGTAACTTACAATAATGATAATTCGCAAATGATTATAGCCATAAAACACATCCAAACAAAACGAAGTTTCAAGTAACTTACAATAATGATAATTCGCAAATGATTATAGCTTCAAGTAACTATTCTGAATTCGAATAATTTATACATAGTTATATATTTTAAAGTACTCCTATCTAATATTAATAATTTGTGCATAATTGTATGGTTTTAAGTTGCTGTTCTTATTTGATAATAATAATAATAATAATAATAATAGTGATAAGCACTTGGGCTCGCCCCCTTTTAAGATACTGGGGACCATTCTTAAGATGGACGAGGAAAGAACTTCAACAAATGGACCAGACAACAAGAAAACTCATGACGATGTATAAGAGATGACATAGACAGGCTGTGTGTGTCAAGAAAAGAAGAAGGACCTGCCAACACTGAAGATAGCATCGATACATCAATAAGAAGACTCGAAGGCAACATTAAAAAAGAACAAAGAAAGGCTAATTACAGCCAATACAAACAATATAAGAAACAACAGAAGAACAATAACAAGAAAACAAGAATGAGAAGAAAACAATCGTATGGATATTTCAAGCGACAAAATAGCGAGATTTCATACAAAAAGACTTAGTCATGGCTAAGAAAGGTAAACCTTAAGAAATAAACTGAATCTCTTCTAATAGTAGCACAAAATAACGCCATAAGAACCGACTATGTTAAAACAAAAATAGATAAGACACAACAAAATAGTAAATGTTGGTTATGTGGTGATTGAGACGAAACGATCAATCATATAATAATGTCACACTATGAGGTGGGGTGCGCCAAGCAGACAATCTTTTTGTTTGTTTTGGCGTGAAACCAAACAAAGGCCTGAGCCAGCGATCTTCGACGTGACCGGAAGTGGGTAAGGGAAAGCGAGAGAGAGTTGGACAAAGGAACCCAGAGAGAAGAGTTGGCGAAGGGAGACGCAGAAGGGCACTCCAGAGTCGACAACGGAGAGCAGCCGAGACCAGTCGGCATGAGATAGGGTCCAGGAGCAGTGAGGGAAGACCAGTCAAGATGAGTCAGCATTCCTCGTGGCTTGTGGAAATTCACAAAAAAAAAACTACACATCAGCGATAGTCTACAGATGCACAAGGAATGCAGTGTCACAACTTAACCTTCTTGCACTTGAGTTAACCCAAGCCCATATTGTTCGATTGTTCTTTTTCTCCCACTCCCTTGATTGTATTTCTTGTGGCCGTAAAGAAATGTGTGATACCCCTATCGGAACCACTAAATGATTCACCGGCCAAGACAGAATTGTTCGAAGAAGTTGATGTATCGGGGGGAGGGGGTATTGACACAATAAGCGAATGCAGCAAATTAGCATAAAAAAGAGTATAATACAAGACACAACTGGGTGGTGAAGGGGATCCTCGGGGAATTGTGCAAGAAATTGAAATTTGACCATGAGAACAAGTGGTATATGCAGGACCTGGAATCCGTCCTGAAGCATTAGATGCACAAACTTCTCTGTGATTTTGGGAAACAAACAAATCACCTAATCTTGGTCAGACGACCAGACGTGGTGATAGTTAACAAAAAAAGACAATCTGACAAAAAATGGACTTTGCCGTCCCGATAGACCACAGAGAAAAATTTTTGAAAAAGAGAAAAGAGAGATAATATCAAGATCTTGCTTGTGAACAAAAAAAAAACAATGGAGCATAAAGATGACGGTGATACCAATTGTAATTGGTTCACTTGGAACAATCGCCAAAGTATTTGTTAGGAACAGGAAAACTTGGAAATAAGAAGACACGTCGAGACCATCCAGACAACAGCATTATTAAGATCGGCTAGAATACTGATAAGGCTCCTGAATACTTTAGGAGACTTTCTGTCACTCAATCTCCAGTGAGAAACCATCAGCTAATGCTGGTGTGAAAAACTCTCAAAGGAGTAAAGTAATAATAATATTACTACAAAGGTCAGTTCCTCATAAACAAATGATCATAGAGAAATGTCGATCCAAACCGAAAAATCTAAGTATGGTTTGAATTGACTACAAAAAGCTTTTGATAACGTACCCAACGATTGAAGACGTTCTAAAAATTTTAAAGATATCCCCAATGATAATAACATTATGGAAAGGGTCATAATAACCTCAGATTGATCCCTGAAAGAAGCATACTCGAAACTATTAATCTCAACATTAATAATGGAATCTCCCAAGAAGACTCATTTTCTTTTTTTTTTTTTTGAATAGCTCAAATACTTCTCTCTATAGAACCTAAAAATACATCCTATGGATATAAAACTACCGCTACTAAAAAATAAACAACCTATTCTATATAGACGATTGAAGTTATACGCAAAAAATGATGACGATTTAAAAGGTCTGCTAAGCACTGTAAAAAGATTTAGTGACGACATAGAGATGCAATTTGGTCAGGGAAAATATGTAAAAGTCACATTTAAGAAAGACTCGCAAGAAAAGTCTAAAAACATCACTTTAGATATAAACACAATAATTACAGAGGGAGAACACAATAAAACCTATAAATATTTTGGAATTAATGAAGCTAATGATATCAAGTAAAGTTGGCGACCATAGTCGAGGGTGACCCGAAGGCTCCCTTTTCAATAGCTACCACACCAAGGTGTAGGGGAGGGCGATACTCGTTTCCTGGATTGCTCCACTTTACCCTTGATCCTTACTTTATAATGCTAAGTCTTAAGCAAGGCGATATTAAGTCCTATTTTTGAGTCTTTGGTATGAGTCGACTTGGGATTGACCCCTGGTCTCCCGGACCATTGGCGAACACTCTACTCATTAGGCCAATGACTAGAGATTAAAAAAATAAATAAAAAACTCTATAGAAGAATAAGAGCCATTTTAAGAACAGAATCGAATACAAAAAAAAGTTATAGCAAATAACACCATGGCAATACAAGCAATGACATATAGTTTTAATAAAATAAACTGAACGTAAGCTGAATTTCAAAAAATGGATACTTAAGTTAGGAAACAACCTGCCACAAAATGCATCATCCAAGAGCAGATACAGAACATCTCTACACAAAGATGGAAAATGTTTTAAGAGGACTAATCCAGCAAGAATTGACCCACAAAACAATACTTAGGCACTACCACAGATTGGATGCCACAGTTAGTAAACACACACTAGAAGCCAAAGAAAAAAAAATAAAGAGACTAATAATTTAAGTCAATCAATTTGACCTAAAACCGAAAGAAATAGAAATAAAAAAAAGCAATAGAGGCAACAAAAAATTAAGAAATAAGAAAAATACATGGACAAAATCAACAGCAAATATGATTTCAATATATATATAATATAAATTCAAATTTCTGGGGAAAAGGAAAGGGGGTTAAAACAATAAGGCATTAAACGAATTAAGAAACCAGAAGGGTGTTCTTGTAAATTGACCCATCCCAATTTAAACATATGCTTGGTTTTTTGTTGCAGGTGGACTTTTGAATAATGTAAGTTTGCAAACTAAATTATCTTTTCACGCTGGAATACTCTACAACATACCAAGTACACGAAGAAATGGAAAAGTTCACGCCGGAATACTCTCTGTAGACAAAGGTAAATTTAAAAAATCTTGATTGATATCTATCAAAGATCCTACTCAAGATAAAAACCGTGATATTGATTTTTGGGTGAATTTTAGTAGGTAAAGAATTAAAATTTATTTCTGTAATTAATAGAATAATATGAAAGGGGGATTTATGTATGGAAGAGGATTTTGGGAAATTAGTTCGTATTTAGAATTTTTTGAGTTGTAAATTCCCTTAGACAATTTTTGAGTTAATGCTAGTGTAGATAGCTATAATCCTTCACCATGTAAACAAACAAGGCGTGATAGCAGTTATTTGAATTAAAGGCACCTAATGGTTGCCAAAGGTTTCTCTTTTTTGGGGGTGGGAGGGGTGATAGCCCAATTAACTTTGAGATTTAACACATGTAAAATGAGTAACCAGAAAAATAAAAAGATAATAATTTAGTTTCCAAGCTTACATTATTAAAAAATTCCACCGGCTACGAAAAACCTAGCATATGTTTAAATTGGGATGGGTCAATTTACAAGAACATCCTTCTTATGGTTTCTTAATTTATTTAATCCTTTATTGTTTTAACCCCTTTTCCTTTTCCCCTGAAAATTTTATATATATATATATATATATATATATATGTATGAAAAAAATTCAAGTTTATATATATATATATATATATATATATTATATATATATATATATATATATATATATACTATAATCAATTTTACTGTTTTTCACCCTCAAATTAAGCGTGCAAGTGATGTGAAGAGACGAAGATTATTATAATATTCTTCGCCGAAATAAATTTATAATGACAATTTAACCAGGTTTCAGTTTTCTTCCAATTACATTGTATACGCTCTGTATGTGAGTTTTATTATATAAACCTGAAAAGGAATATATAACAATAGCCATAAATCGAGCACTCCCATAGATTTATGTGAAATTCCTCATATATCCTCTACACGAATAATTTACTCACTTTGTCTTCGGACGCCGAGTGGACATTACTGACTGTGTGTGTGTGTGTGTGTGTGCAGCACGTACAACTCTGATAGTCTCGTCACCTGGGGCTAAAAAATACCGCCAACTGTATATCTGCAGAGGTATAAGATCCTCACCCGACGAGAATCCTGGATATGCCACTAAACCATTTGATGATGAGGATCGAATCTCAGATCTTCGGGGAATGTATAGTACTCCTTGATTGCCATTACTCCCGGGTCCACTCTGACCAGGAGTGGTAGTACTTGTTAGTGTTCCATATATGGACCAAATTGAATTGTTGATTCATTTACTATACAAGAAACCATTTAACTGTGTGCAAACAAATGATTAATATTAAATTGATTTATTAGTATTAGATATCAATGCTTGAAACCATTCAACTGTGTGCAAATAGAACTATTAGTGTTAGCAATACTTGAAACAATATCACAGGTGAAAATAGAACTATTAGCCCTGGATAGCGTTGTTTGAAGCCATTTACCTGTGTGCATATAGAACAATTAATGTTCGATGGCAATGTTGAAAGTATTTAACTTTGAGGAAACAAATTAGTTCTGGCTAGTTTTAAAATAATATTAGCCACAAACTATTTGGTACTATTTACCAACCCCTCCGCTCGGGCAGGATATGACACAAGGTCAATTTTTTTTAAGCGGAGTTTAACAGGTTTGAATTCAGAGTTTTCCTTCTCCTAGACTAGTTGCCTCACCAAGGCTGAAGAACCTAGTCCGTCCTACTATTTGCCCATAGCTGGAGGGAGAATAAGGGGGTTCATACCTTTCCCAAGAGTATTTGCCCGAAAGTGAACGTAATAGCGCGACTGGAGTACGAACTCGCGTACTACGATTCCGCAGTTCATCGCTTTAACCATTACACCACGAGGACACTATTTGGTGTATAAAAAAATCAGGATTTGGCTTTAAATAACCATCAAGTTTCGATATACTCTAATAACCAAACTACCAAACAACAATAAATCTAATATTCGGGCAACTAATGGTTTTTCCTATATTTTCTGCAAACGAGAGAGTATTTGAAATATTCATGATGTTCGGTATAAGTTACTGATGTTTTAGTTCATTTTTCTTTTTGACCAAATCAACTTAATTTCTTTCTAGTTAGTCTTTAGTGTAAATTCTTAGAAAAACCCGTACTAATGTAAATCATAAATACCAATCGATATCGATCCAAGTCCAAACTGTTTAAATAAGTTGACTGATCTCCCCAAGTGTAATTTACGGCTAGAATAACTTGGTTTGATCAAGTGCTATTTACATGAAAAATCACAAGAATAAAATACTGGAGTTTTTATGCAGACTGAAAGCCTGTGTTGCAAACAGGTAATAGAATATTTAAGAAACATTTGTAGTAGTTTGAATAGTCACCAGATTTTGAGATCAAAGTCATGTTATTGGATTTAATTTAATCTGACACGATTAATCCTTCAGACTTTTTTAACTGACAAGATGTTTGGTTGGTTTTATGTTATGTCTTTTTCCTTTTATCTTTGTTTTAATGGCAAATTAATCTTTCTGGGTAATTTAATGCCAAAACCATCCAAGTAGAACAACAATAACACTATTTAAGCCATAGCTGGGAGAGTAAGGGGGTTTATACCATTCGAAAAGGTATGAAAACGAAAGTAGTAGCGTGACTGGAGTTTGAACTCGCTTACTTCAAGGCCGCAATCCAGCACGTTTGCCACAAGACAATGGGTACTTCCTCTTTTATGACATGTCAACCCTTGTTGCTGAAGTCAGTTTAACGATTATAGTTTCAAATTATATACAGTATGGGAGAGTCTCCATACGTAACGGCTAAAGTGCTGAACTGCGGCCAAGACGTAAGCGAGTTCGAACTCCAGTCACGCAAATTACGTTCACTTTCAAACTAATACCAATGGGAAACGTTTGAATGTCTATTTCCACACACACACACACACACACATACACACGCTATGGGTTAAATAGTTTCACTACTGTTATTCTATGGGGGTACCTTTGGCATTAAATAACAACCAATGTTGATATGCCATTAAACTAAAAAAATTAGCCAAATCTATATTTCTCTCCTTACATTCATTCAAAACGGATGAACACTTCATTATCTTAAACAGATCTAACTGATGCAAAGATGAAACCCAAAAAAGCACTACCACTCCAAGTCAGTGTGGACCAGGGAGTTATGACTTCCAGAACTGGCACCTAATCTCTGAATGTAGTTTAGTGTCATACTCAGTACACCTCTTTTTTTTTTTTTTGGTGGGGGGATGTCTTACTCCTCTGCAGGAGATTTTTTCCGATGTTTTACTTGAATATAATTGTGTATGAATTGTTAATATTAGTTAATAATACTTGAAATCATACAACTCTGAACAAATAAACATTACATTATCTCAAACAGATGTATTTGACCCAGAGATGAAACAGATACTACCACTCCAGGTCAGATTGGGAGAAATGGCAACGAATGAGTAACATCACACTCTCCCATTTACGTTGGGCAGCTATATTCCTCGCTTATGCTGTCATATGTTCACGTGGTTTCAGTCTTCTTCAGATATATTTACTCCGTGCTTCTTCTGGTATATTTACTCCGTCTCTCTGCATGTATGTTTATCCTGGCCTTCTTCAGATATATTTACTCCCTCCTTCTTCAGATATATTTACCCCGGCCTTCTTCAGATATATTTACTCCCTCCTTCTTCAGATATATTTACTCCCTCCTCCTTCAGATATATTTCCTCCCTCCTTCTTCAGATATATTTACTCCCTCCTTTTTTAGATATATTTACTCCCTCCTTCTTCAGATATATTTACTCCCTCCTTCTTCAGATATATTTACCCCGGCCTTCTTCAGATATATTTACTCCCTCCTTTTTCAGATATATTTACTCCTTCCTTCTTCAGATATATTTACTACAGAATTAGCAGTGTTAACCTTCCATTGTTAAGTCATGCAAATGCGATGGATTTTAATAGATTAGTCATGTCTTATTTTTCAACGTCATGGGTTAATAATCACTTCAACTTCTCTCTCTCTCTCTCTCTCTCTCTCTCTCTCTCTCTCTCTCTCTCTCTCTCCTATATCTATCTATCAATCTGCCCGTTTATAAGTGAGCCAAGCTTTTTTTGCATTATGATTTAGTCATGTCTTAGTTTTTTATTTATTTATTCCTTTATCTATTAATATTTATTCATTCATTCATTCATTTATTTTGTGATTACCAGCCGCTGTTCATTTCAATACATAGGTTTGTTGAATCATATGAGCGACAAATCAATTAATAAATAGTGGTTATGCATTTAAAAAAAAAAAACACGTATTGTAATGAATTGTCATATGCACGAAGTGGTACTCAAAAATTCCTCCACGCAAATAAGAAAAAGAAAGCCATCCTCGTAAAAGAACAGTAGTGGTACTATTTAACTCATTGCAGGGGGTTAGGGGAGTTAATACCTTTCCCTGGGGCATTAGTCCGAAAGTGAACGAAAAAGCTTGATTAGAGTTCGAACTCGCTTACTACGATGCCGTAGTCCAGCACTTTAGCCACGACGCGACGAGGACTTCCCCCTACAGTTCAGTTTTGTGCCATTAAAGTAACTTGATAAATAATGTGCCAAGTGCGTTGAACTGCAGGATGAATGCCTAGAATAACATTACGTTTCATGATTTATTGAGAAACAAAATCGACACTATAGCGTTTCGGTTCTACTGAACCATCATCGAGACTATATTATCGAGGGTTATATTAGTGATGTTATGTTAACGATGGATGTGTAAAAAGTGTAAAGAATATTTAAAAACTTTGGAAAATATGTATAACAAGAAAAAGTTGCCTGTTTATGACAAAAAAAAGTTGGCCGTTTGATCAATGAGTCGAAAACAAGAAATGATTCGAAATCTTTCTCGATGAACGTACGGAACGTGGATTCAGCACAATGTTTCTAATAGGTCAGGTGACGTTGTTTAAAACAACAAACGCTGATTCATCGATCAAACGGGCAACTTTTCTTGTCATAAACAGCCAACTTTTCACAATTAATAGCTACATTGAAATTTATATAAAATAATGTTCGTAGGTTATTAAAAATCAAATCCTTTTTTTGTATAAGAGCATCAGTGAATTAAAGGTGCCCGTGGTGTAATGGTTATCGTCGTATGAAATGGACACGGCGACACGAGTTCAAATCCTGAACGCGACTGATTGCATTTCACATAGCACTAATACCTTTGGGAAAGGTATGAATCCAATTATTCTCCCTCCAGCTATGGGTAAATAGTAGAGCAGACTGTGTTCTTCAGCCTTGGTGAGGCAACTAGTCTAAGAGAAGGAAAACTCTGAATTCAAACCTGTTAAACTTCGCTTTAAAAAAATTGATCTTGTGTCATATCCTGTCCGAGTGGAGGGGTTGGGTAAATATGATCAGTGATACTATTGAACCCTGAGGGTATTAGTCAAAAAGTGAACGCAGTTGCGTGACTGGAGTTCGAACTAGCTTACTGCAACGCTACGGTCCAGCACGTAAGCTACTACAATACGATGACTCTTTTATTAACCTTAAGTGATATATTTTGTGCTATATTAAAACGCTATATATATCTGTATATTTATTTTTGTTTATAACACTTTAAGGAGATACATATTAAATGCCTGTTATAGTGTATTCTCTTTTCAATGTGTGTTTATTTACTCGAAAATACGTTAACATGACTGAACGAATCTCTGTGCAGTCGCACTATTACGTACTTTTTCAGACTAATACCCTTGGGAACGATATGAACCCCCTTATTCACCAAGCTATGGGTTAAATTGTATCACAACTGTTCTCTTATATGGATGGCTTTAGGCATTTAATAACCAACGAAGGTTGATCTGCGATCAAACAAAGAAAAAAAGAAACTTATTTGAAAAAGAGAGAGAAAGAGAATAATATCTGAATACACTCACTGTTATGACGTAGTGGTTAACGTGTTAGACTTCGACATCGTAGAAAGCGTGTTCGAACTCCAATAGCTCCATTGCATTCACTTTGTGAAACGGTATGAACTACCTTATCCTCCCAGCAATGGGTTAAATATTACCACTACTGTCTTTCTGTAGGGTTGACTTTGATATTAAATGACCCATGAGGATTAATATGTCACTAAACAAAGAAACCACAGAAACCAAACCAATGAATGAATCACTGTGTTATTCTAATTCCTATTCTACTCAAAATCAGCAATTCCTTTTTAAATGAAGAGAAATACTTGCCCAATCCGAAAGATCAAATAACAACTTTGATTACCCAAAAGCAATAAATAATTTGCTTTCACCATAGCGAAATTAAATTTTGTTAGAAAAGGAAGACATTTCAATACAACTGGGAAAATTAAGTGTTCAAAGATATTCTTTTTTAACACATTTTTATACATTTTCATAGTTTTTTTTTTTAGAAAAAAAAACGAATAAAAACTTAATATCGTTTTTTTTTTTTCGTTTTTCTTTTTTTTTTTTTTGCTTTTGTTCGTTCGTTTGTTTGTTTATTTTATTTAAAATTGAATTAACACATGTGCGGGATATCTTAAAATAAATTTAAAATCGATAAGGCTTTAAATAATTTGAGACATTTTCCGTTATATGCGTAAATGAAAATATCTATTCCAAAAATATTTGAGTTGCTCTTTCCATTATGAATTAATTTGGGTCGACTCTCCTCCATCATCTTTCATCAATGTTCCAGGGACTGCTCTTTTCAGCCTTCGACAAGTTAAGCATACACATGAGAAAACTTATGAAACCTATATCTCTGTGAGAATTTCTTCAAGCAAACTTTCACTACGACCCGATTTACAACAACCTCAAATCAGATAATTTGTTGTTTATTAGTTTGTTGTTTATCTAATCAGCCTCGTATTCAGCTCTATGAGACCCAAGAAGGGTCTGCACAGTACGAAATGAATACCATACCATCAGCTTAAATGGATTCAATTTATCATTATTATCATTTGTTATAATTCATTTTTACATTCGATCGAGAGAAGCCGTAGTAAGGACCAAAGGAGAAAGAACCTCAAAGTTACGAGACAAATTGGTTCAACCAAGACCAGACTGAATGCGAATTATTCGAAAATATCCGTCCGAACAGCCAGTGACCATCGCCCGTTTCTAGATATTCTCAACAGTCCCCGTAACTGAACGATATAAATGGAAGGCACCATATTTGAGGCGAGTTCCCTTTTTTAGTCTGTTGCATTATTCTTCATATAAGCGATAACAACTTCCTCTCAGAACTTGATAACCATCGATGTTGTATTCTGGGAAAAATGAATCTTCTATATACAGGAAAATACCTAACTTATACAACACATTTGATAGGACGTATCCTGCATGGAAAAGGACATCTTGCCAATATTAGATTTACTATTAGGAAGTTTGCCTATTTGGAACTTAGCCCATTTGGCCTGGGAAAATACACCGACTACATCTCTGCAGCAACGAGGGTCCTGGGAATGACACTATACGGTATCTGATATTGAGGATTCAGTCCTGGAGATTTGAGGAATGTGCTATACCCCTTCATTGCCATTAATCTCGGCTCCTTTCTAAACCGGAGTGATAGTACCTATTAGGGTCCCGTCTTTAGATCAACTATTACTGTATGTCCATTTAACTGTGTGAAAACAAATGACTGTTGTTAAATTGAACTGCTAATATTACATAGAAATACTTGGAACCATTTAATTGTGCAAGAAGTAAATTATTGATATTACATGACAATGAAATATTGTATTATTGGCATTAAATAACAATTAAAAAGATGAGTTATTGGAATTACATAATAAAAATGGAATTATTAGTATTATATAACAGCAAAAATGGAATTATTGGCATTAAACAATAAAAATTGAATTATTGGTATTATATAACAATAAAGATTTGAAATATTGACATTACATAACAATAAAATTGAACTTTTGGTATTGCAATACCAATAATCCAATTTTTCTATTGCTATGATAAAAAAAATTTGAATTATTTGTATTGCATAACGCTTAAATTGGATTATTGATATTACATAACAATAGAAAACCTGAATTATTGGTGTTGCATAACAATAAAATTGAGTTATTGATATTACATAACAGTAAAAGATTGAATATTGGAATTACATAACAATAAATAAATTGAATTATTGGTTTCACATAACAATAAAAAATTGAATTATCGATATTACGTAACAAAAAATCGAATTATTGCTATTACATACTAATAGAAAAAATAATTACTTGTATGGCATAACAATAAAAATTGGGTTATTGGTATTACATCTCTATAGAAAAATTGAATTCCTGGTAGTGCATAACAATAAATAATTTGAATTATTGGTTTCGCATAACAATAAAAAAAATTGAATTATTAGTATTACGTAACAATAAAAAATCGAATTCTTGGTATTACATAACAATAAAACAATTGGATTATTGGTATTACATAACAATACTAGAAAACACTTAAGAGTTTGCAAAAGATTTATATCAGATAAAATTACTAGAGTTGTAGCAGTTCTTGAAACTATTTAACTGCATGCAAACAAATTAAACTCATTTGAAAATAAAATTACTTATAAACTATTCACTTTCGAATCATACCAAAGACTGAAAAATGATACTTGGTACCTACTTGCTGAACACTCAGCATTATAAAGTACGTATCAAGGGTAAATTGGAATAAGCCTGGGAAAGAAGTTGCGCCCTCCTCTACACTTCGGTGTAGTAGCTATTGAAAAGAAAACCTTCGAGTCACCCCCGACTACGGTCGTCAACTTTACTTACATATATATATATATATATATATATATAACTATCAGAGTGCAAACCAATGATTGATATTAAATACATTTTTGTAATACAGAGCAATACCTGAAACCATTCAACTGTGAGTAAACAAATGATTAATTCTAAATAGAATTATTTGTGTTCGATAGGAATACTTGAAACCATTTAACTGTAAACAAACAAAAGAGAGCTGGCTTGTTTAACATCTTACCTTTTTCCTTATCAATAATATATATATATATATATATATATATATATATATATATATATATATATATATATATATATATATATATTCTAAAAACTAAAATCAATAGAATTAATTTTGAAAATAGCGACGTTTTGAAATGCCTTTTGTATTTTGTTGGGTTTTTTTTAAATATTCCATATTTCTTTATAATATTCTATTTCTGTTGATAGCGTTCTGTTTTTTTAATTTCATCAGCATCTCAGTTTTATCCAACTCTGCGTTTACGTAATTTCGTTATGGCAAAAAACCTAAAAATAACTTTCAAAAACTCTTTTAAAAAACACTCTTTATACATGCAAGCAACCCCTGATGACGGTTTATGAAAGGTCCGGAAGCGTTCGGAACAATTTTGGTAAGTTCATCCACCAATTCCAACCTAAAACCAAGACACTTATCAGGAAACTTGAAAGGATCTCAATAAAATCATGTAGACAAAATGTGTCTTTATTATTTAATCAAACATGCCTCAATGAAAGACTGCTGCTCGAGTACACACACACACATATATATATATGTATATATATATATATATATATTAACATATATATATATTTCCCCTTTTCTGTCTTTTGTCTTTAGACCCTATCCTTTTTCATATTCACATTCATAAACACTTGTCTATTTCCTCTTTTTACTAAACTTTAGAAAAAAAACTATTTTTCTTAGTTGAAAAAGTTCTTTCAATAAATAAGAACGAAATATTATGAGCTTAATCCGTTATTTGTGTTTTTAGTATGCCCACTGTTCCATCTATTTTTATCACCTTGTCAGATCTACCAAAAATATCTACCTTTTCTCCATATATATATATATATATATACATTATATGTGTGTGTATGTGTGTGTGTGTGTGTGTGTGTGTGTGTGTGAATAAGATTTGGCATTCAATAACTTACAATAGTTGATATGCCATAAAACTCAACCAACTAACCAACCTATTTAAAAAATTTTCCGTTTCTCTATTTTCTCTATTACCGTTTAATATCTCACACCTTCCAACAGTTTTCTCTCAACCACTAGACGATCATTCATCCTCACCATCAACATAACTGGTGTAGGTGTGAATCGCTAGACCATTGATCAGTGTCTGGAATTCGATAATAGTCGAACACAGCAGTAAAAGACTGACGAAATTTTGATCAGAATTGTTCAATCAATTTATGATTTTGATGATAAATTTGCTCAAATAACACCGGACGAAACAGGACACTGTGCAGATAGAGAAAAATTAAATTTTAAAGAGGAACGTCTATCATAATTATGATATTTTAAAGCAAAGACACATTGTTAAATCTTACATCGGATAAAGGAAGTGCGCTTAGCGTAACGGTTATCACTGTAGGAGTGACTTGAGTTCAAATGCTGGACGAAACTGTTTTCATTTCAATTCCCGGTAATGCTCTTAGAAAAGGCATGAACTATCTGTGCTCCCCTAGTTATGGACAAATAGTAAGGTGGACTGGGTTCTTTAGTTTTAGTAAGGCAACCAGTCTAGGAGAAGTTTCACTATGAATTCATACTAGCTTTACTTCGATTTTAAAAATTGACTTTTTCTCGCACCCTATTCGTAGTAAAATGAGTGAATAAATGCATGTCATATACTCATTTTACTATATCGCCTATAAATAAGTTGGACCCTAACAATATTTTATCAAAGTCTTTTTGCAAACATTATATTTTATAATTTCCCGTAGAATATTATAACATGAAAATTGATATTATTAAGTTTGGTTTGGATTTATCAATCTTTGTGGGTTCATATTTACCAACCCCTCCGCTCGGGCAGGAGATGACACAAGGTCAATTTTTTTAAGCGATGTTTAACAGGTTTGAATTCAGAGTTTTTCTTCTCCTAGACTAGTTGCCTCACCAAGGCTGAAGAACCTAGTCTGCCCTACTATTTACCCATAGCTGGAGGGAGAATAATTGGATTCATACCTTTCCCAAGGGTATTAGTGCTATGTGAAATGCAATCAGTCTCGTCCAGGATTTGAACTCGTGTCGCCGTGTCCATTTCCTACGACGATAACCATTACACCACGGGCACCTCCTTAATCTTTGTGGGTTACTCAATGTCAAAGCCATCCTTGAAGAAAAGCAGTAGAACTATTTAACCCATAGCTGGATGAGATAAGAGGGGGTTTATACCTTTCCCAAGGGTATTAGTCTAAAAGTAAACATGATAGCGCTACTGGAATTCGAATTCGCTGACTACAATGTCATAGTCCAACACGTTAACCACTACACCCCTCTGATGTTTGGTGTTCACGTAAAAAAATATCGCTACTTCCTCCTTGTGGGCGAAAATCATGAGGAAATTGAAAAAGAATATTCCATCCGTTTATAAAATAGAAAGACCTGAACGATTGTGTTGCCATTTAATATAAAAATATTCCATCTACTTAAAAGATGGAAAAATCTGAACAGTCATGTTGTTATTCACTAAGTTTAACTTAGTTTGACTCAAGGCAGAGGCAAACTGACCGTAATTTGGCTCCTGGGCAAGGATTATTGCTCCTTTAAACCATTGCACCCTACCATCCATATCTATGTACATTCTTAATTAGACTTTTATATTTAAAAACAAAAGTCTCAAAAATAGAGAAAATTTTATTTTCAGTGCTACGGTTATCGTCAAGAATATATCTAACGGACTAATCAGCATATTTTATATTTGGTTTGGTTTCTTTGTTTAATCCATAGCTGGGGAGGGGATAATACCTTTCCAAAGGAGATGTCCGAAAGTAAACGTAATAGCGCGATTGGGGTTCGAACTCGATTACTGCGATGTCGCAGCTTAGCCCGTTACCCACCATGCTACGGGGGAATCCCTTTAGATTTATCGTGTTAAAACTATTTAATCTATAACACATTTATTCATTTGATGCCACTTCAAAAATGAGACTTTTGTGACTAGGGCCTTTTAGTGCTTTAGGCTCTCGAACACTGTTCAGTCCACCCTGACACAAAGCAAGATTCATAGGGTATGCAGCGAGAACCGAACTCATTACCAATAGTCAGTTAGCCTGAACCATTAACCTCCACATCATGCAAAGTGCTTCTGGTTAGTTTTGTACATTTCTAACAGATTTGCAGTTGGTTAGTTATTTGGTTTTTATTGCATATCAACTTCCGTAGATTATTTAATGCCGAATCCATTTTTTTACAAATAAACTATTCTATTTCAAACAATTCAGTTTAGCATCAGTACACAGTTTAATTGTCAAAAACATTTCTATTTAAAACAATGCAGTTTAGCATACAAAAACGGTTCCATTTCTAACAATTCAGTTTAGCATAAGTATGTAGGTTACATGTCAAAACATTTCTATTTCAAGCTATTCAGTTTAGCCTAAATACGCAGTTTAGTTCTATTGTAGCACTATGTGGGTGGGCTGCCAAAGCAGATGATTCCTTTGTCTGTTTTGGCGCGAAACCAGACAAAGGATTCTTGGACCTGAAATCTCGCCGTATCCGGAAGTGGGAAGGGGACGCGAAAGAGAGTTGACGACGCGACCCGGCAGAGAGGCAGTTGACGGGGGACCCGGACGAGACGAGTTGGCGACTGGACGGCAGGGCGACTGGACAGCAGAGAGTTGGCGTGGAACCACGGACAGGGGCAGTCAACACCGGACTCCGGAGACAGTAGGAGACAAGATAGGGTCCAGTGAAGAAGATCGACTCAAGATGTCTGCATTCGAGGTGCTTGTGGAATTTTCGCTAGTAACCCACGCTAGCGATAGTCCGCACATGCATATAGTGTTGCATACCTTCCTCTGCTCTTGGTTAACCCCAAGCTTTGTTCGTGTTTGTTCGTTTGTCCTTCTATTTTCTCCGTTCCCTCGATCGTATTCTTGTGTAGGTAAAGAAATGTGCGTTACCCCCTCAACCACTAGTTGATCACCGGCCGGCTAAGAAGTGACATGGTTAGAAGACTGATCTAAAATGTGGTGGGGGTGAGGGTGTAACGTTACACTATTTGACCCATAGAGGTGCTACAACTCCGGGCCAGAGTGGACCTTGGAGCGATGGCAATGAAAGGGTGCTCCGCATTCTCCAAAGCTCCAGCATCACTGGAACTTCGCCATCAAAATTTTTAGTGTCATATCAAGACACTCGTTGATGTGGGGGGGGGTGCAGTGCGTGTATTCTACAGCCCTAGCCTACTGGACAAGATTTGCTGTTTGTTTGGTTTATTGGTTCAATGGCATATCAACGTTCGTGGGTTATTTAATTCCAAAGGCATTCTTTAGAAGGTACTATTTAACCCATAATTATTGTTAAAGCCAAAATTTAATATAGGTCTTTCTACTGGCAACAACTTGTAAGTACATAAAAGCAGCAGAGACAGTTATCGCCCTTTTTTAATTTATTTGTAATCATCCAATTTTGTTTGCTCTTTGTGTTCTTGAAGTAACTACCGTATTTGACGGCAGATAAGGCGCATTTTTTTTTTTTTTTACTTAAAATAATTTTAAAATATTTTTGCCGCTAATAACACATTTAAAAAATCGGCAGCTTGCGTCATAATAAGCTTTGTTCAGAATCTTTTTCTTCCTTTTTTTTTTCTTCACTTTTCTACAATTCCTAGGGATCCATTTGAAAATAAGATAGAGTGTGGAATATTTCTCCTATAACACATATTTCAACCATAACTGTCACCATGCTAGGTACTGACGAAAATTACCAAAGACACAGACGAAATGAAGGGATGAAAACGAGTTCATAGAAAAGAAAAATATCAGACTGGTGGTTCAAAGAAAACACCACTCACTTTATCACTGTACTTTAAGTCTTCCTCCGAATCGATCTCAGATATGGAAAAGGTCCGGTGGTGTTTATGTTTTTGTTTTTTTTAGACAATAAAGGAAAAATCCTATTGTTCCATTAATCGTTGTTCACCTCCCTCACCACCACTAATGGCGAGAAGGGTTTCGCAAGCATCTAAATTTAAGCACCAAACTTATCCTCTACCGGTTTATAACAAACTGACTTGCTGACCCTTTTATGGATCCCCAACTCTCCTATGACCGTTTCTGGCGCTTGCCGTGAGGGTTCTCAAGGTTGATGGTTACAAGGTTCACCACGAGTGGGAAAGCTGCTACTAAATTACACAACAATTTAAAAGCGATGTAAGAGAAACCCCTTTTTGATGCAGGTATCATTAGAGAACAGGCTGGGCTTCGGTTCTTTTAACAAAACTTTTCTCAGGTTACTCTTACCGCGCTCTCATTAGGTGCCCCATTCATTCGGCCTTGTGCCATATCGAAGCAAAGAGCATCGTAAATTACTACTACTCTTAACGCGCTTTTAACCTGGACTATAAGATTCGAAGGAGAAAGTTTAAGAAGCTGTGAACTAAATTCTTTATTTCGAAGCATAATGGCTAAAACGCTGGATTAGTAGGTCGTTGTATGCGAGTTCGAACTCTAGTCGCATTATGATGTTTACTTTAGGACTTATGGTATGAACCGTCTTATCACCCGTTATGGTTTAAATAGTTCTTCTGAAAAGACGGCTTTGGCATTATACAATGTCCCGAAGGGTGATACGCTCTAAAAAGAAACTTTTATCTCGGTCATAATTTCTAAATTTACTTTTTGCCACAACACCGTTTAGAAAAAAATGCAGATTCAAAAGATATAATTTAAAATACTTTAAACATCAACTTTAATCATAATCTTGATTTTTAACTATAGATTTGTAAAAAAAATTCTATCAGTATAATCAACAGGAATATTTTTTATCTTTCAGCAAAAATCTTTCTCTATCATAATTTTAAAAGTTACACTTTTGGTCGAACGCCACTACACACAATTTACAAACCTGAAAAAGTGGTTTACGAAATTTTCAACTGAATTCTTTATCGCTGTTATAATTCTCAACGTTCAATTTTTACCAGAACGTCGACGAGAGAGTTTATGAATTTTTAAACAAAACTCAACCGAATAAGCACAAAAAAATAATGCAATAAACATCAACAAAAATTAATCAAAGAAAAATATTCGAAATATTGAGAAACATTTATTAATTATTTATTTATCAAATCAGAGGATTCTATTCTTATTTTCGGGGGCATTTTTGCTTTTGTTATTGGATCAATTTGGACTTTTTTAGACGGTAAGGGATTCGGTGCAAATGAATATCATGTGAACAACTTGACAGCACATTCGGTAAAATACAAATCATAATTAATAAAAACATAAAGAATTGCGGGAATAATAGAAGTTAGTGAGGTACCCGCAGAAATGCCATTGCCAGATACAGAATTTATATTTGGGTTATTACTGTGTTATTATATTATTATTATGTTAATATTTTTAATGCCAATTTTTTGCCACGGTGCAGATGGGAAAAATTTGCTGATTGGAAAGGGAAGCAAAAAAAGAAAAAACAGAGCACAAGAAAAATTTCTTTTTTAGTTTCCAATGAATTTTTTATGTATTTTATCATTTGTACAATATTGTATGATTTTAGATAACTTTATTTATTTATTTATTTGTTTATTTAATAATAATAATAATAATAATAACAATAATTATTATTATTATTATTATTATTATTATTATTATTATTTTAAAAGAAGGGTATATGCACAAGCCAGAATCCGTCCTAGAGAATAAGACACATAAAATTCTCTGCGATTTTGAAATACAAACGGATCACCTGATTCCGGCCAGGAAACCAGACCTAGTTTTAATTTACGAAAAGAAAAAAAATGTCAGCAAGTGTATTTTACCGTTCCAACGGACTGCTGAGTGAAAATGAAAGAAAGCGATAAGACTTGTACTTAGACCTTACCAGAGAACTAAGAAAGCTGTGGAACATGAGGGTGACGGTGATACCAGTACTGATAAGAGTCAAGGAAATCTGAGGAGACTTGTTATCACTAAGATTCCTGGGAAATACCACTAGTAACGTTGTTGTGAAAAACTTGCAAGAAGTGATATAATAATAATAATAAGAAGAAGAAGATACTTCTCTGGGATTTTGAGATACAAACGGATTAGCTAATCTCAGCAAGAAAACCTACGGAATAGTGGATTTTTGTCGTCCCAGAAGACCACATAGTGAAAATAAAAGGAAGTGAAAAGAAAGATAAGTACTTAGACTTTGCTAGAGAACTAGAAAAACAATGGAATATGTAGGTGACGGTGATACCAATTGAGGTTGGTGCACTTGGAACCAAACCCAAAGGCTTTTTAAAAGGACTGGAAAGCTAGGAAATGTGAGGACAAGTAAAGACCATCCAAACTACTGCATTAACATCGGCTAGAATACTGATAAGAGATTTTCTGTCACTCAAACCCCAGTGAGAAACCATCAGCTAACGCTGGTGTAAAAAAAACTCACAAAAGGGTAAATAATAATAATAGTATTAATAATTCGCAACAAAATAACAAGTGTTGGTTATGTGAAGACAGAAAGAGTGAATGCAGCACAATACTTGGTAGGAAGGATGATCCACTGTGAACTGTGCAAGAGATTTAAGTCTGACCCTGAAGCCAAATAGTAAATGTACAAACCAGAATACGTTCTCAAGATTGAGACGAATGAAATTCTCTGCAGTTCAAACGGTTCACCAAATCTCGGCCAGAAGACCAGATCTACTGTTAATTAACAACAACAAAAAAAGAACTTGTAATCTAGAGGATTTTACCATTCCAGCTGACCAAAGAGTGAAACTAAAAGAAAACAAAAAGATAAACAAATACCTCTATCTTGCCAGAGGACTAAAAAAACTGTGAGGGTGGCGGTAGTACCATCTGTCATTTCCAAAAGACTTGTGAAAAAAGACTGGAATAATTGGAAATCAGAGGAAGAATCGAGACTATCCAGACTACAGCATTGTTAAGATCGGCTAGAATACTGAGACGAGTCCTAAAAACCTGAAGAGTCTTAATCACTCAGATTCCAATGAAAGCCCACCAGCTTACGCTGGTTTGAAAAACTCACAATCATGCATAAGGCCTTACACTCGAGAGATGATGTAGATTATCAAGAAAAGGAGAAAGATGGGGGATCGCCAGCGTTGAAGATAGTGTGGATGCATCAATACAAAGACTCGAAAACTACATAAAAAAAAGAGCAAAAAGAATTAATCATAAAGACCAGAAACAGGCAACATAAAGATAAACAGGACAACAACAAAGAAACAGAAATTGAAAACAAATATCTTTATGGGTATTTCAAGTGACAAATTAGCGAAATCCCACGCGAGAAGACCTGGACATGGTTAAGAAAGGGAAACCTTAAGTAAGAAACTAAATCTCTTCTAATAGCAACACAAAACAACGTCATTAGAAACAACTAAGCAAAAATAGATAAAATACAAAAGAATAACAAGCGTAGGTTATGTGGTGATAGAAACGAAACGATTAATCACAACAATAAGCAAATGCAGCAAATTAGCGTAAAAAAGAATATAAGACTAGACACGACTGAGTGGGAAAGGTGATCCACAGGGATTTCTGCAAGAAATTGAAATTTGACGATTCTACCAAATGGTATATGCAAAAACTAGAATCTGCCCTGAAGAATGAGACGCCCAAAATTCTCTGGGATTTTGAAATACAGACTGATCACAGAACCCCAATCAGAAGACCTGACCTAGTGATAATTAACAATAAAAAGAGAAACTTCCGAATAGTATACTTTGCCGTCTCGGCGGACCACAGAGTGAAAAACCAAATAAAAGGGAGACAAGTACTTAGACCTTACTAGAGTACTAAAAAAGGCCCTGGAACATGGCAGTCTCTGTAATTGGTGCGCTCGGAACGATCTCCAAAGGCTTGGTAATGAGGCTGTAAGAGTTGGAAATCCGAAGACGAGCAAAGACCATCTAAACTCTAGGATTGTTATCATCGGCCAGAATACTGTGAAGAGTTCTGGAGACTTAAGGAGATTTGCTGTCACTCACACACCAGAGAAAGTCCATCAACTAACGCTGGTGTGAAAAACTCGCCAGGAGTAATATAATAATAATTTTGTTTGAACACATACTTATGGCTTTATGTAACCTATAATAATAATCTATAGAATACAATTTTAGTTTCAATGAACGGTTGTATTTGGGGGGAACTGAATCCAAAAATGAAATTAGTTTTGCTGAATTGAGATAATGTGCACCTTTCACATTATGATTTACGGTCGGATTCTATCCTCCATATTTTCAAACGATACACGAAAACCATTTTTTTCTTCAATAACCAGTCTTTTCAATGCCAAACTAGGGTAATATAGAGGGCGCCACCCGTCACTAGTAAACCTGGTGCCCAACTGTATGACTGACAACTAAATGGCAATCAAGAGAACTCTCATGGTAGGTGCGAGAGATGGCCAAGCACGATAGTTGGGGATTTTTGAAAATAGACTGTAGGTTAGTCACCGAGCTAGCAGTAGAGAAACGACCAACATTTCGGGATTAAACAAAGCAGCTCCCGATTGATTGAGAACTACGACTTGTCAAAAAGTTGATCTTTCTTTTGATCAACTTGAAAATACCACTCAACTTCACTCCGTTTCTGAAACCGGTCCTGAAGAAAGTTTTAAATTTGGCAATAAAGTGAGTGGGATTTTTCTGCGATTTCTCCTCTCCTGACACGAACAACCTCCTTTCGTCATCATTTCTTTATCTCGTCTTTATCTGTTCGTCTTTGCCGACATTCTTCGAGACGCTCACAACACTACGTAAGCTAAAATATATTACCTTCATGAATTAAGAAGGCAGTTTTGACCTACCACTGACATGACCCGCACGAACGTAGTACGAAACATACCATGTGACAAAAATAGACATAAGTAAATTCTAGTATTAAATCTGAAATCAGTGTTTCTTTAAACTATGGTCCGGGGATCCTATGGGGTCTGTAACATCAACAGTAGGGGTTTCAGGCGCGGCAAATATTTCTGGAAAATTTATATAATCAGATTAGCTATAAAACTGAAGTGAAAATTAACGGAAATGGATTTTAAAAGAATAAGTTGACGTTGCATTGTTGTTGTTTTTGGTTTGTTGTTGTTGTTGTTTATGTTTGTTTGTTTTGTTGGGTTTTTTTTTTTTTTTTTTTTTGTTTTGTTTTGTTTTGTCTTTGGTTTTTTTCGTTTGTTTGTTTTCATGAGAGGAAAAGTGGAAAAATTGTTTTATTATTCAGCTGGAAGCAGTCAGAAAAATAAGCCAATTGTTTTGTCTTAAGAAATTTGAAGGGAATTATCATTTCGATTGTCCACAGATGACGAAGCAAAATCGACCAGGGGGTCAAGGCCTATCAGCCAGCTGAGTACAATTTTCGGTTGGAAACGAAAAATTTTGAATAACATTTTTTGTATAAATTCGTGTGTGGAAATTTTTAGTTTACCGTTTTTATTGAACATTTACTGACATCTTTAGGAGAAGAGGAAATACCCGCTCCTTTCTGAAGGTCAGCCACTGGAAGAAGTAAGCAGAGAGTGTAAGAATAGAATTAACTAATAGAACCCAAGTAGGAGGGAATCGAGTATTAAAGGTACCGCAGGTCGAAGGGGTGGAATCAATTATTGAAATCCAAATAAGGAGAAAATTATTATTATTAATAGCTTCACCAACCACCACCCCTCAGAGGAGGAAAAAAGCATATAAGCAAGTTCTCGTCTCTCGAAAAAATCCAGCGCAAACCGGTTAAGAGACTCATGATACCCAGAGTCTTGACTTTTTACCTGACTTTCTAACACAAGGAACCTAGAAGCAAAAGACTGAGAAAAGTGAACATAATACGCTACTTGAAATGACCTTGTACCAGACTATCAAGAGAATAAGAAAGGTGAACATAACCAGCACTTGTAATTGACTTGTGCCAGACTATAGAAAGTGAAAAGAGAAAAGTCTAAAACTTATACGATGATTTGAGTAGCTTTGAGCCTGAATTTAAATTCCAAGAAATTGACTGACTGTCAATTCATGAATTAGGTCTCCTTTCAATCACAACCATCCTCTGGGATGGGTGAATGTATGTACCATCTTAAAAACACTTTTTTAAATAAAAAATTATTATTGTTACAAAGCTGTGTCCTGTTCTCTGTTGGCGTTCGACTTTTTTTTTCTTACTTTCTTAATTGTGCGGTCTCATCCGTCTACTCATCAACAGATGACTTCGATTAGCGATTGATATGCTGTCTGGATCAAAAACACAACGTGGGTAGATAACTAGATCGATTGTGCCATCTGATGACAAAACTAGCCACGTGGAACGGTTAGCAGATTGAAAGCGGAATCACCTCAGTGTTTTGGGAAGACGGGTATACTGCCACAAAACAGCTTTTTCAACAGTTATCAATCTGATGACCAAATATAGATCTAGACTTGTTGTTCAAAATGAATTGCGTGTATCCTTGTCAAAAATGTCTCCAAGAATTAACAATTTGTGCCAACTAATCAATGTACATCCTAAATGTTATTACCCAATACAAATATTAAGTGATTTTCATGGAACATAATGGATAAATTTCATTTTTATTTATACGAAGATCCAGATTTCAATTTCAATTTATATGGTGGTCCACGAGATAGACCCTGCAGTAGAAAGAGGCCCCGATTCCAAAATGTCTGAAAACCACTGAAATGTAATTTTAACAAGAGTATATACCTGAGAAAAATAGTGGCTTTGAAAGCTATGAAAACTGTATTTAGATATTATCTACCAAAAATACCATGTTTGGAATCAGTGCCTCCGAGTAATTTCAAACATCTACTTATATTATTGGCAACAGAATTAGTGTTGACTACTGTAATCCGAGTCGTACAAGGCCGGACAAAAAATCCTAGGTTAAATTTTGATTAGAAAGTTTCGCTGTATAATGTCTGATTTACGTTATGAAGAGGAAAGCGTTGAGTTAAGCGAATTCGCATTGAAAATATTCGTTATGTATTTGCTTTATAAATCTACAAACTTATTTTGAAGATTAATCATACTGTTGTCCCTTTATCTACTGTTCTTCTACAGGGTTGACTTTGGTATTAAATAACCCACAAAGGTTGATATGCCATTAAACAAAGAGCTAAGTCATACCTTATCCTCCCCGCTATGGGTTAAATGGTACCATTACTGTTCTTCTAGAAGGGTAATTTTGGCATTAAATAACCCATGAAGGTTGATATGCTGTTATATAAAGAAACCAAACCACAAACCAAGATTTCTGATAAACTTTAAATTCTAATTTGTTGTTGATTTTTTATTAATGATATATCGAAAAACAATGAGGTGTTATTTTTTATTTCGTAAGTAAAACCTAGGGAAGGTTCTATTTTATTTAATGTTTCTGTAATTTTTCTGTCTACATTTTGCGAATATATTAGAGATATATCATCCTTGTAACGAAAATATTTAGGATCTTTTGCTATTAGATATCTAAAAGCTCCTGGTTCAAGAAATCAAGAGGAAAAAAATGAGAAAGCTTTCAACACTCTGTTTTCATTGGTGGCTTTCCGTTCCAAATCTATGTGATGTAATTAGTGTTCAAAAATTCATTTTAAAAACGTGACGTATTTCCTTTTAAAAAATCGAAAAAATCTTTGGATTTGCACATCCCAAGTTTTTAAATGATGAATTTGACTTTATAGAAAATTCCTTCATAAAACTTCAATATCCTAAATCTTTTATACAACATGCTAAAGTAAAAGCTCTCAAAATTCACAAACGTAAATGTTTTCCAAAGATTCCTAACAAACAATTTTTCGAATGATAATTTATTACATAGATATATTATTTTACCCAACAATTTAGCTACAAACATAATCGAAAAAATTAACGTTCGAATCAAAACAGACATTTTTCTAAAAAAAAAAATCAAGAATGAAAATAGCAATACTCACATCAAATCTAAGGCTAAAGTTTACGATATCCATTGTCAGGATTGTAATAAAGAATATGTGGTTCAAATACCTTGTAATCTTCCAAAACGAATTTATGAACATAAAAGGGATTTGAAAAAAAATATAAATGGCTTGATGAGACATAATTCAGAAATTAAACATAACTTTTATTTTAAAGATTATAAAGTATTAGTTTTAAAAAAACCCTGAAAATTGTTGAATCTAGTATCATTTCAAACCACTACATTATCAGAGACATGGTTTTTTTCAATTTATCTCCTTGTTTAGTCGAATTAGCACCTAAAAGTACAACATACTTTATTTAAAATAATTTGGCTCCATCGTTTATATATACTAAGATAGATAGATAGATAGATAGATAGATAGATAGATTGTGAGAAAAAGAAAAAGAAGCCGATTGACATTAATGGAGATAGATTTGTTATCGAATCTTTGAAATTGTTTGTTTGTTTGGATTTTATGGCACATCAACTTCTGTAGCTTATTTAATGGCAAATCCATTTTTATACAAAACAGTTCTATTTTTAAAAAATCATTTTAGCATATTTACATAGTTTAATTGTAAAAACTTTTTTCAATTTCAAGCTATTCTGTTTATTCAAACAGTTCTAGATCAAACAATTCAGTTTAGTATAAGTACAGTTTTTGTTTTCACACATTTAAATGTCAAAACTGTTCTATTTCAATCACTTAAGTTCAGCGTAAGTACAATTTCAATGTCAAAAACAGTTCCATTTTAAACAATTCAGTTCACCATACAAAAACAGTTCCATTTCAAACAATTCAATTTAGCATAAGTACATAGTTTAGTTCTATTTGACCTATTGATAGGACCCTATCAGGTGCTACCACTCCGGGGCAGAGTGGACCTGGGAACAATAGCAATGAAGGGGTACTCCGTATTCCCCAAAACTCCAGCATAACTGGAGCCTCACCATCAAATTATTTAGTGTCATACCAGGACACTCGTCGAGAGGGGGGGGTCTGATACTTCTCCAGAGAAGCAGTCTGTGCATTCTATAGCTCCAGCAGACTGGGCATGTTTGAAATTGGTAGATATGAACAAAATATGACAAATATGAACACAGATAGATAGATAGATAGATTATGAATATGACTATGAATTCTATTTTTTAGTTTGGTTTGTTAGGTTTTATGGCATATCAACCTTGAGTTCTATTTTTTAAGGAAATACGTTATGTTTTTAAAATAAATTTTCGAACACTACTTATACCACATAGATTTGAAACAGAACCCCACCAACGGAAATAAATGCATACTTTTTTTTTTTCGTTTAATCTAACAATTCAAACCCGCTGATGATGGTTCAATGTTTTTATATTTAAAAACCGAAACATTTAACGTAAGAAAATAATTCAAACCATATACAAAATCATTCTCTAAACTCTATGTATTTTTTCATATTTGTACATTTTCATATATATATATATATATATATATATATACGAGAATATATATATATATATATATATATATATATGTATATATATATATATATATATATAATTTGTATGTGAATAGTTTGCAGGTAAGAAGTTCTCAGAACTCATTTATTTATGTACAGTTAAATAGTTTCAAGTATTCCTATCTAACTCTAATAACTCTATTTAATATTAATCGTTTTTTGCAAACAGTAAAATGGTTTCAAAAATTCCAATTCAACATAAGTAATTCTATTTCTCCAGTATTCCTATGTCATATGACTAAAAGGTACAACAACTTCCCGTCAGAGTGGTCCTTGGAGTGATCACAATGACTGGGTACTCCACATTCCCCCAAATTTCCAGGACTGGAACCTCACCATCAGATATAGTTTAGTATCATGTCCAGTACACTAGTTGAAGTGGGGGGGGGGCTTTTATCCTACTGAAGAGGTGCAGTCGATGCATTCTACAGCCCCAGCCTACAGGGCGGCCAACCTCTGAGAAATATGTTACTATTTAAAACATAGGACAGATTATGTAGGCTATTTCCTTACAGCACCTAGTGACCAACTTTCTGTTTTACCAAGACAAAGACAACTCTTATTTATGAAGCATCAACTGGGATCAAATTTACTATGTATAATTGACGTGACGTACATACTTTTATGAAAATACCAACGCTGGCACATTCTTAGTCATTCATAAAACGAACTTTCACTGCTGCTCAAAAGAAAAGTCCGTTTTCACTGAGTTGGTTATAGCTGATTGACTGTGTTCTATAACATTTCAACCATTATGGGTTATTTAATGGTTTGTTTTCTTTGTTTAATGGCATATCAACCTTTGTAGGTTATTTAATGCCAAATCCATTCTCATAGAAGAACAGTAGTGGTACTATTTAACGCATAGCTGGGAGGATAAGGGGGTTCATACCTTTCCCAAGGGTATTTACCCGAAAGTGAACATAATAGCGCGACTGGAGTACGAACTCACGTACTACGATTCCGCAGTCCATCGCTTTAACCATTACACCACGAGGACACTCCCGGGTTATTTATAAGCAAATCCTGTTTATACATATGATTTTTAAGTGAATAGTTTGTAACATTTATAAACGAGCCAGAGCTTATTTGTTTGCACACCCTGGTTTCAAGTCTGTACAGTTAAATGATTTCAAGTATTGCTATTCTTTGCACATATTTAAATAGTTTCAAGAATAGCAATTAAACCCTATTAAAGCAATTAAATAATCCCATTATTTGCACATAGTTAAATGATTTCAAGCATTGCTATGTAATACTAATAGTTTATTTTAACATAAGTCTTTTGTTTGCACACAGTTAATTGGTTTCATGTAAAGTAAATGATTAAATAGTTCTATTTGTCCCAGCGATGGTATCCTAACAGGTGCAACCATTCCGAGTCAGAGTGGGCCAGGGAGTATTGGCAAGGAAAGGGCACTTCACATTCTCCATAGATTCAGGACTGGAGTCTCGCTATCCGTCAAATGGACTGGGTTGGTTATAGATAATAACTTATTTGGTTTAATGGCAAATCAACACTTGATGGTTATTAAACGCCAATCCCTGTTCACATATATATATATATATATATATATATATATATATATATATATATATTGGAGTTGTTCAATCATTCACAAAGGATAATTATTATTATTATTGAGAAACCGTGCAGCTGAGTACAAATCATTTATATTAGATAAGATTACAAGATAGAATTATTAGTGTTATATAAGAATACCTGAAATCATTCACCTGCGTGTAAACTAATGATTGATATTGGATATAATTATTAGTGTTTAATAGCAATACTTGAAACAATTTAACTGGCCGTGATCAAATAAGCTCGAACAACTTCAAAATATTTTCTTACAAGTTAAATTGATAAAAATTGCATTTGGAAATAATTAACCCACAAGAATTGATATACCATACAACCAAAAAGATATGGTATTAAATAATCCACAAGAGTTGATATGTCATTAACAATAGCCAATAACCAACAAGTGCTCAAGATTCTTCCGACGTCCATATCGCTATAGTAAGGGTCAGAGGCGCTTTTGAGTGGTGTAATGGTTAACAAGCTAGACTAACAAACCTTCACGAGTGATCGGAGTCTCATTGGGTGCTCCATTCATACGGCCTTATGCCACACCTGAGTTTAACTCTAAATTTTAAGAAAAGCTACAGTAAGGGTCAACTTAACATAGGCTGAAATATGATTGTATTCGTCGGGTTGGTTTTGTTTCTTTTTCCTTTGTGGACCTGACCAGTGGTTCCAACAGTTTCGACAAAAACCAGCGGCTGACTTCCAGGAAGGCGGCAACCGTGGACACAATAGCCAACGAGAACAAGAAACTATCTGATCTAGGCACGTTGTTGTTTTCAAGGTTGCAATGAGGCAGAACGCGTCCTCGAGGCTGAGGATGGTTTTAATGGGTAACTTTTTTTTCTATTTAGTTTCATAATTTTTTTCAAAATTGGCTTATTCTATGTTTTCTCTTCATGCCTTAGAGAACATTATGCTATTAATTTAGATAATTTAATCAGTTTTGTTTAAAGAGTATTTTATGTGGCCAGAATTTTCAGCTATTAAATGAAAAAATATTTTGCATCTTATCAGTAATTAGTTTATTTACTGCTAAATTTTCAAAAAAAAAAATCTCTAAATTTTGGGACTCTAATTAATATTAGCTCTTCTTACAAGAAAAGACACGGTAACTTTTTGTTTTTCAGCAAGCTTTTCACTCAAGTTAAAGAAATAAATATATTGAATTTGTAGAACTGTGTTTTATTTAATCATTTACATATATTTCCGTTACAGATGTATAAAGATATTGAAGATAGTTTACGTCCCGACACCCAAGAACAGAGTTCAGAAGTCACCAATGCTGTACGATGCAGAATTTGCATCAAAGGTTGGAATTTAACGTCCGCTTTAAAGATGTAAAGAGTAATGTCTCGACATTTAAAGATGGTGTGAAATTAAAGTGAAATTCAATGTCACACATCTCCTTTGAAATCGCGGCCTAACTAGTCTGATTGGTTTCTTTTATGAAGCTTTTCGTAGCATAGTCATCAACGACTGGTATGTCTATGAAGAAAAGAAATACAACAACTCAACTCGCCTCAAGTTGTTTTATTCTCTCCGTTCAGTTTCTGAATCCGAGGAAGTAGGTGGAAATGAATGACGGGCACAACGTGTTTCTTCGTTCTCGTTGAAACCGACTTTTCCTGTATCTTTGAAAGATTCACTCGCTCTCCGTACTCGCGAACTCTTTGTACTCCAGCCACCTAAAGAGGCGTAGTGACTAAAGTGATGGACTGTAACATCGCAGCAAGCGAGTTCGAACTCCAGTCGAGCTATTATGTTCCCTTTCGGACTAATTGCCATTGGGAAAGGTATAAACTCTCTTATCGCCTCCAAGCTATGGTTTATATTTAAGATAGTCTTTCTACAAGGTTGTCTTTGCCATTAAATAACTCATGAAATTTGATATGCCATTAAAGGAAAAAACCATAACCAAACCACCAAAAGAGAAGAAGAATGAAGAAATCATCCTCTTTTATTGGGATTCACAGAACATACAATGTCCACTTCCTCCTCACATGGACAACATCGTCTGGTCAGACACCCCACCCCACTTGGTTTGGTTTGGTTTGGTTTCTTTGTTTTAATGGCATATCAACCTTTGAAGGTTATTTAATGACAAACCCATTCTCAGAAGAACAGTAGTGGAACTATTTAACCCATAGCTGGGAGGATAAGGGGGTTCATACCTTTCCCAAGGGTATTTGCCCGAAAGGGAACATAATACCGCGACGGGAGTACGAACTTGCGTACTACGATTCCGCAGTCCATCGCTTTAACCATTACACCACGAGGACACCCCCGTCCCCACTTGGATAGTCAATCGAGTCTGGTAACCTCAGCAAGTTTTGGTTAACAGCAGCTTTTAATCCAAAGTGCTAGATCAAGCATATCTTGTTATACCAAGCCTACTGGACGAGATGTTGAGCTTTATCAACTTGTCTTTCTTCCGGCTGCTAGCTTTTTAATAACTTATCAAATAGCCTCCGGTTACTATTCCCACCCCAGTACGATTCACTTCCGGGTATTATTCGCTTACAACGTTACTATTTCAAAGAACCCCTCAATTTTCAATGAATATGGACGATTCAAATAACCGGCTCGTGATCACCGATATGAAAGGAACGACGGAGCTTTTGATTATTTCGCCTTCGGTCGCTGTTCCTCTTTCTTTCTTTGTTTCAATTCCTTGATAATCACTGATTCTTCTCGCTCATGATTAAACGTCTATGTGCTGTCAACCTGTTTGGCCTACGTCAGCTTCACATTAAAACAATGCATAAGCGTCACTGCGTGTAAATTCGGTCAGTGTTTTTATAGAAAGTCGTGATCGTCAGTTGCCTTACCAATTCTTGATTCCCGGTTTGCAGACTGTACTCAGTCTTACTCAGCTAAATCTAATTCTTTAATCTTGGTTAAGCAACTAGTCTATAAAAAATAATTCAAACCAGCTTCGCTCCGTTTAAAAATTCACTTTCTGTCCCATCCTGTCCGTAGCGGAGGGGTTAGGTATATGTATACTAAATAAAGTTGGCAACGTTAGTCGAGGGTGACCCAACGGCTTCCCTTTCAATAGCTACTACACTGGGGTGTCTGGGAGGGCGCAACTCCATTCCCTGAATTGCTCTACTTTCCCCTTGATCCTTATCTTATAATGCTGAGTGTTAAGCAAGGCGGAATCAAGTACCATTTTTTGAGTCTTTGGTATGACTCGACCTGGGATTGAACCCTGGTCTCCCGGACCATTGCCGAACACTCTACTCATTAGGCAAATACTAATTTAACTTACATCCCTCCCCCAAAAAACTGATCTTCCTTATTTCTTTTCCTTATCATTTCCTTTGTTCAAGGCTAGATTTTACTACCTTTTCATCGGATGCCTATTGTGTCTCAACGGATATTGTTGATTATTATTTATGACCAAATTCTACAAACACTGTTACCAAACAAAAAGATTTGTTTTAAAAATATTCTTCCAATATCAAATTTCGCGTAAGGATGTACTTATTTTTAACTGCTATATATTCACTTCATTCCGAGTTTCAGCAATGTAGAGCTTGGTCGAAAATAATACCGAATAATAGCCGTTTTGACGGTATAATGTTCCACAAAAAATTATTAAATTTGATTACCCTTGGAAGGAAATTAATTTTATATAAAAAATCGGGAGGAGTATATTCATTTATGGTGGATATTCTACATGGTATCGCCGACAAATAATTGCCATGCTCCGTCGGTATTTCTTTTTGGAGGGACGGGACGTCTTATACATCAAAAACTAACGCTGATCTTCCCACTCTCAATACAATGGGAGGTACTGCGAGTGACGATTCCCTGGATATGAACAGTAAAATGTTGGTCCCTGGCCAAGAATGACATAACACAAAGAAATAAAAAGGAATATAATAAGAGCTATCATTTACTAAGCTTATCTTAATTTAGCACAAAGCAAGAAGTGCGAGAAACCCAACGAGGATTGACCTCTCTAAAATGATCGGCTAACCTCCCTCCGTAGCTATTATACCACGTGAGATACGAAAAAATCAAAGGAAAGATGATGATAACCAACTTTCTATAAATATGCTGATAACGAGGTTCTCTGGGCAAAACAACAAAAGATGGACACCAACAGTTATTCATTGACGAAGTAATGTTAAATCTGGAATAATCTCTACCCAGTCCGTATTTCGCTGCTGACAGGATTACCCGCAGAAACCATCGTTTCTTGAAAAGGTTGGTGGTCAGACCCAGGCCCACTCCCAGGCCTACAAGTCCCGTTCACACGTAGCAGTCCTCTAATCTCTTCCATTGATGATGCTCACATAACATTTGAGCGCCCTATAAGGACGCATCAACATACCCACGGTACTTACAGCGCTTTCCAACAAAAATGCCTCTAGCTCTGCCCTTGTTATTTCCATTAAAGAGCTGTCAACTCCTCATAGAACATTGGAAGCTCGCAGGGGAGAAAGAAAGAGGGAGGATGTTGAAGTTATCCCCCTTGTTTTTAAAAGATATGCTAATAACGAGACTCTGGGAATAAAATATCCCAGAACAATAGCGACATACCTGCACACGGGTTAGCCCTGAATGAGTGTTTCACCTGGTCTCAAGAGGCCTTCTACGCAGACGATATCTGTTTTGCAAGGTTGAGTTCATCGTGTGGCGCTCGAGGCGCCCAAATATGGAGAATGCCAATGGTACCAAGCACTTTTTGAGATAGTCACTGATGAACCTCGATCTGTGTGTGGCTCTTCTCCATAAAATGGCCTTGTATCAAATCCTGACTTGGTGAGAAGTCGATTAGATACCACAAAACAACAAAGACCGTTATTCTTTGCTGAAGTGTTATTAAGTCTTGTATCATCAGCCTATATTGCAATGATAAGGTTCTCTGGAGACGTTAAGAAATTGTTTCAGTTTATTTAACGGCATATCAACTCCTTATAGGTTATTTAAAGCCAGAATTTGATTCATTTCTAAATGCCCGATTGTAATCATGACTAGATCTTCGATGTTCCAAGGTATTTTTAAGAATTGCACTTTCGTTTTTTTTTTTTTTTTGCTTTGTTTGTTTTGTTTTTTTTGAGTGGGGAGTTGTCTGATTATTTTTTTGCCCACATATAATTTCGTCGGTTTCTTTATTTAATGGCATATCAACCTGCTTGGGTTATTTAATACCAAAGCCATCTTTGTAGAAGACCAATAGTGATACTATTCAACTCATGGAGGGATACGAGGGTTCCCACTTTTCCCAAGGGTATTAGCCCGAAAGTGAATGTATTACCGCTACTGGAGTTCGAACTCACTTACTACGATGACGCAGGCTATCTAATATATGATATCAGCCTATCTAATACTAATAATTCACACATAATTATATATTTTCAAATATTTATTTGATAATAAACATTAGTTTGCACACAGTTATATGATTTCAAATAACAAATGATAATCCTTAATAAACAATAATAGATTCAAGTAACTATGAATACAAATAATTTGCACAGTTTTATGTTGTCAAGTATTCCTATCTAATACAAATAATTTTCAAGTAGATCTACTTGACCAATTGATGGGACTAACAGGTATTAACACCCAGAGTCTGAGTGGATCTGGTAATAATGGCAATGAAGAGAGGCTCCAATGTCCCCAGACCTTCGAAGCTGGAACCTCACCACCGGATCTAGTTTAGGGGCATACATAGGATACCACCTTTTTGAGGGAGTAAAAGTTTCTTATGTCTTTGCAGAGGATGCAATCGGCGTATTCTAAACCCCACAAACAGGGTGACCTATAATTTATATTGTTATATGTCTTCAAGTAACGAATAATAATAATCTATACTGTTATATGGCTTCAAGCTACTAATAATAATTTAAACTGTTATATGGCTAAAGAAACGAATAATAATTTATACTGTTATATGGTTTCAAGTAACGAATAAAAATTATTTATACTGCTATATGGCTTCAAGTAACTGATGATAATTTATACTGTTACATGGCTTCAATATAACCGGCCCATTGGCCTATTGGGTTGAGTGTTCGCCAATCCCCCTGGTAGACCCAGATCGAGTCCTACCAAGCACAGTTGGCCTGGAAATAATGGCAATGAAGGAGTATTTTACACCCCCAGAACTGAATTTATATTATCAGAAGCAATTTAGTGTCATACCCGAACAACCCTTTTTGAGGGGGTCAAACGCCATTGCAAAAAATGCAGTCGACACAATCTTAGACGTAAATCTATATTGAGAGAATTTGTTAAAATACTGAAAATAGGTTATCTACATATTACTAAAATTCTCATTTTATATATGTGTATATGTGAGTATGTGTGTACGTGTGTGTATATGTGTGTGTTTGTGTCTATGTATATGTGCATGAGTGTGTGTGAATGTGCGTGTGCGTGTGTAACCGTAACCAAGCATAGTGCGATTTTTAATTGAAAAACACATTTCGACAATAAAAGAATTTCTAGTCCAATTTCAACTGAAAACTAATTATCGGTGTCTGTGTCAAACTTAAAGGCATTTTTGTTCATCCAAATTGTCGATAAAACGAAGGTAATAATGATTTGTTTATTAGAATCCTTGACAATCACCTTGGAAGAGGTGAACCAGTTGGGTACCATCTAAAAAAAAAAAAAGAATAAAAAATAAAACATTCTTTCGTGACTAATTTCTGGTGCTAGGCATTTAGAAGACCTTTTTTATATTATTTTTCTTCGTCTTTTTTTTTTTTTTTTTTTTTGTCTTACCATATAAATACTATTCCGAAACAATCTTTAACTTTCTGACATGCATGTTCACGAGATATCTTTTCTTTGTTTTTATCTTTATTTTCATTATTCCCTCTGTAGAAGAATATCCTTAATGACTGAAGTGGTTGGTTTGTTCTGGTTTTATAACATATCAACTATTGTAGGTTATCTAATGCCAAATCCTGTTTATAGATATATATATCAGATATGATTTGTAAACACATTTTGTTGATGACATTTTCAAACGAGCCTGAGCTTATCTTTTTTTTACACTCAGTTAAATGGTTTCAAGTATTTTTATCTAATACAAGTAATTCTATTTACTATTGATCATTTGTTTGCACAAAGTTAAATGGTTCAAAGTATTGCGATATATTACTAACAATTCAATTAGAGATCGCTCATTTGTTTACACACAGTTAAATGATCGAACAGTTCTATTTCTAACAATTTGATATGTTATTTGCACAGTTGAAATGTCAAACAGTTTTATTTGACGCATAGATAGGACCCTATCCGATACTACCACTCCAAGCCAGAGTAGACTCCCGAGCAATGGCAATGAAAGGGTACTCTAAGTTCCCCAGAGTTCCAGATTGTTTAGTGTCATATCAGATTGTTTAGTGTCATATCCAGGACACACGTTAAAAGATGTCTGGGCTTTAGTAAGAGTGGGAGAAAAGTATTAGAATTCAAGTTTCATAGATGTAATCACCATTTCAAAGTTGACATCGAGTTCAGATGTGTTCTTTCCTAAATAGAAGTATCAGTATCTTCATGGAGCGATGTTATTTTCTAAACTTAGCTTAGTCTTATATAATGCTGCGATGGCGAGCATTGATTTAACTCTCAAAAGATCTAAGACTGATCGATTTAGACTAAGTTAAATATATAGATGCGTGATTGCCCAAATGATTCCTTTTTTTAAAAAAAGAAATTTATAACATTTGCTTCCGGCTTTCTTTTTAGTCAAACTCTTTTACTTTTATTTTTAACACTTGATGGATGTGAAACTTTCACGCCATGAAATGGATGAAATGTGTTTTCTGACGACACTTGCAAATTCGCAAATCTTTAGTCACTTACAAAACCAAAGAAAACATAGAAAATAAGACCATTGACAGAAAATAATTGACTAATGTAATGCGGCAGTAACAAAAATAAAAATAATTCAAATTTCTCATGATGTCTCAGTGAAACGACCTCTGTCTCATAACTGCATCTGCTTTATAGTATACACTGGTTGCTTACTTGCTTGCGTCGCTGATTTCACGACATTGGGTTAATTTTTGCCGAGATGAGTCTTTTTTGCAATCATATGGTTTAAAGTAACTGTGCCTATTTAATACAGTAATATAGTTTCAAGTATTCCTATCTAACACTAATAATTTTCAAACACCCTCTCGGCTGGGCGGTAGGATACATCGACGACACCTCTGAAGAGGGGTAAAACCTCTCAACAAGTGTCCTGGGTAAGACACTAAACGGCATGTGATGGTGAGGCTCCAGTCCTGGAGCTTTGGGGAAAAGTAGATTACTCTGTCATTGGCATTGGTCCGATCTCCACGATTAATAGCACCTGTAAGGTTCCCGTTTGTTGGTCAAATGAAACTGTTCAATCACTCACTAAAAATTATCATTAGTTATTGAAACTATACAGCTGTATACAAATTATCTATATCAGATAGGAATACTTGATTTATAGAATTGCTAATGTTAAATAGTAACATTACTTGTAACCATTTAACTTTATGCAAAATATTAAAAATATTAAAAAGAATTATTACTATTATATAGCAATACTTGAAACTATTTAACTAGGGGGAAGTGATTAATAATAAATTTATATATAATTTAAATAAAATTATTATTAATTAATTTTAAAATTTTTGAAACTATTTAACTGTGTGCAATCAAATAACTTTTTTAGAAATAAAGTTACCTACAAACTATTCGCTTACAAATTATATATATATATATGTGTATATATATATATATATATATATATATATATATATATATATATATATATATATATTGTATACTTAGGCAGCAAGTTGTTATCTAAACATGTTTGGTTTAATACCGCGGATTGTTTCTTCAAAATCTTAAAGTGAAGACATTCGAGTTTTCTTGTTCTTCTTCTTATGCCTGAATCAAGATGGTGCTCATATTCAATACCTAACCATCCACCGTATCAGAATGAGCCAACCCTTTAATAATAATAATAATAATAATAATAATAATAATAATAAACTCCTATGGGACTTTAATATACAAACGGATCATCTCATCCCGGCCAGGAGACCAGACTTAATAATAATCAACAAAAAAAAGAGAACTTGCAAAATAGTCGACTTTGCTGTCCCGGCTGACCACAGAATAAAACTGAAAGAATGTGAAAAGAAGGATAAGTACCTCGACCTTGCTAGGGAACTGAAAAAACTATTGAACATGCTGGTGACAATTATACCAATTGTAATTGGTGCGTTTGGAACAGTAACTAAGGGATTACTAAAGGGACTAAAGGACTTGGAGGTTGGCGAACGAGTGGAGACCATCCAAACGACAGCATTGTTGAGAACTACCAGAATACTAAGAAGAGTCCTGGTGACTTGAGGAGACTTGCTGTCACTCAGACTTCAGTGAAAAACCATCGGCTATCGCTGATGTGAAAAGCTGTAATGAGTGAATAATAATAATAATAAAAACACTCCAAATAAATATAAATTCAATCGGTGGTATTCAATGAAATATATATATATATATATATATATATATATATATATATATATATATGGGGGGTCTGTCTGTCTGTGTGAACAAGACATGATACTGTATATCCCACTGTTTAATATGCCATAAAACACTAACCAACCAACCGACCTAATTATCGAACAAATCTATTTAGCCTATTTATGGGATCCTAACGGGTACAATACGTCCGAGTCAGAGTGGACCAGTGGAAGGGTGACTCCACTCTCTCCAAAGTTCCAGAAGCAAATGTCATACTCTTGACACCCTTTTTAAGGGGTATCTTATTCCTCTGTCGGGGTTAATTTACCAAGGCCCTGTTGACTGGGCAGAGACAGGGTGGCATAATTCTTATTGATGTAAATAGCCAGTATTTGGTTGCAGTAAAAAGCTACAATTTGAATGATGATTTTTAATATCGGAAGGTCTGACCACTCGACTGATTTGCGCAACACAATCTTCCTACCTACTCTATTTACTTCAACGTTAAGTATAGATAGTTTGATAAATGTTCAAATATAGATAGTTTTGTTTTTTAATGGCGTATCAACCTTCGTAGGTTTTTTAATGCCAAAACCATCCTTGTAGAAAAACAGTAGTGATACTATTTACTGCAGAGCTGGCAGGATGAAGGTCCATACCTTTCCCAAGGGTATTAGTCTAAAAGTGAAATATAGCGCAACTGGTGTTCGAAATCGCTTACCTTGAAGCCACTGTCCAGCACATTAGCAACTACGCCACTGGTACTCCTCATAAATTGATTGATTGATCTTTTCATTTCTAACAATCAGAAAGTGAAACACCAAGTTCATGACTTTAAAAAAACCCATTCCCACGTATGTATACAACTACACCCTTACACATATATATATATATATATATATATACTGTACTGCTTTTTCTTTTAAAATTCAATTCTATCTTTTTTAAATAAGATCCAAGATTCAGAGCAAGAAAACAAAAGTAAATGCATGCAATAAAATTTGTTCTTGTTTTTAACAATCAAAATCAAACGATTAAAAGCAAAATTTCTGTTCGTTCAAATATTTATGAGCAATACTGTTCTCTAAAATGTAGGTATCATCGCATGTTTTATATATATATATATATATATATATATATATATATATATATATATATATATGCCTTGTGATACATTTAGTTTTATAGTTGTTAAATGTTAAAGGTCATACACAGTCCATACGTAAATGCTTTGACTGGTTGGTTAAATATATCCTGTTATATCTTTATTTTTTGCCTCAAATGTTCTGTCGACTCTCGATATTTATCTATCATTTTCATGTGTTATTTCATTCCTCTCATTAGCCGAGATGTAAATGTAAGCTGACATAAATCACCTTGCTTTGAGTAAAATAGACATCTACTTGCTTGATACGTTTAGACTTCTGAAGAATCTATCAGCGCAGTTTTATCTGATGATCTACTTTCTAAAACCAACGTTACAACAGTGCAATAATGATATATATATGGGAAGTTCCTGTGGTGTAAGGGTTATCGTCCTAGAAAATGGACACGACGACACGAGTTCAAATCCTGGACGAGACTGATTGCATTTCACATAGCACTAATATCCTTGGAAAAGGTATGAATCCAATTATTCTCCCTCCAGCTATGGGTAAATAGTAGGGCAAACTAGGTTCTTCGGCCTTGGTGAGGCAACTAGTCTAGGAGAAGGAAAACTCTGAATTCAAACCTGTTAAACTCCGTTTAAAAATTGACCTTGTGTCATATCCTGTCCGAGCGGAGGAGTTGGTAAATATAAATATAAAAAAAATAATGATATATATACACCCCTGAACAAAAATATAAGACCAACCTAAAGAAAAAGATATTGTTTACAATTTGTTAATTATAAAAATCAGATATATGAAAGATAAGTTTAAGAGACATTTAAATTAAAAATAAGAAGAAATTTCAATTCATTTTTTATATGTATATTAGCATTCATGCTAAATATTAAAATTCATTTTTGACATAAATATAAGACCACCAATAAAAACTAAAGAAAAAAGGACTTAATTTAATTGAAAAATTTATTATATATAGTCTACATAATATAAAAGCTATTAAAACTGTGATTCTTAAAATACTAAAAATATAAATGGCTAAAGGAATTGATTGATCTGAATTTAGGAAAGGCGAAATTACAGCTCTGAATAGAGTCGGAAAATCTCAGAGAGAAATTTCGAATGTCCTAGGACGCAGTAAAACCGTTATCTGCAATCACTTGAAAAGTCTAAATAAGTATGGAACAAGAAAACCAACAGACAGGCGAGAAAAATTATCACCACAATTCAAGAGAAGAATTTTTCGTGAAATAAAAAAGAAAACTTCATCAACATCAAAAATATTGAAATATCTAGTGGATGCTCCTTGCAGTACTAGAACGATTAGAAGGCATTTAAACAACAAAAAAATAAGCATAAGAAAATAATTCATCATTCAAGGTTAACTATTAAACGAAGAGAAACGACTGGAATACGTTCGTCAATATCAAACCATGAGTGCTAAAGAATGATGAAAAGTTGTTTTCTCGGACGAAAAGAAATTCAATTTAGACGATCCACGTGGATTTCAGAAGTACTGGCACGCAAAAGATTTTCCAGAAGAGAATTCCTCAACAAAGTACGAGGTTCTTTCAATACGTTTCCATACTTTTTTTGTACAGGCATTTAAAATTGTCGTAGACTCTTAAAAAATCAGTATGTTATTGCTATACATCTTATGAGGTGACTGACCAATTTTTATGATTCCAGGTTAAAGGTAACAGCTACAGCAGCAATTGGAATACATCCTACTAAAACCTGATTGTCATAGCTGGTGAATTTTAAAAATGCAATCTGACACTTTAGAAGAACGATATCCAATAAAATTCTGTTTTAAACTTGGAAAAAATGCCGCAGAAATGTATGGAATGCTTCAGACAGCTTTTGGACCATGTTGCATGAATCGAGCATCAGTATTTGAGTGGTATAAGAGATTCAAGGAAGGCAGGGAGTCTGTGAGGGATGATAAGAGGTGTGGGAGGAGTAAGGAAGTCAATGCACCAGAGTTAATTGGCCAAAGGGTTAGGGTTAGGGTTACTATGTTGAGGTTTTAAGGGAGTTCAGGAAGAGATTCCTTCAGAAGGGACCAGCACTCTTCAAATTGGCTCAGTGGCATTTCCACCAGGACAATACACCAATCTACAACTCCATCCTTGCCACAGACTATTTGACCAAGATGCGGATCAAGACAGTTCCTCACCGTCCCTATAGTCCAGACCTTGCTTCCTGTGACTTTTGGTTATTCCCTAAGCTCAGAGGCTGTCGTTATGAGACAATTGAGGAGATGAAAGAGGCTGTGACGAAGGTCATTGACACGCTCACACAAGAGGAGTTCCATGGGGCATTCCAGAAGTTTTTGGAACGGTACAACAAGTGCATTGCAGCTGGAGGAGATTATATCGAAGGGGACTAGAGTTCCATGTGTGTACTATCAATAAAAGTGCCCATACGAAAAAAAAGGTCAGGAAACTTCTTGTGCGCTCCCTCGTATAGTGGAGGAGGATCTCTTATGATCTGGGGGTCCTTCTCCTCTTAAACTACAATTTTTCAGTGGTCGATAAAAAGCAACAGATTATGTGAAGATGCTAAACGATTTATCTCTTACGCAAGAAGGGCGTCGTCTATATGGAGATGAATGGATTTTTCAGCGAGATAATGCTGCTATCTACAATGTATCAATAACAAAGAAGTATTTGCTTGAACAAAAAATAAGACTTCTTAAATATAAAACAACTACAACCCATTATTTATAAGTGTTTGTTTTAAATATAAAACAAGCACTTATTAATAATAGGTTTCCAAACTACATCGTCGATACAGAAATTAGGTTCTTTGTTTAAAGGCATATGAACCTTTGTAGGTTATTTAATGCCAATGCTTTTCTCCTGGAAGAACAGTAGTGGTACTATTTAACCCATAGCTGAGAGGATAAGGGGGTTTATACCTTTCCTAAGGGTATTTGTCCGAAAGTGAACGTAATAGCACGACTGGAGTTCGAACTTGCTAACTACGATTCCGCAGTCCATCGCTTTAACCATTACACCACGAGGACATCCCCGAAACAGAAATTTCATTAATAAAACTGAACAACATAACATAGACAATACCCTAAACCATAAACAAACAATAAACCTTTACTACAAAAAAATCAATTTCACAATAATTATAAGATAGATGAACATATATTGAAAATCTTTATCCAAAAAATATTCTCTCTACCGATCCTACCAAAAAAAAAAAATATATATATATATATATATATATATATATATATAATGTACATTTTTGCTGCAAGTTATTATTTATAAAAGTTTGATTTAAAAAAACTATAGAACTTTACTTTTTTATGATCTTCTGTTTTTTTCACTGGCTTCCTTTCAAGTTTCCTTGTATCAGGGTTGAATTGATAGAGAAATTGCCGAAGGTTCTACTCCCAAGCGTTTTCAAATATATTGATAGATTGTCTTCAGATGATTTTTGGTAGGTATTGTTTGTTTTTGAATAGTTTGGGTGCGATATTTATTTTGTTGGAACAGTATATTTTTTAACGTATGTATACATATACCAAAGATTCCTGTATTTTTATTATTGTTTGGGAAACGCGAATATATCGAAATAGGTGTATCTATCACCAAACTCAAATGCATTAAAATTGTAAACAAAGATATGAGTGGGCGTTGTGGCGGAGTTGCTAACATTCTTGACTGCGACATCTTAGAAAGTGAGTTCGAACCAAATTCAAATGCATTAAAATTGTAAACAAAGATATGAGTGGGCGTTGTGGCGGAGTTGCTAACATTCTTGACTGCGACATCGTAGAAAGTGAGTTCGAACTCCAGTTGTGCTACTACATTCACTTTCGGGCTAATATCCTTTTGTAAAGGCGGAGGTGCCCGTGGTGTAATTGTTATCGTCGTAGGAAATGAACACGGCGACACGAGTTCAAATCCTGGACGAGACTGATTGCATTTCACATAGCACTAATACCCTTGGGAAAGGTATGAATCCAATTATTCTCCCTCCAGCTATGGGTAAATAGTAGGACAGACTAAGTTCTTCAGCCTTAGTGTGGCAACTAGTCAAGGAGATGGAAAACTCTGAATTCAAACCTGTTAAACTCCGCTTAAAATTCGACTTTGCGTCATATCCTGCCCGAGCGGAGGGGTTGGTAAATAAAAAAAAAATATCCTTTTGTAAAGGTATGAATTCCCTTATGAACTCCCCCCGGGGGGTGTAGTGTAGAAAATGGACACGCTAACACGAGTTCAAATCCTGGACGAAGTTGATTGCATTTCACATACCACTAATACCCTTGCGAAAAGTATGAATCCAATAATTGGGTAAATAGTAGGGTAGACTTGGTTCTTTAGCCTTATGCAACCAGTCAAAAAGAAAGAAGACTTCTCTCAAAAATTGACCTTCTGTCACATCCTTCCCCGGTTGGTAAATACATATACCCCTACACCAAGCTATGGGTTAAGTGGTACAACTGCTGTTCTTCTGCATGAATAGCTTTGGAATTGAATAACCCAAGAAGGTTGATATGCCATCAAAGAAACCAAACCAAAACTATGAATATGAAGCAGTCTAAAACTAAAACAGGTGAAAATCTACTTGGAAACACTTAACATGGAAGTCCCACCCATCGCCGTATTCACCAGACATTGCCCCGTCCAATAATCACTTGTTCTCTTTGATGGTACATGGCCTGGCTGAGTAGCACTTTCATTCTTATGAAGATACAAAAAATGGGTCGATTCATGGTTAAACTCAAAAGATGTGTTGTTTTTCCGACGTGGAATTCAAATGCTACCAGAAAGATGGGAAAAATTAGTGGCTAGCGATAGACAACACTTTCAGTGACATATTTCTTACTAATTTTTGAAAATAAAACATAAGTTTTCATTAAAAATCATCAAGAACTTATTCAAGGTTCTAATATATATATACATATATATAACTTACTAGCTAGATATATATATATCGTAATAGACATATAGATTGTGAGATATATATACATATAGTTATATTGATACATTGTATATATATGTGTGTGTGTGTGTGTGTGTGTGTGTGTGTGGTTTTGTTTGATTTGGCTTGGCTTGGCTTCTTTGTTTAATGGCATATCAAACTTCGCGAGTTATTTAATGTCAGAGCCATCCTTTTCCTACAGCTCGGTATATATGCATAATAATATATATAATGATAATTATATACGTCGTCTTTCCTTTTCCTTTGTGTGACACCACCGTCTCCTGAGCATCTGCAGAATGCAACAACGTGGTCTGATATCGCAGCATAAAGATATATAAAAGTGCAACAAGGTGCAACAGATATGCATAATGCACTATGGACAGTGCATGGCGACAGGCGAGAGACGTTCTGTCACACTTTGTTAAAGCGTTTAAAACCAATTCTATTGTGTGTGTGTGTGTGTGTGTGTGTGTGTGTGTGTGTGTGTGTGTGTGTGTGTGTGTTAATTTCTACGCATACTTCTCTTCTGATGATGATGCCGCAATGTCTGCGTGGAGCGCAAGTCAAATTCTCCGTCAGAAAGTTGCAAAACTTCCTACACAAAAGAAAATTTGCCATTACCATTCGCAGAAGTTATGGAATCTAAAAATTTCAGCATTTTCTGAATACTTGCATCAACTATCGAACAATTCAGCGCAGACGCTTTTTTTGTTTTGTTTTCTTTTGTTTTTGTTATTTCTTATCAGTAGGGAATGAGGTTCTTTGCTTTTGTTTGTTTGTTTGTTTGTTTGTTATTTTCTTGATAATTTTATGAGTTAGAGTGTTTGTACTATTGTCTTCATCTTCATTGTTATACTCAAAATGTTTCGGCCGATATGTTCTTCGGCCTTCTTCAAGTGTTTTAAAGTCTAACTCGGTAGCCTACACAGATCATCGAAATGAACCCTTTATTTAATCCATGGGAGGAGAATGTTCAAATTCTGTTAACAAGACTAAGTACAAGTTTTAAGCTATAGTAAGTATACCTAGTTATCAACCTGTAGTTGGGATTGAACAAGCAACCTCCCAATATTTTCACTCAAATGCACTTTTCAACCAAATGCCTGTGCAGGCTCCAGAGTTCGACGTGAAAACACCTGAAGAAGGCCGAAGGACATATCGACCGAGGCGTTATGAGTATAACAATACTCCGAACATTCTGAGCGATAAAAAATT
>OY757912.1:47063236-47068236 GCA_963585895.1 Sepioteuthis lessoniana
GTTCTATTATAAATTTATTCGATGTCATCGGCATCTAAGTTTAATCCAACTTTGTGTTTATGTAATTTTTGCAATGTTATAAAAACATAAAACCCTTTTTTAAAAACACTCTTTACACATGCAAACAACCCCTGATGATGGCCTATGATAGGTCCGAAAGCGCTCGCGATAATTTCGGTAAATTCATCGACCAATTCCAACCTATAACCAAAACATTGCATTTCACAGAGCACTAATACCCTTGGAAAAGGTATGAATCCAATTATTCTCCCTCCAGCTATGGGTAAATAGTAGGGCAGACTGGGTTCTTCAGCCTTGGTGTGGCAACTAGTCTAGATGGAAAACTCTGAATTCAAACCTGTTAAACTCCGCTTAAAAAATGACCTTGTGTCATACCCTGCCCGAGCAGAGGGGTTGGTAAATATGATAACCAAAGCATTTGTCAGCAAACTTGAAAGGATCCTAATAAAATTATATAGATAAAATGTCTTTACTATTTAATCAAATATGCTTAGATGAAGGACTGCTGCCTGGCAACACACACACACACACACACATATATATATATATATAATTTCATGAGTATGAGTATATTTGTAAAAAAATCTCTATTAACTGTTTCTCACGATGCGGTTGACCCCCGGCCACTTCGAGCAGCTTTAAGATAAAAAGGGTTGAGTTATTATTTGCTATTAGAGTAATTTGTAGAATACGGTCGGGATTTAAACATATTGGTGCTAGGGCTTGACATGACCAGCCGATTAATCGGATCAGGTCTCTTCTGGCCAAGTAAGGGCCGAAGCGGTGTGTTACAGGTCATGTGATCACTTAGTACTTGAGTCATGGATTGCTCAGCTACCAGAATCCTGCCCTCTAGCATTACGAGTCTCCACCCACGACTAACAGATGGCTCTTTTGGTGGAGGTCTTACCCCTCTGCAGAGGTGCAGTCGCCGTATTCTAGAGCTCCAGCGGATAGGGAAGATTCTATTTATAGGTTTTATATTATAATCAATAAAAAATAATCTACCAGAAATACTTAATACTAGGATGAGTCAAAAGTTTTGCAATATTTTTTGCGCGAAAGGTAAAAGTGCAATTTATCACCAAACAATAACCAAATAATTGAAGAAATTTTGCTCGGGTTGCAAGGACCTCGACGATCAGGCATGGACATGTAGGCCTAAAACCATCGAGTCCGAGATCGTGCTCCCAGCTACTGAGACATATTCTGCGAGTAGCACGTGGAGTGTGTCTGCATCTCACAGTTTAGTGTGGTTGGTCACTTTCATCAACGAGGCAAAAGCGTTAGAAGCTTTTGGCTGTGCCTCACGTTACCAAACTATTGTTCAAGTTTTGACTCACCCGAGTTATAAGGAAGATTATCGTCGTCAGCATAGAACATTTTTTCCCACGGGGAAAAAGCATGAACTGACCTGTACTACTAAAATAGTAACACTGACTGGTGTAGCATTATGACTACTCAGCCGAGCTCGAGTTGACAGAGTTCAATCTCTCTTCTACTACACAAGCGGTAACATGATACGCTTGATCTAACAGTTTATGATCGATTTTGTGAGATCATCATTTAAAGTGTCAGAAGTGGGTTGGGTTATGGTGCAGTGTTCTGTGAATCCAAATATATATATATATATATATATATGACTCCGACTTCTTCGTCATTGTTGTTGAAGTCTTGCAAGTTGATAAATTTGCACCATATATGTTCATAATCTGCCAAAATTGCGTAATACGAAAGTCAATAGATCTAATAAGAGAAAATGGTTTCACATTTTTAAAGACGTAAAGCAGATAATATCCCCCAGAAAGTATAACAGACGCAGACTACGCAGATGATCTAGCGCTTCCCGCAAATACCCCTGCCTAAGCCGAAACCCTGTTGTATAGCCTAGAAAAAAACAGCCAGAAGCACCATCATCTACGTGAACGCAAATAAAACGGAGTTCATCTGTTTTAAACAAGAAGTAGCCATTCTACTTCATATATCTCAGCAGCAGTATCTCATCAATTGAAGGTGATGTCTATATACGCATTGGAAAGGCATGAACTGCTATCGATAGATCATACGGAAATCTGATAAGATAAAACGGGACTTCTTCCAAGCTGTGGCTGTGTCAGTACTACTCTATGGTTGCACCTACTGGACGTAAACGAAAAAGCTAGATGATAACCACACAAGAATACTACAAGCTGTTTTGTAGAAATCCTAAAAGCAGCATCTCACAAAACAGCAGCTGTACGGCCACTTACTTCCCATCTCTAAAACCTTCCGTGTGGGACGAGCAAGACATGCTGGGCATTGCTGAAGATGTAAGGACGAACTCGTGACCGGCGTTCTTTTTATGGACTCCTACCAGCAAGAATTTACATTCATCAGCTCTGTGCGGCCACCAGGTGCCGTCTATCAAACTTTGCAATAGCGATGGCCCATAGGAAAGGATCGTGAGAAAGAGTCAAGAGATTCAGTACTATCAACACGCCTTGATGATGATGATAAGGATGATGATGACGCCTCATAGACAAGAATTTGAATATGAAAGACAACACAAACTAGATACTTTGGAAATCTTCAAAGAAATTCGCATACTCTATGATTGGTCAGATCATTTAGAAATCCCAGTGATAGGAACCTTATGGGAACTAAACCAAAATCATATGGAAGTCATATATATATTGTATATATAGTATGTATTCTTTCAAAAAGAGGTAAGAATCAAAATATAAAAAAGACATGCAAGCAAGTGTTACTGTTCGGGATGATGAATCCCCCGTGGCATCGTGGTTTGTTTAGTTTGGTTTTATGGCATATCCACCATTGTGGGTTATTTAATGCCAAAATCTTTTTTATACATATATATTAAATATCATCATTATCATCATCATGTCGCGCTGGTAGCACGGATATCCCTGACCCTCTCTCGCCACTCCTCCCTGTCGTTCATCGCCCCAGGCAGGTCTTCAGGACAACATCCCGTATCCTCACATAGCTGCTGAATGTATGTTCGTGCTGGTCGTCCTGCTTTTGCACGGCCATGTGTGGGGGTCCATAAGAGTACATCACTTATGAGTTCGTCCCTGCTTCTCCAGCATTTCTAAACACATTTTGTAGATAATATTTTTCAACGGGCTTGAGCTCATTTTTTGGCATACACTTAAACTTATTTCTATCGAATACGAATACTTCTATTTACAATAATCATCTGTTTACACACAGTTAAATGTTTTCAAGTATTCCCATTTAATACTTGCAATTCAATTAAACATCAGTCATTTGTTGACACATAGTTAAATGATCAAACAGTTCTACTTCAAACAATTCAGTTTAGCATATCAACAAAGTTAAATGGTTCCAAGTATTGCTATGTATCACTGACAATTTAATTAAACATCAATCATTTGTTTACACACAGATAAATGATTAAACAGTTCTATTTCAAGCAATTTAATTTACCATAAGTCATTTGTTTGCACTCAGTTTCAATTCTAAAGTACATAGTTTAAATGTCAAACAGCTCTATTTAACCACTGATAGAACCCTATCAGGTGCTACCACCCCAAGCCAGAGTGCACCTAGGAGGGATGGCAATGAAGGGGTATTTCGCATTCTCCAAAGCTTCAGCATTACTGGAGCCTTACCATCAGATGGTTTGATGTCATATCCAAGAAACTCTTGCCTAGTCGGCTGGGGCTGTAGAATACACCGACTGCTTCTCTGCAGAGGGGTAAGACCTCCACAACGAATGTTCTGGATATGACACTAAACAATCTGATTGTGAGGTTCCAGTAATGCTGGAGCTTTGGGGAAAGTGGAATACCCCTTCATTGCCATCGCTCCAAAGTTCACTCTGGCCCGGAGTGGTAGCACCTGCTAGGGTCCTAACTATGGGTCAAATAGAACTAAACTGCGTACTTATGCTAAATTGAATTGTTTGAAATGGAGCTGTTTTTGACATTGAAACTGTACTTACGCTTAACTGAATTGTTTGAAATAGAACTGTTTTTACATTTATCTGTGTGTAAACAAAACTATACTTATGCTTAACTGAATTATTTGAATTAGAACTGTTAGACTAAACTGAATAGCTTTAAAATAGAAATGTTTTTGACATTTAAACTGTGTACTTATGCTAAACTGAATTGTTTGAAATAAAACTATTTATTTGTATAAAATGGATTTGGCATTAAATAACCTGCAAAGGTTGATAAGCGATGAAACCCAACCAACCAGGACACTCGTTGGGGGAGTCTTACCTCTCTGCTTAGAGGCTGTCGATGTATTCTACAGCCCCAGCCGACTGGACCCGTGACATAGTGGATAACGTACTCGTAGTAATCGAGTTCGAATTCCAGACCACAGCACAGCTATCATCAGCTACGATACTTGGCCGTGGGGATCTGAGGAGATTTGCTGTCACTTAGACTCCAGTGAAAAAGACACCAGTTGGAGCTCGTGCGAAAAAAAACACACAAAGAGGAAAGTAATTGACAATGCGTCATCTGAAATTAAAAATAAAAGACAAATTTATGTATTTTTATTACCCTCCGCATCTGATTAGAAGTGCTGTTCATCACCGTATCCAGTTGTGAATCTCTCGAAATGTAAAACAAAAACTGCAGATTTATTGCAAAACGATAAGCCAAGACTGTTATCACTTCTAAATGCACCACTTCTTGCCAATTATGCTTTAATAACACGTTTTGTATAAATCATCGCCACAAATTTGAAAGCTTTAGACAGCTGATGTGGTTTGTCATCACTATTGACTTCAATTGAAGTGGTTTCTCTTTATCATACACATGAGCGAACAGTGGGCAAGCCATCACTTAAAACTATATATATATATATAGAGAGAGAGAGAGAATTATCATTTATTAAGCTTAGCTGAATTTACCAGTTCAAAAGCATGAAGCCCACGGTGAGAATCGAACTCACTAACATTAGTCTGTAGGCTACACGCAAACAATTACACAACTCGAGGT
>OY757912.1:47070736-47078236 GCA_963585895.1 Sepioteuthis lessoniana
AAAAAAAAATCTATTTGGGTGTTCTTATATTGCTTCCGGCGAGAATGGGATTTAATTTTTTTTTTTTTTTTTTAATTAAAGTAATTTTTCGTGCAACAAATGATGATGATCATCACGACCAGAAATAAATTCATAATAAAACCAAAGAAGTGAGTTTTGATTTTTATATATATATATATTTTTCAAAGTGTATCCCAACGAAACCTGGAACTAAATATAGAGTCCCTTGGGAAACGTCAGAGGTTAGAGAAAAACGTGCACTCGTGAAAACTGCCTCCAAAAGCTATCGGAAAAACCCAACAAACACAAATGCCCGAAAACTAGAAAAAGCACAATATCAATTAGCAGGAATATATCTAAAAGAACAGGCAGAATACATACAAAATCAGATAGATAAGATTAGAGACTCGGTGGAAGATAGACAATCCAGGATAGCCTGGCAAACAATAAACGAAGTAAGTAGAAGGAAGAGCACCGCCAAAGCAAAATTGAAAGCTGCAACCCAACAAGAAAGAGTAAAACTGTGGGAACAGCATTTCAAAAATCTACTAGGAAGCCCACCGAAAATAACGGATGAACCGATCACCAGAATTATCAGTAAGCAATTAGACATTAAACTAGGGCCTTTCACCAAAGAAGAACTCGACTCGGTTCTTAAAAAAATTAAAAATAGGAAAGCTGCAGGGCTAGACGAGATCCCCCCAGAAGTGTGGAAGACTAGACAATTCGACGATATACTGCTCCGGCAATGCAACGCTGTCTATAGTCAAAATAGGATAGAAATATGGATGAAATGATGCATCCTTCCTTTCCCTAAAAAAGGCGACCTCGGATTAGCCAAGAACTACCGAGGGATAACACTTACATCCATAGCAGCCAAAATCTACAATGCCCTACTACGAAACCGCATAGAACCCAAAATAGACAACATCCTTAGGAAAAACCAAAATGGCTTCCGGAGAAATAGATCCACAACCTCACAAATATTGACCATCCGTAGAATCCTTGAAGGCGTCCGGGCAAAAAACCTTCAGGCGACATTACTATTTGTCGACTTTACCAAGGCCTTCGATTCCATCCACAGAGGGAAAATGGAACTAATCCTACTAGCATACGGCCTACCTAAAGAAACCGTAGCAGCAATAATGATCCTCTACAAAAACACAAAAGTGAAAGTACGTTCACCAGATGGAGACACGGAATACTTCGACATTGTTGCAGGAGTACTACAAGGAGACACGCTAGCCCCATACCTCTTTATCATCTGTCTAGACTACGTGCTTAGAGCTTCGATCGACAAAATCAGAGAAAATGGCTTCGAGCTGACTAAGAAAAGAAGCAAAAGGTACCCTGCAAAAACAATCACAGACGCCGACTACGCTGATGACTTAGCGTTACTGGCGAATACGCCTAATCAAGCAGAGACGCTACTGCATAGTTTGGAACGAGCTGCAGCAGGCATTGGCCTCCATGTCAATGCGCACAAAACTGAATATATGTGCTACAACCAAACGGGCAACATTACCACTATAGACGGAGCCTCTCTGAGGGTAGTGGACAAATTCATCTACCTAGGAAGTAGCGTCTCATCAACAGAAAACGACATCGACACACGGCTGACGAAAGCATGGACGGCTATAGATAGGCTCTCAATAATATGGAAATCAGACATGACAGCTGAAATGAAACGCAGTTTCTTCCAGGCAGCGGTTGTATCGATACTGCTATATGGATGCACTACATGGACGCTAACCAAACGGCTGGAGAAGAAACTTGACGGCAACTGCACAAGAATGTTGAGAGCAATATTGAACAAGTCCTGGCGACAACACCCCACAAGACGCCAACTGTACGGCCACCTGCCTCCCATCACGAAAACTATACAGGTCAGACGAGCCAGACACGCCGGACACTGCTGGAGAAGCAAAGACGAGCTCGTAAGTGACGTACTACTGTGGACCCCCACATATGGCCAAGCAAAAGCAGGACGACCAGCCCGAACTTACATTCAGCAGCTATGTGAGGACACGGGATGTAACCCAGAAGACCTGCCGGAGGCGATGAACGATAGGGAAAAGTGGCGAGAGATGGTCAAGGATATCCGTACTGGCGGCACGACATGATGATGATGATATATATATATTACACCTGCTATTGAATGCTGAATAACACCCGTGCTAATCAAAGCCTTCATCAGATTATGATATCTGTAGTCAGGCATGGTTTTCGAGGCCGAAACATCCTTACCATAAACCTAGAGTTCTTCCACCCACTCACGAGGAATGAGTTCCCGTGGCATAATGGCCAACTTTCTGGACTTCAATATCGTAATAAGCGAGTTCAAACTCCAATCACACTATTACGTTCACTTTCAGACAACGTATAAGAGGCATGAACTTCGTTATTCTGCCAGCTACGGTTTTAATAGTACCACTGCAGTTCTTCTACAAGTTTGGCTTTGATATAAAATAACCCACGAAGATTGATATGCCATTAAACAAAGAAAGCAAACCAAATCAGAATACCCCAACACCATCTTCCGACAACACCAGACATTTTTGATTTTTACATACGAGCTGTAAGATAGCCATTACTTTAGAAATAAAAAAAAAAACGTTCCGTCAATTTTATTCAAGTTAAGGAAAATTATTCTCACCCAAAGGATGTTCTATTTGTTTTGATCGTTTATTTACTATAGGTTATTGCTTTGTTTATACCGAGCGTGGCGTAAGTAACACGGTTTTGTGTTCGTTCAGAAATCTCAGATAAACCAGAAAACCCCTAGATATCAATAGATATTTCAAATGAATATTTTATTTTGATATAAAGGGGAAAAGACAAATACAATGAAAAAAGAAGTCTGAGTTGAACCTCCAAGTATAATTTTAAACTTTTACAAGCATAATTTAAATAATTCATGAAACTCTATTTGAAATCGAGTCAAAATGGCGTAGATTTATTTAGCTGTACGCACAGACAGATAGTTAGGGAATTTTAATAAGATATAGCAAGAGTCGAGTTAAGAATTCGAATCTATATTAACAGATAATCCTGCTCGAAGATTAATGACAATGTAGTGATGTAATGAGTTAATTACTGCATTGTTTATGAACTAGCAGAGTTCCCTTCAAAAATGACTGGATTATCGTGTGTACTTGTGTGTTGGGTGAATTGTCATTGACTAATTTTTAAGATCAGGATGTAAAAATGCTTGAAAGAAGAATAATGTCACAAATATAAAATTTCATGAGTCAAATCAAATTCTTTTTAAATGATACGTAGAAAAGACGACTCAAATAAACAGATTATCATTATTTCACTCCTTGAGACCTTTTCTCGCCAGCGTTAATATTAAACTATTTCTAATTGGATTTCTCAGACATGATTTTTTTAGAACGTGCGACCGTCGAGATTGAATTAATTACCTCCGAGCGGCTTCATACCTGGCCACAACAGAGATATTTTAAGTGCATATACGAAAAGGGAGATGAATCAACCTTTCAGAACGATTACCAAGAGAGTAAGGGAGACGCTAGAGACAGACACCACTTTACAGCGTAATGAACGTCTAAGACAGAAAGTAAAAGACAGATTCAACCAAAAGTCCAGTATGGATCAGAAGGTTAAAATAATTCCATTTTTATAAAACTTTGCATTTCGAAAGATATATTCTAAGTTCATCTATTTAAGTTAATGAGAATTGTTAAAATTCAGTTGTTTTTTTTTTTTAAGAATAGAAAGCTTAATTTTAAAAGAGAAAACAATCCCAAAAATTCTTAAATACCTTGAATAGCATTTATCTAACGATTCTTTATGTTTAAACCAAAAATCACAACTTATTGGGGGTGTCCTCGTGGTGTAATGGTTAAAGCGATGGACTGTGGAATCGTAGTTCGCGAGTTCGTACTCCAGTCGCGCTATTACGTTTACTCTCGGGCAAATACCCTTGGGAAAGGTATGAACCCCCTTATCCTCCCAGCTATGGGTTAAATAGTATCACAACTGTTCTTCTAGGAGAATAGCTTTGGTATTAAATAACCTAAAAAGAGTTGATATGCCATTAAACAAAGAAACCAAACCAACTTATTAATTTTTGGCTTGCTTGATGTGTGTGTGGATGTGTGTATATGGTAATATATATATGTGTGTGTGTGTGTGTGTAGATATATAGTAATATACATATATATATATATATGAATATATATGTGGTGATATGTATATTAATATATATGTGTGTGTGTGATACATTTCTATATCACCAAGATATTGCTTAACAAAAAATGGGTGAACAGGGTAAAAAGAAATTAATTAGTGTGATATCTAACCATACTTGAATATATATATATATATATATATATATATATATTGTGCAAAGTCTTTGCATTCAGTTTACATACGTCGGTAGCTCTATCTTATCTACTGAAAGCGATGTTTTCACAGATATAGATAAAACATGGACTGCTAATGACATTTTAAGGTCCATATCGATATCTGATCACTCTGAAAAATAAAACGGTGATTCTTATAGTTTGTAGCCGTGTCAGTACTACTGTATAGCTGCACAACTTGGACTCTAATAAGCCTCCTCGGTCAAAAGAGAGTCAACGGAATCCGTGCTGTCAACAAGCATTCACGATGATGAATAGATAGATAGATAAATAGATAGATAGACTCTCTCCGACCTGATGTCAATTTTTAGCAGAGTTAAACAGGTTTGAATTGAGTTTCTGTTTCTTTGTTTAATGGCATATCAACCTTTGTAGGTTATTTAACGCCAAAGCCATCCTTCTAGAAGAACAGCAGTAATGCTATTTAACCCATGGTTGGGAGGATAAGAGGGGCTCATACCTTTCCCAAGGGTATTTGTCCGAAAGTTAACGTAATAGCGCGACGGGAATCCGAACTCGCTTACTACGATTCCGCAGTCCATCGCTTTAATCATTACACCACGAGGACACCCACCTCTTGAATTGAGTTCTCCTAGACCGGTTGCCATACCAAGGTTAAAGAGCACAGTCTGCCTGACTATTTACCCATTACAGGAGGAAGAATGGTTGGATGCATACCTTTCCCAATGGTATACTCGCTATGAGAAATTCAAACGTCCATGATTTGAGCTTGCCGTCTGTCTCCATTTCCTACAATGATAACAGTTACACTGTCAGCACTTCTCTCTCTTCCCCTCTCTCTCCTTCTCACACACACTCTCTCTCTCTCCCTCTCTCTCTCTACATATATATAAAGTAGAGTACTGTAAATAAATTGTATATATATATATATTTATATATAGTAATGTGTATTCGTGCGTATGTGACATATTTCTCCGTCACCTGGATATTACTGAGTAAAACTGAATAATGAAAATAATCGTTGGTATGGTAACGAAGCATGCTCAGAGTAACTAGAAGTGAGCAAGCTTCAAGTTACCATAACAGACAAATGTGGTAATGCAAGTAAGTAAAGTTAGCGACCTTAGTAGAGGGCGACCCGAAGGCTACTACACCGAGGTGTAGGGGAATGCGCACCTCTATTCTCTGGATTGCTCCACTTTACCTTTGATCCTTACCTTATAATGCTGAGTGTTAAGCAAGGCGGCATCTAGTACCATTTTTGAGTCTTTGGTATGAATCGATCTGGGATTGAACCTCGGTCTCTACTCTAACATTAAATATATGTAAATGCATTACTTAATTTCTTTTTATAAAATCATCTCAAAGACATTCAAATATATCCATAAATTTTGCACAGGTTGTAACTAGTTTATATATGTGAGTGTGAATAGGAAATTTCATGTGTGTATGTGTGTGTATGTGTGTGTGTGCATACGTATATTCCACCTTGTCGACGGGGCTTACAACTTGCTGACTGTATTCTCTGCAAAGGAGCACCCCCCCCACCAAAAAAACAGAACAAGGTGTCCTTGGTATGACACTAAACTGCATCTGGAGGTGAGGCTCAAATTCTAAAGCTCTTGAGAGAGTGGAGTACAACTTCATGGCCATTACTCCCAGGTACACTCTGTTACGGTTTCATCTATGAGACAAATAAATTTGAAAATTATTAGTATTAGATAGAAATACTTGAAACTATATAACTGCATGCAAACAAATGATTATTATCATTATTATCATTAAAGAGAAATGTTTACTTGAAACCATATAAGTAAAGTTGGCGACCGTAGTCAAGGGAGAGCTCTGCTCTCCCTTGACTACGGTCGCCATACACACACTACGGTCGCCTCGTATATATATATATATATACGAGGCTCCCTTTTCAATAGTACTACTATTAGGCTACTACACCGAGGTGTACGGGAGGGCTCTACTCCTTTCCCTGAATTGCTCCACTTTACTCTTGATACGTACCTTATATTGCTGGGTGTTAAGAAAGGAGGTATCAAGTACCAGTTTTAAAGTCTTTGGTATGACGCAATCTGGGATTGAACCCAGGTCTCCCGGGCCATTGGCGAACACTTTACCCTCTAGGCCAATAAGTGTGTGCAAATTGTTTGTTTTCGATGGGAATACTGTGTACAAACAAATGATTATTATTATGAAACTGGAATATTTACTTGAAACCATAAAACTGGGTATGAATTTTTAGTGTTAAGTAGAAATACTTGAAACTATATAAAAGTAAAGTTGGCAACCGTATTTGAGGGCGACCTAAAGGCTCCCTTTTCAATAGTTACTACACCGAGGTGTAGGGGAGGACTCTACTCCTTTTCCCTGCATTGTTCCACTTTACCCTTAATCCATACCTTATAATGCTGCGTGATAAATAAGGATATATCTAGTACCATTTTTTGAGCCTTTGGTATAACTCGACCTGGGATAGAAGCCCGGGCTCCTGGGCCATTTGGTGAACACTCTACCCACAAGCCCATAACTGTACAAATTGTTTGTTTTAAAAGAAATACTTGAAACCATATAACTGTATGGAAACAAATGATTTTTATTATTAATCAATAAAAATATGATTGAAAAAGATTGAAATGGATCACTGAAAATATAGACGTTTTCATGAATAAAATTTCATCATTAAATAATCTAGAAGGGCTTGATATGACGTTAAATAAACTGAATTAAATTATATATATATATATATATCTATAAAACATATATGCAAACTCATACTCATAAACATAGACATCTACCTATACATACATGCACACATACACACTTAGCCACAGATACACTTACGCATACATAACTTACCACAAATACACACACATACTCACACACTCAGTTACATGGGATTTCAGGTAGCAGCAAACAGTTTAAAGCTAAGAGCTTTGAATTTGTTTCAAACATTATATATATATATATATATATATATATATATATATATATATATATATATATATATAACACTCATAGATACACACATATATACACACACATATATATATGTACACCCAAGCATATATATATACACACATACATATATATGCACACAGACGCATATGCGCACATATGTATGCACTCACAACTATATATA
>OY757912.1:47080736-47255736 GCA_963585895.1 Sepioteuthis lessoniana
TTATTTTTAATTATCCACTTTTAATATTAGATATCTTTTTTCACCCTCTCCAAAAATAAGATATGATATCCAGATGTCGTTTGCGGTAAAACACCTAACTTTTTAAATTTTGGGCGTTTTTTGTCTTTTTTTTCCGTTGTTGTTCTTTTTTCTTTGTTTTTTTTATTTTTTTGTTGTTTTTTGTTTTGTTTTTTAATCAGTAAACTTCATATTTTTTATGTCGATTGTATTTGTAAGATTATTTTTTATTTTCATTTTATCTTGTTTTGTTATTTATTTATTTATTTATTTGCTTGCATATTCTTCTAGTATACAAAAAGAAAATTTGGATTCATCAGCTCTGTAGGGACAATGAATGCCGTCTATGGAACTTGCCAAAGGCGATGACCGATTTTGTTTTAAAATCTTTTTCTTCTCCAAATGAATTATCAATCCTCTTTATAACAGCAAGTCATGTATACATGTGTTTGTGCGCACGCGCGTGCATCTGTGCATGTGTGTGTGTGTGTGTTTAAACACGCAGTTAATTCTCTAACTTGACTTACTTAGAGAATTTCCGATGCTCTTTGCCTCTTAGTGAATTCTTTCGCTATTTCAGACACATAAACAAACTGCATCCGCGTGTTTGAAGAGAAAAAGATTGTCGAATTAAAACTAGAGAACCAGAGAAGAGGCTGGTGCTTGAGCTGTCTTCTAAAATATGCGTAACGAATGATATCAATTGTATGGAACAATTTCGGGCCGCCGTGTAAGGGGGAAAAAAAGACTTGCTTCGCCACTGAGGCAGTCGGAAAAAGTCTGGTATTACACAGCTAAAGAAGCTATTCTCAACGTAGCAGACTTTTTGTTTACAAGAGACGATAGGAAGATATTGTTTTGTGCTTTCTTTCTTTCTTTCTTTTTTCTATTTTTTTTTTTTTCGCTTTTTGTTTGGCTCTGTGTGGTGGGTGTGAATAAACGTACTTCTCTCTCTCTCTCTCTCTCTCTCTCTCTCTCTCTCGGTTTTTCTCTTTATATTTGTGGGGAATAATGAGTTATTTACTAACCTTAGTTTAGACGTAGCACAAGGCCAGAAGTATGGAGCACCCAATCAGAATCGAACTCGCTCACAATGGTCAGCTAATTTAGCTTGCTAACCATTGATTATTCTGCTTAGGTTAGCTTGGTTGTGGCACAAGACCAGATGTTCTGAGAACTCAGTGAAAATCGAATTCACAAACAATCGCCAGCTAATCTGGCTAGCTAAATATTTGTTATTTCCTAAGGTCAGCTGAGTTGAAACACAAGACTAGAATTTATGTGGCACCCAGAGAGGAACGAACTCATTCACAATGGTCTGCTAATGTACGCCACGTGAGGTGCAAGTTCAGGCGCGAGCATTTACAAATCAAAATATTAGTCCTTTTTTTTTCTTTTTTTATTACTATGGTTAACTAGTTGACTAAGCACTTTCGTGTGTGTGTGTGTGTGTGTGTGTGTGTGTGTGTGTGTGTGTGTGTGTGTGAATGTGTGTGTGACTGTGTGTGTGCATGTGACTGTGTGTGTGACTGTGTGCGTGAGTGTGTGTGAATGTGTGTGTGTGACTGTGTGTGTGACTGTGTGTGTGTGTGTGTGTGTGTGTGTGTGCGTTTGCAAAAAACTATACAAAAAATGTAAATATAAATGTACTACGTACGTAATTACCTAACCTCGAGGTATAAAATAACCCCAGGTGGGTTGATATGCCATTAAAATCAATCGATCAATCAATCAATCAAGAAAACAAGAAAAGGCAACTAGAAAAAATTGAATGGTACTAAAAAAAAAAAAAGAATAAGGATTTTTTAAATTGATGTACGCTTGTCTCCCATAAGTAAAATAAATAAATAAATTTGGATGTATGTACGATCCACCTGATTCTTGATATCCAGTCTTTAAGAAAAAGAAAATGAAGTATCAATTGATCTAATATCGAATTCTCTTTCTTTTATCTTAATTGTTCCTGCCTGTTGTAAGGCTGATCGCCTCGCAGACATTATCAATAATGACAACAACAGAAGGAGATTAGTAGAGGTGGTCGCACAACAGATGCACAAGAGAGCGTAGGTCGCTTCACAGGTAGGCGCGTCAAGTGACGAAGATAGCTGGAAGCCCTCAAGGTAAAAGAGAAACCATTAATTTCAACTGTAATTCATGTTCTTATAACAAAAGTGATTCTCGTTTTGATTAACAAAACAAAAGTTAATCATCAACATGGCCGTTAACTTGACTAATTATCTTATTCTTTCAATCACAACTTACACTTCCAAATAAAGTTTTCAGCCCAGTCAGCTGGGGCTGTAGAATATGCCAACTGCATCTCTGCAGAGGGGTAAAACTCACACCCGCCCACCAACTAGTGTCCTGGATATGACATTAAATAATCTGATGGTGAGGCTCTAGTCATTGATCTTTGAGGAATGAGGAGTACCTCTTCATTGCCATTACTCCCAGGTCTGCTACTTGTTAGAATCACATATTTGAGTCAAATAGGATACCTGAAACCATTTAACTGGGTGTAAATAAATGATTAATATTAAACTGATTTATTTGCATTAGTGAGTAATAACTTGAAACCATTAAACTGTGATCAAATAAAATTATTACTGTTAGATTGCAATACTTGAAACCATTTAACTGTGCGCAAATAAAATTATTGTTCGTTAACAAAATACTTGAAATCATTTAACTGTGTGCAAGCAAATGAGCGCTGGCTTATTTAACTGATGATGTTACCTACAAACTATTCACTTAAAAAGCATGAACGTATAAACAGGATTTGGCATTAAATAACCATCCAGGGTTGATGTGCCTATTAACCAAATAACCTAACTTAACCTAAATAAAGTTCTGCGAACAATAAAATGATCATCACCATCATCACCAAGGCATGTGGATAGCACATATTCTCTTGACACTCTCTCACCATTCGTCCCTATCGATCATCATGCTTGGTGGCATCTAATGTTGACACAGAGCTGATGAATGTAAAATTTTACTGGTCAGCCAACGCTGGTATGTTCATGTGTGGTATTACATGGGAGAATGTCGTTTATAAGTTCGTCCTAACTTTCTTCGGCGGTACATGTCTTACTCGATGAGTGGTTTGTGAGATGGGAAGTAAGTGGTTATACAACTGCTGTTCCAGAATTTGTTCAAAACAGCATGCAGCATCCTTGTGTAGTTCCCATTTAACTTTTCTTCTATGTATTTCGATTAAGTCGAAATGGTGCAACCACACAGTAATACTAATACGGCTATAATACCGTAATTATTTGTATGTGAGACGCGCTATATTTCTTGTCTCAGTAATAAATCATTATTATCATATAAATGGATTGCATCTATTTTGAAACAGTTTTGAATGATTTTGTCGCCAAATAAGTTGTAACGCAAAATATTTTCCTCTCCTGTCCAAAGCATTGTGATCGAGTATTAATCGTTGTTATAGTATACTATTTTCAAATCTGAAACAAAAGAGAACACAACTTCATTATTAGTAGAGTTATAAGCAGTTATATGGGTCCCATGTATATTGAGACACGCTATACTTTAAGACTAAGATCAACTTAGTTAAAACTAAGATCAACTTAGTTTCAACTAAGATCAACTTAGTTTCAAGGTACATGCCTCACCATATTCGGAACAGGATGACTGAAAATAAATTATATCTATAATCCAAATTGATATTGTTGTACGCCGTTACAGAATGGGATGTGTTTGTTTATAATTTTGTTTCTCTGAATGTGAGCTTATTTTCGCCGCAATTAAATTGTATTTTTGCATAGACTTATCTGTGTGTCTGTTTTAAATATTGATAGCCCAGTTGGCTGGGACGGTAGAATATGCCGACTGCATCTCTGCAGAGGGAAAATACTGCCCCCACACACACTGTTATGAATGTCCTGAAATGACACTAAACCACCTGATGGTGAGGCTCCAGCCTTGGAGCTTTGGGAAATGTGAAGCACCTCTTCATTGCCATTACTCCCAGGTACACTCTGACCCATAGATAGGGTCTTATCTATGGGTCAAATAGAACTGTTTGACCAAGAACTATTTAACCATTTAACTGTGTTCAAACAAATGACGATTGTTAAATTGAATTATTAGTGTTGCTACCGGGCCATTGGCCTAATGAATAGAATGTTCGTCAATGGTCCGGGAGATCGGGGTTCAATCCCAAGTCGAGTTATATAGACTTAAAAAATGGTACTTGATGTCGCCTTTACTCAGCACTGTAGGGTGAGGATCAAGGGTAAAGTGGAGCAGTCCTGGGAATGGAGTAGAGCCTTCTCCTGCGCATCGGTGTTGCAGCTATTGAAAAGAGAGCCGTCGGGTCACCCTCGACTCAGGTCGCCGACTTTACTTATTAGTGTTGCGTAGCTCTACTTGAAACCATTTAACTGTGTGCGAAAATTTAATTATTGGTATTACATTGCAATACTTTGAACCACTTAACTGTGTGCCAATGAATGGTGTTGAATAACAATACTTGAAAACATTTAAAGGTGTAAGAATCAAACTATTCATGTGAGAAATACTTGAAACTACTGAGCGCAAACAAAGGTTTCATAATAGAATTATATGTGCAATATAGCGATGCTTGGAGGTGCCCGTGGTGTAATTGTTATCGTCGTAGGAAATGAACACGGCGACACGAGTTCAAATCCTGGACGAGACTGATTGCATTTCACATAGCACTAATACCCTTGGGAAAGGTATGAATCCAATTATTCTCCCTCCAGCTATGGGTAAATAGTAGGACAGACTAGGTTCTTCAGCCTTGGTGAGGCAACTAGTCTAGGAGAAGGAAAACTCTGAATTCAAACCTGTTAAACTCCGCTTAAAAATTGACCTTGTGTCATATCCTGCCCGAGCGGAGGGGTTGGTAAATAGGATAGCTATGCTTGAAATACTTTAACAGTGTACAAACAATAGTAATCCTATTTACCAGGATATGACACAAGGTCAATTTTTAAGCGGAGTTTAACAGGTTTGAATTTCCTTCTCCTAGACTAGTTGCCTCACCAAGGCTGAAGAAATCAGTCTGTCCTACTATTTACCCATAACAATAGTAATACTCGTGCGCAAACAAATTAGCTCTAACTTTTTCTAAATAAAATTACCTACAAACTATTCACTTACAAATCATATGTATATTTATTAAACTGTATGCAAACAAATGATTAATAATAAAGAGAATTATTAGTGTTAGATACTAATACTTAGAATCCTAATAATGTATGCAAACAAATGATTAATAATAAAGAGAATTATTAGTGTTAGATACTAATACTTAGAATCCTAATAATGTATGCAAACAAATGATTGATAATGAAGAGAATTATTAGTGTTAGATACTAATACTTAGAACCCTAATAATGTATGCAAACAAATGATTAATAATGAAGAGAATTATTAGTGTTAGTTACTAATACTTAGAACCATGATAATGTGTGCAAACAAATGAGCTCTGTGACTTTTAAAAATTATGTACAAACTATGCATTTACGAATCATCATATATATATAAGAAAATCGACACGCGGCTAACGAAGGCATGAACAGCTATCGATAGGCTATCGATCATATGGAAATCAGACCTGACCGATAAAATGAAACGCAGTTTCTTCGAGGCAGCGGTCGTATCGATACTGCTGTATGGATGCACTACTTGGACGCTAACTAAACGGCTGGAGAAGAAGCTTGACGGCAATTACACAAGAATGCTGCGAGCAATATTAAACAAGTCTTGGCGGCAACGCCCCACAAGGCACCAACTATACAGCCACCTGCATCCCATCAGGAAAACTATCCAAGTTAGACGAACCAGACATGCAGGACACTGCTGGAGAAGCAGGGACGAGCTCATAAGTGATGTACTCCTATGGACCCCCACATATGGCCGGGCAAAAGCAGGACGACCAGCTGGAACATACTATGTGAGGATACATACTATGTGAGGATACAGCTATGTGAGGATACAGGATGTAGCCATGAAGACCAGCCAGAGGCGATGAACGATAGGGAGAAGTGGCGAGAGAAGGTCAGGAATATCCGTGCTAGCGGCACGACATGATATTTATATATATATAAACAAGGTTTGGCATTAAATAACCAACAATGATTGATATGCCATAAAACCCGTGGTGTAATGGTTAGCGTCGTAGGAAATGAACACGGCGACACGAGTTCAAATCCCGGACGAGACTGATTGCATTTCCCATAGCACTAATACCCTTGGGAAAGGTATGAATCCAATTATTCTCCCTCCAACTATGGGTAAATAATAGGACAGACTAGGTTCTTCAGCCTTGGTGAGGCAACTAGTCTAGGAGAAGGAAAACTCTGAATTAAAACCTGTTAAACTCCGCTTAAAAATTGACCTTGTGCCATATCCTGCCCAAGCGGAGGGGTTGGTAAATAGGATATGCCATAAAACCCAGCAAATCCAAATCCAAAGCTAGATACAGTGGAAATGTTGTTTCTTAAGACATTGTATATTAAGTCTTACTTTTAGTCAGTACGAACCGATAAAATGTTTTTAACCAAAGCAAAATTTACTATAAATTTAGCAGCTACAAATTCTAAAAAAAAAATCAGTGCATGTTACGGGGAAATTTTTTTTTCCACAATTTCGTCGTCCCAAGTTAAGGGTGCGTGTTATACATGAGTATGGGTTATACACTTATAAGTAAAAGTAAAGTTAGCGACCGTGGTTGAGGGCGACCAGAAGGCTCCCTTTTCAATGGCTACTACACTGAGGTGTAGGGCGCCACTCTTTTCCCTGGATTTGCTCCACTTTACCCTTGATACGTACCTTATATTGCTGAGTGTTAAGCAAGGCGGTATCAAGTACCATTTTTAAAGTCTTTGGTATGACGCGACCTGAGATTGAACCCAAGTTTTCCAGACCATTGGCGAATACTGAACCCACTAGGCAAATGAGCCGGTATATAAATACGGTATATTTGATGCATTCTAGTGATGTTTGTTTGTTAGTTTGTTTGTTTGTTTGTTTGTTTAGTTGGTTGGGGTTTTTTTTAATCTTTAAGTGAGTTATTATTTATATTTTCTTCACGCCATTGAGATTCACCTTGGGGGCAAAGAGGCACAAAAATTTCCTCAATCGTCTCTCCGTTTGCGTCGATTTCAATACTACTGGGCCTAAATCGTCCTTCTCATTTTTTTCTCATCTAATCCTATTTTTTATAAGTTTTTACACTTGCAGTATCTGGTAGTTCTCTCTGGGAATCAAGTGCCAGCAATTCTTTTCAAATTTACTTTCCTCAGCTGACTTCAGATGATACAGGGTAGAACGATAAAATTGTCGTTGTCTTTAATTGGAATCATTTTGAGATGAGGCTTCTTAATCTGAAAATTTTTTTTTTTTTTATTGCGGTTAATCACCTGAAGAAGGCCAGAGGTGAAATTTGGCCGAAACGTAGTGAAATAAGAAACAACACAAAAACTACCAAGATGAGGACAAAAAGTCCGCAATAAATAAAAAATAAAAATAATTAATTCTCAGATAAAATTGTCTTTCGAAAGAAAACAACACTACAGCTTTATTTTAAAACTTTTATTGAAAAAATCAATTCAGGTAACTTGATTATGTAGTAGAGCTGATATCTAGTCAATGTAGCCGCCTTCAGCCTCAATCACCGCCTCGATACAGATCCGGAACTGGGACCATGCCTTTTCCACAAGCGGGAAGCTCGGCGAATACTCGGCGGATGGCGGCGATCAGGTGGGCTTTGGTGTTGTGGGAGGTCATGTTGGTGATGTTCTCGACGTATGACAAAACGAAGTAGTCCAGCGGGTTCAAGTCGGGTGAGAGAAGGATACAAAGTCGTAGCACTCCTTCTGGGCCGGCGCCGAATCCTGTTGCCACACCCAGGGTCTGCCACCGGCCACCTGATTGCACCAGGGGATCACCACACTCTTCAGCACATCCAGGTACACTTTGGTGACGACTTTCAAGCCGACTTCGAAGATGTGAGGTGGCATGGTGTGGCCCTCACTTGAAACTACACCAAAGACCATAACCGTAGCCGGAAACATTGTTTTCATCACCCAGGGCACGTTGAACCGTCCGGATTTGCATTTTGAGGGTGCTGGCAATGGTCCTGTTGTCATAACTTGGATCGTTAGAGAGTATGTGTTGTACAGCGGTGCATCTCCGATCTCGCTCGTTGAACACGGTGTCACTTTCAGACATGAGAGAAGGCTCCTATCGCTCTTGGAATTTGTACACAACTGGCCAATTAGTAGATGGTCTGCAACAAAAAAAGAAAACCGGTTTTCATTTAACGGAAATGGAATTATGTCGTCTTTTCTAGGGCGACAATTTTATCGTTCCACCCTCAAATTACTACTAATCAATTTCCCATTTGAAGAATCTGAGATCAAGTGGCAACAATTTCTTCCATATCACACCTCACTGATTCAGTATTCTCCCCTGTTTTACCACTGCTGTGGTCAGAATTGTATTATCATTGGAAGACCAAATAAAGGAAGATAAAGGTTTTTAAAAAAGAAAAAGAAAAAAGATTTGCGATTGTATATCTATACTAGTATTCCGCTTTACTTCAAATGATCAGAGTGTATTATCGGCTCTACTCTATGATTTTTTGAGTTGGAATTAGTTTCAGCGTTTGAGTCACTTGTAATGCCTGAACGAGAACCTTGTAAAATAATATTAATCGCGAATGAATTTACAAAAACTTGGAAGATGGGATGGAGGAGGAAAGAGTGTGGATGAAAAGAAGTATATATATATATATATATAGAGAGAGAGAGAGAAGGGAATAGAAGCAAAAGAAATATATATATAAAGGGGGCTGGCTGGCTTGATTATCAAAAGACAACCAGTGAATAAAGGCCTATACGGTTGGAAATACGTTAATGGAAAGAGAGAACAAGAAAAAAAAATTAAAAAGGGTACGCAATAAATATACGTGTGCCTTTCCAATTTCTTTTTCCCATATGAAAGTGATGTATGTTTCAGCCCGGTCGGCTGGGGCTGAAGAAGACACAGACTGCATCTCTGCAGAGGGGTGAGACTCCTCACTCAACGAGTATCCTAAATATGACACTAAACAGTATCTGATGGCGAGGTTCTAGTCCTGAGACTTTAGGGAAAGCGGAGTATCCCTTCATTAGCATCGATTACAGGTCCACTCTAACCCGGAGTGGTAGCCCTTGATAGAGTCCTTTCTATGGGTCAAATAGAATTCTTTGACATTTAAACAGAGTGCAAACAAAAGACTTATTCTAGATTAAATTGTTTGGAATAGAACTATTTGGAATAGAAATGTTTGGAATAGAACTGTGTGTAAACAAATGATCCTATTTACCAACCCCTCCACTCGGGCAGGATTTGACTCAAGGTCAATTTTTAAGCGGAGTTTAACAGGTTTTAATTCAGATTTTTCCTTCTCCTAGACTAGTCGCCTCGCCAAGGCTGAAGAACCCAGTCTGTTCTACTATTTACCCATAGCTGGAGGGAGAATAATTGGATTCATACCTTTCCCAAGGGTATTAGTGCTATGTGAAATGCAATCAGCCTCGACCAGGATTTGAACTCGTGTCGCCGTGTCCATTTCCTACGACGATAACCATTACACCACGGGCACTTCCAAACAATTTGTGTAAAAAAATGATTAATTGAATTGTTGATAATACAAGGCAATACTTAGTTGACTAAGGTTTACAAATCGTTTATATCTGAAATACAACTCATATTTGGCATTGGTTGATATGCCATTAAATCAAATTAGACCTAATCTATGTTTGTATAAAATTTAGGCTTTTTTTAAGTTGACGGACAACAAAGATTGAAAGGGATAAGGGAGAAATTGACATGATACGGGCAAAGAAAAGGAGAAGTACATTTCTTTTATCATACAACGTTTGAAAGCACGTGTGATACCCTGCCCTCATCAGCCGCCGACCAGGGGTGATAACACAGTTTCGGTAGCTCAAGACGGTACTGCCACTCCTGGTGCTACCAAGCAGTTTTTATCACCAGAAATAGAATACTGGAGAAATTTCCACAAGCTCAGCTGACTATCGTTTGTGTTATGTTTATACTCGGCTTTCAAACCTGTAGTAACAGGTGGCGCTTAAGGGAAATCAATCGACAGCAAGCATCTTTACCACCACCCTCCGTTCACTCTCATTATTATTATTATTATTATTTTACTCCTTGAGAGTTTATGATTATTATTATTATTATTTACTCCTTTAGAGTTTTTCACATCAGCGTTAACTGATCGTCATTTACTGGAGTTTGAGGGACAGCAAGTCTCCTTAAGTCTCCGGGACTCTTCTCAGTATTCTGTCCGTTCTTAATAATGCTGTAGTTTGGATAGTCTCCACTCGTCCGCCAACTTCCAAGTCCTCCAGTCCCTTTAATAATCCTTTAGTTACTGTACCAAAAGCCCCTAGCACAATTGGTATAATTGTCATCTTCATGTTCCATAGTTTTTTTCATTTCCCTAGCAAGGTCCAAGTACTTATCCTTCTTTTCACATTCTTTCAGTTTTATTCCGTGGTCAACCGGGACAACAAAATCGACAATTTTGCAAATTCTCTTTTGTTTCTTTTTTTTTCTTTTTTCTTTTTTTGTTTATTATTATTATTATTAGGTCTGGTCTTCTGGCCGAGATTAGGTGATCCGTCTGTATGTCAAAGTTCCATAGGAGTTTACGCGTGTCATTTTCTAGGACAGATGCTGGGTTGTGCATATACCGTTTGTTCGTATGGTCAAATTTCAATTTCTTGTACATCTCCCAGTGGATCACCTTGCCCACCCAATTGTGTCTAGTCTTATACTCCTTCTGTGTTAATTTGCTACATTCGCTTATTATGTGATTGATGGTTTCATCTCACACTTCCTGCGAGTTTTTGACACCAGCGTTAGCTGGTTTGCTTTCACTGGATTCTCAGTGACGGAACATCTCCTGGGGTCTCCAGTATTCTGGCCGATCTCAACAATCCTGTTGTCTGAATGGTCCTGAATTCTTCCGTCGATTTCCAACTTTTCAAAACGCCTTTCTAATCCTTTGGGAATCGTTCCAAGAGCACCAACTACAATAGGTATCACTGTCACCAGCATGTTCCACAGTTCTTTTTTTAGTTCTCTGGCAAGGTCCGAGTACTTGTCTATCTTTTCGCTATCACTCTGTTGTCCGCTAAAACGGCAAAATCCACCAAATGACAAGTTCACTTTTTTTTTTAATTAACACAAGTTCTGGTCTTCTGGTTGGGATTAGATATCCGTTTGTAACTCAAAATTCCAGAGAATTTTATGCGTCTCATTTTCTAGGAATGGATTCTGGTTTGTGTATATATCATTTGGTAGTATGGTCAAAGTTCAATTTCTAGCACAATTCCCGGTTGATCAACTTTCCAACCCAGTCGCATCTAGTCTTGCTACTCCTTCTGTGCTAGTTTTCAGCATTCGCTTACTATGTGATTTATTGTTTCATCTCTTTCTCCACATAACCTATACTTGCTATTCTGTTGCATTTTAACGATTTTCTCTTTGACATAGTTGGTACTTATGGCGTTGTTTTGAGCTGCTATTACAAAATGATACCATATGGCAGAGCTTCAATTTTTATTATTATTATTATTATTATTATTATTATTATTATTATTATTATTCCTAGCGAGTTTTTCACGCCAGCGGTAACAGATGGTCTTTCACTGGAGTCTGAGTGACGACAAGTCTCCTCAAGTCTCCAAGGCTCTTCTCAGTATTCTGGCCGACCTCACCAGTGCTGTAGTTTGGATGGTCTCGGCTCGTCCTCCTATTTCTAACTCCTCCAGTCCCTTTACAAAGCCTATGGGAAGCGTTATGAGCACACAAATTACAATTGGTTATCACCGTCCACTTCATATTCCATAGCTTTTTAGTTCTACAAGATCCAAGTACTTGTCTCTCTTTTTGTTTTCTTTGAACTTCACTCTGTAGTCCGCCGGGATGGCTAAATCCACTATTCGGCAGCTTCTCTTTTTTTTTCTTTTTTCTTTTTTTCTTCTTTTTTTTTTTTTTTTTTTTTTTGTTAACTATCACTTGGTTGAGATGTCTGGCCGAGATTATCACTTGGTCTGATCGTCTGCTTATATCCTAAAATCCCAAAGGATTTAGTGCATCTCATTCTCCAGGACAGATTCTGGTTTGTGCATATACCATTTGGTAGTATGGTCAAATTTCAGTTTTTTGCATTTTTCCCTGTGCATCAGTTCTATTTCAAACAATTCAGTTTAGCATGACCTCACATTTTGTTAAAAACATTTATATTCCAAGCTATTCAGTTTAGTCAAACAGTTCTAATTCAGACAATTCAGTTTAGTATAAGTATAGATTTTGTCCACATACAGTTAAATGTCAAAACAGTTCTACTTCAAAGAATTCAGTTTAGCGTAAGTACAGTTTCGATGTCAAAACAGTTCTATTTCAAGCAGTTCCGTTTAGCTTAAGTACACAGTTTAATTATCAAAAATATTTCTATTTCAAGCTATTCAGTTTAGTCAAACAGATCTAATTAAAAACAATTCAGTTCAGCATAATTACGCAGTTTAGTTCTATTTAACCTATAGATAAGGCCCTATCAGGTGCTACCACTCCGGGTCCAGAGTAGACCTGGGAGCGAAAACAATGAAGGAGTGCTCCGCATTTCCCAAAGCTCCAGCATCACTGGAACCTCTCCATCAGATTGTTTTGTGTCATATCCAAGAGAGTCATTGGTGGGGGTCTTACCCCTCTGCAGAGGTGCAGTCGGTGTATATTATAACCCCAGCCGATTGGGCAAGATAAAAGCGGGTTTATTTATCGATTTATATATCTATTTATATTTGATGATTGTCACATCTTCACAAAGGATAACCATCGTTACAACCAAAATTACTCCCAAGTCAACTCTGACCCGGAGTTGTTGTACTTGTCAAAGTCCCATTTATGGGTCAAATAAAAATCTCTAATCATTTTCTATATTTGAAGCCATTTAACAGTGAACAAACAAATGATAGTTGAATTGAATTATTAGTGTTACATAGCAATAATTGGAACCATTTAACGGTTGCCCAGTTGGCTGGAGCGATAGAATTCACCGACTTCATCTCTGCAGTTCAATGGTATATCAACCCTTATGGGTTATTTAATATATATGATTTGCAAACCCATTTTGTAATAACTTCTTAAAACAAGACTAGCCTCATTTGTTTGCACACAGTTAAATGGTTCCAAGTGTTGCTATGTATCACTAACAATTCAGTAAGTCTTTTATTTGTACACAATGAAATGGTCAAACAGTTCTATTTCTAACGATTCGATTTAACGTAAGTCGTTTGTTTGCACACAGTTTAAATGTCAAACAGTTCTATTTGACCAATTGATAGAACTTCATCAGGTGTTACCACTATGGGTCAGAGTGGACCTGGGAGCGACGGAAAGGGTACTCCATATTTTCCAATGCTCGAAGGCCTTACCATCAGATAGATCATTGTCATATCCAGGATACTTGTTGGGGGAGTTGAGAGTTCATAGATCACTACTTGAGCAAGTGGTTTTTATTTGACTTCCCACGAGGCCAAAATTTGACATAACGTTGGTTTAATGGTTGCTTCGTTACTCGGTTCGTTTCATTGTTTAATGGTATATCAAACGTCGTCGGTTATTCACTGCCAAACCCATTTATGCAAAAGAAATGCAGTGATACTATTTGACCAATAGTTGTGAGGAGATAACCTTTCCCACAAGCATTAGTCCGAAAATGAACGTAATAGCACTATTGGGGTTCGAACTTGTTTACCTCGAGGCCACAGTCCAGCGCTTTCAGCATTTCTCCAAGAGGACTCCCCGTCCTTGTTAATTTAATGTAGAGCGCCATACAGAAATATTTGCTCAGACTTCGTCGGTATTCCCCTTCAGGTGGGGGTAGTTCCTATAAATAAGTTGCTGGCCGGAATACTAAGTGGCTCAAGTACTATTTGGGGAAGTAAAGTTGATTATAACCGAGCGGTATTGTTTACCCATCCTCTCAGTCGGGCTCACCTCGAGTGGGTGGTATTGAGCAGTTTTTCTGGTCCCAGACAATATCTCCTTGGTAGGGCTGAGTTGATAGCTTGACGCCTAAGTTAAAGAACCCAGTCAGCCCTACTATTCATATATATTTAGCTGCCTCTCTGCACGATCAGAAGGAGAATTCAGTTTTCGTTCTCCTAGACTGGCTGCAAGGTTAAAGAGCCCACACTGCCCTACTATTTACGCATAGCTCGAGGGAGAATAGTTGGATGTATACTTTTCCCAAGGTTATTAGCTCTATGAAATGCAAACAGTCTTGTCCAGGTATTTTAACTCGTATCGCAGTGTCTATTTCCTCGACTGTATCCATTACACCACGATAGCCTATTGATCTATGTATTGGACCCTAGCAGATACAACCACTTCAAGTCAGAGTGGACCTAGAAGTAATGGCAATGAAGGAGTACTTCACACTCCCCGGACTCTGATCCCCAGAACTGGAGTCTCAGCATCAGATGCAGTTTAGTGTCATACCCAGGACATCCCCCCTTTTTTACAGGGGGTCTTACTTCTCAGCAGGGGATACAGTCAGCGTATTCTAAGCCCCACCGATAGGGCAATGATAATAAGAACAGTGTATATATCTGTTTTTAATCAAAAATGTAAAGAAGAAAAAGACTACACGGCGACCGTCAGTCTTGTTCGGGACAATTCAAGATCAGGTGAAAGAAAACGTTGATATTCTGAATAGAAATGATCAATATTAGAATGTGAACTTCTGTAGTAGTAGTAGTAGTAGTAGCAGCAGCAGCAGCTGATAAAAATGACACGTTTCGTTGTGGAGTGAACTGTAGTAAAACGCAGTTCGTGATACTAGACTTGGTATTTTAATACGAATTGGTCATTTAAGGCTATTAGATACCTTAGAATTTGGACCAAACATAGAAGTTGAAGCCGATTCAAAGAAGAATATTTATTATGTTAAAAAATACGGGGGGTACGGCATATACCTACCGTTTAATTTCGAGTTTATTGTTTTTATTTATTTATTTATTTATTTATCAATCTATCTATTCATTCATTCATTCATTCTTCTTCTTCTTCTTCTTCTTCTTCTTCTTCTTCTTCTTCTTCTTCTTCTTCTTCTTCTTCTTCTTCTTCTTCTTGAGTAAAGCAAAATGTTGAAAAAAAGAAATGATAAAAACTGAAGATCAGATTCTAGAAGTTTTCTTCTTTTTGTTCTTTAATGAATACGTAGATATTTTAAAAACTTTGAATGTACCTCAGTGTGTGTGTGTGTGTGTGTGTGTGTGTGTGTGTGTGTGTGTGTGTGTGTGTGTGTGTGTGTGTGTGTGTGCTCGCGGCGTTCGCGTTTGCACGCGCATTATCTTCAGTTTTTATCATCTCTTTGTTTCAACTCTTTGCTTGACTCAAGAAGAAAAAAATGAATGATATATATATATATACATATATATATATATATATATATATATATATATATATATAGATATATATATATATATATACATATATATATATATATATATATATATATATATATATATATATATATAGAGAGAGAGAGAGAGAGAGAGAGAGAGAGTTTTGTTCATCAATTTATATACAAAACACAATGTGACTTCATATATAAAATGAGAGACGACCCGTGTACGCACTGTAACAGGCATCTGACTACATGCATGCGTGTGTGTGTGTGTGTGTGTGTGTGTGTGTGTGTGTGTGTGTGTGTGTGTGTGTGTATGCACGCGCGCGCACACATACACACAAACTGTGTCTTCGTAATGTGATACACATTTTTCTGTCGTTAATACTAACAGCGAAATTTGTATTTACCCAACCCCTCCATCACGGACAGTATACAACACAAGGTTAATTTTTAAGCGAAAAACAGGTGTTTTTTGTTGTTTTTTTTTAATTCAGTGTTTTCTTTCCCGATTGCTGTACAAAGTATAAACAGCTAGCCCAGTCCTGCCCGACTATTTAACCAGAGCCTGAGAGATGTAGAATATTGAATTCATGCCTTTTCCAAGAGTATTAGCGCGAAGTGAAAGGCAAAGCAAAGTAAGCTAGTAGCACGTTCTGAACTCATTCATAAATTTATTGAACTATAACTTGGAAACTGAAGCTCCGCCTACTTTCATTCAAAAAAATAGAAAAAGTCCGCTTCCGCCTCATTAGGCCACGCCTTCATATCACCTCGCCACAAATCTGTGCAAAGCCGAATCTCACAGTTAGAGTAAAAATGTAATTATTAAACACGACTCAGAGCTTAAGCAAATATTTCAACGTTTCTTTTTGGTTATATTTTTTTTATCTTTTTCTTAGATTGATTCCCCCCCCTCTCTCTCTCTCTCTCTCTCTCTCTCTCTCTCTCTCTTTCTCACTCACTCACTCACTCACTCTCCTTTTTTCTTTCCTTTCTTTATGATTTTCTTCATAGATTCACTCACACTTTCTTTATATCACTTCTCTCTCTCTTTCTGTCTCTCTCTCTCTCTCCTTCTTCTTCCTCTTCTTCTTCTTTTTTAACTTTTCTATTTTCTTTATATCTTTTCTCTCCCATATATCCTTTTTCTTTCTTTCTTTCTTTTCATTTCTTTCTTTTTTTTTCTTATCTTTTTCTTCGAATCATTCCCGTTTTCATATCACCTCTCTCTCTCTCTCTCTCTCTCTCTCTCTCTCTCTCTCTCTCTCTCTCTCTCTTACGTACACACAGACACTCACACACACATTTTTTCTTTATTTCTGATTATTTTTCTTCGTTTCGTTTCTTTCTTACTGTTATCGCTTCTGCTTTCTTCACTCCCTCAATCCTTCATTCTTTCTTTCCACCCCACTCTTATTATTATTGATCTATATGTCTCACAACGTGAACTGGACTTGCCCACTTCACCTTCGTTTAGATATTACTTCTATATTTCTCTTCCCCAAATTGAATTCTTAATAGATTGTTAGAAATTGTCCATTTCAGCACATCTTGGTGGTAGAGTTAAATAATGTAATCTAAATTTTTTTTTAGAAAAAAATGAATGTTGTGATTCGTTCAAACTCACTTCAAAACTTATTTTTGCTCGAGCTCTTATTTCGTTTTTTGTTTTATTTTGTTTTTGTTTTTGTTTTTTGTTTTTTTGTTTGTTTTGTTTGGGTGGGGGTTCTTTTTTAAATAAGACAGTATGTAACAAAAAATGTATACGTCGCAAAAATGTTTACATCGAAAACGAAATCCAAATAAAAATGACTCTCTGATTGTTCCATAAATGGGGGAGCATTCTACATTGAATTAGAATGTGAAAGTGAGCCCCTTATAAAATACAAAATGAGTTTGTATTTTGTTTTTTGTTTTTGTTTTGTTTGTTTTGTTGGGGTTTTTTTTTTTCGAAAAAATGAAAGAATCGTGGTAATTTTTTCGGTTAAAATTAGTTAAAAGTGAAAAAAAACTTGTTTTTTTCATTTTACGATTATCTTTTTTTTTCTTTCATTTTATCAATAAAATATTGTCATTATTTTTTTTTTAAATGAAACTTTTAATAAGTTTACTTAACTATTTTTCAAATTATTCAAAATTACAAATTTAAAGTTCTGAAGTTGGCGTTTCAAAGTTAATCATAATACCTTTCATCATTTTACATAAAGAGCCATTATTATTTGGATTTTGTTTTCGAGGTAAATTTTTTACGACGTATATTTTTTTTATGACTTTTTTTTTACGTCTTTACGACGTACTTTTTTTTTCATTATTTAAAAAATATAATAAATCAACGGTTTAAGCAAAAATAAGTTGTTTTGAAATAAGTTTTAATGAATTACAACATACATTTCCTTAGACTAATTTCTTTAATTCAACCCATTTTGGCTGTCGAACAGTAGTACATCGACTAGTATTGATTGAAATTGGCGGGAGGGTCCAACGTAAAAGATTGTTGCTTGTTTGTGTTAAGTTTCTTTCAATGAATATTTATTTGATTATCTATATCTGTGTATATTACTTACGCTTCATTGATAAGAACAGACATGGATTGATTTTCTTCCGTAAGGTGGAGGGTGAAAGCTTCTCGGCCTGACCAAGAAGGGAATAATCTTTTCTTTTCCATATTAATTTTTCTATTGATATGTTTTCATTTTATTATCTTTTATTTATCTTTTTTTATTTATTTAAACATGAAAGGTTTAAAGAAACATGAGAAAATCTCTCTTCCTGTTGAACAGGAAGGGAGGGAAATTTTCTCATGTTTCAAAATTTGTCTAAATTTATGCGATGAAAATTGATGATTTTTATCTCTTGGAATATTCGGACTATTATCTTCATCTTTATTGTTATACACTCAACGTTTCGGCCGATATGTTCTTCGGCCTTTTTCAGGTATTTTCACACCGAACTCGGGAGCCGACATAGAACCTCGAATTGAACCCTTTATTTAATGTACAAGGGTAAATTGCAGGACATATACCACAGTGTATAAGGCGTTTGGTTGAAAAGTGCTTATAAGTGAAATCATCAGGTTACTGGTTCAATTCCAGCAACAGATAAGAATAACAAGTAATACTTACTATAGCTTAACTTTTCGAATTACCCCGAGCTCGCAGGTACAAAAACAAGTAGGGGGAGTTTAACAAAGCTTCGAATGTTACTGTACGGGATAACAGTAAACTGAGAATTTTCGTAGGGAAGGAAAGAAAAAGAAAAGTTTTTTTTAGAAAGCGTATAAGAACATCGGAAGGGGAGAAGTAAATCAACTATTAATTTACAAAAGAAAAACAGCAACTATATTTCAGAGACAAGCAAACACTTATCCCATAACAAAGACTTTATTTCAAAAGAAATAGATTTAATAAATACGTTTCCACCGACATTGCACAAATTCACCGTGCAAAGTTGAGAAAAAAACACATTTAATGTAATACAAAAAATAGAATAAAATGAAAAAAGGGACAGAATCGGAAAAGGCAAATGGACTTACTCGACATTGGACCGAAACAAAAGTTGTACATTAAAAAAAACATTTTTTTACAGAAATACCAATATAGAGTCTGAATTCAAAGTTCTCTTTTTTTTTCTTTTTGTTTACGATTTCTGGCGCATGATTTTCGGAGGCTCATATAATTTTCTTCTCTCTTCAGTTAGTTGTATCATTTTAAGGATAGTGATATGAGGAATTCAACATTTTTGTTAAATTTCTGCAACTGTCCTTTCTTCTTGAAAAAATGTCTCCAAAGACTTACTCTCATAGAGTAGGGAGAACTCAGCAATTTTTTGTTTCCTACGGAAAGAAACCATTTCTACTGCGGAAACCAATAAACTCTCACTTTGTTAATTGCAAATTTAACACTGTTCATGGTGGAGCGATGAAGTCTATGTAAGTGGCAAACTTTGCTTTCAACCCTTCACAACTGGCTGGCTGACTGGCCGGTATGCAGGTTTCGACTTTTCTCTGACTGACTGAGTAACAGACAAGAACTCGTCAAAAAGCAGACTGATGAAAAAAAAAACACCCAGTCGTTTAAATACATACAAAAGGACAGTAATGGTCTAACTTTTTAAATGAATCAATAACATTCAAACTACTTTTAACTGCCAATTTGCAAATTCCAAAATAACTCTCGTATCCCATCATGGTTAAAGGAATTAGAACAATCTACCCTGTGCATTAAATAAAGTGTTCGGTTCGAGGTTCAGTGTAGGCTCCTAAATTCGACATAAAACACATGAAGAAGTACAAAGGACATATCGACCGAAACGTTGTACGTATAAGAATGAAGATGAAGATAAGAGTCAGAATATTCTAAATTATATAAATTAGGAATATGCGAAATAGCCACGTACGTTTATTGGCTCTTGGTCATTTTATTTTTGGTCTAGTCGAGAACTATTCAGCACCTCCCCATCAAGTAATTTAATATTCGGGTGGAACAAATAGATTTAGTTTGGTTTCAGTATTTAATGGAATATCAACGTTTCGTGGGTTATTTAATGCCCAAAGCCATCCTTGTAGAAGAACAGCAGTGAAACTATTTAACCCATAGCCGGGGGGGGGTCAATACCTCTCTGAGAGTTATCAGTCTGAGCTCCATTGTAAATTTAAACAAAGATTCGGTGAAAAAATAACTAACAATATATTGATAACAGTAATGAAGGTCGATTACCTGAAAACTAATTTTGAAAAGTAAAGATTACGATTATGTTGAAAATGATTATTTACTAAGATTAGCTTAGTTGTGGCACAAGGACAGAAGAATGGGACACCCAGTGAGAATCGAACTCAGTAACGACGGTCTACTAAATCGGACAAAAGTTAGGAATAACAGAATTGCACACAATTTAATCACTCGAGCCAAAGAAGTTATACTGACATCCGTGAAAAGCGGGTTTCGGAGGTGTGGGACGTGAGTTCAATCCTTGTCTAAAGTAATTGCTTTATTTTTTAATTTCATTAATTTTTATTTTCTCTATATGTCTTCTGTTCCTTACCCGTCCTTTTATTTTTTTTCGTTTCTTTTTTTTTTCTTTTTATTTACACTTTATTTTGTTTTTTCTCGGATAACTATTTTCTTTTTCTTTTCTTTGAATTCACTCCCACATTTTTTATATCCTCTCCCTCTCTCTCTCTCTCTCTTTCTCTCTCTCTCTCTCTCTCTCTCTCTCTCTCTCTCTCTCTCTCTCTTACCCTTTTTCGTTCTTCATCTCTTTCTATCTTTCTTTCATTTCTATTCGCTCTTGTTTTCTTTAACCCTTTTCGCTTTCATTTCTCTTTCTTTCTTTCTGTCTTTCTTTCTTTCTTTCTTTCTTTCTTTTCAATTCGCTCTTACACCCTTTCTTTCTTTCTTTCTTTCTTTCTTTCTTTCTTATGTCGTTTTTTTTTTTTCAATTCACCACCGTTTTCTTTATATCTTATTTCTCGGTATCATCCTTTCTCTTTCCTTTTTTTTTCATTCTTTCTTTCTTTTTTTTCTTTCGTTTTGTTTATATCTCTCTTTTTTTTTTGTTTCCTATTTTTTTTCTTGATTTACTCCTGGTTTTTTGTATATCTCTTCTGTTCTTCTCTCCCTCTCTTTCTCTTTCTCTCTCTCTCTCTCTCTCTCTCTATATATATATATATATATATATATATATATATATATATATATACATATCTTTCTGTTACTTTCTCTTTCTTTTTTTTCAATCCACTCCTTTTTTTCTTTATATCTTTTCTCTCTCTGTCTTAAAATTTTTCTTCCTTTCTTTCTTCCTTTCTTTCTTTCTTTCGTTTTTATTTTGTTTTATTTTTTAATTCATCCCCATTTTCTTTATAGCACTTCTTTTTCTCAACTTTTCTTTCGTTCTTTCTTTCTTTCTTTCTTTCAGTCTCATTTTCTTAATATCTCTTCTCACTCTTACTTTTTTCTTTTATTTTCTTTTTTTTGGGGGGGGTATATTTTTTCTTATCTTTTTCTTGTCTTTTCTCTCTCTCTCTCTCTCTCTCTCACACACACACACACACACACACACACACATACCCTTTTTTCTTTCATTCTTTGTTTTAATTATATCTTATATTTATCTTTTCTGTTTTCTCTCAGTCTCTTTCACACATACACACATAGCCACACACACACACACACACACACACACTCATTTACTCACTCTCTCAGTCATTCTCTTTCTCTCTCACAATTCCTATTTATTATTATTATTAATGTTTTAATTTTCTAATAATGTGGACTTGATTTATCATTGAAATATCCACTTCACATCGACTCATTAAGATATTACTTCTATATTTTCTGTTTCTAAAATGAATAAAACATTAAGAAAGATGGATGCTTCTTTTTTTATTATTTTATTATTGTTTTCTTCTTCATTTCTATAAATGCGTGTCTTTGCTGATGTATCAGTGCGCACAACCTGACGCTTGACCGAATTCCTTTTAAATAAAACTAATCAATTCAAATCTAGTCCTCAATGATTGCCTTTTCTCCCCTCCGCCAGGACTATTTTTTGTCTTTTTTATCAATCTCAGCCAATATCGTTGGATCTTCTTCTCTCTCAAAAGCCTGATGTGGGTAGAAGTGAAAGGGGTTATGACACGCCCTGACGAGATAAGTAATGACAGTCTGATCTGACTAACTTGGAGGCCAGCGTTTCACATGGAATTCCAGTCACGTTGGGATGTGTACTCATCTAACTAGCCATGGGGTCTGCTTGTCATTATGTTAGGTGTGTACACTGGAACCTTGCCCTAAAAGGCGAAAATGTTCAAGTTACAATGAATTAAAAATAAACGACAATCAAATCGTAAGGAAAAGAAAAAAAAAGATTCCAATATTGGAGGCGAAACGCTGAATTATGCAAGTGCAGTACATCCTATATTCAATTGTCGTTTCATTGTTTTCAAACAGAAAATTCATCTCAAGGGTTAGATTTTCAGGACGTAGAAAAGATAAAAGAATACGATGATGTAGCTTCACGTTATATCAAAGGAAAAGTTACAGATGTGGTTCGACCAATAGAAAACTCGCTGGAATAAATTGGTAAAATGTCAAGGGAAATATTTTGAAGAAAAATAATGTTTCATTCACAGGTTGGAAAATACAGTTTCAGTCTTGATACTTTCTGAACATACGACGTATACGTGTATAAAGAAAATAAAAAAATTTAAAAAAAGCAAGATATTCAAATGTATTTATTTATATATGAATAATGACGAGCGTTCATAGCTGGACAGAATACTCGGATGAAGGGAGTCCCATTGCGTAGTGGCGCGCCTCTGATGGTGTAACGGTTAGGAAGCTAGACTAGCAAACCTACACGAGTGAGTTCGAGTCTCATTGGGTACCCCATTCATTCGGCCTTGTGCCACATCGAAGCAAAGAGCTTCGTACATTACTAACTTACTTGACTACGACAATGTTTTGAGCAAGTTACCTAATCCAAGACGCTGTTAACAAAAGAACGCTAAAATTACCAAATCACGATAGATTACCACGTGTAAGTTTGCGTTTTGTTGTTTGTTTTTGGTTTGTTTGTTTTGTTTTTTTGTTTTCTTTTTGGTTATTTTTATTGTTGTTTTTAGTTTTGTAAGTTGTTTTTGGCTTTTGTTTTGTTTTTTTGGTTTTTGGTGGGGAGTTACTTACTCAACGTTAATCATTTACTAAAAGCAGGATCCACAGAAATCGTACAGAACGAAAAAAAAAAAACAAGATAAACTATTTAAGCAAGAAAGGATGGTTTGCTATTTTATTACACAATTGCTGCTCTTGCAATGAAATATACAAAAATATACACTAACAATATATACAATTCTTAAGACATATTATTCGTTAGTATTTAACAATACCAAATTTACAAGACCAATATATAGTTGCATATTCTAGTTTATTGTTAACGGTATTACTTTCTTGATCGAATCCTTGAAGCTCATCAGATCTTCAGCAAACTAATATACAATACTTCGTGTTGACTATACAACTTAATGAGAATAGATTCAAATTAGAACAGGGCTATTCTACAAGATGTAGGGAGTCCCCGTGGCGTAGTCACTAAAGTGCTGGACTGTAACATCCTAGTAAGTGAGTTCGAACTCCAGTCGAGCTTTTATGTACACTTTTGGGTAAAGTATGACCGCTTTTATCCTGCCCAGCAAAAGATTAAGTAATACCACCGCTATTCTTCTACAACAAGAGCTTGGCATTAAATAACCCACGAAGGTAGACATGCCATTTATCAAACCAGAATACTCAAACATATCCGTTTTGATTGTATAATGTGCCAGTAGGAATAATAAAATTCTAATATATTTGCTTGAATAAAAAATTAAAGGTTTATTTCAAGAGTTGTTTGGAATGTTCTTATTTATGGTGATATATATATATATATATATATATATATATATATATATATATATATAGAGAGAGAGAGAGAGAGAGAGATTACTCCGAGATTAGGTCTTTTTGTTTTGGTTTTTGTTGAATGGTCAGTTGTCAAGTATCAACTGTGTAAATCTGCACAAACACAGAAAATTAATGAATTTTATGTATTTACAAACGAGCAGGATATGACATAAGTTCAATTTTTCAAGCAAAGGAAAGCTAGTTTGAATTCAGTTTTCTTTCTCCGAGATCGATTGTCAAAACCCAGGCTAAAGAACCCAATCAATCTTACCAAATTCCCCATAGCTTGGTTTGGTTCGATTTGGTTTGGTTTGATTTGGTTTGGTTTTGCGGCATATCAACTATTGTTGGTTATTTGATACCAAATCCTGTTTTTACCTATATATTAAATATATGATTTGTAAACATATTTTGTTGATACACACAGTTAAATGATCAAACAGTTCTATTTCTAGTTCAATTTAGCATAAGTCAACTAAGTTAAATAGTTTCAAGTATTGCTATGTATTATTAACAATTCAATTAAACACCAGTCGTTTATTTACACACAGTTAAATGATCAATCTCGCATCATCAGTCACTCATTTGCCCTCAGTTTCAACTTGAGGAATAGTTTTTTTGGTTTTTGGTTTGTTTGTTTTTGTTTTTTTGTTTTGTTTTTTTTTTTGTTGTTTTTTTTTTTTTTTAAGAAGTTGAATGCTAAAATTCTTCTCTCATTCTGAATCCTGCATATAATAAATTATGTTAGAAATATAAACCAGAATAACATTGATGACCTAGATTATAATTGATTGATTTTAACGGTATCTCAATCTGTCTTCGGTTATTTTTAGACTAAAGGTTAGGGAATCACGTTCAGATTTACAATTTTAGAGTTTCTTAAGGTTTTTATTGTTTGTGTTTTTGTCCGTTTTTTTTTCACATGCTCCAATCGAATACAAATGATTTTTAAACAGATCTATTTGATCCATAGATGGGACCCTAACAAGTACTACCACTCTGTCAGAGTGGGCCTAAGAGTAATGGCAATAAAAGAGTATTCCACACTCCTCAGATCTCCAGAGTTGGAACGTCAACTTCAGATGCAGTTTAGTGTCATACCCATGATACATTAATGACCTAGAGTCGCCAGTGATATATAAGTAAAGTTGGTGACCTTAGTCGAGGGTGACCTGAAGGCTCCCTTTTCAATAGCTACTATACCAAGGTGTAGGAGTGAGCGCTACTCCATTCCCTGGATTGCTCCACTTTACCCTTGATCCTTACCTTATAATGCTGAATGTTAAGCGAGGCGGCATCAAGTACTATTTTGGTATGACTCGACCTGGGGTTGAACCCCAGTCTCCCGGACCAATTGCCAACAGTGATATATATGTAAATGGCGACGCTCGTGATGTAATGTTTATCGTCGTAGGAAATGGACACGGTGACCCGAGTTCAAATCCTGGACTAGGATGTTTACATTTCGCATTGCCCTAATATCCTTAGGAAAGGTATGAATCCAACTATTCTCCCTCTAGCTATGGGAAAATAGTAGGGCAGATTGGGTTCTTTAACCTTGGTTTGAATTTAGAGTTTTTCTTCAGGTTGACCACCTGAAGGAAAACTCTAAATTCAAACCTGTTAAACTTCGCTTGAAAAATTTACCTTGTGTCGCATCCTGGTTGCGCGGAGGAGTAGGTTGATATATATATATATATATATATATATATATATATATATATAGTAACTTCTCTAGACTAAAGAAAGTGGGGAGGCTGTAGTTTGGGAAAATACTTATAAGGTACAAAAAATAAGACAAATTGCTTAATTGAATAATAGCTTGATTATAAATATTTGACATAATTACTTGCTGATAGATGAAAGGATTTTTATTCAAATATAAAATTCATTTTTCTGGTCCTGCACGTTGCAAAATTATCTATCACTTTTTCATTAAAATCGTTGATATCACTGGTGAAGAATATTATTGATATCACTGACCGAAAGAATATTTTCTCTCACATTCAAATAGTCCGAGTTAAAAGCGTGGTAAGGGTGTTTTTTCTTAAACCGGTATCATTGAAGAACGAGAACATTTTTGGTAAACAGGCCAAAACCACTGCGTTTACCAAATATCGATATTTTTTACTCGGTGAAAAACTGGTTTTGGAAACGTACATGTAAAAAGCTATCAAAATAAACTAAAGTATAAGTTGCGATTTTCTAAGCTTTTTGCTTAGATGTGGTGCAACGCTGTACGAATGGGGCACTCAATGAGACTCGACCTCACTTGTGGAAATTTACTAAGCTTTTTGCTTAGATGTGGCACAAGGCCATATGAAAGGGGCACCCGTGAGACTCGACCTCACTTGTGTAGGTTTGCAAGTCTAGCTTGCCAACTATTATACCACCAAGGCGCTTTAAACTAAAGAGTAAGTTATAATTTTTTAATCTTTTTGCTTAGATGTGGCACAAGGCCGTAGGAATGGGGCACTCAATGAGACTCAACCTCACTCGTGTAGCTTGTTAACCATTACACTACACAAGGCGCTCTAAACTAAAGAATACGTTATTCAAAGAATTTAGTGAAAAACATCTTCAAAAATTGATGGTAAAACACTTAAAGTAATTGTTAGTCTAGCGGAACTGAATTAAACAGGGAAAACAACAATCGCTAAACAGCAAAGGAATTTTTACATGATACGAGGATCATTAAATAGGTTTCCAGACTTTTTCGAATGGGCACTTTTTATTGCCCTACACACATGAAACTCTAGTCCCCTTCGAAGTAAACTCCTCCGGCTGCAATGCACTTGTTGTACCGTTCCAACAACTACTGGAAGGCCCCATGGAAGTCCTCTTGTGTGAGCGTGTCAATGACCTTCGTCACAGCCTCTTTCATCTCCTCAATTGTCTCATAACGACAGCCTCTGAGCTTAGGGAATAACCAAAAGTCACAGGGAGCAAGGTTTGGACTATTGGGAGGGTGAGGAACTGTCTTGATGCCCATCTTGGTCAAATAGTCTGTGACAAGGATGGAGTTGTGGACTGGTGCATTGTCCTGGTGGAAATGCCACTGAGTCGATTTGAAGAAAGCTGGCCTCTTCCGACGGAATCTCTTCCTGAACTCCCTTAAAACCTCAACATAGTAACCCTAACCCTAACCCTAACTCTTTGGCCTATCAACTCTGGTGTATTGACTTCCTTACTCCTGCCACACCTCTCATCATCCCTCACAGACTCCCTGCCTTTCTTGAATCTCTTATGCCACTCAAAAACTGATGCTCGATTCATGCAAGGTGGTTGAAAAGCAGTCTGAAGCATTCCATACGTTTTTGTGGCGGCATTTTTTCCAAGTTTAAAAAAGACCTTTATTGGATATCGTTCTTCTAAAGGGTCCTCACGTCCAGATTGCATTTTTGGAATTCACCAGCTGTGACAATCAGGTTTTAGTAGGGTGTATTGTTATATTTTGACCTTCGACCCGGCCCAAAAATACTATTCCAAGGTGATGCACTGGAAGGAAGTAACACATTCCAATGGCCAGTAATCGAAAGAGATCGCGTGGGCGGATTAAGGCTTACAATATGGGACAAGGTGAAGGTCCCACGGTGTCACTACAGTGATACACCGGAAGAGAGTAACCTCTGAACTGCATGACAGTTATTTCCGCTTGATGACGATTAAACATCCGATTTCAAAGATCCAGTGGGCGATCGTGTGGGCGTTGAATTATTATTTAACTCAGTTGAGTTCGGGGTGCCAAAGCAGTTGCCAGTAGAATTCCAGACAGCTAGAGACCAGATGTGGTAAGGAAAGCCACACCCAACCGAGGGGTCCTCGGAAACCTCCGATGGAGTTAGTGGTCCAGAGAAGATGCTGATAAGATGCCATAAAGAAAGCCAGCATCCAGCAGTGGACCCCAAGACCTCTGGTTGAGCATCTAAGAGAACAAGAAAGACACAACGTGACGGTCATAACAGTGGGGTCAAAATATGAAGTTTATGTTCGGTCTCCAGCACCCTCTCACATGCAAACCCTTGAACAACCCTTTAGAACTCTTGCAATAAAGTGAGAGAGGTGAATATTTTTCTAAAGAAGTCTTCCTTCCTGCGTTTTCCCTCTTGCGTCTTTATCGTTGTGTCGCTGTGAATTATTCAACATATATATGTGCATGTATGTAGATGTGAATCTACATATGTGACTATATAACATAACTCCGATTTGGTGCATGTGCCAGCAGAATTCTTCAATGATTCAAAACGGACCTGGTTACTGTAAACAACAGTTTTAAGCATCACAACTCGACATCAACGAAGAGGGACAGGGAAAAATGCTGGAATTGAAAGAAGTAAAAAGAAAAAACAAGAACAAACAGGCAACTATAAGAGGAACGGACCGGCGCGGAAAGAACAGAAAGAAAAGAAGAAAACAAGAAAACAATGCAACGTGCTGGAAGATAAGAAAAAAAAGAAAAGAAAAAGAAAACAAGAATAGACCAGCTACAAAAACAGTAAAGTGAAAAAGAGAATAAAGAAGTAAACAAAAAAAAATTAGTAAGTACATCCCTCATTCATATAATTCTATCTCTCTGTCGATTAATTTGAATAATTGTGAAAGATTAGTTGTAATGACAAGGGCCTTTCTAGAAGCATAAAATTGGAAATTTTTTTTTTTAAATGTGTAGTCCCTAGATAAAAATTGAAATTACTGCTATGTGTAATATTGTATCATAGTAAGGGAGAGAAAAAAAAGGGTAAGAAGGAATTGTACAGACAGTGAAAAAGGAAAAAAAAGGGAACAAAGATGACAATGGACCAGTTACAGTCCGTTTTTGAGAGACACTTTATATAAACAATATTGTCATAAATGATGGGGTCTTTGTGAGTAAAAACTTATAGTAAATATGATAAAATTTCATCAATGGAAATTTTTTTTATCGTAAATAGGTCTTTGTGAGAAAAAAATCGTAGTAACTTTTCATTGGTCCAGACAAGTGGTGATTGAAAATTAGAATTTCAGTCCAAGATTTGGAATCCTGCATATCTGTAGTTAAGACCTTTTGGGTCAGGTTTTTATGTTTGGAACTTGTGGATTGGAAATGAGAATTTTAATCCGAGAGATGGAATCTTGGGAGCATTAATGGGATTGTCCATTGGTGTTTGTCTGAAGAATGCGCATATACTTTTTCGATATTTATGAAGTTGAGAGAATCGATATTTTCGGCGCTGGTAGAATCAGGCCGGTTGTTTTGCTGTGGAAATTGTTGATATCAATTATTGAAGACATAGGTATTGTCTTGAAAACGGTCTTGCCGTGGAGGCAGAGTAACTAAGAGACAGATGTTCTTTGTGTCTGGCAAGGCAGACAGGTATTTTGTGAGTTCCCCCTGGAGTGAAGCTTTGAGATTGTTATTGGGGAAAATATTTTGAAACAGGGTTTTAGATGTAATTAAGAGATGCGCAGAATTTTGACGGAACCAAGTGTGGCGAAGATTCGCAGATTCGGAAATATTTTGAATTGGGAAATGTTGGCAGAATTTATAAAAGTTTGGGTTGTTTAGAAAAAAACCCGGTATATTTTGTGAAAAGAAAAAAAAAGAAGAAGAATGCTCGTAAGCTATTGAAAAAGTTGTATTATAAATCAGGCTTAATTTATGGTACTATAGACTGAAATTGAATAAACTGGGAAGCGAACCTATAGTTATCGTGTTAAGGTAAAGACAGAGAGGTAGATATGAGGTTGAAAAAAAAAGGGACATTGAATGAGCAATTTATTATGAAAAAAAAATGAAGAAAAAAAAGAAAAAATGAAAACAAAAACCAAAACGTACAGGACAATAGAAAAAAGACAGAAAGAAAAAAAAGAAAGAGAAGAAACTTGAACATTGTTGAACACAGCATATAAAAAAGAAAGAAAGAAAGAACAGACATTTTTAGTAAAATAGACAGTACCTCAGTACATAGATTGAAAAAAAGAAGAAAAGAAAACTGAACATTTTTTAACTGTGATTGTAACATTGTTTTGACTTGTTGTAAAATGAAAATTTTTGAGTTTGTTTGAGTTTAAAGGCGATATTAGAAATTTTTTTCCCTGTTCATATTATGAAATTTGACGAAAACCATTAACAGAGGATTTGATACTAGGTTTACTAATATTTGTAATTATATTGATTCTAAAATTTTTTTTTTTTCGAACTTGGGGTTTTCGTGGAATAGGAAATATTTTTTGGGGGGGTTCTGTTTTTGATGAAATCGTGGGCTGACGTGAGAGTAGGACAGACATTCATTCAAGGGGATTTACAGATTGTTGTTGAAAGCAATTCTATCGAAGAATTCGCCGACCCATGAAGCTGTTGAGGGCCTATTTGGCTTCTATTTTTTTAGTTTGGAGTTCCGAGGATGGAATAAAAGAAAAAAGGCGTGGCCTACTCCAAAATTTTGTGGATAATGTCTGAGTCTTTCAGTCCCAATGGTGTTTTGGATTCGTGTGTGATTTGGCAAAGTGAAACGGATCTGGGAAAGGCGAGGTGCCTATATATTGGTAGCCACGAGGGTTCCTGATTAAATTGAAAAGAAATCCGGCACGGGTTTGATCAGGTAAAGCATGTTTCCTCAATGGCTTGCAAACCAATGGGCATGGAAACAGAAACTTAATGAAAAAAAAATGGGTAACACATTGCTAATTAGTATTTTGCGTGGACTATTTTAGGTGGTTTACAGCATGCGTGCCAGATTGGGATACATTCGGATGTATTGTGATACGTTGTTTTGGGCCATGATTTTTGTAGTTTTTGTGGAATGCTTTGGGCCTTGAAGATATTGTGTTTTAGTTTATGGAATTCTCCGGTTACTCCAGGTAGGAACCTGTTGAGCAAAGAACTGGAGTGTGGTCATGAGGAATCCAGGCGAAATGTATTGCTGGAATGACCAGGGTCACTAAGTTTGTGACCAGGATCTAGGACCAGAGTATGGTCCTGTTAGGGTTTTGAAATTTCTTCAAGGAATTATGGAGGGCCCGTTGTGTTGAGAGGATAAAAGATGCATCCGTATTGTACCTTGATGCACACATGTCAAGATGGCCAACCACGCAAATATAGTAAAACAAAATTTAGATAATAATTAGCCGGGCAAGTGTTACAAAGAGAGAAGGTCACCTCCTAAGTAAGATTTTGTTTGCTGTGGTTCAAGTGATTCTTTTTGTGTTTTCAGCCATTATTGTCCTTTGTAAATTATTCTGTAAAATATGTGTGAGGTTGATGGAGACGAACGTGAAGAAAATTCCACATGTGGAATTTTGAAAAATAATTAACGGATGAATGTTATATTTTGACCTTCGACCCGGCCCAAAAATACTATTCCAAGGTGATGCACTGGAAGGAAGTAACACATTTCAATGGCCAGTAATCGAAAGAGATCGCATGGGCGGATTAAGGCTTATAATATGGGACAAGGTGAAGGTCCCATGGTGCCACTACAGTGATACACCGGAAGAGAGTAACCTCTGAACTGCATGACAGTTATTTCCGCTTGATGACGATTAAACATCCAATTTCAAAGATCCAGTGGGCGATCGTGTGGGCGTTGAATTATTATTTAACTCAGTTGAGTTCGGGGTGCCAAAGCAGTTGCCAGCAGACTTCCAGAGAGTTAGAGACCAGATGTGGTAGGGAAAGCCACACCCGACCGAGGGGTCCTCGGAAACCCCCGATGGAGTGGACCTCAACATCAGGAGAACAAGAAAGACACAACGTGACGGTCATAACAGTGGGGTCAAAATATGAAGCACCCTCTCACATGCAAACCTTGAACAACCCTTTCGAACCCTTGCAATAAAGTGAGAGGTAAATATAATTGTAAAGAAGTCTTCCTTCTTGCGTCTTTGTCCTTGCGTCTGTTTAATTATTGTGTCGTTGTGATGCTGTAGATGACTATATAACAGTATTCCAATTCCTGATGTAGCTGTTGATTTGAACCTGAAATCATAAAATTTGGTCTGTCATCTCATAAGATGTATAGCAATAGCATACTGAATTTTCAAGAGTCTATGACAATTTTAAATGCCTGTACAAAAAAAAAAGTCTGGAAACTTATTGAATACACTACGTAATCTTCGATTTGTTTCAAAATTAGACAACCAACCTTGCCTTCTAACAAATAATTCTTTAACTTCACTTTTTTATTTAATGGATTTTAATGGCATGTCAACCCGTCTGTAATTATTCTAAACCTCGATTTTTGGGATTAAGAAACGTTGTTCATCTACAATTTCATTTTTGTAGTTAACGGTCTTGACTATATGTTAACACCATCGGTAATCGTACTGCAACATTACTTTGTATGGAATTGATCTGGTTTACGTTTATATTTTTTGGTATAATTTTTTTTATTTCCAAAAAGGACAGAATTTCATCTATGTTGATATTTTCAAATAGATCTTTAGTATTATCTATATTGAAAAGGCGTTTTCTGATTGAGTGAAAGCTTTACATTCTATGAGAAAGTGTTTGATAGTGCAGAGTGTTTGACAAGTTATATACTGTGATTGGTTTGGTTTCGTCAGGTTCAGTGGCATATCAACCATTGTAGGTTATTTAATGCGAAATCATGTTTATAGATATATATTGAATATATATGATCTGTTAACACATTTTGTTGATAACATTTTTAAACGAGCCGTGGCTCCTTTTTTCTTCTTTTTTTTTTCTTTTTTTTTTTTGGCACACAGTTAGCATTGAGGTTGTTGTTCTTGCTTAAGTATGAAGAAGTGTTTAAGTCTGGTGTGACCAATGCGTAATCGGGATATAGCGACTTTAACCGATCCAGAAAAAGACGAAGCCGTTGTGCTAAATAATTTTTTATTTACTTTTTTTTTTTATTAAAGTTTAATGATCGGCTGTGCACGAATTCTGTCAAGAGATTGATACATTCGTATAGTTTTGACTTAATTTTTAGTGTAACAAATAGCAAAATGATTATATTGAAATGTTTTCAGTTGGGCGTAGGTCAACAACCTAGTATAACAGGACTGAAGTTACCAAAAACTATTCGTTTGCATATGGCGCAATCGCATTGATTATAACCCTGTTTGTGAGATTGAAACCGCTAAACCAGAGATTACACAAAAGATTTACGAAAACGGAATTTACAAACAGCCACAGCCAGCAGAAACATCTATATTGACATTCTGGTGGGCTGATAATTTCTACCAAACACTTGAATCTTCAACTGGTCATGGAGTCATAAATTCAGCACACATTGTAGATTTCTCTGAACCATCAGGGCATACATTAATCGATATATAGCGAGATAACATACTTCGAACTAGGTGCAGATCATTTGTTCCTTTACAGTTTATTTCGACCCTATCTGTCATAACTGTCGATAAAAAGCAGCAATTGGTCATAATCTCAACACAAATACTTTAACCATTCACTAGAGCAATACAAGAAGAAAATGAATGCTTCCGATATTAGTATTATATCTACTTACTTTCAAGAATGCCTTGTGCAAAATGTTATGTTTTGACCTTTTGATCCGGCCCAAAATGCCATTCAAGGTGATGCACCAAAAGGAAGTGACACAATGGCAGTTATGTGAGGAAATCGCGTGGGCGAAAATTGGCTGATGAAATGGGACGAGCAAAAAAAAATTCCCATGGTACACTCATAGACTGATGCACCGGAAGAGAGTGACCTCTGAACTGCATGACAGTTATTTCCGCTTGATGGCGATTAAACATTCGATTTCAAAGATCGAGTGGGCGTCGAACGATTATATAATTTAGTTGAGTTCGACGAGCCAGGGGTGTTGCCAGTCGAGCTGCAGACAGTTGGAGACGAGATGTGGTATGGAAAGCCACACCCGATCGAGGGGCCCCTCGGGAACCCCGATGGAGTTTGGGGTCCAGAGAAGATGCTGATAAGATGTAGTAAAGAAAGCCAGCATCCAGCAGAGTGGGCCCTAGGCCTCCGGTTGAGCATCAAGAAACAAGAGAGACACAACGTGACGGCCATAAGAGTGAGGGGTCAAAATATTACAGTTTATGTTCGGTCTCCAGCTCCCTCTCACAGTAAAACCCCACACAACCTTTTCGAACCCTTGCAATAAAGTGAGAGGTAAATATTGTTAAAGAAGTCTTCCTGCGTTGTTTATTTCTGCGTCTGTTATTCATTCCGTCAGTATGTATCCAGCATATATATGTATATTTGTGCATGAATCAGTAGATGACAATACAACAAAAAGAGCAGATAGCGTTTACATATTTTTGTTGGACTATTAATATTCAAAAAAACTTCGTGGTGTATTCAATAAGTTTCCAGGTTTTTTTGTACAGGCATTTAAAATCGTCGTAGACTCTTGAAAATTCAGTATGTTATTGCTATACATCTTATGAGATGACTGACCAATTTTTAGCTTCAAATCAACAGCTACAACAGCAATTGGAATACACCCTACTAAAGCCTGATTGTCACAGCTGGTGAATTCCAAAAATGCAATCTGGACGTGAGGACACTTTAGAAGAACGATATGCAATAAAATTCTGTTTTAAACTTGAAAAAATGCCATGCGATAAAAGCTGTATCTACTGCTATGACCCAGAGACCAAGAAACAGAGTTCCCAGTGGAAGCATGCTGGCTCTCCCAGACCCAAGAAGGCCAGACAGAGCAAATCCACCCACAAACTTTTGATGATCCTTTTTTTTTTGGCAGCACTGGCATGATCTACATGCACTGGGTTCCCACTGGACAGACAGTCAACAAGGAACACTTTGTTGAGGTTTTAAGGGAGTTCAGGAAGAGATTCCTATGGAAGAGGCCAGCACTCTTCAAATCGGCTCAGTGGCATTTCCACCAGGACAATGCACCAGTCCACAACTCCATCCTTGTCACAGACTATTTGACCAAGATGGGCATCAAGACAGTTCCTCACCCTCCCAATAGTCCAAACCTTGCTCCCTGTGACTTTTGGTTATTCCCTAAGCTCAGAGGCTGTCGTTATGAGACAATTGAGGAGATGAAAGAGGCTGTGACGAAGGTCATTGACACAAGAGGACTTCCATGGGGCTTTTCAGAAGTTGTTGGAACGGTACAACAAGTGCATTGCAGCCGGAGGAGATGACTTAGCAAAATTCACTCCAACATTAACGCTACCCCCGTTACAGGACCTAATTCAACAACTTGTTTAGTTTGCATTTTATGAGATTGAAAATCCCGCAATGTTTATACCTAAGGTGTACTCAGTGAGAATCTAATTCGCTAGCAGTGGCCTGGTAAAACTAGGCGACCACCACATGTGCTATGTATGCTTCTTATAAAAAATTTTATAACAAAGGAAAAAAAATCACGATCTTGCTTTCTTACAATTGAAATTCACGAATCTCTTACAAAGCAACTTTTACGCCTTTGTGTGCTCGGAAACAGAAGACACAGAATTAAAAATATGATTTTTTTTTTAAATTAATGCAGATCTCATCCAAAATTTTCAACAATAAGAACTTTCATCATATACACCCATTGAAATCCTCTGACAAGTCTTTTCAAGTCAAACCATTTTTATATCATCTTGAAAAAGATACTACCTGCGTTTTCCTGTTAGACTATTAATATTTAAAAGAACTTCCACCTAATCAAAAAAATATATTATTGAACTTCTCCCTGCCAATCAATTCATTATTGCAGTATTATCCAGTTGAAGAGACTGGAAAAGTAATAATATTTGAAATAGTGTGTGTGTACGCCCGTTCAAAAAAATATCCATATTTGGTAAACGTAGCGGCTTTGGCTTGTTTACCAAAACTTTCTTTATCAAAATTTTTACCAAATATTTCTCGCACCCCAATGATACCTGCATCGAAAGAACAAGGTGTAGAAATTTCGGCTTTGAGTTGTCCTTTCCGCGTTTTTCATCAAGTAAAACTGACCATATTTGATAAACGCCCGTTTACCAAAATTTTTCTCGTTCCCAAATGATGCCTTCATCGGAAAAATATGATCTTGAAAAATTCAGGTTCGGGTTACACTTTTTATCCTGGGCTAAAAAGTTGTCACGAAAGAAAACGCGTGTGACTCCGTTGACGAATTTAGTAGTCAACCCTTCCCTTCAATTTCTCAAAAGTATAACCGAATACAAATATAATGGCTTATAGCAATAGACTATTTTTTCAGGGATTCTATTTTACAATCTCCCTGTCTTGCAGACCGTTAAGCTTTTATCCACTCGATCATCCCAGGGGTCTATGTGGATCACAATTTATAAGAAATCTTTATTAAATATATTTCCATTATCCCTTTAATTTCTTTTCGTTTTCTTTTTTCTTTTTTTCCTTTTTTTTTTTTTTTTTCTTATTTATTTTTAAACTAAAAAAATTACGGATTTTTAACGATGAATAATTGGATAAATCAAATTTGATGTCGATTTTTAAAAAATGATATAACAATATAAACGGAAGCAATATTTGAAAAATTGAAGAAATTAAATATAAAATTAAATTTTACACATTTGACAAATTCTAAGTTTATTTTATAATTTATGATTTATAATTTTTTAAGAAAATATTTTGGGGGGCTATTTTCAGACTATCAAAACCAAGAACAAGTTTAAGAACGAACATTTTATATTTAAATTACACTTTTAAAATAAGTTGCAAAAAATTTGGTCGTATCTAAAGTCGTAAATGAAACCAAAAGAAAAATTGAAATAAAAAAGTAATAATATAATTTGTTTAGTTTATAGAATTAAAAATTGTTTTAATGCATTCTTTCATCAGCATTTCCTAAATTGAAAGTTAAAAGGATGTCAACTCGTCTCTTATTATTGAGATTGGCTGCATTAAATGAAGCCTTCCATTTCGGATATTTTGCGGTGTATCGCAACATCTACGGTGAAAGATTATTAGAAATACATAGTGTCTATCTTCCTTGTTTTAGAAACTCCCCACCTACTAATGACACTAGGATTTTATTGATCAAATTGAGTTTTACATGAATTTGATGACTTCTTTTCGTTAGTGTCCATCTCGATACATAACCGAGTACTACGATGTTAATTGCTACACATAGCATGAAAGGCTATGTTTACAGACACAAAATGGGCATAAATAATATTTTATTAATCATTGTTTATTGGAATTTATATTCATTTGGTCATTTTACGAATATCTAAAAATTTATTAGTTTAAAATCTCATTTTTAGTTTAATACAACTTTGATAGAAGAGACGCATTATTCGTCCTTTTCGTTTGGAGGGTCTATAGCCTAGCAGCCTCTATGTGAGAGCCGCCAGTATATATATATATATATATATATATATATATATATATATATATATATATATATATATATCATCAAGCCGTGATATATATATATATATATATCATCAAGCACGGATTTCATTGATTCTCTCTCTCTCTCTCTCTCTCTCTCTCTCTCTCTCTCTCTCTCTCTCTCTCTCCATCCATCCATCTCAGAGCTAATGTTTGGAAATCTTTGCTGGTCGAACAACATGGCTATGTCTATGTGTAGCAGTACATAAGAGAATTTCACTGATAAGTTTGTCATGTTTGTCTTACTTAGATAGCTTGTGAGATGGGAAGTAAGTGGCCGTACAGTTGATATTTTGTAGGGTTTGTTCAAAACTGGACGAAGTATTCTTATGTATCTCCCATCCACCTTTATCTCCAAACATTTCGTTAGAATCCGAGGGGTAGAACCATGCAATAGTAACGACACAGCTTGGAAGAAAATGTTGCTTCCATAATCACTCATTTATCTTGTCCTGGAGTGTCACTGGATAAAAGATTCTGGGGGAGAAGAGTGTTATACGAGTCTTACAAGCGTAGAGCATAGGAAACTATGGGATGTAGCATGATGCATGTGAAGAAAGGCTGATAAATCCAAAGGTTGGTCAACAGCACGCTTCACTGAATGCTAGGGGGGGAACATCATAAATCAATGAAACCTACACTTGGAAAGCACTAACTATTTGAAACTAAAAAAAAAATCTTAACTATTGTTTTTTCTAGTTTTATAAGAAGTGGTAGTGTATTGCAACAAAAAAATGTTTAGCAATGGTTCTTGTCTTTGGGTAAGGCTTAGTAATTTACAAAGCTCTTTGCTTCGATGTGGCACAAGGCCCAATGAGACTCGAACTCACTCGTGTAGGTTTGCTACTCAAGCTTGCTAACCATTACACTACCAAAGGTGCCTATTAGAACCCTTGATAATGGTTTCTTGATTATCAAATAAATAACAGCCAAATAACGCATGCTATATTGTAAACTATATTTCGAGATTGTATGAGAAGTTCAAGTTTCGTCTACAGTGTTATTTGCATAATTTAGACGACAGTTTACCCACGTCACCAACTATCTGATGGTCGGGAGTTCGATTGAAAGTCACAGAACAACTTTATAATTCTGTCTTTCTACCAGTTTATCCTAAAACTTGCCGACAAAAAATCCACACTCCAGGACACACCAAAGACAGGCGTAAATCTACGAAGGCTACCATGACTGAAAATGGCAATCCTATTAGCATTTTTCATCGATTCTTTTCGACCTTAAACAGTCATTTCCTACGCAAGTCGTCTTGGCGTTACCAAAACCTCATTCCACCCGCTTTCGCAAATTCTAGATTGTAAATCATAGGAATCGTCTTACAAGAGTACATCGGTCATTATTTTCACAAGCTCTGAGCAAAATCCCTGAATAACCGCAGATGTGTTGTGTGTATGTGTGTAATTGTAACAAATGAAGGCGAGTAAAAGTAACACCTTCTTAGATACTACAAATCGATAAGAAAAAGAGAGGGACACAAAGAGAAAGAGAGAGAGTAAATGACAAATAGAAATAAATAGCGAGAAAGATACCAAAAAAGAGAGGGAGAGAGGAGAAAAAGACAGAGCGGTATTGGGGAAAAAAAGAGACTGAGAGAAAGAAACAGGGAGAGATTTTTTTTTCAAGAAAGAAAGAAAGAAAGAAAGAAAGCAAGAAAGAAAGAAAGAGGAAAAAGAGAGAGAGTGAGAAAGAGACAGAGAGGAAAAGTGACCGAGAGAGAAAAACGAGAGGAAGGAGGAATTAGACCGAGAAAGAAAGAGAGATAAAGAGAGAGAGAGAGAGAGAGAGAGAGAAATTTTAGTTATTGGTACATGTAACTAGAATGCTTAACATAATTTCTTTTTCTTAACGACATCCTAATAAATCTAATGATCTATTATTTATTATATTTGCGAGACTTTTTCGATAAAACCAATTACGCAATACGTTAAACTACATTACTGATAACAATGATTTTATTATGCATGATTTTTTTTTTTCATCGCAATGAGTGAATATGCATAATTGGGTTGCTAAAAATAGACATGGAAAACTTAGATTTTAGCAAGATAGATAAAAATGAACATTCTAATATAGATAGATATAAACGTACAGAGATAGATTGACATAAGCAAAGTAAAGTTAGCGCCCGTAGTTGAGGGTGACCCGAAAGCTCCTTTTCAATAGCTACTATACTGAGGTGTAGCGGAGGACGCTACTCCTTTCCTTGGATTACTCCACTTTACCCTTGATACGTACCTTATAATGCTGAATCTTAAACAAGGAGGTATCAAGTACCATTTTTGAGTCTTTGATATTGAACCCCAGTCTCCCGGGCTGTTGACGACCACACTAACCACTAGACCAAACTGAAATACATAGACACACACAGAGAGAGAGAGAGAGAGTAGTAGTAGTAGTAATTTACTAAACGTTTTGCTTAGATGTGACACAAGGCTGTATGAATGGGAAACCCAGTGAGACTTGAACTCACTCGTGAAGGTTTGCTAGTGTAGCTTGCTAAATATTACTGTACCCGAGGCACCAAAGATAGATAAATAGATAGATATTGATAAGCCAAATATTATAACCAGTGACAGGTAGCATGAATGGCAGCTACTGTTTCGTAACTTCAGTATCAGGGTCAGAGATATATAAGCAGGTAGGCGAGCCTCGGGTACTTTTCATATGTTGAACGCAACAAAAATAAAGATTTAATTGGCTTTGATAATGTTCAGATTTTTTTTTTGTTTACCCAAAATCCCTGCCACAAAAGGTCGCGTTTTTAGAAAAAAATTGAATACTGCTTGATTGAATTCAGAGTTTTCATTCTCTTAGATTGGTTGTCTAATCACGGCAAACGAACATAGTCTAACCTACTATTTACCCAAAGCTAGACGAGAGAACAGATGAATTTATGCCTTTTTCAAGAGCATTAGCGCGAATCGAAACACAATCAGCATCGTCCAGGATTTGAACTCGCTAATTGCATTTCTAACTACGAGTGCTGTAACGCTAAGCACAATCCTCAAAAAATAAACTTCAGATTCTAATGAACAGAAACTGCCCCTCCGGATCAGAGTGAACATCGAAGTAATTGTAGTTTTTCGACAGAACCAACTATGCAATACGTTAAACTGTATTAATGATAATAATGATTTTATTATGCACGGAAAATTCTGTTATTGCAATGAGTGAATATAAATGAATGGGTTGTTGAATTTTAAGATAGATAGATAGATAGATAGATAGATAGATTGCCCCTCTAAATCAGAGTGAACCTGGGAATAATGATTATAAAGTGATGATTCAACACTTCCAAGTGCTGCAGAACTGGAGCCTTACTACTGGATCTAGTTTAATGTCATATCTAAGACACTGATGTTAATTTCAAGATATATATATATATATATATATATATATATATATATATATATCGAGAGAGCGAGAGAGAGAGAGGGCGGAGAGCAAAAGAGAGAAAGAAAGAAAGAAAGAAAGAAAGAAAGAAAGGAAGAAAAAAAAAGAAAGAACTACCTATGAAGAAACGCTCAGCGTAAACGTAATTGTTGTAGGAAATAGAATCGACGGCTCGAGTCCAAAAATCCTGGACGAGGCTGTTTACATTTTATTTGGTGTTAATGCCCTTAGGAAAGTCATGAATCCATCTCTTCTTCTAATTATGAGTAAATAGTAGGGCAGACTGATTGCTTTAGCCTTTGTTAGGCAACCAGTCTAGAAGAAGAAAAACTCTGAATTCAAACCTGCTTTACTTCGCTTAAAAATTGACCTTGTTTCACACCCTGCCCTTGGCGGAGGGGGTGGCTAAAAACGTATATATAGTATTACCTATAAATAAGTTTCTGATACTTCATGTGATGTAATGGTTAGTAAGCTAGTTTAGCAGATCATTATTTGTCAGATTCTCATTAGACGGCCCATACTTTTGGCCTTTTGCCACATCTAAACTAAACTTAGTAAATAACTATAATATTTCCACTTTGAAGTAATTAATGTTTGTCATGAGTTCGGTACAACTGAATCAGGTTGATCCGGTCAAAAAAAAATAGAGAAACATTATTTCCTTTACTTTTGACCTTGTGCCACAACTAAGTAAATTACTAAAACTTAGTACACCCCCTAACACACATAGTACACCCTTTAGTAAATTACAAAAACTTAGTACACCTCCTAACACACATAGTACACCCTTTAGTAAATTACTAAAACTTAGTACACCCCCTAACAATGCTGTGCATGTGTGAGTGGGGCCAGTTCGAACTCGTAAAGATTAAGTTCCAGAATTAGACTACGTTGCACTTTCATTCATCTGTGCCGCTTTCAAATCCCACACGGAGTGAAGCAATGTACAACAACATATCAGTGCACCAAGTACCACGATATTACCAACCTTAGCGGATACCAAGAACGACTCAAAATGCTTCAGCCACATAATAAACGCGCGGCAAAAAAGCATGTTGCAAAATGTTGCAGAACATTTGCGTATATGTGTTTGCGAATGGGTGGATGTATGAATGAATTTTCTTATTATACTATCAAAATGGATATTATTAGGCATTATCTATTACCCAAATTTACACTCTTGAATGATGCAGTCCAAAATTAAATCCTCTGCTTATATGAATTATCGCCCCTTTTTTTTAGTAACAGAATTTTAATTCTGTAGAATGTTCGTAATAATATTTCAAATGTAGAATTTAGCTACAGAATTTAGATCTCATAGAATTTGGTTACAGATTTCCAATGCTGTAGAATTTGGTTACAGAAAATCAGTTCTGTAGAATTTCGTTACAGAATTCCAATGTTGTAAAATTTGGCTACAGAATTCCAATGCAGTAGAATTTGGCTACAGAATTTCAGTGCTGTAGAATTTTAATGTAGAATTTAGCCGCAAAATTTCAATGCTGTAGAAATTTGTAACAGAACTCTAATGCTGTAGAATTCGTTTGCCGAATTTCAACACTGTTAAATTTTATAAGAGGATTTAAATGCTATAGAATTTGGCTACAGAATTTGGATACTGCTGAATTTGTTAACAGAATTTCAATGCAATTGAATTTGGCTAAAGAATTCCAATGCTGTTGAATTTTGTTACAGGGTTTGATTCCTGTAGAATTTGGTTACAGAATTTCAATGCTATTGAATTTGGCTATAAAATTTGTACTATGTTGAATTTGGTTCCAGAATTTCAATATTGTAGAATTTTCTAACAGTATTTACGATGAGAAAGGTTGATTTTTAAAATGATTTCGTTTCAAGATTCATTTTTTCACAGAATATAGAAACGTTATTATAAATGGAAAATTGAATCATGCATTAAAACCCACACCAACAAATCCTTATCAAGACTGAAATCGACTTGACAAGAGAACATTCGGATCTCTTCGGTCAGAATAGGATTTCTCATATATAACATTTCAAATTTAATTTTATTCATTAAAGATCTGTTATCATGGATAGAAATTAAAATTCAGGTATTGTAATTTAATTTTATTTTTTATTATTTTCATTTCTACTTTCATTATTTTTCTTTCTTTTTAAAATTTATATTTTTATTCTTATTGATTATTCTTCTTTTTCTTCTAAAGACATTTCAAAACCTATTATATGAAAGTGGTATTTTAGATTTCAGGATTTTTACAAAATGATTCGTTTAGAATATAAATATAATTGTTTTTAAATGTTTCCTTTTGTGAAAACAGGATTATATGTATCGTTAACGACGCCGAAAAGATCCGGATCTTTTGGGCCCTGAGTTAGATCTTTCGTTCATTTAAATGAATCATATGAATCATATTTGAACGGGTCTTCTGTGAATGACTAGAAGTCATCACACCCAATGCATAATCTTTGGCAATTAGTCTACATAGTTCAGCAATTTTTGTTTTCCAGTCAGAAAGATTTGGTTTGGTTTGGTTTTATGGCATATCAACTATTGTTGGTTATTTAGACCTTTTTTTTTTCATATATATTAAATATATGATTAGTAAACACATTTTGTTGATATACATAGTTAAATGATCAAACAGTTCTATTTCTATAAGTCAACTAAGTTAAATGGTTCCAAGTATTGCGATGTATCAATAACAATTTAATTAAACATCAGTCATTTGCTAAATAATCAAAAAGTTCTATTTCTAACAATTAATTGTAGCATAAGTCATTTGCTTGTAATCAGTTTAAATGATTCGTCATAAGTCATTTGTTTTCACTGTTTAAATACGGAACATTTCTACTTGACCCATAGATAGGACCCTATCAGGTGCTACCACTCCTAGCCAAAGAGGACCTGGGAGCGATAGTAATGAAGGGCTACTCCGTATTCACCAAAGCTCCAGCATCCGATGGTTTAGTGTCATATCTTGGACACTCGTTGAGGGGAAGGTCTTATCCTTCTATAGAGGTACAGTCGGTATATTCAACAGCTCTAACTAACTAGGCTGTTAGAAAGAGATTTATAAATGCAAACTAGTTAATTCCCTCAACAAGGGGCCCATTACATTTATTCACCCTGCCAAAATCTGATTTATTGAATGAGTGAGGGATTTTAATGGCATTTTCACCTGTCTAGGGTTATTTCATGCCAAGAGGTTAGGGAATTGCATACATTCTATGTCGATATTTACATTTTTGGGTAGTTTCTTAAGATATTTTTGCACACGAATATATGATATCAGGTATTCCAATCTAATACGAATAATTTTCAAACAGATCTATTTGACCCATTGGTGGAACTCTAATAGGTACTACCACTCCGGGTCAGAGTGGACCTTGGAGTAAATACAATGAATTGATACTCCACACTTTCCAGATCACCAGAACTGGAGCCTCACAACCAGATGCATCGTAGTGTCATCCTATTTACCAACCCCTCCGCTCGGGCAGGATATGACACAAGGTCAATTTTTTTAAGCGGAATTTAACAGGTTTGAATTCAGAGTTTTCCTTCTCCTAGACTAGTTGCCTAACCAAGGCTGAAAAACATTGTCTGTCCTACTATTTACCCATAGCTGGAGGGATAATAATTGGATGCATCGTAGTGTCATACCCAGGACACCTATTTAATGCTAGGAGGTCTTACCTTTATGTAGAGAATGCAGTCAGCTTATTCCAAGCCTCGCCGACTGATAACAACATTTTTATTCACCCCAGAGGTCTATATGGACCACTTTGAGAAGCGATTCTATTTAAAACCATGTGACTGCCTGAAAAAAACTGACTCCGCCATTAAATAACCCAATAAGGATTGACATGCCATCAAAACATCGATCCAAATATCTTCAAGTGTGTCTCTACAAAACTGTATTGTAAGTGGTAATGTCTCACTTTTTTAATGGAATCTCTGTACAGTAATGGCTAAAGTGATGGACTATGGCTTCGTTTGTATTCGTGTGTGTGTGTGTGTGTGTGTGTGTGTGTGTATTCCCTTGTTTTCCAAACCAAGCGACTATTGGACTAATTTGCGTGGAAAATTTAAGTCACGTACAAGTTGATTATTTTTGACACTTTTTCAAAATACAACCAAATCCACATCAAAATAAAACGGAAATCGAAAATAGCCTGCGTCAAACTTTCAGTGTAAATTTTTATGAAAATGTATACGTTCAACTTGATAATCATAATAGGTTCTGCTTTGTAGTACGAATAATCGATGGTTATTAGTAATTTACAAAGATTTTTGCAGAGATGTGGCACAGGGCCGTATGGTTGGGGCATCTAATGAGACTCGAACTCACTCGTGGACATTTGCTAATCTACCTTGCTAATCATTTCACTACCCGAGACGCCCTAACCATCAGTTATAAGGACTAGCCGCACAATAAGACAATGGTTGTAAAAATAGGTTCAAATATATGTAACCATTCATAAATTGTATTGTTTATTAAGACCAATCAGCTGTACTACAGAATTAACATTTTTAAAAAAACCATTTATGTCTGTATGTGTTTCTATGTGTGCTTGTATGTTTATCTTATGCTTCTCAAAACAATACATATTCTAATTATGACACTAAACTGTATCCTTTAGTGAGTCTCCAGTTTTAGAGCTCTTGGAATTGTAAAGTACTCCTTCGTTAAGTACTCCCAGATCCGCAGTAGTACCTGCTAGGATCCCATCTATAAGTTAAATAGATCTGTTAGAAAACTGTTGTCATTGGATAGGAAAACATGAAACCATATAATCATCATCATGCTGTCATGCCGCTAGCACGGATATCCCTGACCCTCTCTCGCCACTTTTCCCTATCGTTCATCGCCTCAGGCAGGTCTTCAGGGCTACATCCCGTATCCTCACATAACTGCTGTATGTATGTTCAAGCTGGTCGTCCTGCTTTTGCTCGGTCATATGTGAGGGTCCATATAACTGTGTGCAAACAAATAATTATTATCAAATAGGATTATTGATATAAGATAGGAATGGATGAAATCGCAAAACTGTATGCAGATTACTTGTATTAAGAAAATTTACTTGAAACTACAAGCCCAGTCAGCTGGGGCTGCATCCCTGCAGAGGGGTTAAACCTCCTTTGTAACGAATGTCCTGGACATGACATACTGATGGCGAGGCTCAAGTAATGCTGGAGCATTGGAGAATGCGGAGTATCTCTTCATTGCCATCGATCCCAGGTTCACTCTGACCCAGAGAGGTAGCACCTGATAGGGTCCTATCTATGGGTCAAATAGAACTGTATGATATTCTTCTGGTCTTGAAGGGCCAGAAATGAATAACACAAAGACATGTAAGGTTTTTCAGCAGTATATATTTACGGAAATACTGACATTAACGGTTACCAGTAGCTTACTAGACTCGCTTGACTCGTTTATCGAGCCAGTCACTGTTTATAGTGTCGGGGAGGGTCCATGCAGTGACGTCATGGGGTATATCACCATAACAGATGTTTAAACAGTGTGCTGAAAAAATTACAAATGCTAATTTAAATTGTTTGAAATGGAACTGTTTGATCATTCAACTGTATGTAAACAAATTACTGATGTCTAATTGAATTGTTAGTGATACATAGCAATACTTGGAACTATTTAACTGTACGAAAACGAATGAGTAATGTTGAATAGAATTATTAGTGTTTAATAGCAATAATTGAAACCATTTAACTGTGTAGAAACAACAGTGTTATGGTCAAGGGGAGGTTCAAATGATAACACGACTCGGAAATGAGTGATAAGAAATATATTGAAAGAGAATCGCACGTACATAAATGATAGCTGGGAGAAACCCCTCCTCAGCTTAACACAATCGTGAATATTACCGTTCTTGGTGACGGCTCGCCGAGACTGCGCAGAAGAGAGCTTAGCCGGTATATGTCACATGAGGGGGAGTCCATCTACAGGGGATACACCCCAAGAATTAGTAATTGTGCAAACAAATTATTACTAACTCATTTTAAAATAAAATTACCGACAAACTAATCTCTTACATATCATATATATCTATGTAAATGTGTGTAAACAAATGACTGATGTTAAATTGACACTACAATTGTCTGAAAAATATCATAAGTTACTCAAAAAATTATATAATGGTGTTACCCTCTCAGCGAGGCATAAAATAAACTGACTACTTCTTTCGCAGAAGAGTAACACTCCTGAAATAAATGGGTGCCCTTTATATAACATTAAACTGAACCCAATGACGATATTAAAGTTCTGAGGCTTTGGTGAGTGTGGAGTATATCTTTGTGGCCATTACGCAAAGATCCACTCAGATCCGGAGGGGTAGTACCTGTTAGAATCCCATCTGTAGATCAACTAGTACTGAAAATCATTAGGATTAGATAGAAATACTTGAAATCATATACCTTTATATGAATTATTAAACAGGAATGATTGAAACCATATTACTTTATATAAATTATGAAACAAGAATGCTTGAAACCATATTACATTATATAAATTATTAGACAGGGGTGATTGAAACTATGTACCTTTATATGAATTATTTGACAGGAATGCTTGAAACCATATAACTTTATATAAATTATTTGATAGGAATACTTGAAACCATATAACTTTATATGAATCATTCGACAGGAATGATTGAAACCATATGACTTTATATAAATTATGAAACAAGAATGCTTGAAAACATAACATTATATGAATTATTAGACCGGAATGATTGAAACTATGTAGCTTTATATTGATTATTTGTTTGGTTTGGTTTGGTTTCTTTGAATGGCATATCCACCTTCATGGTCTTTTGTAGAAGGGAAGTGGCGGTACAATTTAACTCAAATCTGGAGAGACAAAAGGACTTCATTTAACTCAAATCTGGAGAGACAAAAGGACTTCATACATTTATCGAGGTTATTAGTCCTAAAGTGAACATAATAGCGTGACTGGAGTTCGAACTCGCTTACTACAATATCACAGTCCACTACTGTCAGCTATTACTGGGACTCCCCCTTCTAATTATCTGTATTATATAGGAATAATTGATCCCATATAATTGGGTTCAAATAAATAACTATTATTATTGAAATGGAATTGTTAATTTAAACAATATAATTGTGTATAAATCAGTATTAGATCGGAAATTTGAAAATGTACAATTGTGTGCCCTCGAGTAATTCTATTAAGTTCACTTTCATACAAATACCTTAGCGAAAGATATGAACACCCTCAACCCTTCCAGCTATGGGTTAAGTATTTACACTGCTTCTCTTCTTCCAGGGTGACTTTGGCATTAAATAACCTACAAAGATTGACAGGCCATTAAACAAAGAAACCAAATCAAACTAATTATATGCAAATTATTTGTATTTTATGGAATACTTGATATTATATTACTGTGTGCAAACAAATGTTTATTTCAGAAAATCTTTTAAAAGTACTACATAAAAATAATTTGAGGTGGAACATTGAAAAGAAAATTATTATGATTACAATCTAACATTGACAAAAAAGTAAAATTTGGGCATTGAAAAAATCATTAAGAGTTGATAAGCCGTTAAACCAAACCGAGCACCAGCTTGCGGATATTCAACACACGCCAGTAATATATATATATATATATATATATATATAATATATATATATATATATATATATACTATATATATATATATATATATATTATATGTGTGTGTGTGTGTGTGTGTGTGTGTGTGTGTCTTTATTTTATTTTTACGTAAATTTTGATTTCGTAGACCTGTTCATACATCTCGGTAGCAATAGCTCATCTTCTGAAAACGTTGTCAACATACGCCTAGCTAAAGGTATGGACAGATTAACGACTACATGGAAATTAGATCTCTCTGATAAAATAAAATTGGAATTCTAACGTGCTGTAGCAGTTTCTGTATATTGTATGGTAGCACTACTTGGACTTAAACGAAATGCTTGGAGAAAAAGTTAAATGGGAACTACTCAAGGATGCTGCGTACTATTTTGAACAAATCCTTGAAGTGGCAAGCAAAAAAACAACAGTTGTTTAGCCACTTAACTCCCATCTCAAAAACCATCGAAGATGAGCAGGACATGCGGGGCATTGCGGGGCATTGCGGGAGTTCTAAGGACGAACTTATAAGTGACGTTCCCTAATGATAGCGAAAGAGTTTCAAAAGAACTTCTGCTATCAGAACGCCTTGATGATGATGACAATGATGATAGTGATGTTTCGTCAAAAGAACAACACGTATTTGATATTTATCCGACTTCCCACCGAGTCAGATTTGAAAAGATCTCCACGTATTTTGATATTTCTTTTTGTCTGTCTGAAGAAGTAACATCCGAAATAAAACGTGAACAGATGTTTGTTTGTTTGTTTGTTTGTTTGTTTGTTCATGTATTTATTTATTTTTACAAAAAGTGTCTGTTTTTTCTTCCTGATATTGAGACCAAATGACAACTTTTTCGACTCAACTTTTCTTCGACAAATTTAGGTTTGATTTGGTTTGGTTGTGTTTTATAGCATATCAATCCTTGAGGGTTATCTAACGCCAAATTCTGCTTATATATATATATATATATATATGATTTATAAGCGAATAGCTCGTAGGTAACATTATTTTTAAACGATCCAGAGTTTATTTGCATACATACAGTTCAACGGTTTAGATTATTGTTATCTAACTCTAATAATTTTATTTGATATTGATAATTTGTTTACACACTGATAAATGGTTTCAAGTATACTAAATAATTATATAATTTTATTTGACCCATAGATGAAACTCTAACAGGTACTATTGAGTGGACCTGGGAGTAATGCCAATGAATAGGTTCATTCCCTAAAACTCCAGTACTGGAGCCTCTCTATCAAATGATTTAGTGTCATGCCCAGGACACGTATTTGAGGGGTGGAAGTTTTCAGTTAAAGACGTGAACAATTGAACTATCTACACAGGTACTTTTTATAGTGGTGTAGACTTTCGATGAGATGATAACAAAAAAACTGTGAACTAATGTGTCACAGATTCTCCTACCGGTCATGAAAACTAATAAGAAAAAAACAAGTTGAATCTACAGTTAATAAGATGTTCCTTCAACGTCACATTGAATAAGACTTGTCTGCACACAAACTAACAGTCGAGTCGAATGGAACTGAAGAATACGCCGACTGCAACTCTACAGAGCGCTAAGAAATACACCTCACCAACGAGTGTCCTGACATGTCACTAAGCAATCTGATGGTGAAGTTCCAGTCCTGGAGCACTGAGGAGGGTGTAGTACCCCATTTATTGTCATTACTCCCAGGTTCACATTGATTGGTACTACCTATTAGGGCCCCACCCATGGGTCAAATAGAACTGTTTAACTGCGTGCAAACAAATGACTGACGTTGAATTAAACTGTTCGTGGATGTTTATTTTTCTTTTAAGTAGAGGAATCATATTGTGAATTGAATTATCATGACCAGAAAATCCGGCGAACACCTACGCACAACATACGGAAACACTGGACTGCTGTTTCAACCTTATTAGGTCTCATCAGCAGTGTATACCGTGATCTCCACCACTAGAGATCGAACCAGCAACCACAGATTGCAGAGCTGAAACTCTACAACTGAGCCAACAGTTCAAGTGACGCCGAATTAACTAGTCATGGTAATTGCGTGGCCAATTAACATTAATGTGTCTTGTAAGTAACATTCGTACTCTTTACAGAGGATACGGTCACCTCCAGGGCCATGTCTTCCCAAGAGGATTAGAAATACGCATCCGCGTAATTATTATGCCCTCAAGGGCAACGATATAGATGTACATTTTCTTTTTTAACAAGAGGAATTATATTGTGAATTGAATTACCAAGACCAGAAATTGTTCCTGTTACATAGCCGATGATTGAAACCATTTAAGGTTTGATTGGTTTGGTTTCTTTGTTTAATGGCATATCAACTCTATTTAGGTTATTTAATGCCAAAGCCGTTCTCCTAGGAGAACAGTAGTGGTACTATTTAACCCATAGCTGGGAGGATAAGGGGGTTCATACCTTTCCCAAGGGTATTTTGCCTGAAAGTGAACGTAATAGCCCGACTGGAGTACGAACTCGCGTACTACGATTCCGCAGTCCATCGCTTTAACCATTACACCACGAGGACACTCCCTGAAACCATTTAACTGTGTGCAAAAATTAAATCATTATTACATATCAAAACTTGAAACCATATAACTGTGTGCAAATAAAACTATTAGTGGGAGCAATACTGAGAGCAAAAAATGATTGATATTGAATAGAATTATTAGTGTTGGATAGAAATACGTGAAACTATTTAACTGTGTGCAAACAAATATCCTCTGATTCGTTTTAAAATTTTATCTACAAACTATTCCCTGACAAATCTTATATATTTGATTTATATACATATACAAGTATATATGTATGTTCTGGGAGCCTTACCCATCTCACCATAATGGACTCTTCTCACCGTTATTAGTGCGGAGAAATTTCGCTACCAGACGGGCAGATCAATATTGGTGTTATCCGAACAGTACGAGACTTCTTACCTTTTCTACGTAACTCTATCTTTCTTGTGTAATATAATCTGTTATCTAATATCAGTGTTTTTGTTTTCATTAGTGACCCTTTCCAGGGCTACAACAATGTATAAACAGGATTAGGCATTAAATAACCAACAAGTATTATATGCCATAAAACCCAACGAACGTGTGTGTGTGTGTGAGTGTGTGTGTGGTTTTGTTTGATTTGACTTGGCTTGGCTTCTTTGTTTAATGGCATATCAAACTTCGTAAGTTATTTAATGTCAGAGCCATCCTTTTCTCACAATTCGGTATATATGCATAGTAATAGATATAATGATAATTATATACGTCGTCTTTCCTTTTCCTTTGTGTGACACCACCGTCTCCTGGGCATCTACAGAATGCAACAACGTGGGTCTGATATCGCAGCAAAAAGATATATAAAAGTGCAACAACGTGCAACAGATATGCATAATGCACTATGGACAGTGCATGGCGACAGGTGAGAGACGTTCTGTCACACTTTGTTAAAGCGTTTAAAACCAATTCCATTATATCTGTATGTGCGTACGTACGTGTGTGTGTGTGTGTGTGTGTAACGTAAGGCGTTGTTATTTGAAGAATGGTCGTTATAAGAATTATTAGTGTTAGAACTGAATACGCGAAACTGTTTAACTGTATGTAATTAATTTATATTAAGAATAATTACTTGAAGCTACTCTTTACTTACATTTGCAAAGAATTATTAAACTCTTTAGATTCGGTACGACAATCAGTCTAGGTGAAAGAAATACTCTAAAGTGACGGAGGATTTGGGTAATATACACTTCTAGAATAAAACAATTTCCAGATAATTATATATATATATATATATATATATATATATATAGTATTATTCGGTCCAGTTAAACAGGAGTTGGGAGTAATTCCATCTGGACAAAAAAAAACATTCAGCAGTGAACATTTAAATTTTCCTGGTAAAGAGCTCAATGTAACTGATATCACAGAGCAATAATTTCTTTAAGAAAAAACAAAAACCGGTCACATTAGGATTAAAAATTTATTTCCATCCTGTTATGAGTTTTGATATAAATCAAAAACACCAAAAAGGAGTCCTGTTAGTTTTTTGGGGGATGGGGTTGATTTATATCAAAACCCATAACAGGATAGAAATAAATTTATAATCTTAATGTGACCGGTTTTTGTTTTCTCTTAAAGTATATATATATATATATACATTCGGTTGAATTTGTTGAAGTATGTGATTCACGACGATTTAAATGCTTGATTAGATTTTACGAAGAATATTCTTTTCAGTCAATGTGCATTCTTATATTTTTGCTGTTATTGTAATTCCGATTGTTCTACTCATAGTAGATTATTTATAATAAACATTGTTTGTTTTTACATCTTAAAACATCTCTTCTGTGGAATAAACAAATCTATTTTTTGTAAGAGATTAAATTGAAAGAAACCAGGGGAAAAAAGATATGTAGAATAATTTGAACAACGAGGAGAAGAGACTATTCATATTTTTCATTTATACTAACTTTGTTCATACATTTCTCGTCAAATATATATTATTTTACATATACATCGTCTCATTGGCCAAGTGGGTAGAGTGTTCGCTTATGGTCCGGGGACCTGGGTTTAATCCCAGGTCACGTCATACCAAAGACTTTAAAAAATGGTACTAGATACCTCCTTGCTTAACACTCAGCACTATAAGGTACGTGTCAAGGGTAAAGTAGAGCAATCCAGGGAAAGGAATAGCGCCCTTCCCTACACCTCGGTGTGGTAGTTATTGAGAAGGGAGCCTTCTGGTCACCCTCGACTCCAGTCACCAACTTTACTACTTACATATAAACATTATCAATAGTTTTGACTCACTGACATAATTAAAAATAAGCACACATATACAGAGGATTCAATTTAGACTTATACGTTGGGGAATATTGTTAAATTCTACGCAGAAAAAAAAAACAAGAAACTTGAAAATGGAAAGTGATAAAAGAAGAAATCACACTGAACTTTTGATATATATTTGCTGTAATTTTCGGCGTCGTATTCCCTAGGGGGAAAATGACAAAAAGAAAAAATAACTTTTTTCATTTCTATTTATTTATTTATTATTTTATTCAATTTTTACTTGACACTTTTTGAAAAAAATCTTTTTGTATAGTTATTCTTTAAATACAGCAATATATATATATATATATATATATGGGTGTGTATGTGTGTGTGGGTGCATATATAATTCGGTCCTTTATGAGAGAGAAAAGGTGAGGAGGAAAAATGTTTGCCAACAATTCAATTTTTTTCTAAAGAAAAAAAGGAAATTGTGTGCAAAGACAGAAATATCTCTTTTTTGGAAAAAGACTAATGCCTTGTAAGCAGGCCATACTTCCGCAAAGTAATGACGAAATGCATCATGGGAAAAATAAGCTTAAAAAAAATGACAATGACGGCTACAATAATGTCGGGTGACACGTAATTTGCTAGGAGAAATTGATTAAATGTTATTGTCATTTTTTTTCTTTTTTCAACAGTTTAACTCTTTTCCTTTTCCTTGACGAATAAAATATCTTAACAGAATAAAAGAAAAAACTCGATATCTCTCACTTTTACATTATTGCTAATTAATCATTTTGAAGTTCGAATTGAGGCCTGTAATATATTCGACAACGTAACTTGACCGGGCACCTCTGGTGATGTAATGGTTAGCAGGCTAGACTAGCAAACCTACACGAGTGAGTTCGAGTCTCATTGGGTGTCCTATTTATTTGATCTTGTGCCACATCTAAGTAAAGAGCTTCGTAAATTACGCCCTGCATACGGACCCATTTAAAAAAGGACTTGTGCCACATTCGTCCGGTCAGTAGGACGTACGACAAATACCGACAAGGTAGCTTAACCTCATAAAGTACTCGACAACGTCTACCCACAATAAAAAAAGGCCTTGTGCCAAACTCGCGCATACGTGGGGTGCTCAACAAATACCAGTAACCGGCAACGTTAGATACAACCCATGTTGTCAATACATAACGTGGATTTATGTATACGTGTAAGTCTTTTATTGTTTTTTGTTTTGTTAGTTTTGTTTTGTTTTTTGTGATATCATATTTACCCAACCCCAACGCTCGGGCAGGATATGACACAAGGTCAATTTTTTTAAGCGGAATTTAACAGGTTTGAATTCAGAGTTTTCCTTCTCCTAGACTAGTTGCCTCACCAAGGCTGAAGAACCTATTCTGCCCTACTATTTACCCATAGCTGGAGGGAGAATAATTGGATTCATACCTTTCTCAAGGGTATTAGTGCTATGTGAAATGCAATCAGTCTCGTCCAGGATTTGAACTCGTGTCGCCGTGTCCATTTCCTGCGAGGATAACCATTACACCACGGGCACCTCCTTTTTTTGTTTTTTGTGATATCTTTGCGTCTTCACACCTTCATATATGTCATACCTCCACTCGTTACCATCTTCTACATGGCTTTCAACCGGGCCATTGGCCTAATCAGTAGCGTGTTCACCAATGGTCCAGGAGACCGGGGTTCAATCCCAGGTCGAGTCATACCAAAGGCTTAAAAAATGGTACTTGATGCCACCTTTCTTAGCACTCTGCATTATAAGGTATGGATCAAGGGTAAAGTGGAGCAATCCTGGGAATGGAGTAGTGCGTTCTCTTACACCACGGTGTAGTAGCTATTGAAAAGGGAGCCTTCTGGTTGCCCCTCGACGAAGGTCGCCAACTTTACTTTACTTTTTACATGGCTTACCATGATCCTCTATTTATAGAGAGTTCTTTCAGACTGATTTTAGTGAAGTATTTCTACCGGATCTTAGGTTGCCTTTTATTCATGCTTCCTACTGTTAATTCTCAACGTAGCACTTGCTTGGATGTTCTAGTGTTTTCCATTCTTCTCACTTAGCAAAGCCATCTTAATTCCCTGTCGCTAAACACCACCAGAAGGGTGAATATTTCCTTGTCTTAGAACTTCTGTGTTAGTTTTCTTCAGTGCAGAGAAAAAGGGAAAATTCAACCATTCATACACAATCGTTATTTTCCTTTTTTTTTCTCAACAAATCATTTACTGAAAGGAGATGTTTATTACATCTATACACTACGAAAGCTGAAGTTAATGAATATTAGTTTTCAAAGATGGTGAGGAAGATATGTTTAACTTTTTATAATAGTGTATCAAAATAGTCGAATACCTAGCGCTTTGCCGTATTCGACGATAATCGAAACTCTAAAAAAAAGTACCGTGTACAACTATAGTAAAAATTTCGTAAGCCTTGCTTAGCCCAGTCAGCTGGAGTGGTATAATACACCAACAGCATCTTTTTACAGGGATAAGACCCTCCCATGACGAGTGTCCTGTATATGACACTAAAAAATCCGATGTTGAGGCTCTAGTAATGTTGGAGCTTTGAAGAATACGGAGTACCCCTTCATTGCTATCGCTCCCAGATCCACTCTCGCCCGGAGGGATAGAACCTGAAAGGGTTCTATCTATGGGTCAAATAGATTGGTTCGTTGGTTGGTTAGTTTGTTTCACGGTGTATCAACTCTTTTCGAGTCATTTAACGGCGAATTAAGTCATTTTTATAAAAGTTTCAAACAATTTAGTTTAGTATAATCACAGTTTTTTGTTTGCACACAGTTAAATGTAAAAAGTAGTTTGGTTTGGTTTTATGGCACATTGTAGGTTATCAATGTCAAATCCATTTTTATACATAGAAACAGTTCTATTTCAGACGATTCAGTTTAGCATAAGTATATAGTTTCAGTGTCAAAAACAGTCCTATTTCAAGCAATTCGGTTTAGCATAAGTTCACAGTTTAGTTCTATTCGACCTATAGATAGGACCCTGTCAGGTGCTACCACCTTGAGCCAGAGTGGACCTGGAAGCGATGACAATGAAGGAACAATCTGCATTCCCCAAAGCTCCAGCATCACTGGAACTTTACCATCTGATTGTTTTGTGTCATATCCAGGATACTCGTTGGAGGGGGGTCTTTCCCTTCGGCAGAAAAGCAGCCGGTGTATTCTACAGCCCCAGCCGACTGGCCGAGGGTCAAATAAAACCTTTTGACATTTAAACTGTGCGTAAACAAATGACTTATGCTAAATTGAATTGTTAGAAATAGAAGTGTTTGGTCCTTTAAAAGTGTGTATCAAAAAATGTTTACAAATCATATATTTAATATGTATGGAAAAACAGATTTGGCATTAAATAACCAACAAAGGTTAATACGCCATAAAACAAAACAAAACAAAACTAGGCCTTGCTCAATGCGGTGATAGCCGAATTACAAGCATTGTACCACTTACGACTCCTGTTACGACTCCTATAGTCGGGCGACTATATAGTTGATTGATTTTTACGACATTTCAACTCGTCTGGGTTTAGTTTGTTCCAAGACGTTAGAGAATTGCGTATATTGTACATTTTTGGGGAAGTTTCTAAAGTTTTTTGCTCGCGATTTTGATATCTAATATTCCTATGAATATGAATGATTTGTAAATAGATCTATTCAACCCATAGTTTGGACCTTAACAGGTTCTACCACTCCGAGTTAGTGAACCTGGGAGTAATGGCAATAAAGGAGTACTCTACACTCTCCAGATCTCCAGAAACTGGAGCCTCACTACTTGATGCAGATTAGGGATATATCCAGAATATCCCTTTTTGAAGGGGTCTTCTTAATATTCTGTAGGGGATACAGTCCGGGTATTCTAAGTTGGCGGGGCTTAGAATAGTCGAAATCCCAGCATTGTGCCATGCAGTGTGCGATAATCGTCAAAACCCTTCATCCATCTCGTTTGCAACAATAGTTGAATTTCATACTACATTTCGTTGGCTGTTTTTTGTTTTGTTTAGTTTTGTTTGTTTTTTATTTTGTTTTGTTTGTTTTTTGTTTTGGTTTGTTTTTGTGTGTTTTTTTTTTTTTGTTTTTTTTTTTTTAATCTAGAAAATGCTGTCCTGGGTGCTACCGAAAATTCTAGAATGCTGTAGCTAAATGATTAAATATGAATTTACTGTAATTGACGGATATAGTAACCTTTCATCGTTATTTACCAAATAAATTGTTCTGTTCCACACACCTTAAAAGAGTTACCAAATAAGATTTGCATTTGAACAAAAACCACAAAGTGAATTAACCAAACTCTGAAAACTTCCGTGTTCGTTATCTTAGTACATAGAAAATCAATAATACAAAGACAATGGTGACGATCCCAAAGATATATTGCAAAGTAATAAAGAACTTCTGACTGAACTCAGGAAATTTCAGAGGTATTGTCAATAAGGAAAATCCGTTATCACATACCTATGCTCTTCTCTCACCATTTATCTGTATCATCCCATTTTGGCTCACTATTCCTTTTTATTTTCGTTCCTTGTCTGTTTTTTTCTAAATAGGATTTATTTAAAGCGTTATTTAACTTACCCTTCAAAACACTCACTATAGGCAAAAGCTTTTGTAATCCACACATCATGGTTTGATTATTTTGGTTGTTGTTTTTCGTTTGTTTTTGTTTTTGTTTGGTTTGGTCTTTTGGGTTTGTTCTTTTTTTTCTTTTTTTTTTTTATTTATTTGTTTGTTTTTGTTTGTTTGTTTGCTTCGTTTGTTATTTTGGAGGGATGTTTTTGCTTTGTTTTTGTTTTCTTTTTTTTTTCTTTTTTTTTTTTGGTGGGGTTGTTTGTTTTCATCCTTTCACTGCCAAGTCTTTTTTAAGTTTTAGATAAGCAAAATCATGCTTCGAATACGTTTTAAGGGTTAAAATGAAACTCGACCGAGATACTGTGGAAGTGAAAGGGTTAATTAATCTCCAGCTGAAAATAATAACCATAAACACTGTATATGTTTAAGAATTTATTCTTCTTTTATCTTTTTATTGTAATTCTTTCTTTCTTTTTTCCTTTTTTACGAAACATAACACGTATTATTGAATGGATTCTTTCTCTTCTTTTTTTTCTGCAGCTTCCATTTAATTGTGTGTGTGTGTGTGTGTGTGTGTGTGTGTGTGTGTGTGTGTGTGTGTGTTACGCGCATGCTCAGATATCACTGGGTTCAATGGACCAGGCAGACAGGTTTGCAGTTTCAGTGCCCTCTGGTGACTGGTACTTACATGACTTTTCCATAAGGGGTGTCAACCTGAGAAAACAATGAAAGAATTTTGTTAAATATGTTAATTTCGATTCACTTCTATTATTACAATTATGCTAAGGTTGGGGCGCCATCTTTCGTCCAATAGTAGAAAGATTTTTAATCTCTTTGAAGTTTGCTCGGCTCTTTATTTCTTGATATTTAACACTGAATCAAAGAATCAAGTGGTTATCCATAACTATCTGTTTAGTTTGGTTTGGTCTGGTTTCTTTGTTTAATGGCATATCAACCTTCGGGTGTTATTTAATGCTAAAGCCATCCTTGCAGAAGAGCATTAATGGTACTATTTAACCCATAGCTAGAGGGATAAGGGGCTTCATAGCTTTTCCAAGAATATTAGTTCGAGAGTGAACGCAATGGCGGGACTGGAGTGCGAACTCGTTTACTATGATGTCGCAGTCCAGCACGTTAGCCACAACGTTACGGGGACTTCTCCCATACCTATTTGTATGGGATAGATAGTAGGCTGAACAGGTTAAGAAATCAATAGCCTTTTTTGCAAAGAGGATCCAGATAATTGTCAGTTCGTCGCCCTGACAATACCATCAGCAAGTAAAAATCAAACACCCTTTCACAAGAGCTCTGAGTGCTGTTATTTATCAATAGCAGAGAAAGGAATGAATCAATGCATTTTTTAGGATAGTGTAAGGTGAACACATATTGTCCTAGCTTAAGTGAACAGATTAAATTCCCCATACCGTTAAAGACTATCTCTGTCGGTCAGAATAAGAGTATTAGGAAAATCATTTAACAATATTGATGGGATCTAAAACATATGTCAACCTAAATAGTTATCAATTATACCTCCAATTTGTCAACATAAACAGATTCTTCTTGTATAGTATACAACTGCTGGATCTTGACAAACAAGGAGGAACACGTATATATAAAGATATAATTTTATATTTTTATTCTTCGACGGTGACGCTTGTGTGGAGCAGGAGTGCAATCAGAGAGAGTTCGCGCACACGAAGGAGCTGTCGGGAGACGGAACAGCCGGCAGAAACTGACTTAAGCCAAAATTCTAGACCTTATATAGTCTTAAAACTCCCACGCGACTCACACACAATAGTTGTTTTTCCCTATTCACGGCCTGCACCCACGCAATACTTGTCTTCAATTGGCCACAGCTTACACCTGCGTATTGCTTGTTTACCGGTAATCCCTTTGTTGATTTTATCTACAGCCAGATGTATCTGTCAACAACACCCAGTAGATTCATTGCAGATCAAGGTGATATATTACACTTGGGGCAAAACGTTCTTCTCTTTTTTTCTTTTTTTGGGGTTTTTTGTTTGGGGGGGTCAATGGAATTTTTATTACAAATTGCTGGAACGCGAATAAAATTTTACAGATTGTTGGAACGCGAATAAAATTTTGCATTGAGCAATTGGCCCCTTTGAAGAGTGCATTGTAAGAGAAAAATAGCATTTTTCTCGATAAGGAAATCCAACTAGGGATTAGACTCTCTAACAATGCCTCTCCTCATGTTATAGATGCAACACAGAGAACGATCATGAAACTGAAGTGAGAAATTCTTCCGCACGCGGTATATTCTACATCTATCACTTGTTTCACATTTTTTTATCGGTCAGCGAAGTTGAAGGTGTTTATTTATCCAACCTCAATCAACACGAGCTTCTTCTGGAAGAATGGCTTTGGCATTAAATTACTTACAAAGGTTGATAAGCAATTAAACAAAGAAACCAAACCAAACCAAATTAACACGGACAGGATGTGATACAAGGTCGATTTCTAAGCTATGGTTTCAATTCAGAATTTACTTCCTCCAACATCGGTTGCCGTAAAAAGGCTAAAGAGCCCAACCTGCCTTAATATTTTACCCAGAACTGAGAACTGATGAGAACAAATTTAAGAATGCCTTTTCCAAGGGTACGAGAACGAAGTAAAGTGTAAACAGCTTCGATTAGGATTTGATTAATTAATTTTAACGTTATATCAACCAGTCTTGGATTATTTTATGTCTAGAGGTTAGGGAAGTGCACTCACTTATGTTCATATTTACATGTTTTGCGCAGTTTTCTTTTCAGAGATTTTTCTTTTTTCTTTCTTTTCTTTTCTTTTTTTTTTCTTTTCTTTGTTTTTTTTTATTTTTTGGTGCACGACCCAATCGAATACGAAGTATTTTTTTTAATCTATTTAACCCCTAGATAGATTTCGGTTTTGGTTTCTTTTAATCAATGGCATATCAAATCTCTTGGGTGATTTATTACCAAAGTCACCCTTGTAGAAGGACAATAGTGGTACTATTTAACCTAGAGCTGGTGTAACATAGCCATGATACGAATATGTGAAATATACGGATATATAAAACGTTCATATGCATAGGAATCCCGAAACACTGACGACTTTCTTTAGTTCAGGTTTATTGACTTCTTGAGTTTAGTCTTTCGACACGAGGAGAGAGAGAGGCACAATTTTTACTATGCTGACCGTTCCATCTGACCCAACGAACGCGCGGCGCATCCCGTAGGCCACAAACTGGACTCACCTCGTCCAGCTTCAAATCTCAACTGGCCTCGTCCAGCTTCGGATCTCAACTAACTGCTTTTTTTTTAAAATCACCAAGAATCCCAGCCCATCCCTTCCGGGCATAACGTCATTCGCACCCCAGTCACATTTCCTATCTGGGGGTTTTATTATGACATCTGAGATTATCACATCCTCCGCGCGCGAGCGTGAACACCTGCGCTCAATGTGTGCACGTGCACTAAGCCGAATAGTTCTAAGCCTAACTAAACCGAAAGATAAGATATAACCAACGAAAAATGATAATATAAAAAAAAATCATTCGGCAATTATATAACATACCATTCCTCCCCACAAAATAAAATCATTTGTTACAGAAGATAAATTATTTTTCTCAACCTAATGTACCGCTCTTCCTCATGTCGAATTGATTAACAAAATTACAGTAAAACCATTGCAACAATCAAATATAGAAAACAAGACAATAAAACATGCAACAGTCCTAAAACTCAAAGTCAGTAAAAACCAAAAAAGTGTTCGTATCGTCCTTCATTTTCTTTTTCTTTTTTTTCCAAAAAATAAGGGAGAATAAGGGAGTTCATACTTTTCCAAAAGGTTATTGCCTGAAAGTGAACGTAATAGCGCAGATGGAGTTCGAAATTGCTTACTACGAAGGGGCAGTTCAACACGTTAGCCACAATGCCATGAGGATTGCAACAGGTACTCCTGGTCAGAGAGTACCTGTGAGTAATGACAATGAAGGAATACTCTACAATCCCCAATCTCCAGAACTGGAGCCTCACCATTAGATTTTGTTTTGTGTCATATCCAAGATGCCTTCAGTGGGAGAGGTCTTATCTACAGAGGATACAGACAGTATATCCGAAGCCCTACCGACAAGGAATAGGATTTGAACATGGCCCTCCAAGTCCATTTCATATGAAGATAACCGTTGCGCAGCGCAGACGAAGTTGAAGATATCAATCATTTTCTCGAAGCATGCTACAAATCCAGTCTTGGTGTAACTTTATAGAAAGCGAAGAAAAATACTTTAATTACTGAATTATGATGATATGGATGTTATAATCAAATGGGTTAACAAAATTGGAAAATAAAGTAATTGAAAGAAGCTGTGGTTATTCACTACTGTGCCCTCAATTGGCCTTGCATAGAAATTATTATCATATGGAAACCTTTAATTAAGAAAGACAGAGGAATAGGCTTCATTATTATCCTCATCAAGGCGTGCTGTCAACACGAATTCCTTTTACTCTCTCTCTCTCTCTCTCTCTCAGCCATCGCACTTGTTAAGTCCTCAAGACGGTGTCAGTATCCACATAAAACTGATGAATGTCTGTTTTTGAAGGTCAACCAACACTGGTGTGTCCATGTCTAGGAGTCCATCGGATGACCTCGCTTATAAGTTCATCCTTACTTCTTGAACAGTACCCAGTATGTCCTGCTCGTTTACTCGGATGGTTTGCGTGATGGGAGGTTAAGTGGCCATAGACCTGCTGTTTTGTGTGGTGCTGCTTCCAGCATTTGTTCAAAACAGCACGCAACATTTTTGTAGAGTTCATGTCTTGATTTTTTTTCCAAATGTTTCGTTAGAGTCCCAGTGGTTCAACCATACAATAGTACTAGCAAAGCTACAAATTGGAAGAATTCTCGTTTTATTTTATCAGAGAGATCAAAGTTAACTTGTCAATAGCAGTCCACACTTTGCCTATGCGTATGTTGACATCATTTTCAGTAGACGAAATAATGTTACCAAGATATATGAACTGGTCTACTAATTTCAGAAAATTACCATTTAATGAGGAGATGATCAAAACACTTTAACTCTGTTTTATCTGAGTTCTCGTGGAGACCAGTGACTCTTGCTGCCTGATTCAAGCTATACGCAGCAGGGATTCGGCTTGAGCAGGTGCCTTTGCAAGAAACGTTATATCATCTGCGTAGTCTGCATCAGTAATAGTTTCTGCAGGGTTATCATCAGTTTTTTGTTTTACTTTTTTTTAGTGGGAAACAATTTTCTTTTATAAGTATGTTGATGCTCATAGTACATAATCTTAGCAGATTATAAATAGAAACGGTGTCGATATACCACTTTGCAAGAATCCAGCGACTATGTCAAAGAAATCAATGTCACCATCATTGTTTTCGTGTTTTTGTTGAGCATTATTGTAGTGGCAACAGTAAGACTATGATGAGTTCATTCTTTTGAACTTCTGGACTTCGGCCACAAAGTAAATGAGTTCGATCTCTTGTCGTTCATTTTCGGATTAATATCCTGGGGAAAGATATGTACCTTATCTCCCAGTTATTGGTTAAATCTTACTGTTCTTCTACAGAGATGGTTTTGACATTAAATAACCCATAAAGGTTGATATGCTTTTGCATTAAATAAACCACTATAGTTGATATGCTATGTTTTGTAAAACATTATGGGTAACAGTAAAGTTGGCGATATTAGTCGAGGGTGACCCGACGGCTCCCTTTTCGATAGCTAGTGTAGGGGAGGGCGCTACTTCATTCCCAGGATTGCTCCTCTTTACCCTTGATTCTTACCTAACATTGTTGAGTGTTAAGCAAGGCGGCATCAAGTACCATTTTTTTGAGTCTTTGGTATGACTCGACCTGGGATTGAACCCCAGTCTCCCGGACTATTGGCGAACACTCTATCCATCAGGCCAATGGCCCAGACAGTAACAGTAAGTCTCTAAAATTTTAACAAATTTCTAAACGTACAGAAGTATTTTAGAGAAAAATAGAACAATTCAGATTTAAAAGGAAATCCTAAAATCTTTTTCAATTAATAGTCATCAGAAGAATAAAGATATTTATCTTTGGGTCTAAGAATATTTTTCCAGGAATTCGTAAAAGCAGTTTGTCTATCTTTTATACTAGTTTTGTTGTTTCAATGCCGATTGCGTAAGTCGAAAGACACAATGGTTGGAAACCAGAATCAGTCAGCATATCCCACTTGTCGTTCGACGGGTCGATGTGGATCAGTTGTCTCTTTCTTACCGAACTATAGAGACTCTACCGTTGGGTAGCATTTAATTGACAATATTGACTGTCCTCGGACCTATCAATGGAACTGTCTTTGACATTCTTCACACAGCAAGCTCAATGAATCATCTATCGATTTTAACGGCTATTGCTATTAACAACCAATAGTTGTGGTACCTATTAACCCATTTCTGGGGGTGGAAGTGGGGTTAATACCTTTCCCGAGAGTATTTGTCCCAAAGTGAACTAAAAAACGAGACTGGAGTTCGAACTCGCTTACTACAATATCGCAGTCCAGCATGTTAGCCACAAGGCCACTTAGGAGTGATTTGTCTAATATCTTTCTTTATTTCCGTCTATCCTGCTGCTCTGTCTGTTGAACTTTGAATACACTGACTGTATCCCCTCTTCAGAGTGGTAAGACTCCCAGAAAAACGGAGATAGTTCTGGGTAGGACTCTAAACAACATCTGATGTTGAGGCTCCTCTTCTGAGGCTCTGGGAAGAGTAGTGCACTTCTTTATTGTCATTAAAAATGGAATTCTGCTTGATTGCCACTCGAAGCGAGCAAGCTTCGTGTTACCATAACAAGATAAATGGAGTTCTAGGGTTGCAGAATACATCGACTGTACCTGTGCAAGGGATAAGATCTCGCTAATGAGTGTCCTGATATAGCAATGAAATCCAGCTGATAGTGAGGCTTCAGCCCTGAACCTTTAGGGAATGTAGAGTAACCTTTCATTGCCATTGCTCCCAGGTCCACTCTGACCCGGATTGGTAGCATCTGATCGGGTCTTATCTATGGATCAACTAGTGTAGTATACAACCGCTGGATCTTAACAAACAACGAGGAACATGTACATACAAAAATATAATCTTATATTTCAATTCTTCGACGGTGACGCTTGTGTGGAACAGAAAAGCAATCGGAGAGAGTTTGTGCACACGAAGGAGCTATCAGGAGTCAGAACAGCCAGCAGGAACTGACTTAAGCCAAAATTCTAGACCTTATATAGACTTAAAACTCCTATGCAACCCACACGCAATGCTTGTTTTTCATTGGTCACAGCTTTTCATTGGCTATGGTTTACATCCTCGCAATGCTTTTGTTTCCATTGGTCACCTGAATACACTCGCACATTGCTTGTTTTCCGGTAATCACTTTGTTGATTTTATCTACGGCCGGATGTATCTGTCAACAACATACGGCGGGTTCATCGCCGGTGAGGGTGATATATTACACTAGAACTGTTTGACCATTTAAACTGTGTACAAACATATAACTTATGTTGAATCGAATTGTTAGAAAGAGAACCCTTTGACCATTTAACTGTGTGCAAACAAATTATTAATATTGAATAGAAATAATAGTTGGTTGGTTAGTTGGTTGGTTTTTATGGCATATCAACCTTTGCAAGTTATTTAATGCCAAATCCATTTTTATGAAAGTAGTTCTATTTCAAACAATTTAGTTTAGTATAAGTACGCAGTTTAAATGTAAGTACAGTCTAATTGTGAAAAACATTTCTATTTCAAGCGATTCAGTTTAGTCAAGCAGTTCTAATTTAGCTAATTCAGTTTAGTATAAGTACAGATTTTGTTTACACACAGTTAAATGTCAAAGCAGTTATATATTAAACAATTCAGTTTAGTGTAAGTACAGTTTCAGTGTCAAAAAAAACATTTCCATTTCAAATAATTCAGTTTAGCATAAGTACGCAGTTTAAATGTAAGTACGGTTTGTCAAAAACATTTCTATTTCAAGCTATTCAGTTAAGTCAAACAATTCATTTTAGCATAACTATGCTGTTATTTCTACCTAAACCATAGATAAGGTGCTTCCATTCCGGGCCAGAGTGTACCTTGGAGCAATGGCAATGAAGGGCTGCTCCGCATTCCCCAAAGCCCCAGCATCACTGGAACCTCACCATCAGATTGTTTGGTGTCATATCCAGGACACGCATGGGGGGTTACCCCTCTGCAGAGATGCAGTCGGTGTATTCTACAGCCCCAGCCGACTAGGCAAAGAAATAATTGTTAAATAATCTAATAATCTAAACCATTTAACTCTGTAGAAACAAACGCCATACCAAATTGTGTTCAAACAAATTAGTTCTAACTCATTTAGAAATAAAATTACCAACAAACAATTCACTTACAAATGATATATGTATAACCATTTAACTGTGTGCAAACACATGACTGATGTTGAATTAAATTGTAAGTGTCACATAACAATACTTGAAACCATTTAACTGTGTGCAAACAAATGATAAATAGTAAATAGAATTATTTGTGTTAGAAATACTTGAAACCATTTAACTGTGAGTAAAAAAAATGAGCTTATGCTCTTTTAAAAAAGTTATCTACAAAATGTGCTTATAAATCATATATATTTGATATATATGTATCAATAGGATTTGGCATTGAATAACCTACAAGTGTTAATATACCATAAAACCCCAACAAACAAACAAACAAGATAAATGTACTAATTCAAGTATCCTAACATTAAATATATGTAAATACATTACTTAATTTCTAAAAAAAAAATCATCTCATAGAAATTCAAATATATCCATAAAATTTTCACATGTTATAAAAAGTTTATATGTGTGTGTGTGTGTGTGTAAATTATATTTCATGTGTCTGTGCATGTGTGTGCACTCGCGCGTGTTTATATATACCACTCTGTCAGCGAGGCTTAAAATATGCAGACTGTATTCTCTGCAGAGGGGTAAGCACCACCACCACCCCAAAAATGTGGTGTCCTTGGTATGACACAAAACTGCATCTGGAGGTAAGGCTCTAGTCCTGGAGCTTTTGGGAATGTGCAGTACTCCTTCATTCCCCATTACCCCCAGTTCGTCTCTGCCTTGAAGCTGTAGTACTTGTCAGAGTCTCATTTAAATAGATATTTTATTTGTATTTGATTAAACTATGTACAAAAAATATCCTAGAAACAACTATACAATATATATATATATAATGAATGCGATTCCCTAACCTCTAGGCATAACATAAACCAAGACGACTTGACATGCCATTAAAATCAATCAGTCGTAATTTTTAGGTCTTTGTGCGTCCAGAACTTCTAAGATTTAGTTGTGCGTTCAACTTAGGATGAAAGAGTAAGGAACGTGGGGTGTGTGTCCTCGTCTTAGCAAAGCTTAGTGAATAATAACTGTATCATTTGTCTTACATTTCTTCTTTTTTTTTTTTTTTCTGTCTTTGTCGGTGTTTATAGAACTTCTGCCTCGGCTGGGTGAGTAGTACTTGTTCACTCTACTTAGGATCAAAGAATCGCTTCCTGGCACTTCTGTTTTAGATCAAATTGTAATATCTGAACATCTTTAAATCTAATTAAATATATTACTAAAAAAAGTACAAAGTTGAAATAATAACCCATACGAGCAATACTAGAAGAAAGTCCATTTTTATACATTTTCTTTTTTCTTTTTTTTTTTTTTTTCTATACAAAAATTCACAAATCTAATTTCATTATATTAGGCCATTGGCCTAATGAGTAAAGTGTTATGATCCGGGAGACTAGGGTTCAATCCCAGGTCGAGTCATACCAAAGACTCAGAAAATGGTACTTGATGCCGCCTTGCCTAGCCCTCAGCACTTTAAGGATCAACGGTAAAGTGGAGCAATCCAGGGAATGGATTAGCGTCCTCCCCTGCACTTCGGTGTAGTAGCTATTGAAAAAGGAGCCTTCGGGTCACCCTCGACTACAGTCGCTAACTTTACTTACAGCTTTTATGGATGGAGTTTAGTCATAAATTAGAATTTAGTAAAAATGTATCAAATATTAAACCATCGTTAAGATTAAGTGTTTGCTTTGCTTTGCTTTTAATACACAACAAAAAACAATATTGGGGGAATTTTGTGAGTGTTTTCGTTGTGATTTTGTTTTCCGGAGGAGTCTTTTGTTTTTGATTATTTTTGGTTGATTTTATTTGGTTGTTTTTCTTACTTTTTTTTTTTTTTCTGGTAAACAATATAATTAAAGAAGAATACATTTTGTAAGTTCAGATGCAACAAGGTATCTGATTGCTAAGAGTTTAAAGAATGAATCTTTTTCCGAATGACATTCGACCAAAGTCAGCTCAGTCTTTCCTTCATTAAAAGCTAGAAAAATTAACTCACCTTGGATTCAATATTGGCAGCAGGTTTTCTCGAGTCCAGACGCCATTTTGACTAACGATTACCACTAAACCTTTTCTGTTAGCAGTTTCCCAAAGACGCGCCAGCCAGGCTGAAAAAAGAAAGTGCATTAATTTTTTTGATTTAATGTCAGGGTTCTGGTTGTTAAACTTGTTAAACAAGACATGACAGAGATAAATAAAAACAAAGAGAAGAATTAAACATAGTGCAATCAGAAAAATTCCGAAATAATTCCTTGTTGCATGATAAACATTTTTAAACGAGTCAGAGCTCATTTTTTACACAGTCAAATGGTTTAAATATGGCTATCACTAACAGTTCAATTAAACCTCAGTCATTTGTTTACAAACAGTTAAAGGATCAAACACATCAATTTCAAATAATTCAGTTTATCATAAGTCATTTGTTTGCACTCTGTTTAAACGTCAAACACTTATTTGACCCATAAATAGGACTCTATCAGGTATTAGTCATATTTACCAACCCCTCCGCTCGGGCAGGATATGACACAAGGTCATTTTTAAGCGAAGTTTAACAGGTTTGAATTCAGAGTTTTCCTTCTCCTAGACTAGTTGCCTCACCAAGGCTGAAGAACCTAGTCTGCCCTACTATTTACCCATAGCTGGAGGGAGAATAATTAGATTCATACCTTTCCCAAGGGCATTAGTGCTATGTGAAATGCAATCAGTCTCGTCCAGGATTTGAACTCGTGTCGTCGCGTCCATTTCCTACGACGATAACCATTACACCACGGGCACCTCCTAAAGGATACTCTATCAGGTATTAGTACTCCGGGCCAGAGTGAACCTTGGAACAATGGTAATGAAGGAGTACTCCACATTCCCCAAAGCTCCAGCATTACTAAAGCTTCACCATCAGATTGTTTAATGTCATGAACAGGACATTCATTGAGGAAGTCTTACTCCTCTTCAGAAATGCAGTCGGTGTATTCTACAGCCCCAGACGACGGGGCTAGAGGTCCGAGATACGTACGACCCAGTAACATCGTGCTTATTAAATCAAATTCATATTTTCTGAGTCCTTTATTTCAGATTGCTCAGTCGGCTGAGGCTGTTGAATACACATACTGCTTTTCTGTAGAGGGGTAACCCCCTCCCAACGAGTGTCCAGCATATGACACTAAACAATCTGATGGTGAGGTTCCAGTAATGATGGAGCTTTGGGGAATGAAGAGTATCCTTTCATTGCCATCGCTCCCAGGTCCACTGTAGCCCGGAGTTGTAGCACTTGATAGGGTCCTATCTATGGGTCAAATAGAACTAAACTGAGTACTTATGCTAAACCGAATTGCTTGAAATAGAACTGTTTTGACATTCAAACAACGTACTTATGCTAAACTGAATTGTTTGAAATGGAACTGTTTTTGTATGCTCAACTGAATTGTTTAAAATAGAACAGTTTTTGACATTGAAACTGTATTTACGTTAAACTGAATTGTTTGAATTAGAACTGTTTAACTAAACTGAATACCTTGAAATAGAAATGTTTTTGACAATTAAACTGTGTACTTATGCTAAACTGAATTGTTTGAAATAGAACTGTTTATTAGTATAAAAATGGATTTGGCATTAAATAACCAACAAAGTTTGATATGCCATTAAACAAACAAACTTCTTTTCAGAGCTCAATATCTTGGAACGTGATTCTAGTTCCAGCTTTTGAGTGGGTGCAAGACACAAGCTTACTTCTACGCTATTTTATCGGCCGAATGAATCGACGAAAGGTGGTCTGGTCAGGCGTCGTTTTTAGTGATGTCACCATCTCATTCTCTCACACGTTCTTATCACGGGAAAGCAGACATCCAAATTATACCTGCAAATACGGGGTCATGAGTTTGATCTACGAGCATGGGGTTGTTTTCTGGGAACACACCGTAATACATTTTGTTGGAATGCAACGAAGTACATGAAAGATGTGTGCGCATGGCAGGAAGTTGGCATGAAGTTGGCAGTCATCGTCTCGAATCAGCATACCACATGACGTCAGGCCATGAACATTCAGACCTGCATTACATGTAGTATGTATTTACCCAACCCATCCGCCACGAGCAGAGTGTGATACAATTTTTATGCGGAATAAAGCTAGTTTGAATTCATGAGTATTGTTTCTCCTATTCTTTTTATGATTCAAAAGACAATTTTTTTCTTTATTTGTTTCTTTAATGTCCATTGGCCTAATCAGTAGGGTATTCTATAACTTAAGGATCAAGGGTAAAGTGGAGCAATCCAGGGAATGGAGTAGCACCCTCCCCTACACCTCAGTGTAGTAGCTGTTGAAAAGGGAGCTTTCGAGTCACTCTCGACTAAGGTCGTCAACAACTTAGTGTCCATGAGGTGCATCCATATTGACCCAACATTGACGCTGCTTAGGAGAAAACTCGTTTTATTTTATCGAATAGATCAGATTTCCGTTTGATCGCTAACCTGTCGATAGCAGTCACCATCCCTATAGATCGTATGTTGACATCACTTTAAGTAGATAAGATATTGCTGGCGTGGTATATGAATTGGTCAACCTATTTCAGAGGTTTTCCACTTAAAGTGGAGATGGCTCCTTCTTATTTAAAACACATGAACTCTACTTTATTTGCATTCACAATGTTTCCAGCTGCTTGCTCCCGGCTATGCAGCAGGTAGTCGGCTTGGGCAAGTAGATTTGCAAAAAGCGCTAGATCGTCTGCGTCTGTCATTGTTTCTGCGGGATATCGTCTGCTTCTTAGCTTTTTTTTAACGTGAAACCATTTTTCTTTTATTAAATCCATTGACATTCGAAGTTCATAGTCTAGGCAGATGATAAACATTTATGGTGCTAATTTATCTATTTACAAGACTCCAGCGACAATGTCGAAGTCTGTTTCACCATCTGATGAGCGAATCATTGCCTTTGTGTTTTTGTAGTGCATCATTTTAGCGGTGACAGTTTCTTTGGGGAGACCGTATAGTAGTTTATTATACATATAATATTAACCTCAGGTCTACTCAGACTTGGAGTTGTTATTACTTTGTTAGGGTTCAAATTGATCTGTTTAATTGTTCACTTGTTTCAAACGATTGTACAGGTACATTTTTGTATTGTATATGACTGGAGGCTGTAACTGATTGACTGATTTCAGCATAGAATAACCCAACAAGGATAGATGCAAGGATAAAACCAACTAACCAACCAACCTTCGAAAACAGTTCCTCGTTTTTGATTTGTAAACCATTATGCCAGCCCGTATCTCCAGGCTTTAATAGTTCAATGAATGAAAGCTAACAAGCCCCCTACATTTGGAAGACCACAGGAGTAACATAAGGTCTCCCTTCCTATTTCATACCCCCTATTTAGCTTTGTGCAAATGTAATCTAAGTTTTATACATATTTCGTCAAACCTTCTCTGGTATTCATTTATTCTCAATTTTTTTTTTAGACAATAGAAAAATCTGCATTGTAAGAAATTAACATAATTTCCATTTTAAAATCTTTAGGCTGTTTTTTCTTAAACAAAATAACGAAATGTTTATATATTTACCGTGAGGATTTTGTACCCGCTCAAGGAACGTCACCATAACTAAATCATGAGAGCCGATTTCGTTCGGCAACCAAGTCAGCTATTAAAAGAAAAAAAGAAGAGGAAAAATAGAAAGTCTAAAATAATACAGGGTGTTTCAAAAAATTCGAGATCATTTCAAATGTACAGGTTATTTGAGAAAAATTGATATTATTTTGTAACTTGACCATTTCTGGTTGAAATTATCTTAAATCTTAACAGCATGCATAAAAACAACTCAAAATTCTACGTTTAATGTTTAAACGCCTTTTCTTTTCCAGCCCAATCGACTGGGACTGTAGAATACACAAGCCGCATCTCTGCAGAGGGGTAAGACCCCCCCCCCCCCGCCAACGAGTGTTATGTATATGACATGAAACAATCTGATGATGAGACTCCTGTAATGTTAAAGCTTTGGAGAATGAGGTGTATCCCTTCATTGCCATCGCTTCCAAGTCCACTTTGGCCCAGAGTGGTAGCATCTAAAAGGGTCTTATCTATGGGTCAAATAAAACTGTTTAACATTTAAACTGTGAGCAAACAAATGACTTATGCTACATTGAATTGTTTGAAATAGAACTGTTTGATCATTTAACTGTGTTTAAACAAATGACTGATGTTTAATTGAATTGTTAGTGATATATAGCAATACTTGGAACCATTTAACTCTATTGACTTATGCTAAATTGAATAGTTAGAAAGAGAACTGTTTGATCCTTTAATTGTGTATCTACAAAATGATTTTACAAAGCATATATTTAATATATATGTAAAAACAGGGTTTGGCATTGAATGACCAACATATATGCCATCAAACCAAACCTTTTCTTTTCCTGTGAATTGCATTTCTATACCCAAAAAGGGAAAACATAAACCATTATATATAGAATTTTTAGTTGTTTCTAAACACACTATCAAAATTTAAAATCATTTTAAACGAGAACTGGTAAAGTTATTAGATTACGAAATGATATCGATTTTTCTAAAATATTGCATAAAGTATATGAAGATTAAACACACATACACATACAAAAAACTACATATTCCCACATTATGTCGGAAAACCTACAAAAACTGGTGATGTCATAAGGTTCTGCCGGGTCTCTCTTGCTAAATGGTAATGATACTTTGGCCCCGAAACCATGTGTGACCTCCCAGATTTTCTATAAAGCCTGCAATTTTAATATTGTTGAACATGGCGATTCTAATTTTAAAATAGTGAATTTTCTCTCTTCACTATTTCTTCCTTGAGGATGACCAATGCCGGTGAAAAGTACACAGAATCTATTCATTAGGAACTTTTGAAAATTTTTGGATAATTTTGATCCTTTACAATTAAATTTGACTACTGGAGAAGCTTATCAAAAGTGTTAACTTTAATAAACCCGGTTGCAGGTTTAACAGTATCACTGCAGTTCTTCTACAAGAATGGCATAAGCATTAAATAATCCACGAAGGTTGATATGCCATTAAACAAAGAAACCATCAAACCATCATGTTTACAAGAAAAACTGCTGCTAAAAGTCTTACTGTTCGTATATTATGTAACGAATGAAAGCTATGATGTCATTACCTACAAGTAGCTGTATGATGTGATGATCTAGAAATGGCACTGATAACCTCTGGTGTAGAATAAGGGAAGTGTCAGTGTCATCGAAAAATTTGTAAAGTAAGCAAAATATCCTAGATCAAGGAATACGGCTAGAAAGAAAACAATGAGACTAGATACAGAGTCTCGACGGGCAAACGAGAGAAACGTTGGAGTAATGAATTCTGCTCGGAGTATATTTAGATTTCTTCCTTCCTGACAAGTGACCTAACAACCCACAAATTCGTACTCCCGAGCCAACATCTAAAAAGTATTAATAAAAAGTTGTATACAATTGTTAAGAAAACTCGGGGAGGAGGGAGTCTGCTTCGCTCCACCCATCTCTGGCTATCGATGTACCCGACAGCGGTTTCATTCTGCATCAACATGTATAAACTGCCCACCCACCCCACACACACACTCACTAAGGAGGTATGTTTAGCGTAACAGCTATCGTCGTAGGAATGAAATCAGCGAACCGAGTTCAAGTCCTAGACGAAGCATTTCACTTCCCGTTAATGCTTTTGGGAAAGGCATGAATCTGTCCTCCCTTCAGCTATGGGAAAATAGTAGGGCAGACTGGGTTCTTTAGCCTTGGTTAGGCCGCCAGTCTAGAAGGAATACTCATGAATTCAAACTAGCTTTACTCTGCTAAAAAATATTGACTTGGTGGAGGTGGAGGAGGGGTTGGATAAATACGTAGGTGCTTCTTTTTTCTTTTTTAAAATTTCATTTTATTTATTTATTTTATCTATATCTTTATTAATTTAAGTTATAAATTCAAACTATCTAATTTTAAACCAGTCGAACTATTACGTTCGTTTTCAAACTCATACCCTTGGGAAATGAATGAACCCCACCCTCGTTTTATCTCCCCGGCTAGGGGTTAAATAGTAACTCTGTTGTTCTTCTACCAGGATACCTTTAGCATGAAATGACACACAAGACTGATATGTCATAAAACAAAGAAACCATTCAATACCATTAATTTTATAATTTGACTTTTCTTATACGGAATAGTTCAAACTTTTTAGATTAAAAAGAGAGAATACAAACCAACGTAATAACAGCCAATATGTAATGTGTCAGCTAGATTACTTGTGAGTTCGATTCTCAATGAGTGTTCCATAGTTCTAGCGTTGTGTCACAGCTAAGCTAAGCTAAGCGAAGTAAATGATTATAAAGTTATATATAATATCTATAATATATAGATCAAGTCATATATAATATCTATAATATATAGATCAACCCAACGTTCAATATTTTTTAAATATTTCACTCATGAAATTCTTGTATCTCTTTACATATATACGAGGTGCATACGATAAGTTTCCAGACCTTTTTCGTGTGGGTATTTAAAATTGTCGTAGACTCTTGAAATTTCCGTATGTTATTGCTATACATCTTATGAGATGACTGATCAATTTTTATGATTCCAGGTTCAAATCAACAGCTACAACAGCAATTGGAATACACCCTACTAAAGCCTGATTGTCACAGCAGGTGATTTTCAAAAATGCAATCTGACACTTTAGAAGAACGATATGCAATAAAATTCTGTTTTAAACTTGGAAAAAATGCCGCCACAAAAACGTATGGAATGCTTCAGACTGCTTTTCGACCATCTTGCATGATCAAGCATCAGTTTTTGAGTGTCATAAGAGATTCAAGGAAGCCAGGGAGTCTGTGAGGGATGATGAGAGGTGTGGGAGGAGTAAGGAAGTCAATACACCAGAGTTGATTGGCCAAAGGGTTAGGGTTAGGGTTAGGGTTACTATATTGAGGTTTTAAGGGAGTTCAGGAGGAGATTCCGTCGGAAGTGGCCAGCACTCTTCAAATCGGTTCAGTGGCATATCCACTAGTCCACAACTCCATCCTTGTCACAGACTATTTGACCAAATAATGGTGAAAATGTTTGGGTTTTTTTCCTTGTCTCCTGTCCTTAGACCCTTTCCTTCCCCTTTATATCTTTTTACCATTATTTCATCTATTTCCTCAATTGCTAAAATGTAGAAAAACTCAAAAAATAAATAAATAAAACTTTTTAGTCTGAAGTTCTTCCTTGAATAATGAACGAAATATTACTACTAAACCCGTTGTAAGTGTTTGATTGATCCACTTTTCCTCTTACTTTATTATATATATATATATTTAAGCACGTAACTAGGTTACCAATGTTATGTGGATAATATCATCCACATAAATAAAGAAATACGAGGGATCATTTGCAAAATATCAGAGGGGAAGTTTCGTAGGTGTTTCAACAAATGCAAAACTGGCTGCAATAAGTGAGTTGAATTTCAAGGAAACAATTTTTTTTTTAAATTACCGTTCCAGGAATTGATAATGTCTGTGTTAGTAAATACTAAATCATTCTCGAAAGTTTTTGAACACTCTTTAAAAACAAAGATACCAGTATTTTATTCCTACAATGAAATATAGTGCAATCAAAACGGATTTTATTAAGTATTATTTATTAACCAAGATTACGATTATGTAGCAGCCCCAACATGCAATTTAGGCGCCTCGGGTAGTTTAATGGTAAGAAAACTAGTTTAGTTCAAGTTTCATTGGGTGCCCCATTCATACAGCCTTGTGCCACTTCTTAGCAAAAAAAAAAATTTAGTAAATTACTATATTTATGCAATTTTATTTTTGATTACAGATACGTTGCAATTATGTATATATATATAGAGAGAGACACACACCTAGCCGCTTAAATACGACACAGCGTCAATTTTTAATAGACTTGAATTCGGAGTTTTCTTTCCTTTAGACCTGTTGCCATATTAAGGTTAAAGAGCCCAATCTGTCCCACTATTTATCTATAGTTCGAGGGGCAAAAAAAATTAAATGATTTTTTCCTATGGCATTAGCGCAAAGTGAAACGCAAACAGCTGAGTTTAGGATTTGAACTTGGCTCAACAAGCCCATTTCCCAACTATTACACCAAACACGTCTTTTTAAATGTATGTATCTATGTATGTTTAAATATCTGGTATACTTTATAATGAATGATAAAGGTCAGCGTCGGCGTACGTGTGGCAAACATGTGTCCACACTGGAGAGTCTAAAGCCCCGAACCGAAGCCCTATTTTATTCGCTCGTGTAAGAATTCGGATACACTGACACATAGCTTTGCGTCAAATCAAATCTGTGGAGTGCCTTTTGCACCCAAAAGTAATCGGTGGGAGAGCAATCAATTGAGGAAGCAAGAAAAAAAAAGATGAAACGGGCAAAAAATTTCTTGGAATTCAAACGTGAAAGCGAGAGCCTTTTTATTTTATTTTTTCTGTTAGTAATCAGCAATTCTATTTCAACCATTTTCTTATGTTCCATTTCTCTCTCTCTCTCTCTCTCTCTCTCTCTCTCTCTCTCTCTGATTTTCTTACTCCCGTTTTTATTTTACGTACTTCATTACCTCTCTCTCTCTCTCTCTCTCTCATTTTCTTACTACCGTTTTTATTTTGCGTACTTCATTACCTCTCTCTCTCTCTCTCTCTCTCTCTCTCATTTCCTTACTACCGTTTTTATTTTACGTACTTCATTACCACTCTCTCTCTCATTTTCTTACTACCGTTTTTATTTTACGTACGTCATTACCTCTCTCTCTCTCTCTCTCTCTCTCATTTTCTTACTACCGTTTTTATTTTACGTACGTCATTACCCCTCTCTCTCTCTCTCTCATTTTCTTACTACCGTTTTTATTTTGCGTACTTCATTACCTCTCTCTCTCTCTCTCTCTCTCTCTCATTTCCTTACTACCGTTTTTATTTTACGTACTTCATTACCACTCTCTCTCTCATTTTCTTACTACCGTTTTTATTTTACGTACGTCATTACCTCTCTCTCTCTCTCTCTCATTTTCTTACTACCGTTTTTATTTTACGTACTTCATTACCTCTCTCTCTCTCTCTCTCATTTTCTTACTACCCTTTTTATTTTACGTACTTCATTACCTCTCTCTCTCTCTCATTTTCTTACTACCGTTTTTATTTTACGTACGTCATTACCTCTCTCTCTCTCTCTCTCTCTCTCATTTTCTTACTACCGTTTTTATTTTGCGTACTTCATTACCTTCTCTCTCTCTCTCTCTCTCATTTTCTTACCCCCGTTTTTATTTTACGTACTTTATTACCTCTCTCTCTCTCTCATTTTCTTACTACCGTTTTTATTTTACGTACGTCATTACCTCTCTCTCTCTCTCTCTCATTTTCTTACTACCGTTTTTATTTTACGTACTTCATTACCTCTCTCTCTCTCTCTCTCATTTTCTTACTACCCTTTTTATTTTACGTACTTCATTACCTCTCTCTCTCTCATTTTCTTACTACCGTTTTTATTTTACGTACGTCATTACCTCTCTCTCTCTCTCTCTCTCTCTCTCTCATTTTCTTACTACCGTTTTTATTTTGCGTACTTCATTACCTCTCTCTCTCTCTTATTTTCTTACTACCGTTTTTATTTTGCGTACTTCATTACCTCTCTCTCTCTCTCTCTCTCTCATTTTCTTACTACCGTTTTTATTTTGCGTACTTCATTACCTCTCTCTCTCTCTCTCTCTCTCTCTCATTTTCTTACTACCGTTTTTATTTTACGTACTTCATTACCTCTCTCTCTCTCATTTTCTTAATACCGTTTTTATTTTACGTACGTCATTACCTTTCTCTCTCTCTCTCTCTCTCTCATTTTCTTACTACCGTTTTTATTTTGCGTGCTTCATTACCTCTCTCTCTCTCTCTCTCATTTTCTTACTACCGTTTTTATTTTGCGTACGTCATTACCTCTCTCTGTCGCTCTCTCATTTTCTTACTACCGTTTTTATTTTACGTACTTCATTACCTCTCTCTCTCTCTCATTTTCTTACTACCGTTTTTATTTTGCGTACTTCATTACCTCTCTCTCTCTCTCTCATTTTCTTACTACCGTTTTTTTTTTTACGTACGTCATTACCTCTCTCTCTCTCTCTCTCTCTCTCATTTTCTTACTACCGTTTTTATTTTGCGTACTTCATTACCTTCTCTCTCTCTCTCTCTCTCTCATTTTCTTACCCCCGTTTTTATTTTACGTACTTTATTACCTCTCTCTCTCTCTCTCTCTCATTTTCTAACTACCGTTTTTATTTTGCGTACTTCATTACCTCTCTCTCTCTCTCTCTCTCTCTCATTTTCTTACTACCGTTTTTATTTTGCGTACTTCATTACCTCTCTCTCTCTCTCTCATTTTCTTACTACCGTTTTTATTTTACGTACGTCATTACCTCTCTCTCTCTCATTTTCTTACTACCGTTTTTTTTTTACGTACCTCATTACCTCTCTCTCTCTCTCTCTCTCTCTCATTTCCTTACTACCGTTTTTATTTTGCGTACTTCATTACCTCTCTCTCTCTCTCTCATTTTCTTACTACCGTTTTTATTTTACGTACGTCATTACCTCTCTCTCTCTCTCTCTCTCTCATTTTCTTGCTACCGTTTTTTTATTTTGCGTACTTCATTACCTTCTCTCTCTCTCTCTCTCTCTCTCTCTCATTTTCTTACCCCCGTTTTTATTTTACGTACTTTATTACCTCTCTCTCTCTCTCTCTCTCTCTCATTTTCTTACTACCGTTTTTATTTTGCGTACTTCATTACCTCTCTCTCTCTCTCTCTCTCATTTTCTTACTACCGTTTTTATTTTACGTACCTCATTACCTCTCTCTCTCTCTCTCTCTCTCTCTCTATCTCTCTCATATTCTTACTACCGTTTTTATTTTGCGTACTTCATTACCTCTCTCTCTCTCTCTCTCATTTTCTTACTACCGTTTTTATTTTGCGTACTTCATTACCTCTCTCTCTCTCTCATTTTCTTACTACCGTTTTTATTTTACGTACCTCATTACCTCTCTCTCTCTCTCTCATTTTCTTACTACCGTTTTTATTTTACGTACTTCATTACCTCTCTCTCTCTCTCTCTCATTTTCTTACTACCGTTTTTATTTTGCGTACTTCATTACCTCTCTCTCTCTCTCATTTTCTTACTACCGTTTTTATTTTACGTACGTCATTACCTCTCTCTCTCTCTCTCATTTTCTTGCTACCGTTTTTTTATTTTGCGTACTTCATTACCTTCTCTCTCTCTCTCTCTCATTTTCTTACCCCCGTTTTTATTTTACGTACTTTATTACCTCTCTCTCTCTCTCTCTCTCTCTCTCTCTCATTTTCTTACTACCGTTTTTATTTTGCGTACTTCATTACCTCTCTCTCTCTCTCTCTCTCTCTCATTTTCTTACTACCGTTTTTATTTTGCGTACTTCATTACCTCTCTCTCTCTCTCTGATATATATATATATATATATATATATATATATATATATATATATACAACATTTACCTCATTTTCTTAATCCCATTTTGCTTGCTTCTTCACTTTGTTTCTATCTTATTCGCTCACTCTCTCTCTCTCTCTCTATATATATATATATATATATATATATATCACACACTCTTTCTCTCATTTTATCTCATTTTCTTACTACCATTTTCCTTACTTCATTTCATTCTCTCTCTCTCTCTCTCTCTCTCTCTCTCTCTCTCTCTCTCTCTCTCATATTTCATTAAACAATATAGACATCCTTTGTCTACATATTTTTGTGTATATCCCTTCGAGTTGCCGCATTGATTTTATGACATCTGGCAGGAATTTGTTAATGAAACTCCCATAATTGATTGGTTCCATAGTACTTTCTGCCCGATCTTGGGCTACCATCAGGGGTGTGTATATAACAAAAGCGTTGTGACCTTTGCATGTACATTACTACTTTGTAAGTGTTTATTATTTATACTGGAGAGTTGTTGCGTTTTTGTTTTTTTTTAATTTGGTACGGTAAGTAGCAGCAGTAGCTAAAGACATTTAAGCATATTAGTTCTGGATTCGAAATTAATTCTATTGAGTTTAGGTTATTTCATTCTGATATGCAGCGCTTCGAGAATCAGTAATTTTTTTGGCTATTCTTAATATTGTTCAAATATTTTTGCTTTTTGGTAAGAATTTACCGAAACACAGCTTTTGGGCTGGAATGTTTTTTAGATGTTGAGCGATTGAACTAGTATCATAGAAATGCATTGTGAGTTGTCTCGATAGGGTAGTTGAGGTTAAACCAACGTATACACTGTTATTCTTAGAGATACAATATCTTAAACTACATTTAGATTGATATACAACGTTTGTTTTTTGCAAAACCCCAATCGAGGGGAAGGAATTATTGTTAATAACTAAGTTGGCGGTTTTAAGTTTGTTATAGTATATGATAAGTTTGATTTTTTTAGGATCAGTGGAATTTCTTTTAATCAACGTTTTTAAAATATTTTCATCTAATTCATAATTGTAGTGCATTCGGTTACGGTAAAAAAAGTTTGATGTTTGTTGATTGGTTGGAGTGTTGCGGTGTTTATTTTGTTGGCTGACATTTCTAATTGTACGTTTAATTTATTCATCAACAATATAGTTAGAGAACCAATTATTGATGAGAGTTTGTTTTATATTTTTTAATTCTTTATAAAAATTGTTTTAGAGGAGGAGATTAGTTTTTCACGGGATATTAGGTTATTGATAATTGCTTTTTTATATGGGGAGGGGCGTTCAGTTTTAAATTTGAGGGTACAGGAGTTGTTATTAGTGCGTGGGAGGGTGATGTAAGTAGAGCTAAAGTACTAGGGAATCCATTAATTATGGAAGTTTCATTAACCAATTCCCACCGGATACCCTAAAATCAATGCGGCAACTCGAAAGAATATATACAAAAATGTATAGACAAATGATGTCTGTATTGTTTAATGAAATATGTATCAACGAGGAAATGCTGCCCAAATCCACACGCACACACGTATATATATTTATATATATATATATATATATATATATATATATATATATATATGTGTGTGTGTGTGTGTGTGTGTGTGTGTGTGGATTTGGGCAGCATTTCCTCGTTGATACATATTTCATTAAACAATATAGACATCCTTTGTCTTCACATTTTTGTATATATATATATATAAAAATATATATATATATATATATATATATATATATATATATATATCATTTACCTCATTTTTAATTCCCGTTTTTACTTGCTTCTTCACATTATTTCTATATTATTCTCCATTTCTCTCTCCAAATATATATATCTTTCACACCCTCTCTATCTATCGCTAACCTGATAAAGACAAAATTATTTATTTTACACTACAAAAATGATTTATTTTCACTACAAATATTGATTTTTTAACATATTTTCATTCAATCCCGACGCAATTCATTCAGGTATGAAAATTAAAATCAAAACATTTACAATAAAAAAATCTTATCAAAATTTTGGTAATAACTACATGACAGTCTACAGACTTTCATATATAAATAACGTACCTGCTTGAAATTTACATTTTCTGGTCGACAGTCGTCATCAAGTGAATACTTCTTTGTGGTGTTATCCACACGGTTTATGGTCACATGACCATTAGTTTTCATTTTCTCAGCAACTTCAATCAGTTTTATGCTGTAGTCAATGGCCAGCACCTGAATGACATTAAAATCAATTTATTTAATTTTTTAAAGTTTTTAGAATAACTTTAAGTAGGGCATACATCATAAGTTCTTTAAAAAAAAAGACCTTTTCTCCGTCACTTCTCGTCAGAGAATTCCGTAACAAGCAAGCAATAACGAGGAAAAAAATCAGGTTGTTGACGACTAAGGAAATAAAAGGTAAAAAACAAAAAAAGGGGAAAAAGAAAAAAAAAGTTTATTTGGAGGGATTGGTAGTGGTTTTTTGTTTTGTTTTGTTTTGTTTTGTTTTTGTTTTTTTGTTGTTTTTTTCTTCTTTTTTCTGAACTAAGTCAGATTTAGTTCCAGTATGTAGCCCTGAAGACCTGCCAGAGGCGATGAACGATAGAGAAAAGTGGCGAGAGAGGGTCAGGGATATCCGTGCTAGTGGCACGACATGATGATGATGATGATTATTATCAGTAGGATTGTACTTTTTTCAGAACTTAAAAGTTTTTATTAATTTCTTCTTTTATTTTTTTTTTTTTATTTTTTTTTTTATATTCACTGCTGAGGCATTCCTTAACTGTTAACGGGAAAAAATGGAATAAAGAGTTTCCATCGAGATTCGAACTCGAATCCCGTTGAAGAAAGCTTAAATATTCGATTATTCTTATTTTTTTTAATCTTTTTTATATACAGATGGTTCGTTTCTTTTGATTCAATGGTATATCAACCTTCGTGGATTATTTAATGCCAAAGCCATCCTTGTCGAACAGTATTGAGACTATTTAACCCATTGCTGGAGTGGATATGGGAGTTCATGCCTTTCCCAAGGGAATTAGCCCGAAAGTGAACGTAACAGCACGACTGGATTTCGAACTCGCTAACATTTGAGGCAACAGTCCCGCACATTAGCTGCAACGGCACAGGGACTCTCTCTGTTGCACTGTAATTTCGACTGTCCCTACGTGCACATGCTTAGGTGCAATAATCGTTTTTTTTTTTTTCTTTTTTTTTTTTTTGGTGAAGCTGACCCGTAGCTAATACGGTTTTGAACAAAACCTACGGCTGACTAATCTTAACAGCAAACACAACGTGGGTTGAGTCGCTAAGTAGATGAAACAGTTTAGGCCGCGGACGATACCACCACATTTTTGTCTTGCTCTTTTTGTTCCCAGAAGTTATATATATCTAGAAGCAACACCTCACGAAACAACAGCTGTACGACCACAACCTCCCATCTCTAAAATCATCCAAGTAAGATTAAAAATACGTGCAAAGCACTGCTAGAGAAGCAAAGGCGAACTCATAAGTGACGTTCTTCTATGGACTTCTACACATGGGCATACCATTGTGGGTCGACCAGCTAGAACTTATCTATAACAGCTCTGCGCATACACCAGATGCAGTTTAGAAGACCTGCTAGGAGCGATGGACAATAGGTACGAATGAGAAGAGAGAGAGTCAGGGAAATCCGTGCTAGCAGTGTGACTTGATGAGGATGATAAAGATGATAATATATGTTCTTGTGATTAATTCAGCTTTTTCCCATTCTGAGATTCATTTATACAATTAATTGCAGTGTACCATGTCATGTTGGTGAAATATTTCGTCGGCGACTCCTGGAGAATTCTTGCTGTCTCTGTCTTCTTCGTCATCTACAAACGTTTTAAATTACAAACTAATTATCTTCTTGAGTAAGAAGATCCAAAACTAATGCAAACTTCCACAAAAAGTATATATTCGATGTTTCTTCATGGGCGCGGCTACTTTTAAATGCCAGAGTATAGTTTACTGGCTGCTGTCTGAATCACATTTATCAGCAACCGGCGTAAATAACGCCATCTTCTGAAAATACGCAGCACTAAAGTTGATTACCAAAACAGAAAAATTAAATTACCCTTATTTCTCTTATTCTATCGAACAATCTCGCGAGACAATAGATCGGCACCTGGATCCGGGCACAAGCTTGGGAAAGGTTTTACAGTTGCCCACACGGCAAAACATCGATTTTGCCCATCGACAGTTGCCCACACGGCAAAGTATCGATTTTGCCCATCGACAGTTGCCCACACGGCAAAACATCGATTTTGTCCAAGGGAATGGGAAGATGCTCTAGAGCTTAGATTTAGTATCGTCTAAGGAGCAAATAAAACGATTTTAAACACAAGGTTGGATTCCAGGGGTGTCCTCGTGGTGTAATGGTTAAAGTGATGGACTGCAGAATCGTAGTACGCGAGTTCGAACTCCAGTCGCGCTATTACGTTCACTTTCGGGAAAATACCCTTGGGAAAGGTATGAACCCCCTTATCCTCCCAGCTTTGGGTTAAATAGTACCACTACTGTTCTTCTAGGAGAATAGCATTAGCATTAAATAACCTACAAAGGTTGATATGCCATTAAACAAAGAAACCAAACCAAACCAAACCTTAGGGATTCCAGCTCTTCATTCTACCCCTTCCTGCGACCAGTTAATCTTCCATTCCGGTAGAGTTCTTTGAATCCAGCGGTTTCCTTCGCCGAGATCGCATGTATTAAGTAAAACTAGAGGGTCAGATCTATTCCACTATTTCCCCATAGCTGAGGAAGAACAGTTAAATTCATGCCTTTCTATTTTCTGTAGCTTGTTTGTAAACCAGTTCGAAATAAGATGAGTTACGCTGAGCTTTACTCAGCCAAATTCACTCCCATTAAGATATATCCTATGTAAATTAATAGTTCTTTCTATTTGCCCATACCCATGTCCCTTCCCGTAATTCCTTGGGCTGGTCCACTGTACGAGCAGGATGTGACACAAGGTCAATATTTTTGCAGAATTTAACAGGTCTGAATTTCGAGTTTTCTTTCTCCAAGACTGGTAGCCATGCCAAAGTTAAAAAGCACAGTCTGACCTACTATTTACCCATATCTAGAGGGAGAATAGTTGGATTCATATCTCTCTCAAGGGTATAGTGTGAAGGGCAAACAGCCTCGTCAATGTTTTAAAGTCGGGTTGCAGAGTTCATGTTCTACAACGACGATAACCGTTATACTACAGACGCCTCTTGAGAAAGGAGTGATACTTTTCTGAGCGCAGCAAAATACACACAACATTCTTTATAATTCGAATTCGGCTTGCTGAGCTTATTTTAAGAATCGGGACCACACTGTCTTTTAACTGTTCCTTCAGATCCAATTTTATCTAGGAATTATTAACTGTATTCAGTATCGCTCAAATCATTCACACATACAAACACTCACACACACACACACACACATATATATATATATATATATGTGTGTGTGTGTGTGTGTGTGGAAGTAAATGATGGAAAAGAATGCGACAGTATGAAGAAAATTTGAAAAGCAAAGTAATCCAAAATGAAGAATTTATTGTGAAAGAAAGTCGACCCTATAACGTTTCGGTTTTAATAAATCATCATCAGGACTTTAGAAAAGATGATACTGACTGTCGTTTGATCAACGATGGATGTTCGATAAAATACAAAAAACAAGGGAGGAAATTATATATATACAAAGAAAGGAAGAACATACGGCCGCAGAATTATTGATTGAACGATCGGATGTTCTTTCTTTGTGCATGTAATTTCCTCCTTTGTTTTTTTGTATTTTATCAAACATCCATCGGTGATCTAACGACACTCGGTATCATCGTTTCTAAAGTCCTAATGATAATTTATTAAAACCGAAATGTTATAGCGGCGGCTTTCTTTCACAATAAATTCTTCACTTTGGATTATTGTTTTTCAATCTCTCTCTCTCTATATATATATATATATATATTTTATAAATTTTTTTTTAATCAAAAGTTGGTTTTCTTCAAAACCAAAGATACTAGACTTTTATTTTTTCCAATGGAATTTTATATTTAAAAAAATAGTATGGATATTTTTAGGTATTGCTTATTGCCAAACCCTAAAGAAACTATGTAATCCATGTATGTAAACTTGGAATGTACAGCAACTATGAATGTAATCTATGTAAACTATGAATGTACCGCAATCTGTTTAAAAAAATAAGTGTCTTTTAGATGTTTATGAAGTTTTAGTTTTGGTCTCGAAATTATTGAAATTCTATTTCTATATTATAGAGTTTCAACCCTACAGTTTGTACATAATTCCTGATAATATCCGTTTTCGCTGTAATGGTTTTACGCTAGATAATAATAAAATACTAGTATTTCGGTTTTAACAGAAATTTTACTTTTTTATTTAAAAAAATGGGAGGTACGTACTCATTTATTGGTGATACTGTAAATAACAATATAACAATTCGAATAATCAGGATTTATTAGTAGATTTATATAGATAGATAATTTGAACAGGTGTAGATGTATACAAAGACTGAGAAATTATGTAATATACACAAAAGACTTTGATATGAAAAGACTGAGATAGATTATGGTCTATAAGTACACTCATACCAATTTATTTAAATAAAAAGTAAATTCTATTCTAAACCAAATGCACCAGGATATTATAATTTCTAATGGAACATTATACAATCAAAACGGTTATTATTCGGTATTGATTATTACCAAACCTTAGATCATTGAGACTCTCTGAATAAAAATGAAATTGCATGAATACAATATATGGCGTGTATCATTGGTTACATTTTCACTCGATAAATTCTGTAATTATTTGTAAGCATAACTAGTTAAAGAAACTGTCAATATATGAAAGCATTTTAGTGAAGTATTAGGCGTTCAAGACAAAATCATTTATTAGTTGTCTAAATTTCTGAGACGAACCTTGATGATTTTTATCATTAAGGGTTTTCGGACTATTGTCTTCATCTTTATTCTTATTATTATTTCCACAACGTTTCGGTCGATATGTCCTCCGACCTTCTTCAGGTGTTTGTCGAACTCGGGAACTTTCACGGAACTTCGAACTACGTACTTTATTGAATTCACGGGGGTCGCCTGTTCTGATTCCGTTAGCCATAACCGGGTACAAGTGTTAAGTATTCCTGTATTGTTACATGCCTGCAGTCAGGATTGAACCTGCAACCTTCGGATGATTGTTTCCTTAGAAGCTTAGGGAACCAACGCCTATAACTGTTACGCTATATGTCCTGCTGGACCCGGTTATGGCTAACGGAATCAGAACAGGTGACCCCCGTGGATTCAATAAAGGACGTTGTTCGAAGTTCCCTGGAGGTTCCCGAGTTCGACAAACACCTGAAGAAGCCCGGAGGACATATCGGCCGAAACATTGTGGAAATAACAATAAAGATGAAAAACCGTTAATAAAAAAATCATTTATAACAAAATATCGCGTCAACTGGTTCCAAATATACTTTGTTGTATACTCTTTTTCAAGATTAATATTGATAAAAACTTCGTTTCTATTTATTTATCATAAAACATTGTACCATAAAGCCTACCTGAGCAAACACTTTCGATAGGTCAAAAGCTGTCCGACCAGTACTGCTTCCAACGACGAGAGCAGAGTTAGTGCTGAGCGCCTCCTGGTGGGAAATATCCAAAACCATTTGGACGGAGGCGGCTGCCAGGGATTCTCTAATGCCAAATTCCAGTTCAAGAATCCCGCTCAGGTTCGCTTTCTCGTCAAAGACATATTGACTGTTAGTGCTGCAGCTTGGCAGGGTGATCTCGGCAGAAGCAGTGAGGTCCTCTTTTTCTAAGAGAAAAAAAATGGTGGTTTAAGTATCAAAAAAGGAAAAAAATGACGGATTAATTCGGAATGAATGGGTTATATGACACATATAAATCTTTCTAGAGAGCAGGATTTATTAGACATCAGCTTCATGAGTTGGCATGACTACTTTATGATAGATAGATAGATAGATAGATAGAATATGATAGTTTTTGGTTTCTTTGTTTAATGGCATATCAACCTTCGAGAGTTATTTAATGCCAAAGACATCCTTGAAGAACATTGGTGGTACTATTTAACTCATAGCTGAGGGGATAAGAGGTTCATACCTTTCCCAACGGTATTAATCCAAAAGTAAAATAAATAGAACGACTAGATAGACAGAGAGATATTAGAGTATCATCTATCTGAATCGACTGCTATATATGAGGAACAAAGATAGATAGATAGATAGATAGATAGATAGATATTCAGTGACATCTTTCAAAATGGCCTGTCAATGGTGCTTACAATACTCCGACAGAATCTTCTGCAGTAGGGTAAGATCCTTCAGGCCACCCCACATCAAAAAGAGGGTTTTCCGTGCAAAACAAAAAACTGAATCTAGTAGTGAGGTTTCATTTCTGGGACTCTGTGGAGTGTGAAGTACCACTTTGTGGCCATTACTACCAGTTCCATTCAGACCTAGAGTGGTAGTACTTGTTTGGGTCACATCTATGAGTCAAATAAGTCTTTTCGGAAATTATCAATATTAGGAATACTAATAAAACTTATAACTGTGGGCAAATTATTTGTATTAGATAGAATAATTGAAACTATATAACAGTCTGCAAACAAATTATTATTATTTTACTTCTTGCGAATTTTTCACACCAACGTTAGCTGATGGTCTTTCCCTGGAGGCTGAATTTCCTCAGATCTCCAAGACTAAGTGCTCTCGCCGATCCCGATAATGCTGTAATTTGGATGGTCCCGGCTCGTCTTCCAGCTTTCAACTTTTCCAGCCTCCTTAGCAAGCTTTTGGGGATCGTTCCAAGTGCGCCAATTACAATTGGTATCACCGTTACTCTCATGTTCCACAGCTTTCTTAGTTTTCTGGCAAGAATCCAGTACTTGTCTCTCTGTTCGCTTTCTTTGGTTTCCACTCTAGGACGGCAAAATCCACTATACGGCAAGTTCTCTTTTTTCTTTTTTTCTGTTAATTATTACTAAGTCTACAACCGGGCCATTGGCCTAATAAATAGAGTGTTCGCCAATGGTACGGGAGACCGGGGTTCAATCCCGGGTCTAGTCATACCAAAGACTCAAAAAATGGTACTTGCCTATCACTCAGCATTATAAGGTAAGCATCAAGGGTAAAGTGGAGAAATCCAGAGAATGGAGTAGCGTCCTCCCCTACATCTCGGTGTAGTAACTATTGAAAAGGAGCCTTCGGGTCACCCTCGACCAAGGTCGCCAACTCTACTTTACTCACTAAGTCTGCTTTTTGTTAGAAATAACTAACAAAAAAACAGACTTCGTGATAATTAAGTTTTTTTTTTTTGTTTTTGTTTTTTTTGTTTTTTTTTTGTATTTTTTTGTATTTTTTTGTCAATTATTATGCTAATTAGTCCGGTTTTGTTAATTATTACTAACTCTGTTTTTTTTTTTTTTTTTTGTTAATTATTACTAAGTCTGGGGGGTTGTAATGATTAAGTCTGGGTTTTTTTTATTAATCATTACTAAATCTGTTTTTTTTTTGTCTGTTTTTTTAAGTCTTTTTTTTTTTTTGGGGTCTGGTTTTCTAACCAGGATTAGATTATCTGTTTGTATCTTTAAATCCCAGAAAACGTTATGCGTCTCATTCTCTTGGAGAGATTCTGGTTTGTGCGTGTACAGTTTGGTACTTTGTTCAAATTTCAGTTTCTTGCGCAATTCCTAGTAGATTGCCTTTCCCATTCAGTAGTGTCAAGTCTTATATTCCTTGGTGCTAGTTTGCTACATTCACTTATTATGCGATTAATCGTCTCGTCTCAATCCCCATATAATCTACACTTGCTATTCTGTTGCGTATAATAGATTTTTTGCTTTAATACAATTGGTCCTTAAGACGCTGTTTTGTGCTGCAATTAAATGAGATTCAGGTTCTCTCTTGAGATTTCCCTTTCGTAGAAATGTCTAGGTCTCCTCGTGTAAGGTTTTGCCAGTTTGTCACTTAAAATACATATAGAATTGTTTTCTTTTCTTTTCTGTTTTCTAGTTTTTGTTGTTCTGTTTGACCTTATGTTGTCAGAGATGTGGTTGTTATTTTACTCTTTTGAGAATTTTGATACCAACGTTAGCTAATGGTTTTTACTTGAGTTTTAGTGACAGCAAGTCTCCGGGAATTCTCTCGGTATTCTGGGCGATCTCAATAATGCTGTAGTTTAGATGGTCTCTACTCGCCCTCTTATTTCCAAGTCCTCCTATCCCTGTACCAATCCTTTATTGACCGTACCGAGGGCACCAATTAAAATTGGTATTACCGTCAATTACATGTTCCATAGTTTTTTTCCGTTATCTAGTAAGGTCTAGGTACTTATCTCTCTTTTCGCTTTCTTTCAGTTTTACCCTGTCGTCTCCCGGAATGGCAAAGTCTACTATTCGGCAGTTTCTCTTTTTCTTTTTCTTTTTTTTTTTTTTTTTGTTCTTGCTTTTTTTTGTTTTTTTGTTTTTTGTTTTTTTTGTTGTTTTTTTTTGTTTTGTTTTGTTTTGTTTTGTTTTTTTGTTTTTGTTTTTGTTTTTTTTTGTTTTTTTTTGTTGACTAGGTATGGTCGTCTGGCCGAGATTAGATGATCCAATTGTACTTCAAAATTCCATTTTCTTAAATGGTTGTGCATATACCATTTGTTCGTATGGTCAAATTTAAACTTCTTGCACAATTCCCTGTGGATCACCTTCCCCACCCAGTCGTGTCTAGTCTTATACTCTTTTTGCGCTAATTTACTGCATGTGCTTATTATGTGATTGATCGTTTCGTCTCTTTTACCACATAATCTACATCTGCTATTTTTTGGCGTCTTGTCTATTCTTGCTTTGACATAGTCTTTGAAGCGTTTTTTTTTTTTTTGTTTTTTTTTTTTGTTTTTTTTTCGTGCTGCTATCAGAAGAGATTCAGTTTCTCTTACAGTCTCCCATTCTTATCGATGTCCAAGTTTTCTCCAATGAGATTTCACTTATCCATTGCTTGAAATGTCCATACAGCTGTTTTTCTTCACATTTTTGTTTTCTGGGTAGATTTGTTCTGTTGATGCTTGTGTTATCTATATTAGTTCTGGTCTCTCTAATCAGTCTTCCTCTGTGCTTATTATTATTATTAAATCACTCCAATAAATTGAAACCATATGATTGTTGGAAAAAAGAGTGACTTCGGTAAACATTGACTCCTATTTCGACCCATTGGTTTTTCATTTATTTTCTTGTATTTTTTTTATTTTCAAGGCAAGTTACTTTGAATTTTCTATCCTGACACTTTGATGCCTTTCGTGATTTTCGAGTTTGTTAAACATTTCTAACCACCCCCATTTCTTTTATATTTGCACCAAATCTTAGACACTGCCGACTGGGTGTTAAAAGTTTTGACATATTAAGCGACAATGCAGAGAATTAATTTTGTCAACTTACAATTGGTTTATCAATTTCCCAAGTCAATATACAAATTTCAGCATTTACAGATAGAATCACCAGATGGTTGCTTCCTGTTAGCGAAACTTCAAATTGAATGCCTGACTGGTTATTTGCAACAGGCAGAATGGTATACACTCGTCCAAAGTCAATAAAAGCCAACTCTAGTCTAGTGTTACTGTGTTAGAGGGTGTATCAGAGACCGATCTTCTCTGATAGGGTCGGCTTGGTGAGGGGAGTGTTATGTTGAAAGACTCGAAACTCCCCTTTCTCCCAAACAAGGGACATCTCTGACGACACCCTCCGGCTTATATTCAAAGATATTTCCTCGTAATTGAAATATTTCATAGTAAATGGGAGATTTATTTTTCCCAGAATGCAACATCAAAGTGCTATATATTTCGGACAATTAACTGTTTATAGCCAATACCAGGAGAAATAATACAACACTGGGAACGACCAACGTCTTTCACCTCACTTCACTCTATCATTTTTAATGAGTTTTACGATCTTTTCCATTGTTTTAATTGTTTCCTTTTAATTAGGTATCGCCAACTGCTTACCGTAGTCTGCAAGAACAGTATTTTAACTGAATACCGATTCTGCTAAAATTTGTTAAAAGGAATACAAATTACAAGCTATGTCCATAGTTTTTTCCGCACCATTTCCTTATTCCATTATATTTTCCTCTGCATGGCAGAGAAAAAATTGTACTGTTAACTTGAATTATTTAATCTATTTTTTTTAATTATATCTTATGAAGCCAGAATTTTTAGCTATTAAAAATGTTTTACATTTTATCTGTTTTTAGTTTATTTATAGCTAAATAAAAATAAATAAATGAACATTTTCCAAATATGCTAAGTTTAGTTTCTTTAGTTTCTTTGTTTAATGGCATATAACCCTTCGTGAATAATTTAATGGTAAAGCTATCCTTATACAGTATAGAAGTACTATTTAACCCATAGCTGGGGGAGGGGATAATAAGGTTTAAACCTTTCCGAAGGGTATTCGTTTGTAAGTGAACCAATTAATGTGACTGAAGTTCAGACTCGCTTACTACGATCTCGTAGTCCAGTACTTCTAGCTATTACGACACTGGGACTACCCACCCACTAAATGTGCTAATTCTATCATTCTTACAAGAGATTACAAGATTAATTAGTTAGTTCGACGATGGGAAAAAATATGCATGTGTGCAAACCGAATATAGTAGTAATTGTCATTTCGATGTTTTGGCAGATTGTTTCGGCTGTGACAGCCGGCTGAGTTTCGGCGAAAAGAGAGAGAGAGAGAGAGAGAGAGAGAGAGAGAGAGAGAGAGATGTTAATCTTGGGGCTTGGTATTCGTTTCTATTGACATTACTGTTACAACTCTATCCTTGCTTTTAACATAAGTTAATTTTCTTTCAAACTAAAAATTCTTAGATCTTGGTATTTTTATTGGGAGGCAGTCCCATTTCGTAGTGGCTAACGTGCTGGACAGCAACATCGTAGTAAGCGAGTTCGAATTCCTCTTAGGTTTATTTTCGGACTAATACCCTTGAGAAAGTTATCAATCTCCTAAACTCTACACTTTAAGTAGTATTAATACTGTTATTCATGGATGGTATCGGCATTAAGGAACCTTAGAAGGTCGATATGCTAATAAACAAAGAAACCAAAGTTTGCGCTTCTCAAATAGCATTTATCATAAGCGTCAAAGCCTCGTCTCATCAATGAATTCTCGTAACGGTTGAAAGTTTAATACAACAATCGTTTAATTTTTATTGACACATAAAACAATCAAAACACTTGGTGTCATTTATTACTAAACAATCAAAGAAAGCATTTATCTTTATTTCTGTTTAAGTTATCGGCCTACATGGGATATATGTTCATATAAATGGATATGTTATTTATAGCCTCTCTTTAATTATATGTACTTACCTTGTTGAGGATTGCCAATAACATACACCGGTGTATTGACTATTCTAGCAGGTATGCCGTGTCCACAATCCACAGATTTAACAACTCGAAATCCCAAATGCTGAAAGAAATGCCGACGAAAGGCAAACCGGGCAAAGCGAGACGCTTCATTTCCAGTGGAGATCCAAGATCCTCCCTGATAAAAAAAAAAAGAAACGATGTTAAAGGAACCATCAGGTCACAGACAGGGGATCATTGAGATTTATAATGTTTTATCTAACCTGGCAAAGTGGCCTCAGATTGCTCACTATATATATATATATATATATATATATATATATATATATATATATATATTCATAAACGGTAAAATAAAATACAATATTGCTCTTCTGAGGAGGAGACCTGTGCCGTAAGTGATTAAATTGTTGAACTACGGCTCCGAAGTTAGTAAGTTCGAACTCTATTGCGTTTACTTTTGGACTAATTCCCTTGGTGAAGGTATCAACCCCTTATCCGTCCAGCAATGAGTTAAACATTACGGCTGTTTTTAAATAACCCCTGAAGGTTGATAGATTTTGAAACCAAACCAAACTGCTCTTTAAGGCATTTTTTTTTTTTTTTTACTTTATTTGTTTTTCTATCTTAATCTTCGAGAGAGAAAAAATTCAGGTTAAAGTTATTTTTATTGTTCGTTTGTTTGTTTGCTTTGCTTTGCTTTTTGGTTTTGGCGGGGAGTTGGGGGGGGGTTAAGGTTTAAGATTGACATTGTAGATTAAACTGTTTCACTCACTGCATGTTTGAAATTTTTTGATTTATGTAAAAATACTAAATAAATAAATGTGATTGATAAGTTAAAAGTATTCTATCAAAAGTCTTTGTTTTGTTTTGTTTTTTATTGGTTTTAAAGGGGAGTTTTTTTTTTGTGGGAGAGGGCATGCGATTATATATTCTCCACGGAGGCCTAAATAAAACCAATATAAAAAGCGTCACGCAGGAGATAGCCCCTTTCCAAAAATGTGTTAATTTAAAAAAAACAGACATTACGCTTTTGATAATAAGAAAGGGCGTGTTGCTTTACATAAAAAAAATAACCTTGCTAATAAAAACCGCTTTTTATTTTTTATAACATTCTTTTTTTTTTTCTTTTATACATGCTCATGCCTTATCAATGGTGCTTATTTATTTGCGATAAAAAGTAATCTGAAAGTAAAACTCGTCGGAATGTCAATAAGAACCCGTCATTTCAGAAATTCGAACAGCGTAATCTTTTACAAGGGAAATAACTCTAACGTTCTTAAATATACCACATTAAATCAGTAGGATTTCTTCCCCTTAGATTAAAAGATCTGATATTTTAAAAACTTTGAATAAGACGTAGAGAATCTGCAGTTTATTTATTTATTTACATTTTTTCGGGGGTTATTTCCCAAGAGTTGTTGTTGTTGTTGCCTTTGTTGCTTTGGAGGTTGTTTTTCTATTTTGCTTTCTTTTGTTTGGTTTGGTTTTTGATTTGTTTTGTTTTGTTTTGTTTTGTTTTTTTGGTGGAGATTGTTTTGTTTTTGCTTTTTGTTTTTTGTTTGTTTTGTTTTATTTTTGTTTTTGTTGTTGTTGTTGTTGTTGTTTTGCATACGGTCCAATCAAAATCGAATAATTTTTAAACAGATCTGTTTGCCTCGAAGATGTGACCCTAGCAGGTACTACCACTTCGAATCAGCGTGGACCAGGCGGTAATGACAATATAGGAGCACACTACCCTCTCCCAAATCCCAAGAACTGGATGCAGTTTAGTGTCATACCAAGAACACACCTTTGTGGGGTGAGAGGGTTTTACCATTCTGCTAATTATACAATCAGCGTATTTTTAGCCTCACCGACAAGTCAATTTATATTTTATTTAATTTCTTAATCAACAATAGAAATATCATTAACCAGTGTTTTTTATGAAATATTGAAATGTTATTACTTTATAGATGCGCCTCAAAACAAGATGGACGCTCCGAAAGTAAAACCCTCCCCCACTACTTATTTCCATAGAAACTATAGGATTTTACACTCCTATAAATTATTTTGGGCGGTATGCCACTTGTTCCCACAAAGATGGCGGACGTTCAATGTTCAGTCTCGGGAAACCATTGGCCAGGAGGACCACGTGATATGCTTACAACTACGTCGGCGCGCGTAAATTCAAGTCCTGCGTCTTGAGCCACTTACAAGACGCGTATTTTCTATAAATACGCCGTCTTAAAACGCCTTCTTCCTCTTTGACGAAATTTCTTCGTAGCGGTAACACTCTCTCTTTGACCAATTTTCTCCGCAGCAGCAACACCATGCCTCGCAGACATTCATATACAAGGACTATGAGACGCTTTCCCGTCTCTGAGAAACTACCTGTTTCAAACCATAGAAAAAGGACATTTTAAATTTGCAATTCTTTTTGTAGCTTAGTTGAGTTATATACACGCACACACACACACACACACGAGCTCACACACCAACACACCATTATTTTGTAAGAATATTTAGTAATATTTTTATGTATCAATGGAAGATTTTATTGTTTAAGTATATAAATTTGTTTTTGTTCGTTCGCCTTGTTTTAAATGTTCATTTTGTCCACGCCGTTTTAAAACCATTATTTGTTTCATATCTTTTACTCACTTGTTGCATATCTTCACTCATTTATTTCACTGGCCTTATTCATTCATTTGTTTTTTCCATGTGCTTATATTCAAACTTAATTCAAACCTATCTTCAACATTAAACTTGTGGAGAAGCCTGACGACTAAAACCCTTATTCTAAATATATCAAACTAAACATTAAATAGTCGGAGACCATAAATAAATACTAAATACAGAGAAACTCATTCGCAGATACTACTACAAAACTAAAACAAATACAAATGGTACAATAATACAGTTGGATAGAGAAAGTTTTCTTTCTACAGAACCACCACAACTGGTTTAAAAATAAGCATTTCATAGTACACAATTATACGGTTTCACGTATTTCTATCCGATACTAATAATTTTCAAATAGATCTATTTGCCCCTTAGATGGGTACTAACTCCGAGTCAGCAGAATGAACCTGGGTGTAATGATAGGAGGTGCCTCTACACTCATCAGAACTTTTGAACTGAAATCTCACAACCGAATGCGGTTTAATGTCATACTCAAGACACCCTTTCGTAAGGGTCTTGAAAATCTCTGAGAGGATACAGTTGGCGTATTTTAAGTCCCATCGACAGAGTTATATTCTTTTAACTGTGATCCATATATTGATAAAAGCTAAACGCGAGGTATAGCCAGAATATTTTCATATTTTAGATATTCAAAATTTTTCTTGACTGCTATACGTCAATTTCTTTTAAGCTGTCGCTTATATTTAAAGATTAGCATGTAAAAAATAAATAAATAGTGAAAAATTAGGTTTTGGTTTGGTTTTATGGCATTATAGGATACACATATTTTCTATTCTTAAAATAAGCAATAAAACTTACTTAAGAACATTCTAGAAATTTAGGATCAAAACCGTATTAGAATTTAAGTTACATTTTTATATTTTTCAACCAATCAGCTAAAAACATAGAATAGAACATTCTAGAAAAATAGGATCAGAAGTCAACTAACGGAAAATATTTAGGCTCGAAAATAAAATAGTAAAATACAAATCTGATTGGTCAATAAACGTCTACGCGCCAAAATTTTAGGACGATTCTTTGATCCACCTGTAGGATATAAATAACACAGAGTTAGGGAGCCACACACACACAGCTTACACACAGACGAAGACAAGCCACTAAGCCAGTAAAGCAGTAGCCGATACTATGTCCAGCAAATTCCTTTCCTTCTTCAACTAAAGTTCATGACCTCTCCTCAGATGGCCGAGAATCACATTCAAAAGAAAAACCCGACAAACTTACTTTCATCAACGCGACACGCTGTCGCCACAATCATAAAACCCGCTATGAACTTAATGTAAGTAAGAACGACTTATTTACGGACTCCGTTAACATGAACATACACACATCTTTAAACAAATTTATTTTGTTCTTGCCAAGCTTTATTTTCCAAAAGGCCATTTACACATCATGTATTTTGTTTGTTTTCATATTCTGTTATATGCATATTAAATTGTTTGTTGTTTAATGTTCGTTGTGTTCTATTCCATTTCTTTCACGCGAGTGTAAAGTTTTGTGTTGTATTTGTGGTGGGAATAATTCAGAGAACAATACCCGTAAATTACGGACGCACATCTACTGAAATAACCAAATAACATACAACCACCATAGCATATCAACCATTGTAGATTATTTATCCCAAATCCAGTTTATACACATATATTAGATTTATATTATTCGTAAACATAAGTCAACAAAATTGAATAGTTCCAATTATTGCTATGTATCACTAACAATTCAATAGAACATTAATCATTGGTTTATACACAGTTAAATGATCAAACAGTTCTATTTCAAACAAGTCAATTTAACTCAAGTTATTTGTTTGCACTCAGTTTAAATGTCAAACAGTACTCTTTGACCCTATCAGGTGCTACCACTTCGGGTCAGAGTGAACCTAGAAGCGATAGCAATTTAAGAGGTACTCTGCATTCCCTAAAGCACCAGCATTACTGGAACCTCACCATCTGATTATTTAATGTCATATTCAGCACACTTTTCGAAGGGAGGAGGTCTTACCTCTCTGAAGAGATGCTGTCAGTGTATTCTACAGCCCGAGCCGACTGGATTGGTAAATAACTAGATGTGCCCATCTTTCCAAATAAAATACAATAGTTGGTACGAACAACAGAGAGTAACATCAGATTTAACCATATTCAGGGAGATATAGATTCATGCCTTTTCCAAACAAATCATAATAAAGTATGTATGAACTGTTAACGACTCTCTATAACCTATAAAACTGCAAGAAGAAAATGGAATCGATGGGTTCGAGACTTTGCATTTCACTTCGCACTTCTGCCCTTGAGAAAGCATGAATCCACTTCTGTCTCACCTAGCTATGGATGAACAGGGAGGCAGACAGAGCCCTCTAGCTTCGGTGGGACAATCTGTAATAGAGAAAGAAAACACTTTATTCAACCCACCCCCACTAATAACATGGGCCAACGCAGCAGGTTAATGTCCTTACTTCACATGTCTAACAGACCTTGGGGTTGTCAGGAGTCATGCAGTGGTCTGAGAAAAATGCCGATAGAAGGGAACGGGTCTGAAACCATCGGATATCCATGCTAAGTACCCCTCCTCTCTTTTATGACATTGGTGCCGATCGTCTCTGTAAGACAGATTCCGCTTGGTTGCGAATGTTCGCTGAGCTATTTGACAAAGCCCGAGATAGATTTTACTAGGATAAAAAGATTCAGTTGTACTTTTTAACAATCGCTGGCAGGGAGAAGTGGAACCACGAATTTTCCAAAAGTTTCAGTGTAAAGTATAAACACAAACTCTCTCGCCCGAAGTTTGAATCCATATCAACGATTCCACATTCCGTACTGATAATCATTAGAGAACCCGCACTTGCTGGGATCTCCGTCGTCTTCGGGCGTCTATCATATTTGGTATTCTTCACACTATTTCGAACTGACGACCTTATTCAATGAACAAATAAGATATGGACACCAATTCGAATAAATTTGGGTTAAAATTAAAAAGTCCAACTCCAGAGAATTATCCCTATTAAAAACATATGCTCCCATTGTCTAAAAGAGGTAAGAGTTGGGGGACTGACACCTAAGGTGCTTTTGTAACAGGGTATATTGACGATTGTATATTTGTTTTTGTTTTTTGTTGTTGTTTTTTTGTTTTTGTTTTTGTTTGTTTTTTTAGCATTTGATGCTCAGGAGGCTAGCTTTCTGAGGGTCCCCACGTTAATCCAACCTTGTGTAACATCCTGCCACCGAAGAAGGAAAGTAAATACAATAATGATAATTATAATTATAAAACACAAATTGAAATTTAATGAATAAATACCAAAATGACGTTATGTTTCCCATCAAAACATGGACTGGAAAAGTCATCATAAAGCCAATTTGTGCTAAATCCATTGAGTCCGTTGAAATGATCCTCCACCCACTGCCAGACATTTCCTTGGGTGTCATAGAAACCTTCACTTGAAGGCTTGAAGAAATTCACAGGCTGCAAGAGAGAAAATGGAGACGATTCTAAATGAATAAATAAATAAGAATTATCTCCGTCGATTGCTAAAACACAATAGGTCCCAAACAGGGAAAAAGAACAGGGATAGAAAAAGTTGTCTTACCGTTGGAGAACCAAATTTTAGATTGATGTTGACTTCCTGTTGTTCATCGTTGTGAATCAAATCACATTTAACACCTTCAGCCGGGGAAATCTGAAAATAAGCAGATAAATATCAAACACTTAAATGTAAGACAATACTCCACACAAACTATTGCGGGTGCAGACTACGCAGATAGCGTTTCTGGCAAATACACCAAACCAAGACGAAACCCTGCTGCATAGTCTGGAGCAGGCAGTAAATGGCATTGGCCGCCATGTGAATGCAGACAAGACAGATTTGGTTTCTTTGGTTTGGTTTCTTTGTTTTAATGGCATATCAACCTTTGTAGGTTATTTAATGCCAAATCCATTCTCCAAGTAGAACAGTAGTTGTGCTATTTAACCCATAGCTGGGAGGATAAGAGGGTTCATACCTTTCCCAAGGAAAGGAGACTTATTATAATATCGATATGAATCAGAAAGAATATTTAAAATAATCAAATATTTTCAAATTTTTGGCGTTGCGAGCAACCGCCACCCACATCTAGCGACTCTGGTGCAAGATTCAATCATGCGAACTGTTGTTGTAGGTAGGAGAAACGGTGAGAAAATTTAGGATTTTTTTAATTACCAGGAAAACGACAAATTTCTGAGCTAAGCGAAATTCCCCCTCTCTCTATTGAGAGTGGGCTATGATTTTTCAAAAAATGTATTTTTCCTTTATCGACAAGAAAATATCACTTCACATCTTTCTATTTTGGAATCTGGTCCAGGAGTGGGGGCGGTTATAATATCGGCAATGAAGTTAGTGGAATTTCTCTGTGACCACGTGTCTGACTTATCCTTTCCTTATATGGACAACATTACCTTATCATTATCTCCCCCTCTCGTCTTTGTCTCTTCGTCTACGGCAGCAATGTGTTTCGTTCTTATAGAAGTTTCCCATTCCTTTAAACCAATCTCCTTTACTTTACTCTTTCGAACTCCATGGTTTAGTTATTTGGTTTAGTGGTATATTAACTCTTGTGGGTTATCTAATGTCAGATCTTGTTATATGTATACATATATATATATATATATATATATATATATATATGTGTGTGTGTGTGTGTGTGTGTGTTATATATGATTTGTAAGTGAATAGTTTTCAGGTAACATTTTTAACGAGCTCATTTGTTTGCACTCAGCTGAATGTAGGTTATTTAATGCCAAATCATGTTTTATATATATATATATATATATGTGTGTGTGTGTGTGTGTGTGTGTGTGTGTGTGTGTGTGTGATATGATATGTAAGTGAACAGTCTGTCAGTAACATTATTTCTACACGAGTTACAGCTCATTTGTCTGCACTCTGTTAAATGGTCTGAAGTATTGTTATTTAACACCACAAATTCTATTTACTTATATTCATTTATTTGCATACTGTTAAATGCTTTCAAATATTCTAATAATTCTGTCTATGATAAAATCGGATAGGGTTTGCCACCAGGAAAATTCAAAGAATGCAGTCAAGACAATCATATAAATGCAAGTGCTTAACATGATCAGATCGGCCCTCTTCGACCACCTGTCTAACCCAGTAAGGGCCTAAATGGAGTGTTAGTCATAAACCATTAAACAATGATGAGTGATGAGCAGGATCATCTTGAATCCATGACACTGATTGAATAAGTCAGTCATGTAACCAAAACGGTTCTAAAATTAAGAAAATAGTTCGAACTGTAAGTCAGTTGCGGAAGATCGTTCGAACATGACGGTTGTAGCCCACCTGTGCTCCCAACTACCATAAAAGTCTCGCGGGTGAAATGTGTCGTCAAAAAATAAAAATAAAAATGTGCACGTAAAGATGTGGTCTCGTTGTTATTGGTCAAACCGGTCGAAACGAATGAGAACAGACACAGAGAGGCGATATGAATAAAACGACCCTAACACGAATAAGATGGCAAAAGATACGGCACGGCGATTAACGAAAAATTCAGACACTAAGATAGAAGATGTTAGCATAAGTCCGATTGGTTTCTTTGTTTAATGGCATATCAACTCTTTTTAGGTTATTTAATGCCAAAGCTGTTCTCCTAGAAGAACAGTAGTGATACTATTTAATCCATAGCTGGGAGGATAAGGGGGGTTCATACCTTTCCCAAGGGTATTTGCCCGAAAGTGAACGTAATAGCACGACTGGAGTACGAACTCGCGTACTACGATTCCGCAGTCCATCGCTTTAACCATTACACCACGAGGACACCCCCCGCATAAGTCCGAGTAAGAGTAAAAAGATATATATATATATATATATATATATATCATCAAGTCATACTGCTAGCAAGGATTTCGTCTCTCTCTCTCTCTCTCTCTCTCTCTCTCTCTCTCTCTTCATCCCTATCGTCAATCTCTCTCTGGAGTTCTTCTAAACTGCATCATGTGTCCGCGCAGAGCTGTTGTAGGTAAATTCTTGCTGGTCGACCAACACTGGCACGTCTATGGGAAAAGGTCCATGAGAGAACGTCCCATATGTTCCGCTTGCCTTGTTCATCTTTCATGGATGGTTTTAGAGATGGGAGGTAAGTGGCCGTACAGCTGTTATTTCGTGGGGTGTTTCCTCTAGGATTTGTTCAATATAAGTCGTAGCATTCTTGTGCAGTTCTCGTCTAGCTTTTTCTCTTAGCGTTTTGTCAGCGTCCAGGTGGTGCATCCATTTAGTAGTATTGACACAACTGCTGTAAGGAAGAAATCCAATTTTATTTTATCGGATAGATCAGACTTCCATATGATCGATAGCCTATCGGTTATAGTCCACGCTTTCGATGAGATTTGCAAAAGTTGGGATATAGTAAGTATAACATCAATGTTATAATACGTAATTCATTAAAATTATTTACTCATTAATTTGTTAACCTGACTTTTTTTTATATTTTCAGTGTCATTAATCTTAATGATAATATCGTTATCGAAAGTTTTAATGTTTTTGATTTTTAATAAAGTTATAATTTAACCATGGTAAAGTTGTAATTTAACAATGGTTGGTAATTTGACAAATGAAGAGCACAAATGGATTTTAAAACAATACTGGAAGACAGACAAGAGTGAATGTTTGAGAGAGCAGTGGAGGAGAATTTTTGCAACGCCTCCACGAACGATTCTGTTCATCTTGCAGACTTGTCAGGAAATTGATACTGACAAAGGTTTTTGTGCCAGAGAGTGCATTAGCGCCCGCTCTCAATTAGAGACTTGTATAAATAACGGGGGCGAACAGTTTTAATCTCTGAGGGATTAAGCCAGTGTTTGTTGTATGTAGGTATTTATCAACCCTCTGCGCGAGCAGGATACGACACAAGGTCAATTTGTAAGTGGAGTTTAACAGGTTTGAATTCAGATTTTTCCTTCTTGTCATACCAAAATTAAAGAGCTCAGTCGTCAGCACTAATATTTTCCCAGTGCAGGAGGGAGAATAATTAGATTTATGTCTTTCCCTAGGTTATTATCGCTATGTGGAATGCAAACAATCTCATTCAAGATTTAAACTAGAGTCGCCGTATCCATTTGTAACGACACCACGGGCTTGTTTCCATAATACCACGGACTTGTTATTACATGAATATGTAAAGTTGATTTGTTTGTGTTATAAACGCAATGGGTATTGTACCCGTTTTCTTTTTTCATAATTATATACCTATTTTTGCAGCCCCCTATATATATATATATATATATATATATATATATATATATATATATATATATATATATAACACAGACGTTTTCCTTCTAATTGTTGCTATCTCATTATTGTCTTTTCGTCTCCGCTAACTTTTCTTCGAAACTCCCGCAGCACTAAACTAACTACTGCTAAATAAGTTCAGAGAATAAAACGCAGGAGTCAAAGCTATTTGTAACCCACAAGTCGCAACGAAGAGGGTGCGCAGTCAGTTAGCAGAAGATAAGTATGCTAGTCGGGTGGCTACCCTGAAATCAAAATATGTAACTTAATCCAGTGTATATTTTTATGCATTCTAAAGTGACACCTATGAGACGTTTGTTTCTTGTAATTATATTTTTAACAAATAATCAAAAAGTGAATCATATTAGAAATTGTATTTTTACTTGTCTCACAGCCTAATCGGCTGGGGCTGTAGAATACGCTGACTACTACTCAGTAGACAGGTAAGATCCCCTTCGCCCACGAGGATCCAAATATGACACTAAACTGCATCTGATGGTGAGGCTCCAGCTCTTGGGAATGTGAAGAACTCCTTCATTGCCATTACTCCTTGCTCCACTGTAACTCTAAGTAGTACCGGTTAGACTCCCATGTACGGGTCAAATTTTGGAGGTGCCCGCGGTGTAATGGTTATCGTCGTAGGAAATGGACACGGTGACACGAGTTCAAATCATGGACGAGACTGATTGCATTTCACATAGCACTAATGCCCTTGGGAAAGGTATGAATCCAATTATTCTCCCTCCAGCTATGGGTAAATAGTAGGGCAGACTATGTCTTCAGTCTTGGTGAGGCAACTAGTCTAGGAGAAGGAAAACTCTGAATTCAAACCTGATAAACTCCGTTTAAAAATTGACCTTGTGTCATATCCTGCCCGAGCGGAGGGGTTGGTAAATATGTGTATGGGTCAAATAGAAATGAGTAATCATTTACTATACAGAAAACCATTTAACTGTGTGTAAACATAGGACTGTTAAATTGAATTATTAGTATTTCACAGCACTACTGGAAACCATTTAACTGTAGGAAAATAAAACTATTGGTTTGGTTTGGTTTTATGGCATATCAACTATAGCAGGTTATTTAATGCCAAGTCCTCTTTATACATGTATATCAAATACATGATTTGTAAAGACATTTTGTAGATAACATTTTTAAACGAACCAGGGCTCATTTTTTAAACACAGTTAAATGGTTTCTCTAATTTCTATCAGATTCAAATAATTCTATTTAATATTAATCATTTATTTACATACAGTTAAATGTTTTCAAATATTGCTGTTTAATTCTAACAATTCAATTAAACATCAGTCATCTGTTTACTCACAGTTAAATGATCAAACAGTTCTATTTCAAACAAGTCAATTTAAGACAAGTCATTTGTTTACACAGTTTAAATGCCAAACAGTTCTATTTGACCCATACATAGGACTCTATCAGGTGCTACTACTCCGGGTCAGAGTTGACCAGGGATCAGTGACAATGAAGGGGTACTCCACATTCCCTAAACCTCCCGGATTACTGGAGCCTTACTATCAGATTGTGTAGCGTCATATCAGAACACTTGTTGGAGAGGAGGTCTTACCCTATATACAGAGATCCAATCGATGTATTCTACAGCTCTAGTCGACTGGGCTAAAAGTCATCGAAGTTAGACAAGCACTACTTGGAATCATCTAACTGCGCAAATGGAACTATAAGTGTTGCATAGCAATACACGAAGCCATCTTTATGCAAACAAATTAGTTCTAGCTCGTTTAAAAATTCTTACCTACAAACTATGTGTCTACAGATCATATACGAGGTGCATACTCTAAGTTTCCAGACTTTTTTCGTATAGGCATTTAAAATTGTCGTAGACTCTTGAAAATTCAGTATGTTATCGCTATACATCTTATGAGATGACTGACCAATTTTATGATTTCAGCTTCAAATGAACAGCTACAGCAGGAATTGGAATACACCCTACTAAAGCCTGATTGTCACAGCTGGTGAATTTCAAAAATGCAATCTGACACTTTAGAAGAACGATATGCATTAAAATTCTGTTTTAAACTTGGAAAAAAGGCCACAGAAACGTATGGAATGCTTCAGACTGCTTTTGGAGCATCTTGCATTAATCGAGCATCGGTTTTTGAGTGGTGTAAGAGATTCAAGGAAGACAGGCAGTCTGTGAGGGATGATGAGAGATGTGGGAGGAGTAAGGAAGTCAATGCACCAGAGATGATTGGTCAAAGGGTTAGGGTTAGGGTTACTATGTTGAGGTTTTAAGGGAGTTCAGAAAGAGATTCCGTCAGAAGAGGCCAGCACTCTTAAAATCGAGTCTGTGGCATTTCCACCAGGACAATGAACCAGTCCACAACTCCATCCTTGTCACAGACTATTTGGCCAAGATGGGCATCAAGACAGTTCCTCACCCTCCCTATAGTCAAGACCTTGCTCCTTGTGACTTTTGGCTATTCCCTAAGCTCAGAGGCTGTCGTTATGAGACAATTGAGGAGATGAAAGAAGCTGTGACGAAGGTCATTGACATGCTCACACAAGAGGACTTCCATGGGACCTTTCAAAAGTGCATTGCAACCGGAGGAGATTACTCCGAAGGGAAATAGAGTTTCATGAGTGTACTATCAATAAAAGTACCTATACGAAAAATGTCTGGAAACTTATCGTATGCACCTCGTATATCTAATATTTGGTATTAAATAACCAACAACGGTTGATAAGCCGTAAAACACAACCAACCAACCTCTGACTAACCTGAGCTGTTGTCTCGCATAACAAACAAACAAATTCAATAAACAAACACCCAAGAGACCTGAAATAACAAAAAGAGATTATTGTGTTTCTCCAATGCCTGTTTTACTATTATCTCACTACCTAAGTGCATATATATATATATATATATGTGTGTGTGTGTGTGTGTGTGTCTGTCTGTCTGTCTGTCTGTGTCTGTGTATCTGTGTGTGCGTCTGTGTCTGTGTGGGTTTAGGCAGCAGATTCTCTTGTAGGCATAGTTTATTGACAATAGCAGACAGGGGTTTGGTGTTTAGCTTTTTATTTAGCTTTTCTCGTTGGACAGTTTTTAAAATACCGACATCTATAGTTAAAACATTTTGTTCACCAACAAGAAAAGCTGAATTAAAAGCTAAGCACCAAATCCTTGTCTGTTATTTTCAATAAAATATATCTACAATATATGATATTGGTATGACATTTATATATATTGCAACTTGCATACACCAAAACATCACGAAATATACCGTACTAAACAGCTACAGGAATTGCGAAACCGATTTTTCCAAAGAATTTTTCCAAGGAATTATTCTCGCCTGAGTCTCTCAACCAAACGATTCATCTCTTCTTAAAAGATATATACAGGTACCATCCAACGTAACCCAAAACTCAAACATCATCATTTCCTTCGCAGACAAAAGCGGTGGCGTTGTAATCATGCACAAACGTAAGTACATAGATAAAATCAATTCCCTTCTAGAAGCTAAATACTTATAAAATATCGAATTTAATTACCATCAGCAAAGACATTACTTCTTTCAACAAACTCTTCAAAAAATCGTCAAAGACCAAAAAACTTGGACTTTCCTCATTGAACACCATCCTACAATCCCTACGTTATGGGGCCTACCCAACATCCATAAACCAAACACCTGTCTACGACCTATTATTTCTAGAATTGGTAGTGCCATTCACAAAATAGCTCGCGCCATAGCTAAAATATTAGCCCCTCGACTAGGCACAATTAGCTCCTCAAACGTTATAAACTACGGAGACTTACTAAATAAAATTAAAGACATTGATATACAAAACAAAACTATGAACAACTTAGATATAACTTCCATTTACACAAATATCGCCGTCAATTAACTTTCTTGCTTCTCACTTAAGAAAAGTTAAATTTAATACATCACTCCTTTTAACACTCCGATCGACATCTGCAAACACATAACTAACATGACTTATTCCAAATTTGATAATAAATTTTACAAACAATAATTTGGTCTCCCTATGGGAAACCCACTCAGCGGTGCTCTAGCTTGTCTATTTTTACAATTTTTAGAACCTAGCCCTTTTGAATACAGTCTACCCATTAACGCTACATTTTCAAATATATTGATGGTATACTCATTGTCCTACCTCAAAACATAAAAATCGAAAATTAAACAATGTTGAACCCACCATTATCTTTACTAATGAAACATTTCCTGGACATCCAAATCATAAAATCCTAAAATGATTTAACCTTTAAAGTCTATCGCAAACCCACCAACAAAAACCATTATATACATTTTTACTCCTACCACAACAACAAAATTAAGACAGGTTTCATTATTGGCTTTTATTTACGAGCACTTAGAATATGTAGTCCACAATACCTAAATGTAAAATTTAAATATATCGAACATTCCCTTAAAAGCCTAAGATACCCAAACTTTTTCATATTAAATGCAGGAAAAAACCCTCAATAAACACTCATCAAATAAACACCCCCACTATTCCTATCACTCACAGACCTATCTATCTAGCCACAAACCTCTCTATGACAAATTAGCCAAATTATGAATACCAATTATACAAACCACATCACAAACCATTAAAAATTTCACAATAATCTCGAAACGCTCCAACAACATAACTACTTTTCACGCTGGCATATATTCTAGTCCATGCAAAGATTGTGACAAACATTACATCTGCGAAACCCAATGCAATCAAGAAAAGAGAATCTACGAACACAAACGATCAATTGAATCAAATGACGACCGAAATGCCCTTTTCTCCCACATTTTAAGTCTCAAACACACTTTCAATTTTTCCCAAGCCACTTTAATTAAACCCATATATCGCAAAGAATTATGCAGACTGTTAAAATCTACAGTCATTTCCATGATTATCAACACATTAAACAACGACCTGGTTTTTACTAGATTTTACTCTACTAGGCAGATATTATTTTACATGAGAATAATATCAAATAGAAAATGGATAAAAAAAAATTTAGCAAAAACTAAGACATTCTTCTCCCACAATACTTCCATACATCTAGACGATTTTTTATTTAGATATTCTAATATGGTCAAGTCTTTGATCAAACAGGATATGCCAGAAACCTCTGCCTCCACCACTCTGACATCTATATCTCTATCTCTTCCTTTGCTTCCCTTCCATTTCTTGTTCTCATAACTTCTACTTCCTCATATTTTTCTTATTTTCTCATTGAAATTAATCCATATCTGCTACTCTGATGAAACTTGATACGCTTGACGGTGGTTGTAGCCTTCCCCGTAGCCGCCCACACTTGGCTATCTGCTCAGATGGTTAGAGTTAACACCAATGACCCCTGCCGCTATCACTCTAAAATACATCTATATCTCTCTTTCTTTCTTTTTCTGTCTCTTCTTTTGACTCTTTCCTCCTTTTATAGTTTTATCTTTATTTTATTTATCTATTTCCAAAATTGTTGAACTTTAGAAAAACCCATTTTCATTCTGATGAAGTTCTTTTTTAAATAAAGAACGAAATATCATTCCCGAATATATTGTCAGTTTTGGTTTATCCACTTTTCCACTTATTTTTATCATTTTATCAAATTTGCAAAACTCTACCATTTCTCCATATATATATATATATGTATGTATAAGTTTGATATGCAAAGACAGCAAAGAGATTATAAACACCTGCCTAATTAGACATTAAATTCGTTTACCTAAAGTTCATAAATATATATATATATATATATATCGTCAATATTTACGTATTGATCGGTGTTTGTATTTGTAGATTTAAGATATCGACATCGGTCGAATTAGCAAGCAACAAAAAAACGCAGTAGCGGCAGTAGTTATCTAAGTGACTGAAATCTTAACAAATCACTTGAAAGAAAGAAAGAAAGAAAGAAAGAAAGAAAGAAAGAAAAGGGGGAAATGAATTGGAGAAAAAAGAAACTATGAGAAGAAAGAAAAAGAAAGTAGGAAAATAACTAGAAAGAAAGAAAGAAAGAAAGAAAGAAAGAAAGAAAGAAAGAAAGAAAACGGTAACTATCTGAAAAGCGTTTTTATCAATAAAATCTTTACAGTGCTTTGTGTACCACAATGTAGAACAATATCACAATATTTTCAACAAAGAAATAGAATAATCATTTTTTAAAAAACAGTTTAAAAACCCTCAAGTCTCAGTTCCACGTTGCCGATCGACAAATTAATTCTGACACACCAACAAACTGATCGGCAACTTGAGACTCAAAACCTTGAGTTTTTGTCCTGTTTTTATTGTTATTGTATTCTGTTGTTGAAAATATTATATATATATATATATATATATATATATATATATATATATATAGTTTCATTATTTAAGCATTTTCTATTAAAGACCGTGGAGTGTTTTCTTTTACGGATCTTTAATTGAAGACGTTCAAGTATTCTTCCTATTTTCCTTGTGTCTGGGTCGAGGTGATGAAGAAAGTGACCCATACTAGCCCAATTGCTTCCGACCATTTCGCCAGTCATCCTCAGAAATAGTATTTAATAGATTGTTGCCATGAGTTTTTTTATATTTATTTGGAATGGGTTTTTTTATAATATTCAGAAGGATGCTAGGGTTTGTTACTGAATATGTTTAATATTTTGATACCTGTGTTGAATGCTATTTTGTTTATTGTAGGGTTTTTTATTTTTCATGCTTATTGCTTCGAACATTTGTAAGCGATTTTTATTGTCATTTTTATATATCATTTTTGTATTATTAATAAGGAGGATATTATATTGGATGATTTAAGTTTGTCAGTGTCTTTGGTATACTTTGTTGTTAGATGTTTTATGGCACTTATGTCTGAGAGGTGGTATGTAAGACGACGAGAGTGTAGTTGTAGTATAGCCAATGTAGGTATTAACTTTTAAGTTATTTTCTGAGAGACACTCTCAAAATAGGCATGTAAATTTATTAACTACATTGGTTTGGTTTAGGAAAGTTTTGGGGGAGTTTGTGTAATGTTTAACTCAGAAGTTTGATGTTTTAAATCTAGTGTAATAGATAATGAGTTTTATTTGTTTCGGTTGTTCGATGGGTTTAATGTGTCTGTGTATAACGTTGGTTATTACTTGGCCGTCCTATTTGTAGGTTTTATGCATTTGATTTATTCACCACCTCGACCCAAACATAAGGAAAGTGATAAGAAGACTTGAACGTCTTCACTTAAAGATCCTAAAAAGAAAATACTCCGCGGTCTTCAACAGAACATGCTTAAATAATGACTTGCTGCCAAAGTACCCAATGTATATATATATATATATATATATATATATATATATATATATATATATAGCATATTTCATGTTTTTGGTCATATGAGTTGGGCAATTCCTGTAATGTAATGGTCAGCATATCTAACTGGTTCGCATCTCGTTGGGTGCCCCATACATCCGGCCTTGTTCCTCAAGTAAAGCTTTGTAAATAACTATATTAAATGTTTTGTTTGTTTTTTTAGGGGTGGAGGTGCTTTATGTCTTTTAATATATCCCATTCTTTAAGTATTTATTTGGTGAGGACAAGGGACAGTTTTCTACATTGTAGAAACCTGGCTGTCAACTGGTGGTAGTAGTCGCAAGCAGAAGTGCACTATTTATGTACCCTCGCTTTGACAGATTCTCTTACTCGATGCAACCGATACACATCAATCGTTATTTATTTTTATTTTTTTGGCGGTTTTTTACTTACCTGCTTTCCTTTTATTAATGCCATTTCCGCCTCTGTTGGAAGTCGGCAATCGGGCCCCATCCAATAACAAAAGGCCTTTGCTTCGTGATAGTTGACTTCCACTGGCCAATCCATTGGCAAGTCAAACACATCAAACATTGCTCGATAGCTGCAAGACACAAAAATAATTCGATAATTTCGATCTTTTAAGAATTTCTTATTCAATTGAAGTTTCCCTACCAGCAAACTAGTGAAGAACCGTAAAATTCTTGATTTAATTATTCAGCTATTCTTTTTAGTTATTAACTTAGTAACAAATGTTTTGGTATTTTATAGAATAATCAACTTTTGCAGCTTATTTAATGGGAAATCCTGCTTATATATATATATATATATATATATATATATATATATATATGTATGTATGTATGTATGTATGTATGTATGTATGTGTGTGTGTGTGTGTGTGTGTGTGTGTGTGTGTGTTGTTTTTAAGGTGTGTTGCAACGTATATCGCCGTATAACTATTAAGATGATTGTATTGAAAAAATGAGGAAAACTGGATTTTCGAAACATGAAAATCAGGGTTATATATCCATTACAGCCACCTTTGCTCTTTTGTGAAAATACTGAGAGAAAAAAATTTGTATTGTAAATGAGGAAAGATATGTATATAGAAAATTTTGAAAAATAAAATAAAAAATATACAAATTTTAAAAAAATGTAGATGTATGAAATGTACAGAGACACCAGCCGAATCTCATTTTAAAGAAATTTTCTCTCAGAGTTTATTCCCAGAAAAACCAAGTATCTAACACTAATATGTCTAATATTAGTCATTTGTTTATATACAGTTAAATGGTCTCAAGTAATCTCATTTAAAACTAATAATTGAATTTGATATTATTCATTTGCAATGTAAAATAAATGTTCAGTGAATAATTTTAGGTATAGCTATGGGTTCCAGGGGCAAGCTGTGTTACCGTTTGCCATCTGATTCCAGTCTGAGGTTATTCTATTCTTACCCCACTTTTGTTTTGCTGGTTTAACTTCTTGGATAAGAAGGCTGTAAAAGAATTATATGAAAGAAGATAGTAACAGATAGGAGACGAAGACATCTTTTATATTTTTCCTTTATTTCTGGGTTCAACAACCATTCAGTGGGTATATATGTGTCCAAATTTGGTATTTAAAGCTTTAGTGACGTGTTAGTCACTTTTGGGAGTTTGTCTAAATCCGGTGTTTTAGTTATGGGGTTGGAGGTAAAAAAGAGACGACTACTACTAGTGGAAGGGTTATCCTCTTCCAGTTAGCAAGGTGTTGGCACTCCGATGGTCACTGCTGAAAAAGAGTGAGATTCCTCCTTTTGTCGGGACAGTCCCTTTTCTTTGCGCATGCGTCGCCCCTCTTCCTGTCAGAGGCTTCTGTGAGTTTCTGTATATTTTAATAATTATTTCAATTCAATCTAAATTTTTTTTATATTTATTTATTCCCTACATAGCTATTCAACATTAGTAATCTTATTTATCAAGAATTCCTATCTAATACGAACAACATGTACACAGTGGTATGGTTTCAAATAGCTAATAACAATAATCTTTAGTAAATTATTTAACTATTCTATTTGACCCATAAATGGGACCCTAAAAGGTACCACCACTCTGGATCACAGTGGGCCTGAAAGTAATGGTAATGAAGGGGTACTCCACATTCCCCAAACTCCAGGAATTGAGCCTCGCCATCAAATGCAGTTTAGTGTCATACCCAGGACATAAGCAATAAATGGCAACTTATGTAAGGGTTCGAGTGAAAAAAAAGAAATAAATACTAGGAAGTACTCTACATTTCAAGAGTTTTTTTGTTTTTTTTATCTTGTTATAGCATTTTGGTCTGGCATAAGGCACAAAATATTCTTGAGAAGTTAAAATGATCGAGATTAGTGCAAATACAGGCCCCACAAAATATTAAACTGGAAATTGAATTGGAAACTATTTTCAGTTTTTAGTTTTAAAAATAGTCGTAGAATAAATTAGTTTGAACTTAAACTATATAGAACGCTATCTACACTTTTCAATCACGTTATTATTTCGCCATATAATTCAATTTAACATTACTGAATAAACGATTCATCATTGTGATCTTGTACACTGACTTTGCATGTGATTTTCTAGAAAATTATTTTCTCGTTCACGTTCAGTGAAATGAGGTTTCGTCTAATCCGTTAATTAAAATTTTACGTCATTGGATTAACGCATCGTTACAGGAAAGTTGTGACTACAACTATGGATAATACAAAGTGGCAAAATCTTGATCTGACATCCCCACGATGTGGCGGAAAACTCAATTTTGGTACAGCCAGTGAGAACCGAGCCCACTATAGTAATAATGAACTATGAAACTAACTTACTGGCCTCTATAGCCATGTTTCTTTCATTCGTCAAGCTTAGTTTAGTCAGGAACAAAGTTCAGTTATGAAGCACCGAGGGAGAATTGAACTCGATACCAACTACGTTTCTTTTATTTATTAAGCTTAGTTTTGTGTGGCACAAGGCTTCATTATAGAGCCCTTTGTGAGGATCCAACTTGATACCAACTACGTTTCTTTTATTTATTAAGCTTAGTTTGGTGTGGCACAAGGCTTCATTATAGAGCCCTTTGTGAGGATTCAACTCGATACCAACTACATTTCTTTTATTTATTAAGCTTAGTTTGGTGTGAAACAAGGCTTCATTATAGAGCCCTTTGTGAGGATCCAACTCGATACCAACTACGTTTCTTTTATTAGCTTAGTTATGTCAGACTCAAGACCCAGTTAAGGATCGGCCTTACTACGGGTTCAGGTTTTTTACTAATTGTCAGGTATCTGGTAAGGTGCACTGACAGATATATTTGACGTTTTAATATGAAATCTACCTCTTAAAGTTGGTTATTTCAGAACGCTGCTTCTCATCGTTATCCCAGGGTTGACAGAAGATGAATGAGGATTTTTATAGATATTTTCACTTACCGGTATTTGCTTTCAGCCGAACTGTTTTTACAATTGGCTTCTCTATTCTCAATCGGTTGACAGTGAGATATACTTGCAAGATGTTCTCCACAACCACTTTTACAATCTGAAACGCGCACATTGCAGAAAGATATCATCGATAATAAAACGCTGTGTATTATTTTTCTCATTTTTAAAGTAATGAATTGCTACCTTCCTATCCTAACAAACATTATAGTACACTTAAAGAAAATTCACTTGGATTTTTTTTTATTTAGCAGTAAATAAACTTATAACAGATAAGACATAAAGCATTTTCTTTAATTGCAGAACATTCTATTTTTATAAAATGTTCTTGAAACAAACTGGATTAAATTATTTAAATTAATTGTTTATTTTATCAAAGTATGCAGAGGGAAATATTATGGAATATGCCAATGTCGAGGAAAAAATTATGGAATAATCTTGTAATTTGCATTCATAAAACAAATACTATCTGAAGCCTAGATATACAAATCGGTCTCAAGTTAAAGGACATTTCTTATAGAACTTAGCAAGCATTTAGACATAGCTAATTGAAAGAAAAACATGGTTCCAACAGAAGAATTGTCAATGGAAACGATAAAAAAGGATCGTAAAACTAATTGAAAAAGGCAATCCACGATGAGGTACGGGCAAAGACATTTAAATGACCAAGTGCGATGGCAATCATTACCTCAACAATCAATACACGTGTATACATTGAAATCCTGGATAGATTTCTCATTCCATCGATAGAAAAATGGCTTTGTGTTGATGCAATCATTTTCCAGGACGGTAGTGCTTTATTTCACGGAGTAAAGACGAAAGCTTTTATTCAGAAGGCCAGCGATAGACCGGATTTAAATCCAATTGAAAGTTTATGGTAGAAATCTTTTTTTAATGGTACATCGGAAGGCTTTGTTCAACAAAGAAAAGTTCTTAACTGCCATTTGGGAAACTTGGAATCACTTTGATAAAGAATATTGCTTTGAATTAGTGAAATTCATTCCTGAAAGAATTAAGGCTGACATAAAAATCTCGATGTCGGGCAATTAACAATTAATTCTAATTTTTTCGTCAATGAAATCTATTATTAAATTATTCCATATTATTTTCCTTGGGATGGCTCAGAAAATATACCATTAACTTAAATAATTTAATCAATTTTCTTTAAGGTATGTTTTATGAGGCCAGAATGTCCATCTGTTAAAGAAAAAAATGTCTTGTGTCTTATCTGTTATAAGTTTACTTACTGCTAACAATTTTTTTAAATGAGCTTCTAACTGTGCTAATTCCACAAGTTTTCCCTGTGGTACTATATTCTCTAACAAATCTGAATTGAGTTTTATATTCGCAACGCTTGCTCATATTTTTCTTCATTGAAGGTCTAACATTTATGAGAAGACTAAGTAGTGTGGGGTTTTTTTTCAATAAAAAAATACACCTGGTATTGATTTCACATTGTTTATTTTTTTTGACAAATTTTGCCAATGACACTATAAACTCGTTAACTTTAAGAAAATATCAAATTTTATGGCCCTTTACCAAAACAATCAATCTTTAATTAGTGCTGTCTATATTCTAAATTATTATGACTTCAAATAAATTCACGCGTTATTGATACGAACATTAGGAGATAATTTGACATTAAAACAACAGAGAACTTGTATTTTGTTTTTATGGAAAAAATTTCTTTCCAACTTTACTTTAAGGTCAGGCCAAATTTCAGTTTAAAAAGTTATTGTCCGATATTACTGGTAAAAGTAGATTAAAAATAGAACCGTTTCAATAATTCCATCAGTTTTATAACACTTATATAAGTAATAAGAAAATTGAAAGCTATGTCGCAGAGTTCGACTGCAACTACGACGAGAATGTGCAGTAATGTGTCATTCAGGATAATTTTGTCAAAAAAAAATTAAGTTTCTTCTTTAAATATTCAACTTGTCTTTATTCGATTTTGTTTATTTTTTTAAAGGCATATCGACTCATGAGTTTTTTAATGCTGAGATTTGATTAATATATAAAAGTTTGGTTACAATGATGACTATATTTTCAGTGTTTAATTTCAATCATTTTCTAACTGCAATTTTTATTTGTCACACAATTACATTGTAACAAGTATTTCTATTTAATACAAATAATTTGCATTCAGTTGTATGCTTTCAAGTATTACAATCTCATACTAATAATTTATACACGATTATATGGTTTCAAGTAACTATTTCTATTTAATTATAACTACTTGTTTACACAAAGTTATATAGTTTCAAGTAACTTAATAGTCCTTAGGAAACAATTGTAGCTTCAAGTAACTATTCTTAAAATAAATAATTTGCACACAGTTATACGAAGTGCCTGTGGTGTAATGGTTATCGTCGTAGGAAATGGACACGGTGACTCGAGTTCAAATCCTGGGCGAGACTGATTGCGTTTCACATAGCACTAATACCCTAGGGAAAGGTATGAATCCAATTATTCTCCCTCCAGCTATGGGTAAATAGTAGGGCAGACTAGGTTCTTCAGCCTTGGTGAGGCAACTAGTCAAGAAGGAAAACTCTGAATTCAAACCTGTTAAAATCCGCTTAAAAATTGACCTTGTGTCATATCCTACCCAAGCGGAGGGGTTGGTAAAAATGGTTATACGAGGTTAGGGTGAAAAGTTCATATTATGACGTCTACCGTTGATAATTGCTTTAACCATTGGCATTCTAGCACTGCAATACCGATGGAAGAAGTATGTGGACCGCAAAGGGGACTATGTTACAAAATAAACCTCATTTGATCACATTCCATAAGAGTATCTTGGCCAGCCTATAAATTTTTCATCCAACCCTCGTATGGTATCAGCTATTCTTATCAAATACAAATAATTTTCAAGCTATCCAACCTATAGATGGAACTCTAACAGGTACTACCACTCTGAATGATTACAGAACTGTGATGAATAGCAATGAAATGGTAACTCCACATTCCCCAGAACTCTGAAACTGGAGCCTAGCTACCACATGTAGTTTAGTGTGATACCCAGGGTACTCTTTTTTGGGTGGCTGTTACCCTTCGGCAAAGATACGGTCGGGGTATTCTAAGCCCTACCGACTGAGAGACTGATTATTTACACAACTATGATAGAACTGATAATAACCCTTTCTAAGCAATTTTAGCTTCAACTAACGATTTTTGACAAATAATTTATATACAATTAAATGGTTTCTAGTAATCCAAACTAATATCAATAATTCTATTTAATAATCATGATTTCTTTGCTCAGTTAAATGGTTTAATGTATTTCAATCCAATACTATTGGACTAATAACATTGGGAAAAGTATTTACCTCATCCTCCTCCTATCGATTAAATAATACTACTATTGTTCTTCTACAAAGATGTCTTTGGCATTAAATAGTCATTTGTCGCTGCCTCCCAACAGACAGGACCTGACACATGGTCAATAATTATAGTGGGGATTTAGGGGAAGGGAAGGTCGAGCACGAGCCGAGGCTCGAACCCCGCTGGTTATCGACCCACTTAGTGCAATGTGGGCCTAATGAGCATAGCTGGTCTTGGACCAAAATCTGGGTCCAGGCACGTATACCTGATTATAGCTTAAACTGGACAGCAAGGTCTAGTGCTATACAAGGGGGTCAAAGGTGCCAATGTTGCAGCTCGCCCACCCGAAGGTTACCCAGCCGAATCCGGGGGCTTTCGGCCTCGAATCCGCCATTGATTTCGATACCCCATCCGAATGCCAGACGGCCCAGCTAAAGCCAGGTAAGTCTTTGGCATTAAATCACCCATGAAGGTTGATATGTCATTAAACAAAGAACCCAAACCACATCAATCTGAGACAAATAATTTTCAAACAGATCTATTTTAACCATAGATGGGACCCTAACAAATACTACCATTCCAGGTCACAGTGAACCTGGGAGTAATGACAGTAAAGGAGTATTCTACGTTCCTTTGAAATTCAGAACTGGAGTCTCATCACCAGATGTAGTTTAGACACTTAACTTACTTTGGTCACACACCCAAAATGTCGGATGCTTTGCTTCCCGGAATGTCTTCCATTTCCATCCTTCTGCAGACCAAAATTCTTGTCTTTGGTAGCCGTTATCCGATACAAATTCAAGAAATTGGCCATTCGTGATTAAATATTTTGTTGCTTCGAATTTCGGAACCCTGTTGATAAAGAAATAAGAGAAATGTTTCTTATTTATTCAACAAAACAGAATTACCATTTTTTATAGTGTATAAGACCGAAAAATAATTAACAAAAGTGCTGTACTCAAACGAAATGAGTCAAATATAACGAAATGATTCCGCTTATAAAGAGTCTTCTGGAAACAGTCTCGATGTTGTCACTTAACCTTGATAGCTGAAAGGGAGCGACAGGCACCTTGGACACAAAAAAAACTCTCACGTTTATTTTAAGATGGTATTTTCTCTCTCTCTCTCTCTCTCTCTCTCTAACTTGGTCCCAAAATGAATGTATAGTATGACTTTATCCAGGCAATGGAGGAAAGGAAATACTTTTTCATTAATAAGACGATCTCCCCACATACACACCAAATAGGAGAGACAGTTTCGTTTGAACCCCAACACAGAAAGTCCACTCACATTCATTTCAAGATATATTTTATTAGATTTTATTATATATATATATTCTCTTTCGAACTGGCCCCAAAAAAGAAGTAGCAATTTACTAAACTTTTTGCTTAGATGTGGTACAAGGCCGTATGAATTGGGTACCCAATGAGACTCGAACGCACTCGCGAATGTTTACTAATCTAGCTTGCCAACCACCACCAGAAGCGCCTAGTCAGTGGAAGAAAAGGGAACATAATTTCATCAATAAACCGTTTCCCATGCTTCAAAGGAGTGAGGAGCGTTTTCACTATTCGTCTTTACTCTTCGAATGCTCGATTTCTACTGACTAGAATTCGTATCTCTCGAATACCACCAAACTTCGTTCTATTCGATATTCACTCTTCCCTGGCTTTCCTTCGGCAATCACAGCTTTTGGCCTGTCTCAAGTAAATCACGCTTCTGCGAGCGTTTGATGCTATTCAGAGTGGTGGTGATGACTATTACTTCACATTACTCTGAATTTTCTATGCACTAGTATAACCTTTCCTGCCCAGTCGGCTGGGGCTGTAGAATACACCGACTGCTTTTCTACGGAGGGGTAAGACCCCACCCCCAACAAATGTCTGAGATATGACACTAAACGATCTGATGGTGAGGTTCTAATAATGCTGAAGCTATGGGGATTATGGAGTATGCTTTCATTGCCATTACTGCCAGGTCCACTCTGGCCCGGAATGGTAGCACCTGATAAGGTCCTATCTATGGCTCAAATAGAACTAAACTGTGTACTGATGCCGAATTGAATTGCTTGAAATAGAACTGTTTTGATATTTAAACTACGTACTTATGCTAAACTGATTTGTTTGCAATGGAACTGTTTTTGTATGCTAAACTGGATTGTTTGAAATAGAACTATTTTTAACATCGAAACTGTACTTATAGTAAACTGTATTGTTTGAAATGAACTTTTGACATTTAACTGCGTGTAAACAAAACTATACTTAAACTAAACTGAATAGTTTGAATTGAAATTGACAAAACTGAATAGCTTGAAATAGAAATGTTTTTGATAATGAGACTGTGTACTTAAGCTAAACTGAATTTTTTGAAATAGAACTGTTTAGTAACCAACAAAGGCTGATATGCCATAAAACCCAAACAAACGAGCACATAACCTTTCCGTAATTCAAAGTTTAACAGTGACTGTATTAAATCAATTCTTTAAAGGATATTCTTTGTGGAGTACCACATTCATTGCTATGCGACACGCGTTGGTATTTCCCATTAACCTATGAAGTCAATCGGGGTGCCATGCCGAGTACTCCCTCTTTATGACATTTCTTTGAGAAATTCGGGTTATTTGATGATGTTCAAACAACTCAACAAGTAATATGCAACAGGTTGATTGTTTTTACCGTATGTTAAATCTTGATGCCGAAGCAATTATATGGCTAAAATAACTAATGATTTTAATCATTTGTAAACAATTATAGCTTCAAGTAATCATTTTTAATGCTAACCATTTATATACAATTATATGGAGGCACATAATAGCTAAAGTGCCTCGAAGGAAGCTAGTCCGAACTTCAGTTGCGCAATCACGTTCACTTTCATACAATTACTTTAGGTAAAGGCACTGAACCCTCTTATACCCCAGCTACAGGTTAAATAGTATCATTGCTGTTTTTTCACAAGGATGGCTTTGGCATTAAATAACCCACGAAGGTTGATATGCCATGAAACCAACCAAACCAAACAATTATATGGGTTTAAGTAACTATATTTAATAATAATAAATATTTGTTTGCATACAGTTCCAAGTACTTTCATCCAACACGACAATTTAAGCACAATTACCAAGTTTCAAGTATTCCTAGCTAATGCCAATAATTCACTTGATATTCAACACACATATTACAAAGAGTTCTTCATTGGCTGAAGCGCCTTTGAAACTCCGCTATGGGTGTAAAACGACAGAAACTTATTTTTTATGCCTTCCACGTCTTCAAAACTTAATTTGGACATGAATTTTCAGTAGGGAAACAAGAAAAAAATCACGGCTTGGTCAATAGAGTATAAAATCACGCTTGGTCTAGAGAGTATAAAAGGTACTACAACCCAGGGAAAGGAGCAGCGCCCTCATTTACACCTCGGTATAGTAGCTATTGAAAGAGAGCTTTCGGGATCACTATCAACTACGGTCGGCCATCTCATATGTATATATATATATATATATATATATATATATATATACATGCGTGCTTAGTGCAAGGGTTAGGGTTGGAGGAAATGGAATCGGTTTCACTTCACATTAATGCCCTTTAATGAATCCATATCATCTCTCTCTCTCTCTCTCTCTCTCTCTCTCTCTCTCCTTCTCTCTCCTATGAGTAAATAGTAGGCCAGACTAGGTTTTTTAACCTTGTTTAGACAGCCACTTTGGGAGAAGGAAAACTGATTTCAAACCATATTTACTTCGCTTAAAAAATTAACGGATGCGTTGAGTGAACACATACACACAAATTATGAACTTTTTCTGGGTCAGGCTAAGAACTTTTTGAACAACCCTCCTGTGTGTATATATATATATATATATATATACATATATAAACAAAGACACGGCGACGCGAGTTCAAATCCTGGACGAGACTGATTGCATTTCACATAGCACTAATATCCTTGGGAAAGGTATGAATCCAATTATTCTCCCTCCAGCTATGGGTAAATAGTAGGACAGACTAGGTTCTTCAGCCTTGGTGAGGCAGCTAGTCTAGGAGAAGGAAAACTCTGAATTTAAACCTCTTACACTCCGCTTAAAAAAATTGACCTTGTGTCATATCCTGCCCGAGCGGAGGGGTTGGTAAATAGGAAACAAAGAAGCGCCATAGCTGAATATGTTTGTATGGCCACACATTACCACCTAAGATTTCGGTCAACTTCTATATAGGTGAAGAACATGCAAAAAAATTTGATGAGGCTTAGAACTTTTTGAATAACTCTCGTAAATCTATATACATACATTCATGTGTGTGTGCGTGGGTGTGCAGAGAGAGAAAGGAGAGAGAGCATCTTTGAAATAATGAAATTATTGTTTAATAATTTCCTTCTTAATGTCAATTTGTTAGATTATCATTTGATTAAAGTTAGCGATAAAACACTTATTTTTAATACTTACTGCAAAGTGACTTGTCCGTATTCATTGTCCCAACCATAGGAGGGGAAATTTCTTGGTTTCCCAAGAGTAACTTCTCCACCTTCCACAACTAAAAATGGATTTTCAGTAGCAACAGAATCTACAAAAGAAAGACATGAACAATAGATAGATAGATAGATAGATAGATAGATAGATAGATAGATTTTATATATATATATATATATATATATATAGGGTGCAGAAGAAAAATTAGGAATATTCTAGTATAATGATAAATGACTCTATTATAAAACGAGATTAATTCTAATTTTTTTAAATAAACAACAAAATAAGATAGACACAAAACAGAAAAATTTACTCAATATGGCCGTTTTTATTTTGTTTTGTTTTTTTGTTTTATTTTTTTTGTTTTGTTTTTTTTTTTGTTTTGTTTTTTGTTTTGTTTTTGTTTTTTTTTTACTCATAGTATCAACAGGCCTTCGAAACGATTTGCATGCCTTCAAAATAAATTCTTCAGACATTTTATTCCATTCTTCCTCAATAGCAGTCTTAAGTGAACCAATATTTGAATAGGAAGTTGTATTTGTTTTGCTTTCTAAAACGCCCCATATAGTGTAATCAAGAGAGTAAAGGTCTAGGCTTGATGGAGACCAAAAAGAAACTCCAATTATTTTGGAAATTTTGGGGGCTTGGTTTCGGCATTTAGCAGATCATACATTCTTTGTCATTTCTTTTCTAGTTCACTTATATTGGGCTGGATTTTAATTTAAAAAATGTTCGAATAATAGAGCTAATCATAAAAATTTAGATTTATCGCGTTTTTTTTTTTTTTTGCCAAAAATTAGACTAAGTTAGCGACCGTAGTCGAGGGTGATCCGAAGGCTCCCTTTTCAATAGCTACTACACCGATGTGTAGGGGAGGGTGCTACTCCATTCCATGGATTGCTCCATTTTACCCTTGATATTTACCTTATAATGCTGAGTGTTAAGCAAGGAGGCACCAAGTACCATATTTTAAGTCTTTGGTATGACTCGACCTGGGATTGAACCCCGGTCTCCCGAACCATTGGCGAACACTCTACTCATTAGGCCAATGGCCGGTCTTAAAATTAGACTAATCAGACTTTAAAAAACGTTTTAAAAATTATTCCATATTTTATTCTGCATCCTGTAGTTGGGAATATTTGGCTCTGTTGTCTTCGAAAGAGCAACCTGTCTAAGAGAACGAAAAACTCTGATTTCAAACAACTCATTCGGCTGGGACTGTAGAATACGCCGACTGCATTACTGCAGAGATGATATACATCCCCCATGCAACGAGTGTCCTAGAAGGAAACTAAACCATCTAATAGTGAGGCTGCAATTCTTAAGGTTTGGGGAATGTGGAGTACCCCTTCATTGCCATTACTCTCAGGTCCACTCAGATCAGGAGTGGTAATACTTGCTAGGCTCCCATCTGTAGGTCAAATACAACTGTTTAATCACTTAACTGTGCGCAGACAAATGACTGGTGTAAATTTGAATTGTCAGTGTTACATAGGAGTACTTGAAACAATTTAACTACGGGAAAATAAATGATTAATATTAAATAGTTATCAGTGTAAGTCAGCAATCCGTGAAACCATTTAACTGTGTGCAAACAAATGAGCAATGGCTAGTTTAAAATGTTACCAACAAACTATTCATTTACAAGTCATATATATTTAATATATGTATTAAAAGGATTTGGCATTAGATAAGCAACAATGGAGGTGCCCGTGGTGTAATGGTTATCGTCGTAGGAAATGGACACGACGACACGAGTTCCAATCCTGGACAAGACTGATTGCATTTCACATTGCGCTAATGCACTTGGGAAAGCTATGAATCCAATTATTCTCCCTCCAGCTATGGGTAAATAGTATGACAGACTGGGTTCTTCAGCCTTGGTGAGGCAACTAGTCTTAGAGAAGGAAAACTCTGAATTCAAACCTGTTAAACTCCGCTTAAAAATTGACCTTTTGTCATATCCGGCCCGAGCGGAGGGGTTGGTAAATAGGATTAGACAGGCAACAAAGATTGATATGCCATAAAGTCCAACCTATCAACCTGAATTCAAAACTAGTTGCTAAGATAGTCCGACACTGTGTTCAACTTCGCTTTGAAATTCCTGCTGCGATAATAATGACAAGCTGTAAAACACCTTGTCTTTCCATTGAACAATATCAATGTTAAGAGAGGAGACCTGTTGCAAGGGAAACTGCTGGTTTTGTCCGAGGTCTAAGCGAAAATCCATAGCCGTACGAAACTGACGGATGCTATATATATGCATATACGAGCACCATTCAATAAATAAAGTGAATTTTTCCAAAGGAGTCGGCAGTTGGAAGCACTGTTTATAGTAGCACCTTTTTAAAGGACATCAATTGTCATGTTCATATCCCAGAAGACTGTCAGCATCACTTTCTTAACTGAACGCTACACCTAAAACATTTTTCTTTGTCAGAGAATCCATGAACTGTGTTTTCCACTCTGAAAACCTATGTATAGCCCATTTATAAACATTTTTTTACTAAATCACACTCTTCCATACATATATATTCGTTTGTAAATTTTACATGCTCGCTTTTCTCGGCCAACAAAAATTTGATGACAAACCTCTGTTCCAACATGGAGCACTCTGCTTCGCCGCCGTTTTGAATAGCCTCAAAAACAAATTCTTTTCGCGATTAAAATGATTTTTGCTATTAAATCAATTCAAAACAATGCAGAATTTACATTTATGGAAAAACATGTATTTTGCTCTTTTCAAAAAAAGATTCCGCTGGCTTATTGACTGACCTTTGTATATGCATAATATTCTTATTGACAAAACTTTTCTTTGATCTGGAACATAGACTTTAAGTTGCTTTCAGTATCTGCTGTTCCCTTTATCGCATCTATTTAGTTCGTCAATCTACAGCAGCGAGGAACAACGCGAATCGGAAGTAAAATTAAAGTATAAGCTCTCGGTAAGCCTTTGACTCAGGGTCTGGAGAGGAGAGAACCTATTTAGACGCAGCTTACTTTATCAACTGGACTACGAAGAGACATTAGATTGCAAAAGATCAAAACAAACATAAAGCCATATTTTATTCTCTCTCTCTCTCTCTCTCTCTCTCTCTCTCTCTCTCTCTCTCTCTCTCTCTCTCTCTCTCTCTCTCTGCCATTGTTTGCTTACACTTTTAGTAATTGATAGATTTTTTAGATGAAGCATTGTCAAACATTATTATTAATATCAGCCTTAATTTTAATATTTTCTTTCGGTTTTTAAATTTCAGTGGCTTCTTATTGCAATACAATTCAGGTCATCAATCTACGACAGCGAGGAACCGCGTAGATTGGAAATGTAAAAAAAAAAACGATAAGCTCCATTGAGATTTGATTACTTATTAGCAGACCACTACAAGTGAATTCCGTTCTTCCTGTGTGTCCCATATTTCTGGCTTTTTTCCAAATTCACCTAAGCTTAATAAATGACTACATTATCGATTATATTTGATTAGACTTGGCCTTGTGCAGCACAAAGCCAAATGAATATATTCATTCAATCTCTCCGCTTGGAGGTAGGATGGCCAAAAGCCAAACGAAGACTGAAAATAAGAATATAAACATTGAGCTGCTTGTCGAAAGCGGCAGAAAAAGATTTTTATTTCAAACCAAATTACTAGATGTTTTAGATGAATTATTGTTCGCCATTTTTATAATAAACAGAAATTATCTATATTCCACAGAGGTTTGGAAGTTTAGGATTTGTATCTAAAGGGGTCAAAATAAATGTATCAACCCATATTACATTCGGCTTGAAAGATGGTCATTATTAAAGATAAAGTTTGTTGAGTAATTCTTATTAAAGTTTTAAATAATAATTCGTATTTTAGAGAGTCAAACTCGCAGTATTTACCCATATCAAATACGAGTTGTAAGAAGGTCGTTATTAAAGATAAAGAAAGTAGAATCCCTTTTATTAAAGTAAATGATAATAATTTATATTCGAAGGAGTCAAACTAGCAGGACTTATCCATATTACATACGGATTCTAAGAGGTTCATTATTAAAAAATAAAGGATGTAGAGGTGCTTTTATTAATATTTTGGATTATTATTATTCGTAATTGAATGACGTTTTATTTTTGTTATTTAATTACTACAGGTTACTGCCTTGTTTACACCAAGCGTGGCATACGGAAAACGGCTTCAGATCTGTTCGAAGATCTCATATACTCTCGAAAACCCCAAAAATTAATGAATATTTCGAGTGAATATCTTTAAGTTTATTATTCTACAGACGTAGAGGGATTGTCATAACCTAAATTTAAACAAAAGTGGGTTTCTAAAATATTCTTTAGGCCGAATGACCACCGAGATGGAATGAATTCTCTCTTAGCAGTTCGACAGGGAATGCCTCAAGAGATATCCGTCTACCTTTCGTAATGATTACAAAGATGAGGTCTGTGAGATAAACACCCTTTTACAGTAAGTTGAACAGTATGACATAGAAGGTGATAGACCAATCTGAAGTGGATCTCTTAGTAAAGTTTTAAATTTTTCTTGACATCCCTGAAAGTTTTGTTGAAGCTAAACCAAAAAATATCAAAGCTTTATCAGTACAGTTAGAGAGACATTTGGTAAAGGTGAATCATAATAAGACATGTAATCATTTTTTCATGGAGTACAATGAATATTTTACTGATTAATAACACTTTTACCACTTAATTTTAATATATATATATATATATATATATATATATAGTCATCCACAGACAGATCTGTTTCGTTCTATCAGAACTCATCAATGTGGCTAGACAGTAGCTTCCCGTAGCTGGGATCGAAACCCGGTTGACTCAAACGCCAAGCCAAAGCCTCTAACCATTTAGCCACGAGGAGCGATTAGCTGCGAAGTAAATTTTAAACGGTTATGAATCACAATTACAATTGTTCACATACATCTGTTCAACGGCTGCCGAGACCTAAATTCATATACGATGAGGCTTGCAATAAACGCTAATGGCAACACGATTACATTATATATATATATATATATATATATATATATATATATATATATATATATATATATATGAGCGCGTGTGTGTGTGTGTGTGTCTTTGATCCGTTCAAGTCTCTGTATGAATCGTTTAATTTTTGGATGGAATGAATTTAGAAAGATATTGTATGTTTCCCGAGTATCGACTGTAACAATAAAATAAAACTTATCATTTATCATCCCAAATTCAACACAACTCTCCTCGTCATCTACATCTTATTCCCCTTCACAAGTTACCTTAGTACGACTAATGTAGTGTACCAGTTTAAATATCCACTAAGAGAATGCTTCTCCAATAAAGTAAGTGCCTACATTGGCCTGACAACTACAACTCTGTCGAGACGTTTTGCTCCTTACTTTTCTGACACTAGTCCCATCTCTCAACACGTTAAAATACATTCATACTCCACCTCTAGATACAGAAAAATTCTAACTGAAAACACATTCCTATTACACAAAGAAAAAACTTCAAATTATTGGAGCTCTATATATGTAAATATTAACAAACTTGCCTTAAACAAGATCAACTTCGAGTATAGCAGCCACATTCTAAAATGCCTATTACTCATTTCCTACCAATCACCTTTTATAAAAATTCTTATATTCAGTGAATTCCTCTCCCACTCGTTCTCCCTCTTGCTATTTATATAAATTTATATGACTCGTCATTATGTTTGTTATTTAATTATTTGCAAACCCGAAGATGGCTCCAGTTGGAGCCGAAAGTACTTGGGAAACATACTGAACTTTCCTAAATTCATTCCATCTAAAAGCCAAATGACTCATATGGAGACTTGAAAGGATCAAAGACTGAATAGGCAGACACAAAGGGCTTGTCCTATATATATATATAAGATGAACGAAGGGGATAAGAGAAACAGAAAAATTTGTTTGTAATTACTTTTTCATTTTTAACTGTTCTTGACTAGTTTCGACCATAGTTCATCAGAAGAAGAAAAATTTTATAATCTAAAGTTTGTTTTTTCTTTTTTAAGACTTTTAAAAGACCTGATGGATCACGAATGAGCGATAAAGATGAACTAGTAACATAACAGTCCCATTCTTGTTTTTTACTATATATATATATATACTGATTGATTGATTGATTGGTTTTAAAGGCACATCAACCTGTCTAGGGTTACTTTAAGCATAGTGGTTAGGGAATCCCGTTCTTAGTACGTCCAAATTTATATTTTTGTGTAGTTGTCTCTAAAGTATTTTGTTTTGTTTTTGTTTGTTTTTTTTGTTGTTTTTTTGCACACGCTTCTGTCGAATACGAATAATTCAAAATTATTCATAAACACAAGCAAAGTCGAATGTTTAAGTCGTTCAATCAAAGTTTCAGTTTCATTTACACACGAAGCCAATCCTTTGGCATTCATCAGCCTTTCAGCATTGAAACATAACCAGTCAGGAAAGATTATCAGATTATGAACGAAGACTGAAACTGGTCGAGTTTAGCAATTTTTTCTAATCCCTCCAATATGTCTATTCTTTCATTCTTTCGTGGTATATTTATTTATGGGCGATACCGTACACTGATAGTATGATAGTATAAGTGCAAATTTGTTAGCTTATTAACTTTTCATGAATCTTATCATCTATTTGCTTAACTTGGCACCCACCCGACCAATCTATCCACCCTCCCACACACATACCAACACACATACAAATATACATCTTTCATTGGGGTGTGGGTGTGCGTAGGCGTTTAGCATATCAAATTTCCATTGATATATCTTGCGATACGTGTACTTAATGCAATTTCTGTTCCCACGGCTTCTTTTTTATTCTTTTTTTTTTCTTTTTTCAATTCTATTATCATCCATAACTTTATCTGACAAACATTACACGCACAATTTCCACACGACTGGTTTACTGGGAAAAACAGGCCTCAAAAACGCATCCCATTTGGACTAACGTATTTAGAATTTTGTTTCTTGGTTATTATATACATTCTTTGAAAATTCACTTTAAAACATGTTTATTTTTTAAAAAACTAAAAGTTCTTTACTGCTGAGTCAGTAAAAATATCTCGTTAAGATATACTTTTAAAAGAAAAATATTGAAAAACAGTATTGGGTTCGGTTTCTTAGTTTTAACAGCATATCAACCTTCGAAGGTTATTCAATGCCATCCTTGTGGAAGAACAGCAATGATACTATCTAACCCATAGCTGGAGAAATAAGAGGGCAGCTTTATACATTTCCCAATGGTATTAGTACGAAAGTTAAAGTTATAGCGCAACTGGAGTTCGAACTCGCTTCCTTCGTGGCCGCAGTCCATCACTTTAGTCATTATGCCCCGAGTATTCATCCTATATACAGTGTTATACATTTCATCGTTATCTTTGTGATACAATGGCATGGTAGTATATAAGCCTAGATGTGCATATATATGTGTGTATGTCATCATGGATATATGAGTAGGTATAGGTACATATTAGTAGTACTGTGTCGAGTTCTTCTAGAGTAAACGGTCCTAGTTTAATGTCTAATTGCTTACTAATAATTCTCGTGATTGGTTCATGTGTAACTTTCGGTGGGTTTCCTAGTAGATTCTCGAAATGCTGTTTCTACAGTTTATTTCGTTCTTGTTGGTTTATGGCTTTCAGTTTAGCCTTGGCTGTGCTCTTTCTTCTGCTCACTTCGTTTATCTTTTTGTATTTGCGGTTTCCGTTTTTCCCGATTTAGGCATTCATGTCACCGCTAAGGACGAGAACATTGTTTCGGAATGCTACGCACTAGAGAGGATAACTCATCGTAGAAGGCGATGAGTTCAGTTTCTTCTCTAACATTGGTAGGGCTGTAGCAGGAGATGATTGTTGCTCTGGGGTTGCCACGCTATCCTAGATTGCCTATCTTCCATTGAGTCTCTAATCTTATCTGTCTGATTTTGTATGTATTCTGTCTGTTCTTTGAGGTATATGCTTGCTAATTCATTTTGCACCTTTTTTAGTTTCAGGGCATTTGTGTTCGTTGGGTTCTTCCTATTGCATTTGGAGGTAGTTTTCACGTCTGCACGTTTTTCTCTAACCGCTAATGTCTCCCATGGGACTCTAGATTTAGTTCTAAGTTTTGTTGGTGTGTACTTCGCTGCTGCTTCTAGATGTGCGTTGACGAAATTCTCATATTCGTCATTCAGGGTATGTATTTCTGTCTTCTCCCGTAGTATATCGAACTTGTTTTTTAATGCTAACACATATTTATCTCTAATATCCTTGTTGTGAAGAAGGGCCCAGTCATAGTGTATGGTGGTCGTTGTTCGTGTAACGTTCTTTCGTAGGCTCAGTCATATTTTTGCCGTGACAATTCGGTGATCGGAGGACACATCTACAAAGAGGAGTATGCTTCGCAATTTATTGCACTATTTTTCCATTTCTTGTTTATAAAGACGTAGTCTATCTGTGCTTTAGTATTGTTTGCGTATGTGTAGGTCCATAATTTTCCCTCCCTTTTTTGAAAGTTTGTATTGAGGCATATTAATCTATGTTGTCCATTCCTGTTTGACGGGTTGTGTAGGCTATATTTGTGGTTTCCGTTTTTCCTGGTTTGGGCATTCATGTCGCTGCCAATGATGAGAACGTAGTGTTTCGGAATGCTACGCACTAGTGAGGATAGTTCATCGTAGAAGGCGATGAGTTCAGTTTCTTCACTAACATTGGTAGGGCTGTAGCAGGAGATGATTGTTGCTCTGGGGTTGCCATTAAAAGTAGCTACCATCATCCTAGGTTGTATTCTCTCTATGCTATTAAGTGATTTTAAGGCTCTTGGTCCTATAAGTATTCCTACACCTCCTACCATGGCATTGATAGAATTTTTCCATCCTGATACAGTGACTAGCGTCCATCCATTGCCAGTATCGTGACATTAATATCCTCGTTATGTGTGTATCTGTGTTCTTGAATGCATATTATGTCTGCGTTATGTTCTACAGCCGATGCAGTCTGCTCTGGTAGTTGTCCTATTCTATTTAAGGTTCTCACGTTGAATGTCGCTATCTGTATTGTTTGTTTGTATTTTAGTAATTTTTGTTGTTTGAGCTCTGTAGCTGATTTTTCGAACACTGAGGTCAGGGCTCCAACCTCAGCAGGACACGCCCATTTTTTACCCGCGCGAAGAGCAATGCGGTTTATACATGGGGTTTGAGTGTAGGTCAGGGTTATCTTTCGATGGCTGTTTTTATTCTCACCCATAGTAGCCAGCCTTATAGATGGGCAGCAGTAGTTTCCCGATCGAACAAACTATCCTGACCGTTGAACCGTGAGATTCATACGCCCAGGGCCAGGTTAGGCATTGCGTTAGGCCGTCAGTAGGTTTATCCGCTTGCCTTTACGTCCACCATGCTGCTTCCCATGGTGTTCGTAAAAAAAACTACCCTTTCTCCTTTTCCGTTAAGTTTTAACTTCGTTAAAGTCCAAGACTAATAAATTAAAAAAGAGTTGGATTTTTTTTCTCTTCACATTCTATTTTAGTTCCTACCTTGCCTTTCTTTCTTCCTTCTTCCCCTGTCTTCTGAAATTGGCTCTAACACGAGTTATAATTCTACCTTTTTACTAAAAATAGAATTTCACGTTCCAAAAGTGAATCTTTTCGTTCGAGTGTTATATTAAATTCGGGCTAACAGTACATTGTTCTTTCATTTAAGACACATAATAGTATACACTGCTGACTTTTACAATGACAAATTGAATAAAAAAAAAAAAAATCATACATGCATTTTTAAATGATAATTTAGTATAAAACACTGTTACTAACCATTTTGGACTTCTTTTCGAAATGGACGTGTTGTTCATTCCTATGTTGTTTACAAATGGGCTCTCTAGTATAATTTTTCTAATTTTATGAGCATTTATATACATGTGGTCTCTCTACTGTTTGACGGACGGTGGGGGGGGGATTTACTTGTTAGTTCCTACCTTGCCTTTTTTAATTTCTTTTTATCTTTCTTTCTTACTTCCTTCTCCCCCTGTCTTCTGAAATTGGCACAAACACGAGTTATAATTCTACCTTTTTACTAAAATAGAATTTCACGTTCCAAACGTGAATCTTTTTGTACATACATAAGCTTTTTATTACGATTGTTTCATTTATCTGTGTATTGTCATCTTTACATGATGGGTTTCTGGTTTGGTTCTTTTTTTTTTTTTCTTAGTTTATTCTAGATCAAAGTTTCTGAATTGAGTTTCTGTGACTGGATAATATTAGACAGTATATATTTACCCAACCCCTCTACCACAGAGTGGATGTGACACATTGTCAATCTATATTTTAGCAGAGTACAGCTGGTTTAAATTCAGAGTTTTCCTTCTCCTAGGTTGCTTTACCTAGGCTAAAAAATAATCTGCTACTATTTACCAATAGCTAGACGGAAGATAGATGAATTCATGTCTTTCCTGGGAGCAATAGCACAAAGTGAACGTAAATAGATTCGTCCAAGATTCGATGTTGATTGGTTGGGTTTTATGGCATATCAACCTACGTAGGTTATTTAATGCCAAATCCTTTTTATACATATATATTGAATATATGATTTGGTTTGTTTGGGTTTTATGGCATATCAACCTTTGTAGGTTATTTAACGCCAAATCCATTTTTATACAAATAATCAGTTCTATTTCAAACAATACAGTTTAGCGTGAGTACACAGTTTGTCAAAAACATTTCTATTTCAAGCGATTAGGTTTATTCAAACAGTTCTAATTCAGCCAATTCAGTGTAGTATCAGTATAGATTTTGTTTACACACAGTCAAAACAGTTCTATATTAAACAGGTGCTACCACTCCGGGCCAGAGTGGACCTGGGAGCAATGGCAATGGAGGGGTACTCTGCATTCCCCAGTCATCACTGGAACCTCACTATCAGATTGTTTAGTGTCATATCCAGGACACTCGTCGGGGGGGGGCTTACTCCCCAGCAGAGGTGCAGTCGGTGTATTCTACAGCCCTAGCCGACTGGGTGAGTCCATGCTTTGAACTCTTGTTGCTGATTGCATTTCCCACTACGATAACCGTTACACTAAGCACACCTTTAGAATATTTATATAAAGTAGTCCAAAAATAAGTACAACACTTAGAGTTGATAATAGCCGTTGTCGAGGATGCCCCGAAGGCTCCCTTTTCGATAGCTACTACACCAAGGTGTCGGGGAGGGCGTTACTCCTTTTCCAGGATTGACCCACTTTACCCTTAATCCATACCTTATAATGCCAGGTGTTTAACACCTGGCAAGGAGGCATCAAGTACCATTTTTTGAGTCTTTAGAGTTGATAATAAATGATACCTAATCATATCCATTTTGATTGTTCAATGTTTCTTCATAAATAGTAAGATCCTGGTATATTCTTGTGAAAGAAAGAAAAAAATTTTTCATTGTTGGGGTGTTGGAGTATACTTATCAATTCAATGATGGAGTGGTATCCGTGATGTCAGTAAAGACAAAGGGACATAGAGCTCTCTCTCTCTCTCTCTCACACACACACACATACATACTCGATCCACGCCCATTTCGCCGACAAACAACCAGCAGACACAGCCGAAACAATACGTCAAATTTTCATAAAATGACAATTACAGGTATGTTCAGTTTCCACACATAATTGCCCAGTCGCAGGAGGTGCCCGTGGTGTAATGGTTATCGTCGCAGGATATGGACACGGCGACAGGAGTTCAAATCCTGGACCTGACTGATTGCCTTTTACATAGCACTAATACCCTTGGGAAATGAATGAATCCAATTATTCTCCCTCCAGCTATGGGTAAATAGTAGGGCAGACTAGGTTCTTCAGCCTTGGTGAGGCAACTAGCCTAGGAGAAGGAAAACTCTAAATTCAAACCTGTTAAACTCCGCTTAAAAAATTGACCTTGTGTCATATCCTGCCCGAGCGGAGGGGTTGGTAAATATGATAATTGCCCAGCCGGCTGGGGCTGTAGAATACTCTGTAGATGGGTAAGACCCCACCCCCAACAAGTGTCTTAGATATGACATTAAATAATCAGATGGTGAAGCTCCAGTAATACTGGAGATTTGGGGAATGATGAGTACCCCTTTATAGCCATCACTCCCTGGTCCACTCTGGCCCTGAGTAGTAGCACCAGATAGGATCCTATCTATTGGTCAAATAGAACGAAACTGTGTACTTATGCTAGAGTGAATTGTTTGAAATTAACTTTTTTGGCATTTAACAGTATGTAAACAAAAAACTATAATTATACTAAATTGAATTGTTTGAAACTTTTATCAAAATGACTTAATTCGGCGTTAAATGACCCGAAAAGGGTTGATACGCCGTAAAACAAAACAACTAACCAACCAAATAACATTACACACATATAGATATATGCATATTCATCGCCCACAAAGCACATTAACATAACTACCGCAGGCAAACATGATGGAATCGGTACACTTCGAGAATGTTCACTTAGGTTATATCTAGCAGTAAATAAACTAATATCAGGTAAGACGAAATATTTTTCATTATTATAGGTCTTGCTTTGATTTGGTGGTGCTTTATGGCACATCAGTCCTTGTGGGTTATTAATATCAAATCATATATATATATATATATATATATATATATATATATATATATATATAATGTGTATGTGACTTGTAAATGAATAGTTCGTTGGTAACTTTGCTTTTTAACGAGGTCGAACTCATTTGTTTGCAAACATTTAAATGGTTTCAAGTATTAATATCTAACACTTATAATTTTATTTAATATTAATCATTTTTTCACACAGTTAAATGGTTTAAAGTATTGCTGTTTAACATTAGTAATTCTATTTATCAAGTATTCCTATCAAATACGAACAACTTGCGCATAGCTGTATGATTTCAAATAGCTAATGATAACAATCTTTAGTAAATGATTAAGCAGTTCTATTTAATCCATAGATGGGACTCTAATAGGTACTAACAATCCGAACCAAAGTAGACTGAGAAGTAATGACAATGAGGAGGTACTCCACATTCCCCAAACTCCAAGACTATCAGATGCGATAAACTGCCATGCCCAAGACAAGTTGTCAAAGTTCTTGCGGAGAGTAACAAGCTTTTGGGCACATCTGATTGAAAGAAAACATAGCCCGAACAAAATAATTGTCAATTAAAACAATGGAAAAGATCTTAAAATTCATTCAAGAAGGCAAATCACAGTGAAAGACGTTGTTTTTTTCCAGTCAGCTGTGTTCAAAATTTGGTGCAAATATTAAAGAAATATAGTGGTTAAAAAAAAAAGGAAGACATGATGGTAGACCACGAAAGGCATCAAAGTGTCAGAATAGAAAGCTCAAAGCAATATGCTATGAAAATAGAAAATGTGCACAAAAATGAATAGGAAACAAGCGGATCAAAACAGAATTCAATGTCTGTGCCAGAAATGTAAGAAATCGATTGAATGAAATTGGATTTACACACAGAAAAGCCCAACAGAAACCAGCACTAACACACACAAAAATAAATGAGGTTAAAGGGTGATTAAGAGAAATAATCATGGCATGTGGAGAATTGGATGAAAGTGATATTCGGTGAAATAATCAACAATCTGCATTAACCAAGTTGCAACATTTCTCAGGTGCCATTTAAATGATACATATAAAGGTGGCTGCCTGAAGAAAACAAGTAAATTTCCCAAGTCATTCATAACGCGTTGTTGCATGTCATTTAAAGGATCAAGTGCTATAAAAACCATTACCTCAACAATCAATGCAAATGTGTACATTGAAATCTTGGATAGTTTTCACATTCCATTGAGAGAAAATTAGTTTGTTGAGGACGAAATCATTTTTCAGTACGAAAACTTGTCACAGATACAAGTGGAGTAAAGCCTTTTTTTCAAGAGATTCATATAAAATCAATGACATGACCAGCGACCTGTCTGGATCCAGTTTATGGGAGAAATCTCTTTTAAATGATCTATCAGAGGAACCTTCTGATAGATCACTTAAAGATTATCCACCAAAGATCTCTGAAGAGTCATTCGGAAAAGTTGAAACCACTTTGATAAAGAATATTACTTTAAATCAGAGAAATATATGTCTAAAGAAATTAAGGCTGACATAAAAACTTGAGGAACGGCAACAAAGTATTAATTCTGTTTTTATAAGTTTCTCATTCCATTGTTAGAAAATTCCCTACATCTGAGTTGACCTATCCAATAAAAATGCACGCTATGACAACTGACACAATGCCATAAAAATTTCAATCTTTTTAATGAACTTATGAGGGACGCTCCACAGAAATAACAATAGATGCCTGGAGAACAATAGTACCGTTGGTGATTGGATTGTAATGCCTACTATTTATTTCCAATAAGTAACAATAGATTTAGGGAGCACAACTGCACCAGTAACTCCTTTCTAAATGACTGCTAGATTAACTTTTCTAGAATGACTGTTTACTCGAATAATTGCTTGCATGAATGACTGAATTACAACTTGCTAGAATGACTGCTTGAATAACTATTTACTAAAATGATTGTTTACTTGAATAACTGCTTGCAGGAATGGCTATTTGTTAGAATGACTGCTTGAATTACTGTTTACTAAAATGACTGTTTTAATAACTGCTTGTAGGAATTACTATTTGTTTGAATTAACAGCTTGATAGAATGACGGAACAAAGCAAATTTTCAGCTGCAAGACATTACTTTTCCACAAAGTCATCCCTACTGGTCATACATTTTCCCCAGCGATGATCAAGAGCCGACATGCTGCGTTCATAAAATATGCACAAGCGGAAGCGACCCATTTTTGATTTGTTTGTTTTTTTTTTTGTTTTTGTTTTCATAACAGTATCTTTATCGAGAAAATATTGTGGGTGTCGTCCATCTTTCGCCCGAATGAACTCATCTCCATTTCGTCGGTTGAAAGCTTAATGGAAAGTGACTTGTCGCTAATGTTGTTGCTGCTGCTGCAGCAGAAACGCATTACACATCACCTCATTTGATATCTACAGACTGATCTCCGTTAACGTTCTTCAAGTCAAGGGGTGCAGTTTTACTCGCATGAAGGAATTAATATAAGAAATTATTTCTAAGAAAAAAATCAAACCGACCACCACGGACTTGGTTTGGCCAGAGTGGAAAATGGAGAAGTAATCCCAGACAATACGGCACCAAAAAGCCACCTCCTTCTTTTTGTCAAGAATTACTATTCAGACCCTCAGTACAAATTTGGGGACCAAACTGTTGGCAGGAAAAATTAGCCAGCAGATGAGTTTCGTCACTCGCTTCTTGAATGGAATTTCCCAAGAAATAAAAGAAAAATTAAACGAAAGTCGACTACTGAAATTCTACCAAGTTAAACACCTGAAAGAAAATTCAACCGAGAATTCTGCTGAAAAGAACTTTAAAGAAGACTCGCAATTTAATGAAACATTTCTAAAAAAACAAAAAAGAAATGAAAAATACTCAAATTCAATGAACTTTGTTTCTCGGACACTCTCTCAGATAAGTTCCAGCAAATTGCACTAAAATTTGCAACATTTATCTTTTATATCCTTTTTAAAAACTTTATTGTCTGTGTTATCTTTTCGAATCAGTATCCGAACAAGAAAGCTGCAGAACTTACTGTTTGAATTTACCGTTTAATATTGCACACTAGAGCCGCCTAAAAACATTTCCCAGTTAAATATTAAACTTGGCTTTAGTGTCACTCAATTCCTACAAATTAAATTTTACTCTAAATTCTTTGAATTTTATTCTCTCCCTAAAATTTCTTTATTAAATGTTATCTCTACCTTCATTTTGCCAGACTGCTGCTCAGCTGCTAATTGTAATAAAGCAAAGTAACAATGGGTTAATGATTAAAATGTGCGACTCCTACTGCCATACCATCAACATCCATCTCTGATATTGTTGGATAACATAACAAAATAGAAGGTATTACTTTTGGAGCGTACCACTTACGAGGGCAGTATTCAGGTTCTTGCGCATTGCTGGCAAAAATGTACAGCCAACAGTGATAACTATGTAGGAAAATAAAATTTCATTGCGGCAAATGTGGTTTATCAAATTGTGTTATTGTGTTCATTTTATCCGTTCTAGATTCCTGGGGTTATATCTTTCGGAACGTCTCTCATAAAAAAATAAATCCACCTCAGGCAATCTAAGGATAAAAACTGAACAAAGTTTTAAAGAATTAAAGGAGAATGCCGACGTGGCTATGCAATTTTATTCTTACCACAAGTATACATGAGAGAGGGTTCTATGTTAAAGTTGGCCTTGTGTCGCATGTTGTCTTCGTAGGAACTTTCCTGTCTTCCCTAATTAGCTGGAAACAACTAATGTCATCAACCGGATGCTGGAGATACAAAAAATATTTTTTAATATGATATAGATTACCTGAGAGCGCTGCCGCGTACTTCCATTGGGGAGGTCTGACAACCATACTAACCGGAAGTTGTCGAATCAGAACAGAAGAGGTTTCTAAGTGAATGCGTTCATGTTCCATTCCCATCAAGAGAGACCACTGATAAAGAAAGTAGAAACAAATAGTTAAAGTCGAATTAGTAATACCAACACTACTTACCAGTTTAACGTACTGGTTTTAAGATAGACATTGATGATAATAAAGGAAATTGCGTTAAAATCTTTCATACGCCGACTGTATTTCCTACAGAGGGGTAAAAAAAATGGGTTGAAGGACTGACACTAGCCTGCATCTGGAGATGAGGTTCATGTTCCACAATTTTTTTTTTTTTTTTTAGTTTTCCGACAACGTCTAAGTATTTATCTATCTGTTCGCTTTCTTATTTCCTCTCTCTGATCCATTAGAACAGCAAAATCAACTAGATGATAAGTTCCTTTTTTTCCTATTAATTAACGCTAGGTCTGATCTTCCTGTCAGGATTAGGTGATCCTTTTGTATCTCAAAATCCCAGATAATTTTATTCGGTTCATTCTCGAAGACATTCTAGTTTGTGCATGTACCGTTTAGTAGTATAGTCACAGCTTAATCACTTGCACAATTCCCAGTAGATTACCTTTCCCTCCCAGTTGTGCCTAGTCTTATACTCCTTTTATGCTAATTTGCTGCATGCATTTATAATGTGATTAACAGTTTCATCTCTTTCTTAGCATGACCTACACTTGCTATTCAGTTGCGTATTATCAATTTTGGCATAAATATAATCAATTTTTATTGATATTAGAAGAAATAGAGTTTCTCTCTGGAGGTTCCGTTTTGTTAATCAAGTCCAGATTTTCTCGTGTGTGATCGCAGCAGTTTGTTACTTTAAATATTTGTACCATTGTTTTTCTTCCCATTTTAAGTTTTTGTTATTTTTCTACTTGTTCTTATGTTGCCATTGTTGTTACTGGCTTCAATAATTAGCCATTCTTTGCACTTTTAAATGTAGTTTTCGTATCCTTCTATTGATGCATCAACGCAATATTGAATGCAAGTGAATCCTCTTCCTCCTTTTTTTGATACAGACAGTCTATGTAAAAGGATTATTATTATTTGGACGATTTTTCACATCAGCGTAAGCTGATGGTTTCTCACCAGAGTTTGAGTGATAGCAAGTCTCCTCAAGTCTCCTGAACTCTTAGTATTCTGGCCAATCTTAATAATACTTTAGTCTGAGTGGTCTCTACTTCTGTTATTTCCAATTCTTCAAGTCGCTTTATCAATCTGTTATTATTTTACTCCTTTGAGAGTTTTTCACACCAGCGTTAGCTGATGGTTTTTCACTGGAGTTTGAGTAAAAGCAAGTCTCAAGGACTTTTCTTAGTATTCCGGCCGATCTCAACAATGCTATAGATTGGATAGTCTCCATTCGTCCATTTATTTTCAAATGCTCCATTACCTGTACCAATACTCCAGCATTAATCGAACCCCACCATTAGATTGTTTAGTGTCATATATAGGACACTCGTTGGGGGAGTCTTAGCCCTCTGTAGAGATGCAGACGGTGTATTCTGCAGCCTCAGCCGACTGAGCCAATATAGTTTTAAGTGTTTCTATGTAATAATAACAATGAGAATACAGTTATATGGTTTAAACTATTTCAAAATTATATGGTTTCAAGTAACTTATGTAAATAATTATTTGTAAGAAATTTAAGCTTCGGTTACAATTGGTATTATTCTCACTTTCATGTTCTATAGTTTTTCTAGTTCTCTTGCAAGGTCGAGGTACTTATCCCTCTTTTCGCTTACCTTCAGTTTTTCCCTGTAGTCGGCCGAAACGGAAAAGTCCACAATTTGGCAGGTTCCCTTTTTTATTGACTATCACGAGGTCTGGTCGTCTGACAAATTAGATTATCTGTTTGTAACTCAAAATCCCAAAGAATTTTGTCCGTCTTATTTTCTAGGATGGATTCGGGGTTTTCATATACCATTTGTAAGTTATTATTACTATTTCTTATGAGTTTTTTCGCATCAGCGTTAGCTGATGGTCTTCCTCTGGTGTTTGAGTTACAGCAAGTCCCTTCAGGTCTCCAAGACTCTTCTTAGTATTCTGGCCGTTCTCAACAATACTGTAGTTTGAATAGGCTTGATTCAAATGATTATTACATATAATTGTTAGAATTAGTAGCAATTCTATCAATCAAGTATTCCTATCTAATACCAAAGATTTGCCCAGAGTTGTTGGATTTCAAATAACTAATAATAATAATAATACTTAGTAAATAATTGAACCGTTCTATTTGACCCATAGATGGAACCCAAACAGATACTACCATTCCGAGTCCCAGACTAGAGCTTCTCCATCAAATGCTGTTTAGAGACATACTTAGAACATTCTTCGCGGGAAAGTGGTTATTATTCTGCAGAGGTACAGTCCACATATTAAACAGCTACACTCGACAGGACGAATGCCTCCTTTCAAAAGATACATGCATTTCTCACGCACAATTAGAAAATTGTGAACAGTTTGAAAATTTTGGAGCAAAAGTTTCCACCTATAGAATGCTGGCTCAGCTTAGAATAATATGTGCAGCTGTCTGTGCCAATTGTCATTCTATAAATACAGTGCAGCTAAGAAATAAATGAAAATATGCAATGGAATAGCTGCACACATGTAATGGCAAAAGACTCTTTTTTTCAGAGGTGTCAAGGTACAGTATGTTATAAATACGGCACTGGGTTGACCGTGGCATAATGGCTAAAGTGCTGCCTCGAAGTAAGCGAGATCGAACTCCAGACTCGCTCTTACGTTCACTTTTGGACTAAATATCCTTGGAAAAGGTGTAAACCCACTTATCTACCCAGCTATGGGTTAAATAGTGCCACTACTGTTCTTCTACAGGTATTAGATAACCCATGAAGCTTGAGATGCCATAAAACAAGCCAAACCAGGTCAGGGTTTTTTTTTTGTTTTGGCGGCATATCAACATTCGTGGGTTATTTAATTCCAAAGCCATCCTTGTGGAACAGGAAGAGTCCTTGTGCCGTAATAGTTAAAGTGCTGGACTGTGGCCTCGAAGTAAGCGATTTCGAACTCCGGTCAAGCTATTACATTTAATTTCAGACCAATAACCTGAGGAAAGGTATGAATCCTCTTATATCCACCAGCAATGGGTTAAATAGTATCACTGCTGTTCTTCTACAAGGATAGCTTTGGGATTAGATAACCAACAAAAGTTTATGTATCATTAAACAAAAAACCAAACCAAATACGGCACCACGTAAAATAAATAAAGTTCTTATTGAAATCAGAGCAAGTTCTGAAAGAATCGGTTTACCAAAATCCCTATGTTCAACAAACAATCAATGAAGAAAGTTTTCATTCAAATGCTGACTCTCTCACTGTCGAACAAAAGTTAACAGGTGTCCTGGATATGTCATGATGGTGAGGCTCAAGTCTTGGTTGAACTTTCATGGTATATCAAACTTTGTAGGTTATTTAATGCCGAAACCTGTTATATATATATATATATATATATATATATATATATATATATAAATGAATAGTTTGTTGGTAACATTTTAAACTAACGAGAGATCACTTGTTTACACACAGTTAAATAGTATTGCTATCTTATGCTAGCAATTCAATCTAATATCAGCCATTTGTTTGCACACATTTAAATGGTTAAACAGTTCTATTTGACACATAGATGGGATCATACAACTTCGGGTCAAAGTGGACCTGGGAGTAATGGCAATGAAGGGATCGTCCAAATTCCCCAAAGCTCCAGAACTAAAGCCTCACGATCGGATGGTTTATTTTTATATCCAGGACACTTATTGCGGGGTCTTACTCTTCAGTAGAAATGCAGCCGGTGTATTCTACAGCCTCAGCCCACTGGACAATTAAAGTGTAGGGAATTGTTGCAAATAAGCAAAAGGTTACTGAATGAGTACTAACCAAAACGGAGTTTGGAAATGAAAATCTTTATAACATGAACAAAATACAATACTTACCAGCAGTGTGAAGAAGGTACCCACTGCGAGAGGTGACTACTTAGCATGATTGGCATTTGTCGTACGGCACAAGGCCTTTTTAGGTGGGTCTTGGCCGTAGCCCAGAACCGCCCGGCAGCTTCAAAAATGCTTTGGGCCCCGTCGACATTCTCCTAAAAATGGGCACCTCAGGCACCAGGCGATAAACCTAGCTCCTCCAAAGAGAGTTATAGGCTGGGGGACGGTACCCTTAGACTCGAGGAGAGACGGCTACATGACCTGAATGATGGGCTTCCCTGGTATCCACGTCAGGCACCTTCAACCGAGTATCCACCGACTTAGTATGATTACCCCCTCACTATATTGGCCAACGTATTTATCAGGAATGGGACATGCCCATTTATGTTCCCAGGTAGGGTATAAAACAGGTATGTAGAGTACCCCTTCATTATCATTATTTTCAGATCCATCCTGACTCGATGTGGTAGTATTCGTCAGGGTCCCATGTATAGGACCCACCGAAAAAAAGGCCTTGTGCCACACTTGCCCGTAAGGTGGGGCGTGCAACAAATACCCCATGTATAGGTCAAATAGGACTATTCAATCTTTTACTATGGATTATAATAATTAGTAATTGGACACTATACAGCTTTATGCAAGTTATTCGTATTAGAAAGATGTACTTGGTAAATTAAAAAATGTTGAATAGCAACCGTTGAAACCATTTGTGTGCAAACAAATGATTAATATGAAATTAGATAAGATTACTTGATAAATAGAATTACTAATGTTAAATAGCAATACTTGAAACCATTTAACTGTGTGCAAACAAACGATTAATATCAAATAGAATTATTAGGATTAGATAACAATACTTAAAGCCATTTAGAATTATGAGTGTTACCAATATTTTAAACCATATAAACAAACGAATGAGCTCTGGCTGGTTTAAAAATGATCTTACCCACAAATATTTGCTTACAAATAATATGTATTATATGTGCATGTATAAACAGGTTGGTTGGGTTTTATGGTATATCAACCCTTGTAGTTTATTTAATGCCAAATCCATTTTTATACAAATAATCAGTTCTATTTCAAACAATTCAGTTTAGCGTGAGTACACAATTTAATTGTCAAAAAAAAAAAAATTCTATTTCAAGCTATTCAGTTTATTCAAACTAATTCAGTTTAGTATAAGTACAGATTTTGTTTACACACAGTTAAATGTCAAAACAGTTCTATATTAAACAATTCAGTTTTGTGTAAGTATAGTTTTGATGTCAAAAACAGTTCCATCTCAAACAATTCAGTTTAGCATAAGCACGCAGTTTAAATGTAAGTACAGTTTAATTGTCAAAAACATTTCTATTTCAGACTATTCAGTTTAGTCAAACAGTTCTAATTCAAACAATTCATAAGTAAGCAATTAGTTCTATTTAACCCATAGATAGGGCCCATAGATCATGTGGTACGATTCCGAGCCAGAGTGGACCTAGGAGCAATGGCAATGAAAGGGTGCTCTGCATTCCCCAAGCTCAAGTATCACTGGAAATTCATCATCAGATTGTTGAGTGTCATATCCTGGACACTCATTAGAGGGGTCTTACCCCTCTACAGAGGTGCAGTCGGTGTATTCTATAGCCCCAGCCGATTTGGAAATACACCGTTGAATGTCAAAACAATTTTATTTCAGATAATTCAGTTTAGCATAAGTACATAGTTTACATGTCAAAACAGTTCTATTTCGAGCAATTCACTTTAGCATAAATACACAGTTTAAATGCAAAAAAAAACAGTAAACTCAAACCATAGTTTAGTTCTATTTAACCCATAGATAGGACCCTTCTCAGGTGCTACCACTCCGGGTCAGTGTGGACCTGGGAGCGATGGCAATGAAGGGGTACTCCGCATCCCCTAAAGTTCCAACATTACTGGAACCTCACCATCAAATTATTTAGTGTCATATCCAGGATACTCGTTGGGGAGGTCTAACCCCTCTGCAGAGAAGCAGTCGGTGTATTCTACAGCCCCAGCCAATTGGGCAATTGTTACGGCCACCGGCCACGGTAGGATTATAATGCGGGGAGCAAGGACTACTATAAGAATCGGAAGTGGGGCAGGCGATTGGCGGGTCTCCAAGCCCTAGCAAAAGTGGAAGAAGCAGCCGAGAAGGGGCAAATGTCCTGACCCAGATAAGGAAAAGACATGCCATTATTCGAGGCAGGGAGGGCGTTTTACCGCCAAAAAGAAACGAAACCCAAAAAGTCAGTTTCGAGCTTCGCCAAGGAAGACAAAGGTCGCCTTTTCACGGGGTCCGGTGAAAGGGGAAATTCTAGTCACAGAATGGCCTAATAGAAGCCGTTGGCTCCGTTGGGTAAGAACTCGAGGCTCAACGTAAAAGAAAAAGGAAAACAAAAACTGGTGCCTTGCAACTCGTTAATAGGAGATTAACGAATATAAGAAAAAAAAATTAACAAAAGAAAGGAAAGAAAAAAAAGGTTAGTCAAAAATTTTATCACGAATAATATACGTAACCTAAATAAAGGTCCGTACCAAGACTATTCCAAAGAAACATTTTTGAGGTTGTTCATTAGCAGCTAGTTTCGGCGGAAAACATATTTGTTTAAAATTTGTACATCCATACTAAGGGCGAAGAGGAGAGACTTTTGTTCTTCGGTAAAAGAAGAAAAAAGAAAGAACAGGGAAGTTCCCTCCCCTTAATTGTAAAGGGAAAAACAAGATACGGATATAATTTTAAAACAAATAAAAGAAAAAGAAGAACTTTGTCTTATTGGAAGGACATAGTCAGATACTATGGGGAGCGACTTGTCCTCCACATTTCTGTATATTTTTTGTTGTATTCGTTTTGCTCTTTGTTTGTCTGTTGTTACAGTTGTGCTTTCTTTAAAATAAAAAAAATAAAAATGTAAGAATGATACATATATAAAGAAAAGGAGAAAACCAACTACGCGTCATATTGTTTGTCCGGTTCATAATTCCCCATGTGTTCATTCATACCACGTCAACCTCTTTAACCTTGAAACACCCTCATTCGTCCGTGGTCTTAGTAACCCACACATAGGACTCGTCCATATCTCGAAAAATTAAAAATACGTGTAAAAATCCGTAACACAATGTATAAACAGGATTTGGCATTAAATAACGATCCATGTTCGACATTAAACACACCTGTTAACCCGAGGTTAGGATAGGTTATTTGAACCTATCCAAACCTAACGTTAACAGGTGTTATTATGAACTCAGATAAAGAAGTTTCCAGAGGAAGAATCTCTTCAAATAAGTGTTGATGCTCCAGCAGGATGTGGTTTTGTTCGATTGCTTTGACGGTATGTCAACTCTGGTTCGGTTATTTTCCTATTATTATTGTCGAAGTCAGTCTTTTTTTTTCAAGAAAATATATGTAGTTTCTAACAACTGTTCAAATTTAATAACAATAATTTGCTTGCACAGAGTTATATAGTTTCAAGGTTTGGCATCATGGTTACGATCAGCTTCAACGGATTAATGAGCCTCACCTCTTCCAAAAGTAAAGTCGATGCTGAGTTGAGCGGTGGGATGCTAGTCTGTAAATCCTGTGGTATGTATCAGATATCTTGGATTATGACGTACATTGTACACAATTTGCGAACTAGCCACTCACCTTCCAGTTCAAACAACGGGTTTACTTTCTAATCAGATAAAACTCATTATCAGATGCATAGGAAACAGGAGAATTTGCAACATTGCTTGATATTTTTATAGAACCAAAATTGAGCCGTTTATAAACATACTTAAACATGTATATTTAAAACTTTTCATGAATGAACATATCTCAACATGAATGCGAGTCTGATACTTTTTAATCAAACGCTAAATAACGATGACACAATGTAATATTTTTTTTACTTTTTCTTGTCCCTAAAAAGAAAATATTATTTCCCAATGGCTTATGTCTAAAGTAAATGTAAAAGATCTATTTTTCTTCCAACTTTGATTTTTTGAGCTGGGTAATGAAATTTTCAAAACAAGATGGGAGACTAGATTTGGAGGCTGATACGTAAAAGGGTTAATGCTACAGTTAGAAATCTCAGAAACTACTCACCTTTAAATATTTAATAGTATTTACAGTTATTGACTGGATGTTGATTGAATAATTTAAATAAATGTTAGGATAACATTTACAAGTAAAACTATTTGTAATTTACTGTTTAATGGTTTTAAATCTAAAAAAATATTTAAAAGTCTATAACATTATATAACATTTTTTGTTCTTGATTTGAAAAAAGAAAAGACCTTTTTTTTCAAATTTTGTTTTTATGACCTGGGTAACAATACTTTAAAATGTACTCATTTTCCTATATCCACTGACAGTGTTCTTCCTACCACAGCACATAAAACTGGATGTTATGAAACATTTTATAAGAGTTCTTAATAAGAAGTCTGCAGTCTCCAAGTACGTTCGAAGCATCTTTACAAAGCCATCTAATACAAAACTAGTGTCTTCGTTGGATTACAAATAAAGAAGATATTGGAGTGTAAAAAATTCCTCTAGAAGAAAAAAGAAGCTAAGAACAAGTTAATCACAGTGATTCGAGCTTTCAGGGGCAATCATCAGGCTAAAAATTGTGGAACTAGTTGATGATCTGGTGAAAATCTTCCGCAAAATCTTGGGAGCATATTCAGACTAGCAAGAAGAGCACTTCCACCAAGATATCCTAGGTTTTAAACGCCACTACCAAGGATTATATAAAGAATGAAAGATGACGTTGGGAGGCTGAAACTGATTTACGTTACAGTTGCAAATCTCGAAAAACATTCTTGTATAACTTCAGTATAAATGTATGTAAATTTTAATTCATATATTGTTTTGTTCCAACTTTATGAGAATGGAAATATTCAAATTTGCTCGTTTTTACAAAGAGAATAGGTTAACTTCTAAATTTTATTATTCAGGCTTTAAAAGCGTTGTTTTAAGGGAATAATGACCATTTTCTATATTTTTATAACATAAGCAATTACCAAATACCACATACAGTCCAAGAAACAAAGTTTTGTTACACAGCTTTATCCAAGGCACCAAAGCAAAGTTTAAAGAGAATAATTACCATTTTCTATACTTTTATAACATAAGCAATAAGGAAATAACACATACTATTCAGGAAACAAAATTTATGCTATAGGGCGATTATTACTGAAATGACATCTACCTTATACGCAAATTCCGCTATCGCGCCTACAATATTCAAGATTTTCTTATACGTCTAAATATATCTTCTCGGCAGATTTGAAGGAATTTCTGTTGACATAATCCATTTTTCAAAACAAGGAGGTGAGAAGATACTTAGGAAGAACCAAAATGACTTTCGGAGAAATCGATCCACGACATCACAAATTTTGACAATCTGTCAAATTCTAGAACCACCTTGAAGCAACAATATTATCTGTCGGCTTCTCCAAGGCCTTTGACTCCATACACAGAGGGAAGATGGAGCAAATACTACTCGCCAACGGCCTACCCAAAGCAACCGTCGCAGCCATATTGATGCTATATAAAAACACGAAAGTAAAAGTCCGCTCCCTGGATGGAGACACAGACTACTTCGACATTGTAGCAGATGTGCTGCAAGGAGACACACTAGCCCCATACCTGTTTATCATCTGCCTAGAATACATGCTCAGAACGTCTATTGATGAAAGATAATGGTTTCAAGCTGGCAAAAGATACCCCGCACAAACAATTACGGGCGCGGATTATGCCGATAACATAACACTTCTGGCAAATACACCCGCCCAAGCCGAATCCCTGCTACATAGCCTGGAACGAACAGCTGTTGGCATAAGCCTCCATGTCAATGCAGACAAGACGGAATACATGTGCTTTAACCAAACAGGCGACATCTCCACACTAAATGGTAGTTCTCTAAAACTAGTTGACAAGTTCACCTACCTAGGAAGCAGTGTCTCATCAACCGAAAAAAGACATTAACATGCGACTAGTAAAGGCATGGACAACTGTCGATAGGCTATCGGTCATATGGAAGTCAGACCTGACCGATAAAATAAAACTCAGTTTTTACCAAGCAGTGGTCGTGTAGATACTGCTATATGAATGCACTACATGGACGCTGACTAAATGTTTGGAGAAAAAGCTTGACGGCAATTACACAAGAATGCTGCGAGCAATATTGAACAAGTCTTGGAGGCAACAACTCACAAAACAGCAGCTCTACGGCCAAATAAATATGAACTCGTTTCTCTAACCACAATACAAAAACAGCCCAGTCGGCTGAAACTTCAGAATATACCGACTGCATCTCTACAGAGGAGTAAGATCCCCACCAATGAGTGTCCTGTAGCCCAGTCGGCTGGGGCTGTAGAATACACCGCAGCATCTCTGCAAATGAGTATTCTGGATATGACATTAAACAATCTGTCACGTGATGGCTCACGGAGACGAGGAGGTGGGAATGATACTCTCCCCCCGTTGAACTAAAATTATCTAGCAGTCAAAAAGTGACCGTTAGAAATGAATGTGGGTCACACAGATGTTTGCACCTAAGTGACCTTGGGTCGCCGGACATCGGAAGGGGAAGGAGAAAATGAAGCCAAATGATTGGTGGGGGGACCCCAAACGGAAGTGGGGTTCCCTTCCCCTCAACGGAAGTAAATACAAAAAAGGGAGTTTTTGAGCAAGTCTGGTGGCAGACGGACGATAGCCATTTTACTCCGGGCTAAAGACAAAAGACTGAGACATGAGAGACCTGAGTCTCTCAAGCCAGCATTAAAAACAGTACAAAGTCTATTAGCCCATGAAAGAAGAGAAATTCTCCAGTGGAACCCCGTCAAAAAAATAAGATAAGTAACTTTGGGACATTTTTCCTTTACACCCGAATTTTGTTTACCACTCTCTCTCAATTTGAAAAAGGATAAAAGCCAAGAAAAGACATTTATATTCATGGACTATCCTATTATATATCTTTGACATTTTGAACATATATATGTATATAACCGTAGTAAAGAACCTATGTATTTTCATTTTACCATGTGGTCTATGTTATTATTCCATGCTTTCCTTTCAGCTTCTATTCGCCTTACATTATCTTGCTTAAAACTGTCCTATTAATTCCTAAAGTATCACACGGAAAACCGGAGTTACCGACTACTACTACAGCAACATTAATATTATTACAACTAAGACCTATAGGCCCGTATTCTTCTATTATCTAAGGGAAAGAAGTTTAGTGGCCTGGTGGGTGTGTGATAGTGTGAAATTTTGGACCCCTTTGCCAGCGGTGGCCAGTCTGGCCCTAAATTATTCCCTCACGTAATATGCCAGTTCTTATCTGCCTGAGAAAAGAACTCTGAACAGGACTTATTTCTGTAGGGGATCAAGTGCCAACCTGCCCCGTCTTCACACGTGCGAAAATAAAGTCCCGTTTAGGGATTTTAGTTCAATTTGCCGTCACAAATCTGATAACGAAACTCCAGTAATCCTGGAGCTTTGGAGAATACAGAGTATACCTTCATTGTCATTGCTCCAGGTCAAAGTGGTAGTACCTAACAGAGTCCTATCTAAAGGTCAAATAGAACTGTTTGACATTTAAACCGAGTGCAAACAAATGACTTCTATTAAATTGAACTGTTTGATCATTTAACTGTGCATAAACAAATGACTGATGTTTAATTGAATTGTTAGCGATATATAGCAATACTTAGAAATAGAAATGTTTGATCATTTAACTGCGTGTATCAAGAAAATGTGTTTACAAATCATCTATTCAATATAAATGTTAAAACAGGATTTGGAATCAAATGACCAACAATGGTTGATATGCCATAAAGCCAAAGCAAACCAAACCAATGTCGACATAAAATAACTCCAGATGGGTTGACATCCTGTTAAACGCAATCAAACAACCAACAAACAAACAAACAAACAAAATCGATTGAATTTACATGTATTAAATTAACTGAAATGTAAGTTTTTAATTTTTTTCATATATTATTTTGACTTTCCTCAGACGAAGACATTGGGTTATAATGGGATGAAGTTTACAAAACTACGAAAAAGCAACCATTTTAAATTTATAAACTTTAAAATTATGAAAAAGTCAATATGTAAAACTTTACAGTGTTCAACAAGTTTTCAAGGCTTCTCACTTAATTTAAAGAAGGATAGACAAACTGAGACAGAAAAAAAGCAGAGGACGAGAGATAGAGAAAGAAGGTGAAGGAGTGTGAGAGAAGAGAGAAACATAGAAGGAAGGGGACAGTGATAGAAAGAGAGAGAAGAGCGATGATATAAACAGAAAGAAAGATAGAAAGTGGAATGCGTTTGGCTAGACAGAATGAAAGAAAGAAACAAAAATATAGGAGGAGATAAAAAAGGATAAAAAAAGGAAGGAGTAGAAAAAACAGAGCGAGAAGAATGTGGTAGTAAGAGAGGTAGAGAAGAAGAAGAAAGACGTAGAGAAAGAAAAAAGAGAGGTACAAAAAAAAGAGAAGTAGAAATAGAAAAGGAGAGGTAGAGACGAACAAATAGTGGAAGACACGGAAAAAAGAGAGGTAAAGATGAAAAAAGAGAGATAGAAATAGAAAAAAAAAGTAAAGAAGAAAGAGAAAAAAATAGAAAGAGAAATGGTGAAAAAAAAGGTAGAGACGAAAAAGAGAAGTAGAAATAGAAAAAAGAAAGCAAGAGAAGAAAAAAAGAGAGGTAAAAAAAAAGAAGTGATGGTTAAGAAAAAAGAGAGGTAGTGAAGAATAAGAGAGGTAAAAAGAAAAGAGACAGGTAGAGATAGAAAATAGAAGTAGCGAAGAAAAAAAGAGTAGTGAAGAACAAAGAGAGGTAGAGAAGAAAAAAGCGAGGTAAAGAAGAAAAAGAGAGGTAGAAAAAGAAAAAAAAAGCGGTAAAGAAGGAAAAGAGAGAAAAAAAAGAGAGAGAAAAAAGTGATGTAGAAAAGAAAAAAAGAGTCGATGAGATATTGCTTCCAAGGTATGCGAACTGGTTAACTAATTTCAGTGGCTTACCACTTAAAGTGAAGATGGCTTCATCTAGTTTAAAACACTTGAACTCCGTTTTATTTGCGTTCATGTCGAGGGAATGCCTTCTGCTGCTTACTCCAGGCTATGCAGCAGAGATTCGGCTAGGACTAGGGCATTTGCGAGAAGCACTAGATTATCTGTGTAGTCTGTATCTATCCTGAAACAGCATTTTCTTTTATTAGATCTACTGACATTCGTAGTACGTAATCTAAGCAGAATATAAGTAGATGTGATGTTAATGTATATATTTACCAATCCTTCTACACGAGCAGGATATAATACAAGGTCAACTTTCAGCGGAGTTTAACCGGTTTGAGTTCTGAGTTTTCCTTCTCCTAGAGTGGTTGCCTAACAAAGACTTAAAAACCCAGTCTGTACTACTATTTACCCATAGCTAGGCGGGGGGGGAAGAATAATTGGATTCATGCCTTTCCCAAAGGTATTAGTGCAATGTGAAATGCAATCAGCCTCGTCTAGGATCCGAACTCGGTTCGCCATAGCCATTTCCTATGACGATAACCATTACACAACAAGCACCTCCAAATATGCTGCTAATGTATCGCCTTGGAAGACTCCAGAGACCTTAAACAAACAAATAAATAGTTGGCCGACCGTAGTCGAGGACGACCTGAAGGCTCATTTTTCAATAGCTACTACACTGAAGTGTTGGGGATGGTGCTACTCCTTCCGCTGAATTTTCTGCACTTAGTCTTGATCCGTACCTTATAATTCTGCATGTTAAATAAGGAGGCAGTAAGCCTTTGGTATGACTCGATCTAGGATTGAATCCCGGTCTCCGGGACCATTGGCGAAAACAATGGTCGTCGTTGGTTGTCACGTATCGGAGTAAGATCATATGACATTGAACGAGAGGGCTTATCGTAAAAGGAAAAAAAAAGATAAATACACTCTAAAATAATCTGATTATCAGCCATATTTATCTTATTATCTACCTGAATTCTATTATGATATCAAGAGGTCATTAGAAGTTTCTTTTATCGGTTTACTAAATAGTATCTTCGGTGGTCGCTTATGGGAATAAGACCATATGATATCAAACGAGGAAGTTTGTGGTAAAAGAAAAAATATATACAAAAGCACTTTGAAATTAATTGCTTTTGATTCGAAATTGGAAAAACGGGTCTACATGTGAAGCGACAGAGGCTGTCTTTATGGATCATAGACAGACGTCAGTAGTCTTCCAGTCTTCACGGGTTCTCCAGGGAGTCTTCGGTAGACTTGACCAGTAGCTACTGCGAAGAATCAACACCCCTAAGGTGAAGTATAGCATCAGTATTTCACATCAGCCACTAAGAATACAAGGACACGTAAATTGTACCCGCCGAATTTCAACTGAATAAACTGTTGTAAAATCTCAACAGTCTCTGTTCCTCATTCGATTCCATACCCAGTATTCTATTTCAGCAGATCAGTGCCATATGGTCATTGTACTCCCCTTAACTATGGGAAATTAGTAGAACACACTACTAAAGTAAAGTTCTCCAAGAAAAATTTTTCTAGTATTTTTTTTGTGTGTGTGTGGTGGGAATTTGAACTAATTACACCCTTAAACTAACAGCAATTTTTTTTTTTTTTTTTTCGAAAAAAAATCATTTTACATTTCATCAGGTGGGGTTCACTTTCACATTCTAACTCAATGTAGAATGATCACCCATTTCTGGAAAAGAATTACAAAAATGATTACAAAAAGGGACCCCTTCTACCGGGAGTAAAAAAAGAAAAATAATTCGACCTATTTGGTTTGGTTTTATGGCATATCAACCATTGTAAGTCATTTAATGCCAGATCCATTTTTATACATATAAACAATTCTATTTCAAACAATTCAGTTCAGCATAAGTACATAGTTTAGTTCTATTTGACCCATTGATAGGGCCCTATCAGGTACTACCACTCCGGGCCAGAGTGAATCTAGGAGCGATGACAATAAACGGGTACTCTGCATTCCTCAAAGCTCCAGCATTACCGAAGCCTCACCATCAGAGTGTTTTGCGTTATATCTAGGACACTTGTTGAGGGAGTTTTACCCCTCTACAGAGATGCAATCAGTGTATTCTACAGCCCCAGTCGACTGGGCCACAGATATTCGTTGGGGGAGTCTTACCCCTCTGCAGAGATGCAGTCGGTGTATTCTACAGCCCCGCAGCCGACTCGGCCCAACCTTTCTTGTTATTTGTCTTTTCCAACGATAACTGTCGCAGAATTGAGTAATCATTCTACATATAGCTAGGAGGATAAGGGGGTTCATGCCTTTCCCATGGGTATTTGTCCGAAAGTGAACGTAATAGCACTACTGGATTTCGAACTCGCTTACCACGATTCCACAGTCCATCGCTTTAACCATTACACCACGAGGACACCCTCCTTAAATCATTAGCTTCCTTATTATTCTTATTAAAGAGCAGTTTGAGTTGATCAGGAGACAGAAAGAGGGAATCACACTTTACTATTCTGACCACTGTTTAAAGGATCATTTCTGAATCTTAAATCATCACAATGAAAACATGACCGATCAATTTTCTCGGATGTCTGTATTTACCCAACCCCTCCGCTACAAACAAGATTCAACACACGTTCAATTTTAAAACGGAGAACTAATGGTGTAGAATTCAGAATTTTTCTTTCTCTTAAACTGGTTGCTTTATAAAAAAAAAACAGTCTGCCTTACTATTTATCTGGGGGGGACAGATGGATTCATGCCTTTCCTAAAGGTATTAGCGCGAAGTGAAACGCTGGCAGTTTTGTCTTGGATTTGAAATCGGGTTCACCGATTTCATTTCCTTCGGCCCAGTCGACTGGAGCAATAGAATACACCGACTTCATCTCTGCAGAGACGTGCCCCCCTCAACGAGTGTCTTGATATGATATTAAACCATCTGATGGTGAGACTCCAGCCTTGGAGATTTGAGGAGTGTAGAGTACCCTTTCATTGCCATTGCTACCAACTCCACTATGGGCCAAATAGAACAAACTATGTGAGCAAACAAATGACTGATGTTAAATTGCGAGTGTTAAATTGTGAGCAATTCTTGTAACTGTGTGCAAAAAAGAACTAAGCCTCGTTTAAGAATGTTATCAACAAAATGTGTTTACAAATCATATATATATATATTATATATCTGTAGAAACAGCATTTGGCATTAAATAACCTACAATGGTTGATATACCATAAAAGTAAACCAAACCAATCCTTTCCTTCAGCAATGATCGTTACGCCGTTACGCCAAATACATTTCTCCGATGTTGTTAGGTTCAGCAATAACTTATTTGTTCCGATGTCTTTTCAAAGGAGCCCTAAATTGGCTCGAGGTAAAGCTCTTTATAGATATATCATTTTTGGATTTAAATGGGGCGTAAAAAAATGAAACAAATGGCAGTAACATGTTCTTATCTAGATTGTATTACATTTCTATATTCTTGTACATTACGGCAGAAATAACGAAAAGGTTTTTTTTTATTCTATACAAGCGCCCATTTTTTTAATGAAAAAAATCAAAGACATCCAAATTTTATTGTTAATGAAATATTATATAACCAAAAGAGATATTATTACGAATAATTTATTACCATTCATAACAGTATTGAAACACTGTAATAGTACTAAAACAAGAACATCCTTTATTTGTATTTGTGGAGTTTTATTTTGAGGAGTTGAGACGTCAGAACCTTAACGAGACAGTTTGCATTTCACTTCGTGCTAATGCCCTTGGGAAAAGCATGAACCAGTTTGTTCTTTCCCCACCCCTCTCAGCAAATAGTCGGACAGACTGTGCTCCCTAGCCTAGGTCTTGGGAAAGGAAAATTCTAAACAGATTTACTCAACTTCAAAATTGACCTTGTGTCATATCCTTTCCGTGACAGATGGGTTGGGTGAAAAAACAAACAAGGAAAACTAGAACAGCAACAAGCTGAAGGAAAATTCTGAATGCAAAGCAGATTTACCCCGCCTAAAAATTGTGTCACATCCTGTTAGTGGTGCTGGATTTGGATAAATATACACAGAGAAGTTGCGATTTTAGTTTTGGCTGCAGAGTTTCGGTACAGTAAAATTTGGTGATGAATGATAAACAATAATATTCGTTTTAATTGTATGAGGATCTACTAAAAATTCAATTTTTAAAATGCTTGCATAGGAGAAATGCTTGCTTAGGAGAAATTTTTTATTCATTTGAAATTTTAAAATCGGTAGGGGTGTATTCATTTATGACGATACTTTATCAACTCCAGACTCTTACAAGGAGCATTCGTGTAATGGTCGACATTTAATCTAATCCAATAAAAATCCATATCGCTCGCAGATAAGTATACTACTTAATAGTTCACTCAAGGCCACGGGAACTTTCTGCCCATGCTATAAATGGCCTAAAATTATCAAAAACATGATGAATAATATAAATAATATTCTTATCCATTTATGACATTTCTTATTCGATTATACGAAGGATATCTAAAACGTTAGGTAATAGCATTTACTTAAACAACACATCTATTGTTATAGAAACAAAATATTATGCACATGTTACTGGAACTACTATGTTCTGTCAACGAGACTTAAAATACACTGACTGTGTAAAAAAAAAAAAAAAAAAGAATGCTTTGTAACTAAAAAATGTCTCCGTTTAACGGTGTTATTCTGCTCCCTGTGACAATACAACACTGCGTGCCTTACTGCATGTGGCCTACCAGGTCCAGATGTCTAACTTTATAAATTTGTCTCTATTCCAGATGTTGGTATTTTTTTTAATAACTTATCTATTCAGATCCCTCCCGACCACTTCACTTGAGCATTGGTTTATAATATTATACATGTTCGCTATACACAGCAAAAAGTTTGTGGTTATAGTTTCACAGAAATAAATAGCAGGCATTATTTTCGGAACGATTCTAAATAATATTTCTGCTTATGAGGCTTGTTCGCACATGACGCTCATCCACACATTCTCCCCGCAACTAAGTAGGATATTCTTCCACCCTTTCTTTCAGTCAATTGGGATATTCTTTAACATAGATGTTGCTTCTTCAGATCAAACACCGATAGAGTTGGTTGATGAGGTTATTTGTTTTAATCAACCCTTGTTTGTTATTTAATGCTAAACCATGTTTATATGGTTTGTTTTGGTTTGGTTTCTTTGCTTAATGGTATATCAACATTCGTGGGTAATTTAATGCCAAAAAGATACTTGTAGAACTGCAGTGATACTTTTTAACACATACCTAGGGCATAAGAAGGTCCAATATCATTCCCAAAAGTATTAGTTTGAAAGTGAACATAATAGCACGACTGGAGTTCGATCTCACTCACTACGATGTTACAGTCCGACACTTAAGCCACTACGCCTCGGGGACTCCCTACATCTTGTGGAATAGCCCTGGGCTAATTTCATCTATCCTCATTAAGTAGGGTAGTAAAGTGTTGTATATTGGTTTGCTGAAGATCTGATGAGCTTCGATGATCCAAAGCACTCTGAAGTTCTAATTAGCTTTAATAAAGTAGAATCGAAGGCTGAAAAGGAAAAAAAAAAACGAGCTCCCAAGATTCCTCGGTACCAGCAATACCGTTAACAACAAACAAGAATATGCAACTATATATTGATCTTGTATATTTGGTAGAATTAAATACTAAGAAATAATGTGTGTATTAAGAATTGTATTTATTGTTAGTGCATATTTTTGTATAATTCATTGCAAAGGCAACAGTTGTGTTATAAAATAGCAAATTATTCTTTCTTGCTTAAATAGTTCATCTTGTTTTTTGGTTGGTTTTTTTTTGGGGGGGGTCGTTCGGTAGAATTTCTATGGATTCTGCTTTGTAGTAAATTTATTCTGAGTATCAAAAACTTACCCAGGGGCTATCCATCGTGATGGGTAACTTCAACGTTGTTTTGTCAATAGCGTCTAAGATGAGGTCTTTCACTTTTCGACGGTAATCCACAACATCTTTCACCGACGGCCACTGGAACTTTCCGCCCATCCTATAACAGGCCTAAAATTATCAAAGACATGATGAAAAGTATGAATAGAATTTTTATCCGTTCATGATATTCCTTTGTATTATACGAAGGATATCTAAAACGTAAGGTACAAACATTTACTTAAACAACACATTTATTGTTATACAAACAAAATGTCATGCATATGTTACTGGAACTACTATGTTCTGTCTACGAGATTTAAAATACACTAACTGTATCTTCTGCTGAGAGGGAAGACCTCTCCCAAAAACGGGGTGTCCATAGTAAGACACTTAACTGCATCTGGTGGTGAGCCTCCGGTTCTGGAGATCTTGGAAGGGTAGCCCTTCATTGTTATTATTTCTAGGTTCTCTCTAACCCTGAGTGGTCGTACCTTTTAGGGCACAATCTGTGGGTCAAATTGATCTGTTTTAAAAGTATTAGTATTCGAATGGGAACAGAAAAATCTCTTAAAGCAACTACACAATAATGTAAAAATAAATATACAGTGAATGTGATTCCATAACCTCTAGTCATAAAATAACCTCAGACGGATTGGTATGCAGTTAAAATCAATGAACAACAAAAAGGCACTGTGGTGTTACCTATACACATAGTCGCCATCGAGATTGATGCACTTGTCTCGTCGGTGAAGAGAACATAATTACCCTCCCCGAAGAACGTGGCGGCAAGTGACAGGAACCCTCCTTTCACCCAAACAAAATAACATAACACCTTCGAATATCCTAACATTTTCCTGAATCACCGGTTCGGCAACTCTGCCATATCATAAATTATGCACTGTCTATAATCTTTTGTTGTCATTTACTAAGCTTAGCTTAGCTTAGCTTAGCGCAGGGAGTCGCCAACTTTTTAAATCCTATGGCTACAATGCTTAATTCAGGAAGACCGGGGGTTGCGATATAAAAAGAACATAAAAAAACGCTAAATTCACAAAATAACAATCATAATTTATCAATGAAATACAGGATTTTATTTGTAATCACAAAAAGATGGAATATTAGGGGTTAAATGAAGAAGCAGATAAGACAAGTGATGATTTGACAGTTGCGAAAGCAGCATACTCTTAACATGTTTTCTTTTGAAGAACAACTGGTTACAGCAGTATGTAGTGTTAAACATCCTTACTACTTGTTGAGAAATTAAAGTACATCGTTCTTTCCGAAATCGAAGATGTCGTAAGCAAGAAACTTGGACGTTAAAATTTTTAGCAATACCAAAAAAAAAAAAAAAAAAAAAAAAAAAAAAGAATTTTCTTTTCCTTGGTTGGATATCTTAATTTCTGATTAGTCCTTTGCTAATGGCTAATAATCACTAGTCTGCGTTTGAAAAGATCAAATTGTGGCATACAATGTTTTGAGGACTGTTACTTGGCGATGATGGAAAAAAAAAATCGTTATCACTCATTAATTGATGTTTTCCTCAAAAATTGGAAATTGTCTGAATTTGCCATAAACTGCACCAATTGTCCCCAATAGTTACCAATTACCTTAATAAAAAAATGTTGATGTCAGTAGTCAGTTTTTTGTTTTTGTTTTGTTTGTTGTTTTTTTTCAATACGGTAGCTACATTTTGTTTTTTTGGAGGGGAGGGTTGATTTTTGTTTTTGTTTTTTTGGTTGGTTGGGGGGGGGTGGGGGAGGCAGGGTTGTTTTTTTTTTGTTTATGTTATTTCTGGCGGGTCGTTTTGTTTTTGTTTTTTTGAGGGAGGGTTGATTTTGTTTTTTGGTTGGATGTTTGGATGGTTGCTTGGTTGGTTTTTGTTTTGGTTTTATTTTTTTAGTTTATAGTTATGCATTTTCTTTTGTATTTTTTCCTATTATTGTACTCAGGTGTTGATTCCGCGAAGGAATTGCATTTTTATACCACCCATCAATATTCTCACTCTAACACTATGAAAAATATAGAGCCTGGGTGAAGAATGAGAGAAAATGTTGATTCCCAACAACAATAAAAAATATAAGAAGTCACATATTTTGATAAGAAATATTTATCACTCTGGTTGAATAAAATAAAAAAAATATTTTTTAGCTTTTATTTTGCTTTGCCAAATATTTTTAGCTCTTGCCCAAATATTTATATTTCATTGATGTCAAGTTATTAATGAATAGAATAAAAATACAAAACGTATTTTTAAAATATTAAACGCCTTTAAAAAGAATACGTGATGGAAAGTGAGCAATTTTTTTTCCTTTTTTTCATCTTCTTTTTATATATATATATATAAATATAAAAGCAAAAATCTTACCGTGTCATCCCATGACATTTCATCGACTCCAGTTTCAAACAACGTTTCGAACTCCAAATTCACCCTTTTCTGTAAGAAAAATGTTTTATTCGTTAAGTTCGTTTGGTTTTTATAGTTTCTTGGTAGGGAAAGATTTGGTAGCTAAAAAATTAGATGTTTAACAGTTGATAGATATGTGGTCCTATAAGTGCATGTCGCGCTGCGAGTCACTTATAGGTCGAAGTTTCTGGTGGATCTGCTTGTCCAGATTTCCGTGTCCACGTTGCGTTGTTCGACCCACGGGAAAGTTGGGGAAAAGCTGATTCGGACTTCTCTTGGTTCTGGCTGGGTTGGAAGACAGCCAACTTTACCAGTGCTGTTAGATGGTCAACTATTTCAATACGTCAGGAAGGCTTGTTAACAGTTGTAAATAACATTTATTCATTATACAATGATTTTTAAAAAGTCATGTACAACAACAAGTTTTAGTTCGGAGACTGGCGATATCAGTTAACCTCGATTCTGTTTTGAGCAAACTAATGTTGCTAGGGACGGTCAAGTTGAGGACTCTGGGTAAAGCGGCAGCGGTGGCAAAAAAAATGACAAAGGCTTCAGGTCTTCGGTCTGCAGAACCAGCTTTCAATCTGTCTATTCCCTTTTCAGGATCTACTTTTATGAGGGTCCAGACTCCTGAATACATGGCTCTGATTGGCCAGCCAATAGAAACGCTGGACTAACGGCCCCAGAGCGCAATCATCGGGGGGGGGTAGAGAAACACTCGGTTTTTGTAGCTATTGTCCATATTCCATCGGTCAGACTAACGGCTTTTGGCAATATAGTGTCACCCAGTATTTCCTCCAGGCAATTTTTTTCACACCCTTTTTGTTATCTCTAAACAGCTCTAGGATACACAAGTCTTGACTACTGGGAACATATATAGGACTACTGAATGTACAAGTCCCGAGCATATCAGTCCTATATTTTTCAGCGTTTTGATTGGTTAGTAGCTAAATTAAAGGCTATGTTCTCTGGTTCTATTTTATACTGTGCTACTATTCCTAGGCCTTGCTTTGCATCGGGGTAGGAGATAGGTAAATTAATTACTTCGAACACCTCAAACACACTTCCTGCATCCAACAATGGCATAGATACTAGTATCAATAATTTACCGTTTTCTACTAGAGTTATGCAGCCCAGGGTGTTATAATAACGCCATAACTCAAACGTAGGGTCTGCAGGCAGTCTCAAGTAATGGGGTAGTTTTGCTCAAATCTTCAGCAAGTAGTCCCTGAGATGACTTGGGTCCACTATCGTACTTGGTGACAGATGACCCAACGAGAGCATGTCAAATCGGGTTCTTAAATGTTGCAGAGACGTGAGTAATGTTTGCAGTTTCCGGCGAATTGGATCAATTAACGTGGATAATCGGGGGTTTTCTCTTATTCACTGCGTCAACTCCATCACTTTTGTCACCAGTGCCTCCGTAACGTTGCCAAGTTCCCAACTCGTCACCTGAGTGTTTTTTACTAGCCAATTGATATTTCGACGATCCTTCTCTAGTTCAACCCAAGTTATGTTTTTAATTGAGATACTTCTCTTTTCCACTAGAACTAAGGTTCGTTGATCCCTCTCAGAATTATTCAGTTTATCCCTAATTGTTCCCAACTCTTCCTAGATAGATAGATATTTTTAGTGACAGAAGTGTTACAATTTTATTTTTTGAAGTGACAGATGTGTTCCAATTTTAGTCTTAGTTTTAACAATGTTTTTATATGCGGTACAGTTTGGTTAGTCGCAAATAATACTAAATAATTACCGTTCTGATTGTATAAAATCTTGGTATCTTTGGTGCAGAAGAAAATTAACATTTTATGAAGAAATTTTTTGCGATGCCTTTATTAATAAGTGACTCTGAAGATAGAGAGAGAGAGAGAGAGAGGGGGGTCACCAACTAGCCTTTTTTTCTTACTACTTCTTTATCCTAATTCTTCTCTTTTTTTTTCTTTCTCCACTTTTACTCAATCACATCTTTCTTGCAAGTAGTTTTTTTTTACTTCTCTTAAGCCTTGAGGACGACATCAATTAAATCGTCAGGTGCAACTACTATTGGACCCAGATGTCGAAGGCAAGAAGGCTGGGTGGTGTATATTGTGCAATGAATTTTTCAGATTTCTTCGTGTCGTTCTAGCCTCTTGGGAAGGCGTTGGGTGTTGCCTTCTTTCGTTGTGATCGTACCATAATTTGGTATCCACTTGAAGAGATAGTCTACTAACAAGTCCTTGAAAAATAGATAATTTAGCTGGAGAGAATCGGCCACGCTTCACATTCAAGTGCAAGTAAGATTGTTGCAGGTCGATCATAACAATGATATTTGGATGAGTGTGTTTTCCTTCCTACAACTAAAATATATGCTACATAATTCACTTTTTATCCTGAAATCACTACAGTGATCTGGTAACCCCGGCATAGATAGATAGATAGATAGATAGATATTGTTATTTTCAGTTTCTCTTTAATTTTAACTTTAATTCTTTCGCACAAAACAAAGTTTTTGTAATTATTCTTTTACTTTGAATCACTATATCTTATATTTTCAGTTTACTCTTTATCTGCCATAATGGTTAGAGTGTTGGCCAATGGCCCGGGAGACCTGGATTCAATCCTAGGTCGAGTCATACCAAAGACTCAAAAATGGTACCAGACGCCCCCTTGCTTAACACTCAGCATTATAAGGTAAGGATCAAGGGTAAAGTGGGACAATCCAGGGAAAAGAGTAGCACCCTCCCCTACACTTTGGTGTAGTAGCTATCGCTCGACTGCAGTCGCCAACTTACTATAAATTTAACATGATTTTTTCTTTCTTTTTTTTTTTACATTAGCAAGATACGATGGAGATCCTCTATGGAAAATTAGATGACTTCAAACGAATGTTGTTTTAAATCCATTTGTGCTGAATTTGAAGTATCAGCTTGTCACACCGATGGATGAAGGGCACACGCGGCTACCTGCGTAAGGAATACGGGACAACGAATCGAACATGAGATTTATTCAGTTTTCAGGACAGGACTGATATGAAGGTAGCCATTTTATGATGACTCTTTAGAAGAGAGTTCCGACAAGGGAAAAAACTCACATCGTTTAATAAGATTAGATAAATATATAAATAAGATTAACATGCTAATTTTCTCAGTGTTGCCATAGTCAACGTAATAAACCTCCACTTCGCCCTTTTCTTTATCAATGTTCAAGATGAATGCTCGAAACCAACTATCAGCAGTGTAAACGGCAGCATAATCCATTCAATTCAAAAGCTTTAATATCTACTGACGAAATTGTACAATGTTCATTCTTGTCCAATCGGCTTGGGCTGTAGAATACATCGACTGCACCTCTGCAGAAGGGTAACACCCCCCAATGAGTGTCCTAGATATGACATTAAGCAATCTGATGGTGAGGTTCTAATGATGCTGGAACTTTGGGGAATGTGGAGCACTCCTTCATTGCCATTGCTCCCAGGTCCACTCTGGCTCGGAATGGTAGCACCTGATCTATGGGCCCTTTCAATGGGTTAAATAGAACTAAACTATATACTAAACTGAATTCTTTGAATTAGAACTGTTTAAATGTAAGTACAGTTTAATTGTCAAAAACATTTTTATTTCAAGCTATTCAGTTCAAACTGCATGCTTATGCTAAACTGAATTGTTTGAAATGTATCTGTTTTTGACATTAAAACTGTACTTATACTAAACGGAATTGTTTAATGTAGAACTGTTTTGATATTTGACTGTGTAAAAGAAATCTGTACTTATGCCTAGCTGAATTAGAACTGTTTGAATAAACTGAATAGCTTAAAATAGAAATGTTTTTGACAAACTTTGTACTCATGCTAAACTGAATTGTTTGAAATAGAACTGACTATTTGCATAAAAATGGATTTGGCGTTAAATAACCAACAAAGGTTGATATGCCATAAAACCCAAACAACCAATCAACCAATGTTCATTTAATTCTTCTGCAATATTATAAATTCAATTCTATTCAGGTTATACACAGAAATAGGCGTGAGAATAGATAAAAGTCATGGAGACAACTCCTTCGCCTATATTTAGACTTGCGCATCTGTTAAATAATTGATTGGCAAAATCTTTCTATAAGCATGTAGTGTAGATACTTTTAAATCGTTGGATGTTGTTCGGTTTGACAGTTTAAGGTCATTTGAGAGATTGGTGGTATTGGATGAGGAAGTCACGTGATCAAGTGACTCTAAAATGTAAGGAAATAGATTATAACTTAACTTTAGTCAGTAAGAATAACTCGAACAGAGAGGTTAATAATTTCTATATTTACTTCAACCGGCTCCTTGTTGTCGAAATGGATAATGTAGGAAAAGTTGTCGTCAAAAAATAAAATATGTGTGCACACAAAACAAGTGTCTACGTTATTATTCATCCTAGCAAAGAAGAATATAAAAAATAAGAGAGACGACGACGAATGAACGAGACGACAGAAGATGGCGACGACAGAGACACGGTGACGTTAAGAAAGCAAGAGAGAAACTTGGCGATGAACAATTGTTAGAAGTAGAAGAGAACGTTACACATCTTCAATTTTCACAAATGAGTGTCCTAGATATGAGATTAAACTGTATCAGAGGGCGAAACTCAAGTTCTGGAGTTTCGGGAATGTGCAGTACCTCTTTATTGCCAGTTCTCTTAAGTCTACTCTAATCTGGTAGTATCAGTTATGGTCTCATCTTTAAGCCAAATAGAACTGTTCAATTATTTATTAAGTATTATTATCATTTGAAATGATACAGCTGTTTGCAAATTATATATGTATATTTTAAAGAAATATTTGATAATTAGAATTATTAATGTTAAATAGCTATTTAACTGTATGAAAACAAATAATTAACATTAAATAGAATTGTCAGTGTAAGAGAGGAGTTCTTGAAATCATTAACTGTGTGCAAACAAATGGGCTCTAACAACTCAAATAAAAATAAAGTTCCTAACAAAATATTCCCTTACAAATTATATATATATATAACATGGTTTGGCATTAAATAACCCAAAAGGGGCGTGATATGCAATAAAACACCAATCAACGAACCAACAACTCAAAGACAACGAACGATGAGGTATCACCGGTTATGTTAATTTTGATCAGCTGAATAACAAAACTGGGGGCCCAATATCTGATATTTTCGGTGGTTTCAATGGATAAACAATTTCCAGGTTGGTTGGTATACGCAACCTCAAATTTGAAAATATATTTCCTAGTTTTGGTTAAAGCTTTTAAGTTATCAAGTGAGTTCTCTAGAAATAGGTAGACGGCTTAATCTAGCTCGTTCGTGGTTATGGGTTTCTTGTTGGGGATAGTATGGTATGGTAGGGAGTTGTGCAACCTATAAACTATCATTTATATTTATTTATTCTGTGTGTGTGTGTGTGTGTGTGTGTGTGTGTGTGTGTGTGTGTGTGTGTGTGTGTGTGTGTGTGTGTGTGGATCTTAAGACGAAAGCATCAAATAAAGAAAGATGGGAAGACTACCTAGTATGAATGAAGTCGAATCTTTATTTTCTTGGTTTATCAATACATTTTGTTAGGAGTCAGAGAAAAGGAGCACTGTCTGTTCCTTTGATTGGAAGGAACTGAAAGACGGTGATTCCTTTTTGCCTTGTGTTGTTTTGTTTTGTTTTTTGTTTTTTTGTTTTTGTTGTATTTTTTTTTTCTTTTTTTTGTGGGAGGGCTGTTTTTGGTGGGTTCTTTTGTTGTTGTTTTTAGTGCTGAAAGTTGAAATTTAGCAATGGAATTATGTGATTTTTTGTGAGTTTTACTTTTTATTTCCGTATTTTATTATTTGTTTTTTGTTTGTAGGTTTGTTTGTTTGCTTTTTTAATTTACTAATTTCTAATTATATTGATACCAGTGGTTATTAATCACCAAAGTACAGTCAACAGCTGGTTATTCTCCGTTTTTCAGAAAAAAAAATAACGAATCCTGATAACACATTGAACGATTTTTTTTTTTCTAATCAATCAGCTTTTTTTCTTTTTGTTCGCTTTCTCCAATAATCTCTTGAAAAAAGAAACCACTTAGTTTCGGTTTCTTTGTTTAACATCCTTGTAGAAGAACAGTAGTTGTACAATTTAATCCATATCTGGGGGGATAAGGGAACTTATACCTTTCTTAGGAAAATTAGTCCGATAGTTTTGAATAGGAATATATATACCTTCCAGCCTTCTTTTAACTTGAATTTCTAAAATCAGAAATTGTTACCATTATACATTGATTCTTTCAAACCAGTTTCATTATATTGGTTTGGTTTGATTTCTTTGTTTAATGGCATATCAACCTTTCTGGGTAATTTAATGCCAAAGCCATCGTTGTCGAAGAATAATAGTGGTACTATTTACCTCATTGCTGGAAGAGATAAGGGGATTCATTCCTTTCCCAATAGAACTAGTTCGAAAGTGAACATAAAAGCGGGACTTGAGTTCGAACTTGCTTACTTCAAAATCGCAGTCCAGCACTTTAACCCTTATGCTACGAGGAAACCCTGAAATCACACGCCTGAAATATAAATTTTGAATTTCCTTATGATCATAAGAATCTTCTATGGTCAATACGTGGGATGCAAATAGTTTGGTTTGGTTTGGTTGTATGTCAACTTTTCGGGGTTATTTAATGTCAAATCCTCTTTACACACACACACACACACACACACACACACACACATAATTTGTAAGGAAATAGATTGTTGGTAAAATCATTTCAAAACGAGCCTGAGCTCATTTGTTTGGACACAGTAAAAAGTTTCAAGTATCCCTATGACACAATTTGATATCAATCATTTGTCTGCACACAATTAAATGGTTTCAAATATCCCTATCAAAACAATTTGATACCAATCATTTCTTTAGACACAGTTAAATAGTTTCAAGTATTGCTATTTAAGATAAGTTATTCTATTTGTCAAGTATTCCTATTTAATTGAATACTAACTATTTATTAACACTCAAGTAAATCGTTTCAAGTATTGCCATCTAACACTAAAAATTCTATTTAGAATGAATCATTGGTTCGCCCACAGTTAAATGGTTTCAAACATTGCTATTCAACATTAATAAAGATGCAGTGGTTAGCTGTCTAGGCTATCAGAACATTGTAAACGTGTCCGGTTCTCTCTGGATGCATCATCGTTCTGGCCTCGTCGTGAACTTCGCTAAGAACAGTAAATAAAAAAATCTTCAAAATTCATTTTTATTCACTAGAAAATAGAATATTATCTGAAAATCTTTTGTCGGGGAAGAAAGGTTTCTTTTTAATCTGAGAATCCGACAAATGTTTTAACAATTGAAGTTGGTTCCGTAGATGAACTTTTCATGATATGCTTAGATAGATAGATTGATAGATACCCTAAGTTGTGGTTTACTTTCTGACTTTTTAAGCCTAAAATAAATCTCAACAAAACTAGGGCCCAACTTATACGGCAGGGCTAAAATCCAAACCTTTACTACAGAGTGGTCAAACAGTGCTCCTAACAATCAATTTACACAACTCCAGAAAAGTGACACAAACATTTCCGAGCTAAACTCGTGATTGGTGACCATATTTCAAAAAATAACAAATTAAGTATTATATTAATACTATATCACATGCTGTTTCCAAAAGCTGACGCACAAATTGTAAACACAAACTGGAATGTCACGGTAGCCGACAGTATGTTTGAGGGGTCTACCTATACAATAAGTAAAAGTCTACACCAGAATTTTGTGCCAAAAATCTTGAAGTTGACTTATATACCAGTTTAATTTGTATAACTTGTACACCCTAATTTACAGTATATAATCAAAATTAGTTTGATGCATTGTAATTATTAAATTATTCTGGATTATGAATTTTATTAGTTGCAGGAGGACAAGATATGTGGCAATTTTTATCTCTATTTGAGATTTACATTGACATTCAGAAAATATTGAAAATAAAGATGAAAAAACGGAGAAAAGTATTATTATTAATTGATTTTTTAATGCTTGGTTTGGTTTATTTGGTTTGGTTTTATGGCATATCAACCATTGTTGGATATTTAATACCAAATCCATTTTTATACATAAATACAGTTCTATTTCAAACAATTTAGTATAGCATAAGTACACAGTTTAAATATAAAAAACAGTTCTGTTTCAAACAATTCAATTTAGCGTAAGTAAACAGTTTAGATATCAAAATTCAGTTCTATTTCAAACAATTCAGTTTAGCATAAGTACACAGTTTAGTTCTATTTGACCCATAGATAGGACCCTATCAGGTGTTACCACTACAGGTCAGAGTGGACTTGGGAGCGATGGTAATAAAGAGGTACTCTGCATTTTCCGAAGCTCCAGCATTACTGGAGCCTCACCATCAGATTTTTTAGAGTCATATCAGGACACTCGTACATGGGGAGTCGTACCCCTCTGCAGAGATACAATCGGTGTATTCTACAGCACCAGCCGACTGGGCCAGATTTTTTATAAATTGAATAGAGTTTATAATGAAATCCGAGTAAGAAAAAAAAGACAGTTTGTCAAATCAGATGGATAAATTTCCCTAGAGTTCTAGCATCATCAGCATGAGAAAAACAAGATATTTTTTATTCTGATGACTGGCTAAACATGTCCATCTGATTTTCTTAACTGTCATTTTCTTTCTTATAATTCATAAATTCGAGGAAATTGCAAAATTACTTAGATATTTTTTGGCTCTAATGAAACAGTTCATTTCAATAGATTGATAAATAGATATATATCACACACACACACGTCTGTCCGGAAAGTATCCAACTATTTTGAATTTATCGAGAACTTTGTGTGAATTTAATGTTACTTGATAAACGTTTGGGACATTCTTACACATGCATGTACACTTTGCCAACAATGTGACACGATTGAGTGATACCGTGTACTGTATGACAGTCACGTTCACAATCACATTTCGCGTACCGTTACTTTTTTCTTTGGCATTTGTTTTATTTTGATTTTGTTTTTTGTTTTGTTTTTACAAAACATCAAACAGGTCTGTCAACCACCTCAACCACCACACCTTTATAGGCTAGATTTGACTGTCATTTCTAGGTTTATTTTTTGTGCTTTTTTTAAGCTAAAAATCGCCGTTGAAAGGAATATCAAATCCTGAACTAGATTAAGGTTTAAAGTGTGACGTAATAATCCACACCACCCTCATCACTCTGGATGGTGGATGTATCAAACATTTCCAGAAGCCTAATTTACTAGTAACTGATCAAAAACCTGGAAAGAGTGAAAATCGCCAAGAAGGCAGTCACGTAAGGTTCGAGAAATACGAATTCTAGGCAATTGAAGGTGGGCTTTCGAAGGGGAAAGACATAATAGTGAAAACAGCCTCTCACCCTTGACTTATTAAATGAAAGTGTCTCCCTCATTGGTGAGGAAAAGTCACACACATCTTCCTTTTGGGACCGATCCGAGTAGGGACGTACCATCTTGAAATAAATAAATGTTAGTTGGTTTTTAGTGACCAATATATCAGTTGCCCTTTCCACCATCAAGGTCAAGAGGCAGCCATCAAGATTCTTTATGAAAGGCGTCATTTTATATCAGCATTTCATTATGCTTGGCGTAATTGTCTTCGTTGTAGGAAATAGAATTGGCGTTCCGAGTTCAAATCCTGAACAAGGCTATTTGCGTTTTCACTTCGTGTTAATGCCTTTGAGAAAAGGCATGAACCTACCTCTTTTCCTACTGTGGGTAAATAGTAAGGCAGGCTCGGTTCTCTTGTCTTTGTAAGGCAACCAGTCCTGGAGAAGAAAATCTATGAATTTAAACCAGATTTACACCACTTTAAAAATCCCCTTATGTTACATTCTGCTGGTGACGCAAGGGTTGGGTAAATACTGAGGTGATCCTGGTGGGGGACTTATAGACTGCTTTGAAATTCTGAAGGGAGACTGGGATAAATGTGTCTGGTTCCAAGGGAGAGAACTTTGAAAGAGACTAAGTCGCAATTGCTCTTAGTATGTTTTTAGTTTTAATCTTGTTTATTAGTTTATTCTTGTTAAAATTAAGTAGCTGGGTCTTTTTTCGGGATAAACCACATAAATTCAATAATTTTGTTTACCTGGATCAAGCCGGCTAGTATCATCTTGTTTACATACACAACAGCTGTATGGCCGAAATAGAAGATAAGTGGGAGTCTTAGTTTATCTGGGTAGCAATAAAATGCTTCCTCATCTGTTAAATAAAACAAGAAAATATTAGACATGCATTTTTATAACTCTTGGATGGGGTTTTTCAGACTTCTGCAATATACTTTAACTGGCTGAAGAAAGGTAAAATGAGAATTAACCATAGAACACGACATAACATGTGCAAATTCTCGGTGAGCAGCAGATAAAATAAGCCTGTGCTTTTTACGTTAACTATATCAGAGTAGGCCGTTAAGCATAAAATTGAAATCCAGTGCTGATTTCAGCCCAGTATAGTTTGATATGTCGCTAACTTGAAAAACATCATGAACTCATTACCCAGTTGGCTGGGGCTGTAGAACACCGACTGCTTCTCTGCAAAGGGGTAAGACTCCCACCAACGAGTGTCCTGATATGACACTAAACAATCTGATGTTGAGGTTCCACTAAGGCAGGAGCTTTGGGGAATGCGGAGTACCCCTTTACTGCCATTGCTCCCAGCTCCACTGTGGCCCTGAGTGGTAGCACCTGATAAGGGTCCTACTAATGGGTTAAATAGAACTAAACCGTGCTTGATTTTTGCATTTAAACTGCATATTTATGCTAAACTGAATTGTTTGAAATAGAACTATTTTCATAAAAAATGGATTTGGCGTTAAATAACCTACAAAGGTTGATATGCCATAAAACCCAAACAGCCAATCAACCAACCAAATTATCAGAAATATAGCTCGTTTTTACTGGGTATAGTTTCTACAATAACTTTGAAATCTATTTCATCTTAATTCTTATATTTACATTTTTTAAGGAGTGTTGTTTCTTAAATACATTTTACAAATACAGGACTCATTCTTCTTTCATAACGAGGAGTCGTGGAATTGGGGCAAATGTGCTGGACAGCAATATTGTAGTGAGCGAGTTCGAACTTCAGTCGCGATATTTCGTTCAGTTTCGGACTAATACCCTTTGAAAAAGGTATAAACCCCTTTATCCACCCCAGCTACGCTGTCCTTCTACAAGAATAGCTTTGGCATTAAATAACCCACGAAAGTTGATATGCTATTAAACAAAGAAACCAAATCAAAACAAAATGGTTGCCACTTTCATTTGGAAATTATCATATTGGTCAGTTGACATAAAATATTAAGAGAAATTATTTTATCATTTATAAAAATATTAATATACATTTTTTTATGTTGAACTGAATTTTTGGTTTACTAAAAAGTTATTTGAATAAATGATTTTTTTTGTCCTAAGGATTTGCTTAATTTTTTTAAATATTCTGATTTTTTCTTTGCCTTTATACTATGACTTCGACTCAATAACTTGGAGAACACTTTAATTGTTTACCAACAAAATTATTACTTACCTTTTAACGCAGTAAAAATACTTTCGTTCAGGTTGTAGCTGTTCAAGAAGTACTTGCGTATTTCACTGAAAAAGGAAATTCATACAGATTAATACAGCGAATATTATATATTTTCTAAGTACAAGAGTAACTTTCCTTTCGTCTAATAAATGGTTGATTTAATTCAATCTAGAAACCCTAACCTCAAAAGGACTTAGCAACAAATAAAACCACTTAAAAACAGTATATCTTGACCCCCCACCCCAAAAAAACTTGCACTCTTATTCATCAACTTTCACATTAAAAATATCTACATGTTAAAAACCTGAGTATTCAAAAATTTTCATTAGCTTTTATTGACGGATTTCCTATTTGACGACATTTTTGAAAAGAAAAAATATTACTACCTCATTTGAAATTATTTTTAAACACATGGAATTCGAATGATTAAGTCTATAAATAAAGGTTTCTTTGGTTTCGTTTCTTTTTTAATGACTTATCAACCTTCATGGGTTATTTAATGCCAAAGCTATCTTTGTAGAAGAACAGTAGATGGTTTGGTTTGGTTTCTTTGTTTAATGGTATATCAACCTCCGTGGGTTATTTAATGCCAAAGTTATCTTTGTAAAAGAAGAGTAGTAGTACTACCTACCTAACTCATAACTAGGGGAATAAAAGGTGTTGATGCCTTTACAAAGGGTATTAGTCCAAAAATGAAAGTAATAGTAAGACTGGAGTTCGAGTTCGCTTTCTACGATATCGAAGTCTAGCGCTACATCACGGGGACTCGTGCGTTAGATAAAACTCAACTCTGATTCATACGGGTATATCAATCCCTTGGCAGGCATTCATAAACCTATTAGTCCTGAAGTGTAAACAGTCATAAAATAAACATCCTCTAAAGATGGTCTAAAGGTGAAACTAATTTGAATTGCAATAAAAGGAAACATGCATTTTCAGGGAAGTTCGAAATACGAAAGCTAATTTTGATTTAAACTTTATGGTACTTATGCATCTATGTTACCGCAAAAAAGCCGAACTTCCCCGAGTGTTTCCAGGCCGATAACGGAAAGAATCGGAATATGCCGGAACGAAATTTAAACAAGCAGAAGATAAAATAAGTCAACCAATTTGTTGACAAAACGCATGAAGACCAAAAAAGAAAAAAAAAAAAAGAAACAAATAGAGAAAGACAATTTTTAATGGATAATGTTACAACCTTTTCAGGGGAAAAAGAATAAAACAACACTCAATGTATGGTGATTTTAAATATGAAAAAAATAGTTTGAATTTTTATTTTATCTATTTTTATTTTTTTGGCTTGTGTATCTTTTTTTTTCTTCTTTTTTTATCTTTTTAGATTTTTTTTTTTTCGTATTTATGCACTTATTGTACCGTGCTGAAGTAATAACGTGATAATTTAGAAACCCATTCTTAACATGGGGAGGGGGGTGTTTTATAACTATTCTGCACTTTCACCTAACAATTTAATTATAAAAAAGATATCGTAACACTTGAATTTAACTTGAAAATACTATTTAAAAATAGCCCGGTACAATAAGTGCATAAGCACCAGTTTTATTTCTTGGCTGAATTGTATCTCCTTTTCCACAGATTGTAGTTTGTCGCGTAACTGTGATAAATCCATGTTGTTTACAATTGTTTGTAACTTTGTGAACAAATTGATTGAATTATTTTATCGTCTGCTCGCTTAAATTTGATTATCAAGGCGTTTCGGCATATTCCGATTCTTTCCGGAAACGCTCGGAAAAGTTCGGCTTTTTCACGGTTACATAGATGCATAAGCACCAACTTTATATATATATATATATAAATATATATATATCCGAGGATGATTCAATAAATAAGGGATATTTTTTAATCGCAAAATAATTCTTTTTCCATAAATGTACTCTGCATTGCCTGGACTCGGTTTATAGCAAACATTATTTTAATCTCTCAAAATATTTGTTTTGCAGATATTCAAAATGGAGGTAAATCTAACAGAGCACTCCAGGCTTGAACAGAGGTCTTTTATAAAGAATTTAGTGGCTGAGAAATGTAAACCGTGTGAAATTCTCAGAAGAAAGTGTGATGTGTACAGAGAAGCGTGTTTTAGTCAAAGGATGGATTTGGTATTAAATACCCCATCGAAGGTTGATAGGCCATTAAACAAAGAAACCAAACTAAACTAAAACTAGTAATAACGTTATTATATTGTATGTTAACACATTTCTCGATTTACTTTAGCTTATAGCATGAAAAGGCTTTTAGGAATAATTAACTTTATCCGACCAATAATATTTTGTTTATGTTTCCATCTGACCCACAAAGATATACCAATCTGATACGCCTTCTCTAACATAACGCTTTAATCGAGTTTGTTTGGATGTTATTAAGCCATTTAAACTCTTCTGGTTTATTTAATGCAAAATCCTGCGTATATATATATATATATATATATATATATATATATGGTTTCGTTGTGTTTTATGGCATTCCAGGTTATTTAATGAAAAAACTTGCTTATGAGATATATATATTGTGACGGGGAAATATTACACCCTTATACATTCACTGGGTTATGGGAAAAGGAGGTGCAACTCGGTGGCCATAGCCGACTATAGTAGTAAACAAGAATTAGCAGAATAGTGGAAGGGCTGTCTCTCTCCCACCCTCTCTATTAGTACAGGCCGGCATGGGCATGGGAGAACCTCACTCTCTATTAGCCATGTATGCATCAGCAGCGGAGAGGCAGACTTGCGACCATGATTGGTACTGAGGAAGAAACGGCCAAAAAGCCAACACGTGGTGAATTTTCAAACTACGGAAACTAGTTAGTTACCGTTTTATTCGTCCAAGGATGAAGACACATAAGGAGTTGCCTGTTGTTCGTTAAAAAACAAGAAAATAATTTGGGGGTATGGAAAAAACCCAAATTCCAAAAGTGATGCCGCATACAGAACATTAAGAGAAAAGAAAAAAACTTCTCCTTTGAATGAATTCAAACTCCGAGGTATGGTGAGCATCGTTAAATGAATACCCAAAGAAAAGACTTGTCCATGAGGAAAGAGACATTTATTAATCTTGGTCGTATCTGAAAAAAGACGTGAATCCTTCTACCAACGTGTTATGGAAACCCAATAACAAGGGGGAAAAGAGAAGAGAATAAACTCCACAAAATCCCAAGTAAGTGAACATACAATTTAAGTATATTCAAATTTATCTTGCTGCATCCACGCTGACGTGAAAAAAAGACAAATTACGGGAGGAAAGAATAGCTTTGATAAGATAGAGGAGAAAAGAGGGAATATTTCCCCAATAATAAACTTGAGATTTGGAGCACGAGCTCTACCATTTAAATCCCAAAATCTGAGCGAAAGTGGATCGTGTCTACCATTGTCGGACAATATTCTCACCTTCCACCATTAACAGATATTAAATGGGGACCTCGTCCGGGATACGAACATTTTAATGGAGACTCTCCCGAGATACAGAAAGACTTTCTCGCTCCTGACTTTTACCTTAATTGCTTTTTTCTTTTTCTTTGTTTCTTTCTTTTATTCAATAAAAGAATATTGTTGTTAATCTTGTTAACCCAAACACGGCAGTTCAAAGTTCTTTTTCTTTTTTTCTTTTTTTTTTGTGGAAATATTGTATTTGTCGAAGATCTTGCATTTGAGGGGGAAAGCTTGCAAGTTAGCTGTGTTGACTTTTAATAATTCTCCTATAACTCACCTAGTGGCTTTAAAATGTGGTTCAGCTAGGGAGTTGGTCATATCTGTAACGTTAAATAGCGTTTGGCAAACCACAGCCCGAGTGTGGGCCCTGCTTTAACTGGTGGATTTGGCGGGAACGAACGGCACCCTGCAAGTCCGCGAGGCACATGGCGACGTAACAATATATATATATATATATATATATATATGATTTATAAGCAAATTGTTTGCAGGTAAAACTAGAGATCATTTGTTTGTACAGTTAAATGGTTTCAAGTATTGAAATTTATAATTTGCACAGTTGCATGGCCTCTATTATCACAATCTGTCATAATTCTATTTAACATAAATAATTTATTTGCACACAGTTTAAGAATCTTAAATATTGCCATTTTTGTTTGCACACAGTTAAATGGTTTCAAGTATTGTTATCTAACAGTATTAATAAAATCGAATAGCAATCATTTCTTTGCACACAGTTTAAGGGTTTAGAGTATTGCTATTTATTGTTTACACATAGTTAAATGGTTTCAAGTCTTCCAATTAAACTCTTATAATTCTATTTTATATTAATAATGATAAGATGCTTTTAAGAATTACTATTAAACTCTAATAATTCTATTAGATATTATTCATTTGTTTGCATGCAGTTAAAAGGATTCAAGTACTAATACTTTGCACACAGTTAAACGTATTACTATATAACAGTAATAATCC